>OY744519.1:205280609-205328109 GCA_963556195.1 Sepiola atlantica
TCCAGCCCCTTTCTCATCGCCACAATGTAGCATCCTTGTGCTTGTTTTACAAGTACTTAAATGGAATGTGCTCCGATGAACTAGTTGCTTTAGTGCCCCCTCGACGCAAATACACTAGAATAACCCGACAATCAGCTAGGTCCCATCCATTCACTGTGGAGGTCCCCAGATGCCGAAGAGCCTTCTACTCCAGCAGCTTCTTTCATCGTGCTGCTGGCCTCTGGAACTCCCTCCCTGCTCCCTGTTTCCTCGACTGTACCAACATGAAGAGGTTTAAAACTAATGTAAACAGACATCTCGCTGCACAGTTCCCAACTTAGGATGACACCCAAAACCTACTCCCTAATTCTCAGTAGCCCCTTACGTCTACAGTGGCGGTGAAATATATTTGAAAAAAAAAAAAAATGTGGTAGGATAAGTCATTTTAAAATTTTTTTACCATCTCATCCGAAAATAAGCAACCACCTTCGAAAATATCAACCACCATTTTTTTTTTGTGTTTTGGTAAGTCAACTTAACAACACAAATTTAGTGATAATTAATCTTAACTCAGTTCGACTGGCATGGGTGACCATTATCACTGGGCGAAGTGAGCAATTTATTTCTCATATCAGCTCTACTAAACTTTACCATGGGGGAAAAAAATAGATCTTTATTTGGGTCCGACCGTTTTGTGGGTTATTTAATGTCTATTGTAAACGATTTAGTAAGTAAATTTTTTTTTTTCATGGCTGCAGTGGAGGGAGAGGAGGGTTATACCTTTCCCATTTACTTCCGGGTTGAGTTAACTATTCCTATCCTTGGGGAAATCCAGATGAACTTTTAAAAAATATATTTATTTTCCTAACAACCTTGTTTATCAATAAACTTCCGAGTACTTGGTTAAGTGCCGACTGTTTATTTATATTCGATTGAGATGAAAACTTCTTTGGAACAAAAAGGAAAATAACCGTTGGTCTCTTTTTGGCCCATCCCTCAGACGTAAGTATTGGCTGCATTTTATGGTTGGCAAGGAAACCGGCTCCGTTTACTTATCTAGCCTGGATCCGTGTCAGTGGAACAAATTGGTTTTTCTGATGGAAATCATTCTGGATTAAAGGAAAAAAATTCCATCAATGGATTTTCTTGGAAAATTTCCCAATTGGATGTTCCTTTGTGTTTTTTTTTTTTTTTTTTTTTGTTTTTTTAATATACATTTCCGGAAATAAAGAAATGTTTTATAAATGTTTGTGTCGACATAAAGAGATTGGTAAGCACAGATAACATCAGATTGGCAAATGTATGTCTCTTATTGCTCAGGAAGTGCAACATCAATATAATACAAGAGCTTATATACTCATCCGAAAACACAATCCCCTGTCTATATAAGAGCTAGATCCGTCCTAAGATGGAGTACTGCTGTCGTATCTGGGAAGATTCAGCTCGGAGCACTCTTTCTTGCCTTAACGGAGTACAAAACCGACTTCGCAATCTAGTGGGAGATGTTCTCTTCCCCACAGCCCCTTTCTCACATACTGTATCGGTATGTTCATGGTAGGTGTTCGACTTAGCTTCAACCCCTCGTCCTTGCTGTAAAACATTCACAGCAAGAACTCGCCTGGCTAAATCCACAGCAGAGAACTTCGCTTTCTTTCTCTCTGCACCAAAGATCAAGTGAATCTTTTATGAACAAAGTTTCTTTACTAGAGCGTCCCATCTGTGGAACAAGATATCACAAAGCTGTTTCCCAGCTGACTACAACATGGTCGTCTTCAAGTCTTATTTAAACAAATACTTGTTGAGATGTCCTCTTGGATAAACAATTTCTCTTAAGAAATCCTCTGCCCATTCCATCAGTTGTTTCCAACGCTCACGTGGTGGCGCTCATCGTCCAACCGACGATCTCTTTAAGTCTTATCCTCGAGTGATTTATGGCCTTGATAAGCGGTGATGTTTCAAAGGAAATCTTCAGACGTTATAGATTTATAACAGAAAAATCAAATTCTCTAGTGATCCCTACAGCCCCTTTCTCACAGAATAGACGTTGCTAACCTCTCAATACTGTATCGTTATGTTGATGGTAGGTACTCGAATGAGATCCAATCCCTGGTTTCCCCCCCCCATGTAAAACATTCACAGCAAGAACTCGCCTAGCTATAACAACAATAAAGAACTTCCTTTTCTCTCTCTCTTTATACCAAAAACCAAACGGAACTTCCATGAACAAAGTTTCTTTCCTAAAACATCTCATCTGTGGAACAAAATACCACAAGACTGCCTTTGTAAGACTTACCTCAAAGTTGCTGCTACGGTCACTGGCAAAATGGGTGTATCATTTTACCGCTCCAGAAAGTATGTGACACTTACGCAATCCTTTACCTGTATCTCAGCCAGATACGTTTTTAGATAGAATACTGCTGTCACATTTGGGGAGGTTCCGCTCGGGTCACTCTTTCTTGCCTTGACAGAGTACAAAACCGACTTCGCAATCTAGTGGGAGATGTTCTCTTCTTTTCCCTACAGCCATTTTCACACAAAAGAGATGTTGTTAGTCTCTCTCTACTCTATCGTTATGTTCATTGTAGGTGCTCGACTGAGCTCCAATCCTCGACCCCCTCCCTCCCTTGTAAAACATTCACAGCAGAGAACTTTCCTTTCTCTTTCTCTGTACCAAAGATCAAGCGAAACTTCTATGAACAAAGTTTCTTTCCTAGAATGTCCCATCTGTAGAACAAAATACCACGAAATGCTTCCCAACAAACTGCAACATGGTCGTCTTCAAGTTTAATGTAAACAGATATTTGTTGGTTAATGATTTCTCGTATGGAACAAACAAAAACCTCCCTGTGCTTGTTTCACAAGTATTTCCACGGAATGTACCCCGAATGACTTACTGCACTTGTACCCCCTCAACGTAAATATTCCCGACAAACCTTACTAGCAGCAAAATCCCACCTCTTCGTTGTATATCTCCCCAGATGCCGGAAAACTTTCTACTCTAATAGCTTCTTTCCTTGGACCACTTGCCTTTGGAATTTCCTACCTGTTCCCTGTTTCCCTGACTGTACCAACATGTAAAAATTTAAATGTAATGTGAACAAACGTCTTGATGCACAACTCCCCACTTAGGATGTCCATTATAAATCTGGCATTTAATCAGACTAGCCCCTTACATCTCAGTGGAAACATGCCTTGTTTGGGTATGGGTGGGAAAGTTGAAAAAAAAAAAAGGAAAACTTTAAAAAATAACCATTGGCAATTGTTGTTAAAAATCTTTTGTTTTCTACGGTCAATCGAATTTTCCATATTCTTCATAATAAAAATGTGTTTTATATTCACAGTTTATTATTTTCAACTATTTTCTAAATTTTCCAGATTGTCAAACCGTCTCAGAAATTTTTATTATTCGGACTACTGTTCTCATCTTGGATGTTATTCTCACAACATTTCGACTGATATAACCTCTGACCTTCTTCAGGAGTCTCGTCAAACTCGAGGAATCTGTATATTGGACTATAAAATCTGTACACAATTTTGAATGGAACTTTTTATTTAATCCACGAGGGGATGCACATGAAGAAGGTCATAGGTCACATCGGCTGAAACGTTGTGAGAATTGAGAACAGTAGTTCGAATAATCCAATAATCCAAATTATCAACCCTCATCTAAAAAATTCCGAAACTTTCTCACAAAGTTTATAATTTCAAGATGTACATTGGTGACGTAACATCATCAATATTTTACATTTTGATTTAAAAGTAAATGTCATGTATTTGGCCCCTATTAGTTCTTTACGGAGGTCAAATACGAAAGACCGTAAAGTTCCTCAAATGTTTCGCATGATGTTGCTTCTAATAATTGTGTCACAGAGCCAATATTCCTATTAAGGATACCACATTATATAAAATTGCAAAGAGGCATTTACTTGTTTTTCCTTGGCCGGCGATTTTGTCGAGCATTTTAATAAATATTTTCTTACAACGGGTTTGTTTACAAATGAAAATTCGAAACAAAAAAGGGGTTTCATATTGCTTACATTTATTGCTGGTGGATGTCGACAATAACTTTATTACTTTACTCCCACACTCATTTTTTTATGTATTGTGATGTTGCTAGTCTCAGTCTTTTCTATAAATATTATTATAGCATGTGTTCTTCGGAATTATGTGATCTATTCCCTACTGCTTTTATTCCAGCTCGTTTGACTCGTTGGTCTAGTGGTCTCCATCAATTCGCTGTTTTGATACCTCATTGTAATACCGCATCCTATTCTAGTAGCTTCTGTCCAAAAACTGCAGGCTTGTGGAACTCCTTTCCTGCTGACTGTTTTCCTCCTACCTATAATCTTGGTCTTTTCAAGACTAAGGCCAATAGGCATCTCCTGTCTTTGCAATAATCATATTTGTTCTTGTTAGCTCCTTACATCAAGTGGCTTCATGCCTTGTCTGGAGCGATTTCAATTAAAAAAAATTTTTATTTTCATAATAATCTAGTTACATTAAGCTTTAACGATTTCCCCATTGAAGTCCGTGTAAACAATTCCCTGATTGAGTATCAGACCTTTTTCAAGCATATATTTATGATTTGTGACTATAAGGTGCTGACATAGACCATTGCATGTATTTATGATTTGTGACTAAAAGGTGCTGACATAGACCATTGCATATAAAGTTCGATCAGCTTCGTTTCTTGTGATCATGTTCAGAGTACGATTTTCTTTGCTGTGGTAGGAGAGACCATGACATGACCTTTGATCAGACGAAAAATCGGTCAGCCCGTGAGAACAAAATACAAAATCGTCTCCAAATATGTTACTATGAAGGCTTTTTTGAGGATTCTTTTTACGGTTCCAGTTTTGGGGGATTCATTAGTTGAGATATCGAGGAAGCCTGAGCTGATAATTTAAGGGCTGTGAATTATCCACGGGTCTGAAAATCGTAATCAAAACTTCCCCACTTAATTACATGAATTACATTTCATTGAAAGTTATTAAATGGAGACGATCATCATTTGTTTTCATATTAGAAAGTTCAGTGAGAAATGTATGAAGTATTAAAGTGGTTAAGTTTATGCATTTATTTTCAATTAGCAGACGACATTGAAAGAGGATTCAAGCAGTGTGTGTGTGTGTGTGTGTGTGTGTGTGTGTGTGTGCGTGTGTAAGACAGTGAAAGAGTTAATGCGTTGTGTATGTGTGCGCGTTGGTATAAGAGGGACTGTGTGTGTGAGTTTTGAAAAGGCATTTTCAGCTTTCCCAAAACTTGACAGAGACGCGAGGGGGCTGGAGAAATGTCGATGTTAGCTCTGTCGTGGATTTGGGCTAAACCTCCTTGTTGAAAGAAAAATCTAGCTTTATATGCAATCTGGGTGGACTAAAATGGCAAATTTGATACGTCCAGAGAAATGCATCTGATTGGCTTAAAATCTTTTTATTTGTCTTTATTAATTCAAGCTTGCGTTGAGCCGATTGCACAGAGATGAGTTCAGGCATTTTCATTTTGGGCACCGAAAGGTAAACTTCGTCTCTACAGCTTTACACAGCTGATGTTTTGAACTGCTAACTCAATTTGTTCAAATAAAAAAGAAAAGCTGATGTTCATTTTGAAATTGACATTAATTATGCAACTAATTTCGGACCTCCATTAAGTCATGTCAACATTTATACCAAGTAGTGTTTGATCAAGTAAAGATGGAGTGTCAACTATTTACCAAGTAGTGTTTGGTCAAGTAAAGATGGAGTGTCAACTATTTACCAAATAGTTGTTTACCATGATAAAGCAACATTTTCTTGATATGCATGTAGAATAAAATTAGCACTTACCGGTATTAAGTGTTTTAAATAGTTGATAGGTAAATTCTTGCTTGAATCAAGCAATATTTATATAAAAGAATGTCTACTCGTAGACTAGCAACCAATCATAACCTAGAGAATGGACTTGCCAATTTAATCATGATGGAACATCCCAGCCTTCTTGTAAATAAACTTTCTATTTCAGTTTGGTACTGGCCAAGCTCCACCTCGCTTAACTCCAGTGATCTAACGAGAACCGGTGTGTCAACGCGATTATGATGTTTCAAGGCGATGTTTATTTTAATATATTGCAACATTGGAATTTTTTAAAAACATCGAATCTCATCAAACGGAATCTCGTAAGGACTCAGAATACAAACCATGACAATGTCCGCAAAGGTTTAAGTTTGACCAAAACAAGAATCACAAGAATAGATTTATTATCAAATACCTCGGTAAGATGTTAAATTATTTCATGGTGAATATTTATTTTATAACCCAGGAGAGTGACGAAATATTCAATCGATTTGTAATTCGAAAAAGTGTTTCTCTGTCTATTGATATTTCTTTTTATTGAATTTGGTTTTGTGACTTATTATTTTTTTTATTTATTTACCTCCTTACCAGGAGGTTTGACACAAGGTCAGGTGTGTTTTTTCGAAGCCATCGCACAAGGATAAATGTACTCTGGTCTGCAAAATATGTCTGAGCAGCCTTATTAGCATACCCGGTAGGGGCGTTTCAGGCGATTAGCAATAAACTAACCCCTTCTCAGACAGAAGATAAAGCCTGGGAGGGTTGACCTCCTTGGCGTGAACAGCAACATACCTCAGCCCGACAACAAAGCCGCTATCGGACTGAAGAACGTATCATAATTCTTGGTTTGGTGACATTTACTGTCTTTTAAAATACAATCCATCATTTTAGTCTCCGGTGATTGTGTATCGGTCTTTTCTGATTTTTCCTTTTCACTTGTAAGGAACAAATACAATTGGCGGGAATGTCCCTTTTTTTTTTTTTTTTTTTTTTTCCCTGCAGTTGAGAATGGAGGGAACATTGGTACAAAAATATTCTTGACAACACCACCCCCAACCATTCGATAGTGTTGGCCTAAATTAAGAAAATACTTTTTTTTTGGGGGGGGGGGGGAGGGGGAGGAGGGGGAGAGACCTGGAAATACTGCATTACTGAATAGAAGAATGTGAAGAAATATATATATATATATATATATATATATATATATATATCTTAATGGGTGTAACCGTGACTGTCGGATATGGGGGCTGAAAGATACAAGTTGACATACAAGTAGTAATATATAGTAGTAAGATAACACATCTAAAACAAGAATAGGTTTAAGGCTCCTAAAATCCATACTAGAATTGTCCACAAAGATTATAAGTGCTAAGCAATAATTAGTTCTAAGTGACAGTCTTCTGGAGGTTGAAAGTTCAATCCTCACTGCCGGCAATACTAAGAATACAATTACGAATTACTTAAGACTTCTACCCTGTCATGGCTGACAGAACTAAAGCAGGCTATTCCCTGTGGATTAAATAAAGGGTTCCATTCAAAATTCTGAGAAAGGTGAGCGGTTTCATTGGCCGAAACGTGACAATAACGATTCTCGAGATCAGAACAGTAGTTTGAATAATCCAAATTATCAATCCTCATCTAAAAAATTCCAAAACACAAAATAATAATAAATTGAACGTTGTGAGTTCAATCCCTGTACGTGGCAGTACATTTTCATTTCCTCTTAAATCACACCCAAAAAATAAATTTTGGTATTATACTAGATCACCTGTGATCCGTTCAGTCAGTATTTGTTATATATTATTAAATATCCCTCTCTCCCTCTCCCTCCCTCTCTATTCCTCTCTATCCCTCTCACTCTTCTTCTTCTCTCTGTCACCCTCCTCTTTTCTATCCATCTCTATCCTCTTGTTTCTCACCATCCTCTTTCCCTCTATCTCCCGCTCTATCTCCCCCTCTCCCCCTCTATCTCCCCCTCTCCCCCTCTATCTCCCCCTCTTTCCCTCTATCTCCCCCTCTTTCCCTCTATCTCCCCCTATATACATTTCTCTCTCTATCCCTCTCAATTACCCTCTATCCCACCCCATCTAAACGTGAATGTGAGACTGATGAAAATGCTCTTTCTAGTTGAAGTCTGACTGATCAATGGATGAACACTTTCTTATAAAAATAAGACGACTCATCTATGTATATATAAAAATGCTTGACTCAAATTGTTTGTGTCGGAAGGACGTGCTTGTCATTTCAGTTTTTAACAGAACTGGGTTTCTGGCTTTTAAAGAGTCCAACAAAAAAGAAGAAAGAAAAAAAAAGTATGCGTTCAAAAATATCAATCTTGGTCCATATTTTTTTTTCCAATTCAGAAAGTGGAATGATTACTGTGGTTGACCTTGTGGACGATATATGATTTCGACAACGTCATCTGTGAGCTCTAATAGTGTTCTACAATTACCACTGTGTTTTATTTTGTTTGTTTTTATCTTTGTATAAAAAGAAGGAAAACTGCTATCCACCCCTCGTTCGCATCTTTTGTTCGTCCTGTTTGTTACGTGGTTATGATAAAAGGTCGCGGCCTTGATATGAGGAGGCCCAGTGAAAATTTAAGACGTAGATGAAAAATCATTCGATTAGGATTGGATGTATGTTGAAACCATTAAATTCTCTTTTAGAAATTTCGCAACAAGATTCAGAACAACTTTAAAAGAAAACGACTGGAGGGAACTTGTGTACTTGTTTCTGGGGAGCCATCATTCTTTTCTACCACATGACGAGCTTCCGTTTAGGATGAAATAATCACAGTAAAACTTCTGTGAAAAAGGAATGAAAGACATTGACTTCAACGAGACCGTTAAAGCTCAATTTCACTAGATTAACATGAAAATAATGATTGACTTATTGCCTCGGTCAAAAATAATGCGGCTCACAATCAGTGGACGTTTTCTGACTTTTCTGGCTGTATTCTCTGGTGAGAGCACCTCAGGCAGTTTGCCATGAACTAACTCCTTCCCAAAGCTGGAAGGTAAAACCTGGGAGACTGGACCTCCTAGAGCTGAACAGAACGAATACCTTAGCCCAACAGAAAAATAGCCCAGTCTGTCGGACTGGTGGTTAACGATGGATTCTTGACTGGTATGCTAGGCGTGAGAAAGAACGCAACTTTCTTCGCCTTTTTCTCAAATCAGCAGATTTCAGACATGGAATAATCTGAGTTAATTCTTTTTAACCAATGGGAATAAAGATAATTCGTGGGTTCACCTTTTTGTTATTGAGATGGATTTGCTTATTGCAGTTCAACAATAACCAGTCATTCTGTTTCTCTGAGGTTGTGAGTTTGATCCTCACAAGTAGAGATGGGCAGTTTTACCGAAAAACCGCGGTTTTTCGGTTTCGTCTCCATACCAAATACCGAATCGTTTTTTTTTAAAAAAAACGTAACCGTTCGGTATTGTGTTTTTACTACAGTAAGCCACCATATACAAGGAAACACGGTTGAAAAGATTTTCCGATTTGAATAAAATTGAATATTACCAAAAAATGTTATATTAGTAAGAGGACAGATTGAACAAATATATGATAAAAACATTTAATTGACTTGTAGGAAGAAATCTTTGTTTACAGTTTGTTTATCATTAACATTTTGAATTTTCAAATGAAAAAAAGAGAAATACGTATTTTTAGCATAAACTATTTTCAAATGAAAAAGAAAAAATCAAACACGTTCCGTATGATGTCGAAAATCTATTTGATTCAACTCAAAATTGTAAAATAATTGTTTATGTTTGTTTCAGAGCTATCTAAAAAAATAAGTTATTAAAATGAAATTAAAAAAAAATACTTGTAAAAGTAAATAAACGAAAAGTAGCGAGCGAGTATAAACATTTAAAAAGAAAAAAGTAGTTGCCAATGCTAGTATCACTTTATTCGAGTTATATTTTAGCTTCTGATGGGTTAAAGAATTAGATAGAATGTATATTCAAACTCAGTTATATTCTTCAGAAATCTTTCATGAATCTTTGGTCACTGTTTTAACGAGTTAACTGTTGAAAAGGTATCAGAACTTTGATTACAACAGTCAACACCTTAAAACTTATATGATTCATATCATGGAGAATGATTCAGTCACAAAATTATCGAAACAGTGGCATAATTCAACTAAACGTTGAATAATAACTAATCATCACATAAGAGAATAAATAGCTTCCATAGTAAAAAAATTTTTTTCAAAAAAACCGAAAAAACGAACCGTAAACTGAGGTTTTAAGGGAAAAAACCCGATATCGAAACCAAAATTTCAAAACCGCCCAACTCTACTCACAAGTGACATATGATTTTGACATTTCCTTAATTTTCAAACTATATGTAAGGCAAAGACAGATCCTTTTATGGTGGGAATGAGGCAAGTTGAGGGAACTTTCACTGCTCAATCCAGGTTGAGGATCATAACGTCTGCCACATTATGGTTTTATTCCTCCCGAACTTTGAGAAACATTTAGCATGAACCGTGGTATTTATTGGCCATACTTTTATATACTTAAACCTCACACCTGGCGCATATTTTACAATATCTCTTGAAGATGATTTAAATTCGGTGAAAGCTTGAAATAAAAAAAGTAAAAATGTCGTAGGCATGATTTTTGGGAACCGGTTTATTTATCTTGCGCAAGTTTGTTAGAATTTTTCTAAAGAATGATTAACAGATCTAATAGACACAGAATGTCTATCATCTTCAACGAAATATGCTTGAAGGAACAGATGCTGCCTAACTACATTATGATAAAAAAAAAAAATTATTTTTAAAATTTTATTTTGTTTTATTTAATTCTCTAATCTCCTTTTAAAATATTTTAATTTCCAATCTTTATAAGAAATTTTGAAAAAGAAATATCCTCGATAAATTTTTGTAATTTAAATTTTTTTTTTCTAATTTTAATTTTTTGCGGAAATTTAAAGAGGAAAGATCTTTAAAAAATTTTGTGATATATTTTTTTTATATGTACCGGTGATTTGTTTATAGATATAATAATTTTTTTCCCCCCTCTTCTCTGCTACCAACATATCCACTTGTGATTCTTTGTCAGCGGATGTTTCTCTAGACTAAGTTTTCTTGATTTTCTGTAAGATGTGGTGTTATAGGTGCTGGTGAAGAGACGTTTTAGACCAATTTTATTTTATAATTTTATAAAGTATTTCTAAACTGTTTTGGAAACGATCGTACGCCATAATGGACTTGAGGTTGTAATTCTTGGAACAGCAAAAGTAATGCTTTGATTCATTAAATGTTTTATCTATATATCTATATATATATATATATATATATATATATATATATATATATATATATATATGAGGCCTGTCTAAAAAGTATCCGACCTTAGGCCAGAAAAAAATTATTTCAAATACGTAACAGGGTTGGGACCCTAATCCCTTTCAAAGTAGGCCCCTTGTGTTTGCACACACTTAGCCCACCGATCCATCCACTGTCGGAAACACCTCTGGAAGTCTTCTTTTGGAATGGTGTTCATCTCCGCCGTCGCGTTAGATTCAGCATTGTGTTTGAAGAAGATGCTATGGGTGTAACAAAAATTAAGGATTCAAAAATGGCCGCACATCAGACGAGAGTGACCAGCATTCTGGCAGGTCCTAAACTGCTCGGAGTGCAGCTGTTGTTGAGAGGGTGAGAAAAAAGAGATAATGAAGAACGAAACCTGAACGTTTCTGTGTAGCTTACTTAGTATACTACTATAAAAGGTTCGTGGCCTTTTGACTAAGATCAAAGTGTAGTATCTGTTCCGATGGATACTGCACCCCATACTGGTGTTGTCTTGGCCTTCGGGTCTTAATTTACGCCGGTCAATGGGTCTGTCCTGTGCAGTTCTGGGAGGTCCACCTTCCCAGGCTTTGCCTCCCCTCTTTGGGGAGGAGTAAGTTTATTGCTTACTGTCTGAGGCGCCTCTACCGGGGAATGTCGACGGGGCTGCCCAGGCAATTTTTAAACCCCACTTTCCCGACCCGACCTTGGGTCACATCTTACTTGTGGGAGTAAGATAAAAACTGGCCTTGTGCCTAACTCCTGGAGAGGAGTAAATCAATACTTAGTATACTACTAAGCTCTACTCGCTTATTGAGTACTGTTGAAGTAAATAATGAAAGAATATATATGCAATATGTTATATTACTTAATAATATTTGTATATATACATAATAAATTATATATATACAACAATAATATATTTGGTGGTGCTGTTCTAGATGACGCACCTGATTTCCGTGACTTCGCGTCGGCAACGATTGGGCAGGTCGCGGAAGCGCCCAAGACTTGCCGAAATGAAAACGCCAAGCGTTAATGGAAGACTTGCAGGCGATAATATAAGACGAATAAATTCAAAGAAAAAAAAATACATAGATAAAAAGATAAAAACCGAACAAACTGTGGGGTGGTGTTCAAATGAACCATTTTCAATCAAATGTGTAGAAAGAAAACTTTTTTTTTTTGGGGGGGGGGATTTTGTCAATGTTTTCTTTTTCATTTGTTTAGCCGTTTTTCTTTCTTTTCTTCTTGCTAACATAAAAATGGGTTAGGGCTAGGGCTCCCCGTTCTTAACGATAGTCAAGCCCTGCATTCAAACTGCCAAGCTCTAACTGGAAGACTGGCAGACGATAATATAAGACGAATAAATTCAAAGAAAAAATACATAGATTAAAATCATTTTTTTTTTTGTGTAAATGTTTTTTTTTGGGGGGGGGGGGGCATAACATTTTGTCCATGTTTTTATAAGATAAAAGAAAAAAAAATAATAATATTCCGTCAGCGCTCAGGCGCTTACGCGACCTACCCGATCGTTGTCGACGCGAAGTCACAGAAATCAGGTGCGTCATCTAGAACAGTACCTATTTGGTTTATCTTAACACTTTACTGCAGTTTTACGGGGGGACATCGATCGTCAGAAATGTATTAATAAAGTCCTTATTGTCTGACTTTTAGGTTATAAAGCTCTATTTAAAAGGATGTCGAACCCTTTGTGTCTGCAAGGTCTGAATCAGCTTTGTTCTGATCATGTTATGTATAGATTTCAATTTTTTATGGAAATCGCTCTAGACAAGGCATGAAGCCACTTAATGTAAGGAGCTAACAAAGACGAAATATGATTATCGTAAAGACAGGAGATGCCTATTGGCCTTAGTCTTGAAAAGGTAGGAGGAAAACAGTCAGCAGGAAGACAGTTCCACGAGCCTGCAATTCTTGGTAAAAAGCTACTGGAATAGGAAGTTGTATTACAATGAGGTATCAAAACAGCGAATTTATGAAAACAAATCAAACGAGCTGGAACAAAAGAAGCGGGGAATAGATCACATAATTCTGTAGATGATGGGGGATGATCCTTAGATAGTACTCGCGCTCATTCTAAGCAAACACTTCCTCGAATTAGCGTAGATAGTCTCTAAAAAGGCTTTAAGATGAAATAATGAGAGAGCACGATTCAGGATGGTAAATGAGTCAAATGCTGAAATTCATTCCACACAAGGGGGGGGGGGGGTTAATAAAAAAGCATTGTGAAGGAAAACCTGTATGTGTTTTGTTTTTCTTTCAGAACGTCAGTTAATTAGACATGTTTTAATTTTTCTCGGTACATGTTGTTTAATTCTGGCATCCAATAGCCGTGTCGTATTACCTATGTAGTCAGCACTGCAACTAAATTTTCTTTTTAGTTTCCACTTTTAAATCATGAATAGGAACATGTCTTCCCTTCATAATTACAATAATAGAGTACTGTACCCTAAATGAATTTATGAAATATATATACTCTATAAAATTAAGTCAGTTGGATTTTCAAAATCACATCCACAAGCAATCTGTCTGATATATCGTTATTTGATTCTGACTATCCTATTTTTAAAATTAGTTTTCTCCACTGTTATTGGCATGCATATAATTCTTTTTGATTTCTTTTTTTTTTCTGATAATATATAGACCGAGTAAGAGTAATGTTAAAGTGTATACATTTTTTATCATTATGCAGAAGTGTGGGCTTAAGCTCTTTATAAAAAAAGTGTCACAATTTTGCCATAGTCCGGCTATCTGATAATGTGCATGACATAAACTTTAAACGTTTTATTTTTCTTACCCTAATAGTAGATAACATCCTTATTCTTGTAATTTACACTTAACCGATCGTTTTTATTACATGCTACAAGGGGCAAATAATTTCCATTGCTGTATTTAAAAATACATATTTCTTCATTATGAACGCTTCACGGCCACCATCTTGAAAAACACTGAGTTCCATTTGTTTATTTTCATTTAACTAATATACAGCTCTTTATTGGCTAACTACACAACGATGTTTTTCCTTTCAAAATCTTTTTTTTTTGTGAGGGGGGGGGGGGTTACCATAACATTATTCTGAAAATACATAGTCTGCAATAATTATTTCATTATTTACTTTAACGTGCTCATCTTCCAACATGTGGCTGAACAATTTTGAACATAACAACTAAGATGAGAACTTCTATCGACTCAAAAAAAATTCAAAAACTTTACTTACATGTGTGTCTGTGTTTTTCGCCTGTACGTAACGCTTTTTACGTACACATTGAATTATGATTTTCACTTTCATTACTGTTCAGCGAATACCTCATATAAGCAAAAATAAAATCAGGTAATGCGAGTGTTTTTTGTTTTTTTCATACTTCTAATGATTTTTAAACATTTGGAATTATTTTCCTATAAGCCCACCAATATTACACTCCTGGACAACGCCATGGCAGACTAGTATATATATGTTAAGCAACATTTCTTCGTTTTTATAGGTCTGATTGAAAAGTATTTTTTATCTGTTATCTTGTGTCAAGTGATGTAATTGCACTTTTCTTGACATTCTATATATTTTATCTCTTAGTATACTAAAGCTGACTTAATCAACGTTTGTTTCCCTAAGGCTTTCTTCCTGTATATTTTGAAAACACAAAACATGGTAAAATATTCCTCAGTTTTGGGATTGAGTTATGTTTGAAAATAAACTTTCATTTTAATTGTTCTAATTAGTCGTGATTTGCAATTAACTCAAGTGACTCCTCTCTTACAAAGTTATATCTATCACTTTCACCCTCTCTCACTGTATGTCGTTTGTTTGACTGCACCCCTGCTCTTATCTTATACATCGTCTCTCTCTCTCTCTGTTTATTAAAAGTTAAAGGTAATAAAGAACAGAAATAATAACATTTGGAACAGTCCATTATAAAGAAAAGCTATTGCAGAGAGAGAGAGAGGCTAATTTTAGATTTTGTCTTATTGTTTTATATTTAACTGGCTTTGCAAACTCATTTTTTCCTGATTTAATGGGTGAATGTCTACAAAATCATGAGATACAAAAAAGGTTTTTTGAAGATAAGAATAGATATATTGTTTTGTAATTGTATTCATGAAATACTCCTTCAGCTTTGATAACGGCTTTTATGTGGGGTATGCATCGTCTACATTCTAGGATAAGGTTGTCTTTGTTCATATTGGACATTACTCTAACTATGGAAACTTATGGAGCATTTAGTGTTATGAAGCATCGTTTCCAGTCGTCTTGAATTTCTCCTTGCCACTGGATTCAAGCAGTGCCGATTCAAGACAGGTGTGGTAAGGATTATGCAACCCTTGCTTCACACTTACACGTGCAGCCACCCTTACAGAGGATATCCATTGTCTCTCAAGACTGAGCGAAGGCCATGATGAGGATGCTGATAACCCCTTTTCTCAACTGCACTCCATACATGGTACTCCAGAAGATTAAGATCTGGGGTCAAGGAGGCCAAATGTTAGAGGTCATGTGATCATAAAAATAATACCTTTCTCTGCTGGATTTTAAAATTCATTTGAGAAGTCTGAGCTGTGACTAAACAATTTTCCATTACCATTTCTGACTTTTACTCATCACATAAGATTGTATCTGATGTCTTTGTGGACAGTATTCCAGAAGTTCCTACTGACACACCGTGTTCTTTCACAATCGACCTCATGGATCTTCTAGGATTACTACCAACGGTTGGCTGTATAAATTCAGGTGTTTTAATGCTATCAATGTGTCTAGAATGTTTCTTACGTTTTAATAATGGTGAATCCTTTCCATCTCAGGCCTATAAGTCTTTTCAAACTTTGTAGACACGAAATAGCAAGCAACTTTTAAAAATGGTTCTTTTACTAAATTGCTATAGTCAGTCTTTATAGTCGTGATAACTGTGTCGCTTCATTTGTGTAATTATAGGGGCTGTCATTGATAATTCCGAAATATCTCCATCTTTATGTTTATATATTTGTATCTACAGAATTCACTAAAAAAAAACTAATTAACCGATCATTATGACAACACAGCTGCTAGGCGGAATGGTCATAATGTGGGCTATATTTTGTTTAATTTAGTTTTTTTTTTGCAAGACGGAGTGAGAGCACTTCATTAAAATTCAGATACCTTTGATTTTTGTGAAATTTTAACAATAGTTATTAGACATCCTTTAATAAATATTCCCCAAATTTCAGTTTCTTTGGAGTATTTTAAAAGGTTTTTATTGAATGAGTCCCTATAGTTTCCTTCCATGAAATAGTTTTTCTTCTATTTGAAAATTCAAATATTTCAGATTTACATTAAATTTGATCCATAGTCATTAGTCACTAATTACGCGAGATTCTCTGAATTTCAATTTTTTTAAAGCTTAAGCCTAAAATTTTAGACATTTTCTGGTATCGAAATCATTTAATGGATTTTGCTCAAAATTAGAATACGGGTTCAAGACATAAGGTCTATTTTAATTTTAGTCTTTATAAGGGAACATAAAAGTTGTGCAAAACTGTTTTGTTTGGAGAATTAATTTTGCCTGTTCTGGGACGGGTATTTTTCTAGTAGAAAATATAACTCCAACGCACCCTGTATATTGGTCTGAAAGAATGAAATTAATTGAATTCACTTTGATGGTGTTGGATAGCTATGATCTCCCATCATGAAAAGTCTTAAACTAATCATACTCCTAGTAGTGAATCTTTTCGTATTTAGGAATGGTGGGTACGAGCCCCCCCCCCCCCCCCATCACACCTACATACTCACTTGTTATTTTTCTCTCAATGGAAGATTGGTATGGTGCCGGCTAGACGATGGTACAACTACCCGCCTCCCTGCCCTTGCAAAAGGTTCCTGTTTTCACAAGGAAGTCTCTCTCTCTCTCTCTCCAGCTGTGTGTGGGAGAGTGGCTGAGGGAGGTGTAGGTGGGAAGTAGGAAGTGGCAATCATTGGAGAGGATGGAGGTTGTTATGCTAGAATGTATTTTTTGAAGAATTGGAGAGCTGAAGATTCTTTGGCCAAACTCATTATGAGTAAAATCACAAGAAAGTGGGAGGAGGGGGGGGTGCAGACATTTAAAAAAGGAAAAAAAATTCCATTTCATGGAAGGAAATTATAGGAACTCATTTAATAGAATGAAATTATAGGGATTCGGTCTTCAACAGGAGATATTCAAATGACTCCAAAAATAGATTGTCATATCCATATCAGTTCATTCCGAGCCCTTCTATGTAATTCTTTTTTTATCTATTGATTTATCTAACAATTTATCCTGTATAACAATTGTATTTGTTTCTGGTGGAGTTTATTTTTGCTTTTTCAAATTGGATATGAATGGATATACTTATGAAATATATATACTCTATAAAATTAAGTCAGTCAGATTTTCAAAGTCACATCCACATAGTAATCTGTGATAAATCGCTATTTGATTCTGGCTACCCTATGTGTATAGGCATGTGTCCATTTACTGTGTATTATTATATTTTGTTACGACAGACATATCCTTGGCGTCAAAGATTATTGAAGTTATTTCTTATGTTAACTTTGCATCTAATGATATAATCGACTGTTAATCAACTAGAAGGTGATAACAGCAGGAGTGACATTAATTCAGGAGTATCAGATGATTAATTGCTAAATGTGTACGGTTTTTTTTTTTTGTTTTTTTCTTCATATTACAAATATAATACAAGTAATGGGCAGGTGAAGCGTTCTTTAGCCTTGTTGAGTGATGGGGTCTCAATAAAAACATTGGTCTCCATTACCACACTGTTTTAAAAAAAAAAAATTTAATTTTTAAATTTTTTTTTTTTTTTTTTTTAATAATGGAAATCGCTCCAGACAAGGCATGAAGCCACTTGATATAAGGAGCTAAAAAAAAAAAAATATTACTCAAGGTCAAAAACTAGCCAACGATAAGTGTTATGGGTAGTTTCTGACCCAGAAAACAGCAATTCTTCTCCCTTTGTTAAAAACCTCTCTCATGGAATGTGAGGACTAAAGGACAAAATAAGGGAAGTGAGAGTTCCGAGGCTGCCGAAAGTAAACTGAAAGTTCACTTTCTACTCAACCCTGGTTGGCGCCTGGAAGGGCATCTGGCATATAAAAAAATCTTGCCACAATTAAGGAAATTACTTCCAAAGAAACCAGAGATGAATTTTGAAGCCAATTTCTAAAAGTCGTCCAACACATGCCAGCATGTAAACCGAATATGATGATAATAATTGTGAGGAGTGCATAATTTCCGCATGTTGCAGTATATTGATTGCTATTTGTTATGTTACTGTTGTCTTGTATTTTTTGTATGTTTCTTTTTTCTTTTTCTTTACTTATTATTATGAATAATAATTAGGGAATTTTTTCTTTCGTGTGAATCAGATGATTCTGGTGTTGGCATTAGTTTCCCCGATGTTTTTCTTGTTAGAAATTTTTCTGGAAAGACATCAGGTACTTACGGGAAGGCCCACGAGAAGGTTGCCAACATCCCTAAGTGAAAGTGGTGCTGTGGAATCGACTGGATTCGAACTTGGAACACCAAGGTCTTCAGTCCGTGTCGATATCCACTTAACCACCGTCACCTCCCATTAGGGAATTTGACGGATGAGTGCTTTATAGGTAAGTTCCTACTAACATCTGTATATTTTTGTATTTGAAAATTATTAACGAATCATTAGCATGGCTCGACCTAACAAGATTAAAATAAAAAATTCATATATATATATATATATATATATATATATATATATATATAATTAGTCTAAAGAACTTTTGATTCATTTTAAATGAAGAAAGAAAATGCAGTTTAAATTCCCAGGGATACAAAGTAAATCCAAAATATCGCAGACTTAGCACTTTCATAAGTCGACTTACCGCTGGAAAATTTACAAATACAAAAGGGGATTCAAGTATATAACAGTGAAACAAAAACAGGGGACCTTAACTTGAACATCGGGATCATCAGTTGTTTACCATGTAACTGTTTCGGAGATTTAAAAACAGGGCAGTTATAAAATTCATGGCTCTCCAGTGGGACTGATCAAATGACCACTTCCCCAATAACTAAATGTAGAAACAATTCAGTTTAATTTCACTGATATATATATAAGTAAATAAATAATAATAATAATGATAAAACATTACCCTTAAGACTACAGTGTGATATGCTAATTTGCATATTAAATAATACTACACCCAAGAACCATTCTGTGACATGGTAGTTAGCATATAAAATTATATAGGAATAATAGATGCATATAAAAAAATGCTTAAGTACCTTTAGTACCAGATAGGCAAATAGAAACCTAACCATACAGATCTAAATACCTAATATATATATATATATAAGTGAATGAACGGTTATTATAACACAACATCCATTTCCATTCTTACGGACTGCTACAAACACACGGAACTATTACAACTTCTCCTTATACTCTGAAGATGCTAGGTATCTAGCGAAATTATTAGTCAAAAGATCAAAGTGAAAAAGAAATCCGTTTTGCTTATTAAAAAATATTGCATCTAAATATGCTTTTAAAAGCTTTTTAGCCTCATTTATTATTAAATATATATATATATATATATATATATATATATATATATTATATAATTTTTTTATCTTGTTCTTTTTAATTTGTTTTTTAATTTACTTATATTTCATTCTTGCTTAAAAAGCAAAACTTCTAAACTGACCAATATTTTCCAAGACATTTTCCTCTCTTACCTCCCGGCTTAATTTTTAATCCATGTTCACTGTTTATCGGTGTTTTCTGGATTAACATAAATAGTTTTTCATCTTAATAAGCAATTTTTTATCTCCCTCTAATCCTTAAACTGTTTAAATTCTCTCTCAGCAGACTGGGATCATTGAGATAATCCCTTCCTCATCTCTTAACCCTAACCCTTCCTACTGATTGGTGGTGGAGTAAGGTTATTTAGGTTGTTTCTTCTTCTTCATATTTGATCCCCCCCCCCATTCAATACGTAAAATAGTGACTTGTTTTCAAATAATTGCATACAATTAATCATTGACAATACTAACATTAATATGCTCCCTCCGTTTGCACATTTTTGCTAGTATATATAGAGATGACCAGTGAACATATATTACACTGCCTCCCCGTCACTAAAAAAGGAGGTAATGTCTGGGAGGATGGTATCATGATGAACGAACATATACTACCCCCAAGGAGGAGGTAATGCCTGGGAGGTTGGGATCATGACAACAGAACAGATACTACATTACTCCCCACCTCCATGAATTGAGCATTGAGCGATAGTAATAGTATAGTTTCGGCTTCAGACAGATACAAAATCTCCATTAGTAATAGATTTTTTTTTTTTTTTTTTTTTTTTTTCTGGCATTCAAAAAAAATGAATTTGTGTACACGTGCACCTATGAAAAGTGCATATGCATGTGTCAGGGAAAATCGGTGTACTTTTGTCGAATTTTGAGAAGCATGGGGTTTTAAACGATGCTATGTCTCGGCAGCCAAAAGCAGTTTGTTCCTTGCTTCAACAATTCCGAACATGAAAAAAATGGGTATTTCTTCAGATTAGGACCCAAGCTTACTTTGACCCTGACCCTGACCCTAACGACGGGGTCAAAGTAAGCTCGGTTCCTAATCTGAAGAACCACCAAAAACTGTTTAAGAAAGTTATTGGAGCTGTGTTGTTTTCCGACTTTGTGAGCATGCCCACGGGTATTAGACCCATGGAGATCAAAAACATCAATAACAGACCCCCCCCCCCCCAAAAAAAAAAAATGAACATAATTACTCAATTATTAACACAAGCTAACTAAAAAGTTAGGTGCAACTCAATTTTTTGTGGTACTTGCTAGCATTGGGTCGACAAGATGTGTAGAGGAATTACTGGTAGTTTGAGAGATGATGATAATCAGTTTATGTGCAAGATGTGTAACACACTCGTGGAGACGGATGGGAACTGAGATGTAGAGAAAGTATATTTGTTAAGAAGTTTTATTACCTTGGTGATACGATTGGAGCACAGATGTTAATGGTGTTGCAAGAGTTAAGACTGGATGGAGTAAGTTCAGGGAGCTTCTGCCATTACTAACCAGAAGAGTGTTACTACTGCCGACCAAGGAAAAAGTTTATCAGGCATGTGTACACAGTGTGAGGGGGGAGGTGCAGACATTTTAAAAAGGAAAAAAAAAATTTTATTTCATGGAAGGAAATTATAGGAACTCATTTAATAGAATGAAATTATAGGGATTCGGTCTTCAACAGGAGATATTCAAATGACTCCAAAAATAGATTGTCATATCAGTTCATTCCGATCCCTTCTATGTAATTCTTTTTTTATCTATTGATTTATCCTGAATAACAATTGTATTTGTTTCTGGTGGAGTTTATTTTTGCTTTTTCAAATTGGATATGAATGGATATATTTATGAAATATATATACTCTATAAAATTAAGTCAGTCGGATTTTCAAAGTCACATCCACATAGTAATCTGTGTGATAAATCGCTATTTGATTCTGGCTACTCTATGTGTCCGATGGATACTGCACCCCATAGACTGGTATTGTCTTGACCTTCGGGCCTTGATTTACGCCGGTCTATGGGTCTGTCCTGTGCAGTTCTAGGAGGTCCACCCTCCCAGGCTTCGCCTCCCCTCTTTGGGGAGGAGTAAGTTTATTGCTTACTTCCTGAGGCGCCCCTACCGGGGAATGCCGACGGGGCTGCCCAGGCAATTTTTAAACCCCACTTTCCCGACCCGATCTTGGGTCACATCTTACTTGTGGAAGTAAGATAAAACTGGCCTTGTGCCTAACTCCTGGAGAGGAGTAAATCAATACCCTTTGTGTATAGGCATGTGTCCATTTACTGTGTATTATTATATTTTGTTACGACAAACATATTCTTGGCGTCAAAGATTATTTTAGTTATTTCTTGAACTCTTATGTTAACTTTGCATCTAATGATATAATCGACTGTTAATCAACTAGAAGGTGATATGAAAGTGAGACCTGGTCAATGAAGATTGAGAACGTGTGTTGCATGGAAAGAAATGATATGAGAATATGATGGATGTGTAATATGAGTCTTAGATCTGATGACCTCAGAAGAAGATTAAATCTGGACAGTTTATCGAGAAGTGTACAGAACAGGAGACTTTGATGGTATGGCCATGTTGAAAGAACGGTTGACAGTTCTTGGGTTAGTAGATGTAGAACAGTTGAGTTAGCTGGTTCAGTTCACAAGGGACGTCTAAAGAAAATATGGAAATAAGGGGGGATGAGAGAAAGAAGGATAAATAAAGAGCTGGCCAAAGAAGCCGTCCAACACATGCCAGCATGTAAAACGAACATTACACAGAATATGATGAATGTAGCATCACCGGCTAAACTTCATTAAGACAAAGAAATAATAATTTGTTATAATATTTTATTTTGATTATTATACTCATCGAGGCCCAGAGCCACTCATGGATAAGTGTTAATGAGACAGGAATGATTATCAGCCATTATCTCTGCACCCTCTCTATCTCACAGACGTGATGTTACTAGTCTCAGTCTCTTCTATAAATACTATTATGGCATGTGTTCTTCAGAATCATGTGATCTATGCCCTGCTTCTTTTGTTCCAGCTCGTTTGACTCGTTGGTCTAGTGGTCTTCCTCCTACCTATAACCTTCGTCTTTTCAAGACTAAGGCCAATAGGCATCTCCTGTCTTTGTGATAATCATATTTGTTCTTGTTAGCTCCTTACATCAAGTGGTTTCATGCCTTGTCTGGAACGATTTCCATAAAAAAATTTTTTTTTAAAGATGAAGAACACTATGGGAGTACTAACATTGATCAATGGCATGAACTGTGTTTGATTACTTATGGGACGGTTTATGATGAGAATTTGTTGACATTGGATGTAAATATGACAAAGTTGTAATCAACAGGGAAGCAGTCTCACGGTAATGTGTTCCACAGATGGGGAGCTCATGCAAAAAACCTCTGTCCATGGGAATTCCGTCTGACACTAGGCACATGGAGGGAATATAAATACAATTTTGAGGGAGTTGTCTTTTATAAGCATATAAAAATTACCGACCTCTATAATCCACTCATACTGACATTGTCACAAGAAAATTAAAGCAGGTAGGGGAGGGGGCATGACTTAAAAAGTAAATAAATACATTTCCAGAAAATTATATAAAAAAAACAACCTTTTCAGCGTAATATTAATACATTAATGGCTAAATTTAATTCAGATTGGATGATTCTCCAACAACCGCCGCCTCCTGTGTTTAATCTAAAGTGTTCATCACATGGAGAGAGCATTGCGACAGCGGACGTAAAAATGTTGGCTTTTTTTTTTTTACTGCAGACGTTTCCCATCGTCGTTAAAGAGCACAGAGTCCTGTGACGTCAAGGGTGACATATTTTCTGCCTCTGATTGAGGAAATGTCATCTCGGGACAACACAAGATAGACACCGCACAGATTTATGAACTAAGGCTTTCACTCAGTCTGTGTGAGTGTAGAAAGTTCATCTACTGATATATTTATGTAGACGCACACACACAAAACGACACACAAGATGCTATCATAAACATATGTACATATAGATTTCATAGATTAAGATGTTTACTGTTTGAATGTATGTAATTTTATATATATATATATATATATATATATATATGAGAGAAAGAGAATGGTAGTTTACTTAAAGCATTGCTGGGAATAGTAATAGTATGTTTAAGTGCCGGGTAGGTTGTAAGCTGGAAACAACAAAAATAATAAATCGAAGTGGTATTTATTATTTATTTTTTCTTACAATCTTACATAACAGCAAGTGTGGTGTTGGCTGTTTGTGTGTTGTCCGGATGATTATTAAAAATCATTTATTTAATATTTCAGGAAAATCTTCCCTTTGTAAAAAAAATAATAAGCACCAAAGGAAACATCCGTCTCTGAAGAGAATTCACCAAAATGGATGCCAGAGAGTAGGGTTGGGGCAAACCAGTCACGCAGAGAATAGAAATTAATAAATTTTAAAATTATGTTTTTTTTATATAAATGTAGTGTTCAAAAATATGTGTGTAATATTAGATAAATGATAGGTATCGTATGGTGATGAATTAACTGTTAGTTTTGATAATATATTTTTTAGTTTTTATTTGTTTATGCGTGTTGTTTTATTTTCGTATTTTTTTGTTTAGTTTTTAATATGAAGTAATAAATTAATCTCTTTATTATTATAAATTTTATTAAATTTTATTGGTTATCATATATTCAAAAAGTATTATTAATTGTGGGTTTTATTAAATTAGTTTATCGAATTAATGTAATTTCTTACTTATTATAGGATTTTAAATTTAGTTTAGGTTTAGCTGAATCTAGTTAAATTCAGGTTTTAACCGTAAGACAGTGTTAGTTGAGTAACTCTGCCTGTCACTAAATTGGGTCTTGAATGAGAATTAATTTATGGATTCAGTCGATAGAAGTCGGTGTATTAAGTTATATTATTTATGTGTGTGTGTATTAAGTTATATTATTTATGTGTATTAAGTTATATTATTTATATGTGTGTGTATTAAGTTATATTATTTATGTGTGTGTGTATTAAGTTATATTATTTATATGTGTGTGTATTAAGTTATATTATTTATGTGTGTGTGTATTAAGTTATATTATTTATGTGTATTAAGTTATATTATTGATATGTGTGTGTATTAAGTTATATTATTTATATGTGTGTGTATTAAATTATATTATTTATATGTGTGTGTATTATTGTTATTGAATTTGACTCTGATTTTGAAGCCTTTGTTTTGCACTGAATAATTATTGTTCAAATTTAAATTTCTTTATTTTTATTGAATAGGAATTATTATATCATTTATTAAAAATAATGTATTTTTTAGCAATTTATAAATATTAAAAAATATATATTTGGAAATAGTATCTACTGCTAATATGGCATTGAATTTTAAAATGTCCTGAATTTGTTGGAGTAGAAAGAAGAGTACTTTGTTCTGTAGGCCAATATTATCTCTTACTCTCTGTTTATATGAAGAAATGAAATGTCGACCCGGATAAAATGTTTTCAATAAAATCATTCAAAAATACATTTTTTTAAAATTTAAAAGCATAGTCGGATATAAATCAAGTGTTTATGGGAAAACAGAATTTTTTTTATTTCTGCTTGATTTTAGATTCTATCGAGTGTTGACAGATTTTTTTTAATCTGTTCTCATTTGTGTGATTAATGCTGAAGTGATAATCACAGAAGACATAGCCTATTGGCTAAAATCAAAGTGTAGTATCTGTTCTGATACTATATTTGATCTGTTCTGTCCAAGTCCAAGTGAATGAGAAATCCTTTTAAACTAAGGCATTTTTTATTTTTGTCTCGATCCAGAGTGACCCTTTTTGGGAAGCTCGATTTTTTTTTTTTTTTTTTTTTTTTTTTTTCCTACATTCAAAATCGACCTTGTATCTAACTCTGTCCTCGTGGGGGGGGGGGGCAAGTAAATGGGGGACTTCTTCCCCCTTTAAAAAAAAAATTTTTTTTACAAACTTTGCAAACAAAATAAGGATTTAAAAAATGTGTGTCATATTCTTTATCATTATGATTTTGATCTGATGTGAGAAACGACCACTTTTTGTGATTTTATTTCTTCGCTCTTCAATGTTAGAGGTACGTTTAGTTGTCCTGAGAGCAAAGCTGACTGAATCCACTTATAAAGTCTTGAAAGAAACCTTGCAGTTGTGTGGTCCCTTCAAAGTTTACAGCTGCCAAGACAGCTGTATAATGACCTGAGGTGATTCTTCTGACCTCATCTTGACTTGCAGTGCTTCTCTCACAAACATGTCACTGTTAATTAACTAACAGGTGGTTCATATGTGTGTGTGTATGTGTAAATCTCTCTCGCTTTCTCTCTGTCTCTCTTATATACGAGGCCTGTCTAAAAAGTATCCGACCTTAGGCCAGAAAAAAATTATTTCAAATACGTAACGGGGTTGGGACCCTAATCCCTTTCAAAGTAGGCCCCTTGTGTTTGCACACACTTAGTCCACCGATCAATCCACTGCCGGAAACATCTCTGGAAGTCTTCTTTTGGAATCGTGTTCATCTCTGCCGTTGTGTTAGATTCAGCAGGTGTTTGGAGAAGATGCGATGTGTAACACAAATTAAGGATTCAAAAATGGCCACACATCAGTGGAGAGTGATCAGCATTCTGGCAGGTTCCAAACTGCTCGGAGTGCAGCTGTTGTTGAGAGGGTGCGAAAAAAGAGATAATTCAAAACGTGACGGCAGAGATGAACACCATTCCAAAAGAAAACTTCCAGAAGTGTTTCCGGCAGTGGATGGATCGGTTGGCTAAGTGTGTGCAAGCACAAGAGGAAGGCCTCGTGTTTGTGTTTGTGTGTGTGTGTATATATATATATATATATACACATTATACTAGAATACCCGTCCCCGGATGGGTAAAATTACCCCCCCCTTCCACACACAAGTTTTGCACGGTTTTTATGTCTCCTAAAAAAGATTAAAATCAAGATATAATGATACTAAAGCTTATGTCTAGAATCCTGATTCTAATTTTGATCAAAATTTATTAAATGATTTTGAATCTAAAAAAATATCTAAAATGTATGACTTAAGCTTAAGGGGTCTTAAGAAGAAATAGAAATTCTGGGAATCTTGCTTAATTGGTCTCTAATGACGAGATCAAATTCGATGCAACTCTGATCTATTTGAATTTTCAAATTGGCGTTTGCACCCATATTAAAACCCTTTAAAATACCCCCTCCCCCAACCCCCTTGAAATTTGGGAAATATTTATTAATTGATGTCTAATACTTATGATTAAAATTTCAGAAAGATTGGAGGTATCTGAATTCTCCCCACTCCGTCCTTTGCGTAAAATTAAATGAAAAAAAAATATATCCCACATTATCACCCCTTATGCCGAGCAGCTGTGTTCCAAAATTCATAATGATCGGTTAATTAATTTAGGAGTGAATCCTTTACATACAAATATATAAACATATACACTTTCCGCTATCTATATTATTTTATTATACAGGGTGTTTCAAAAGTCTTGGGAACATAACGATTTTTAATAACTCAAAAACTATTAGGAGTTGAAAAATGAAATTGGTACCGTTGGAAAGGTTAAAGTTTCAAGTTTTGTGGGGAATCTTCAAAGTTGCTCAATATGAGCACCATTCGTCACACGGCAGACATCTAGTCGATAGTCCATTTCCTGCCAAACGCGTTCCAGCATCTTGACGTCAATGGTTCCCACAACTGCCGTTACTCGAGCCTTTAGTTCGTCAATATCTCTTGGAAGGGGCAGCACATAGACTTGTTGCTTGACAAAGCCCCAAAGGAAAAAGTCACACGGGGTAAGATCTGGAGACCTAGGAGGCCAGGGCATGAGAACGTCATCACCTCGCCCAGATCTCCCAATCCATCTACCAGGCAGCCTTGTGTTAAGAAACTGCCTTACTCTAAGACTCCAGTGTGGTGGTGCACCATCTTGTTGAAAAATGAAGTCATCAGATTCTGCTTGTTCCAACTGAGCCATTAACCAGTCTTCCAGCATGTTGAGATAGGATTCACCAGTGATAGTTGCCTCTTCAAAGAAGAACGGTCCATAGACACCTTTCTTGGAAATTGCACAAAACACGTTCACTTTTGGTGAATCTCGCTCGTGCTCAAGAAGTTCATGAGGATTCTCAGTACCCCATATGCGAGTGTTATGCTTGTTAACTTTGCCATTCAGATGGAAGGTCGCCTCATCGCTAAAAACAAGCCGGTCATCAAAGCCGTTATCTTCCAACTTCTCTTGCATTGCAATGCAAAAGTCACGGCGAAGTGGCTTATCAGTGTCCTTCAACTTTTGGACCAACTTGAGCTTGTAAGGTACCATTTGCAGTCGTTTCCTTAAGACACGCCAGACAGTTGCTGGAGCAAGCTGAAGTTCCCTGCTGGCTCTTCTCACTGATTTACGGGGGCTCCGCTGAAAGGCTGTCCGAACTTGCTCAACTGCATCTTCTGAAGTTGAAGGGCGACCTGTTCGCTTACTTGGGCACAAACACCCATCTTTCACAAATTTAGCATGCCATCTGACAATGGATTTCCTTTCAGGGGCTTCTTTTTTAAATTTCCTGCGAAATGCACGCTGAACACATGTCCACGATTCAGTCTTTGCAAATTGGAGGACGCAAAATGCCTTGTCTTGTTTAGAGAACGCCATTACTGCACCTGGAAAGATAACACGAAAATCATTAGTATGACCAAAAACTTGATTAAGCAAGCTTTAAAATGGCACCAGTTTCATTTTTCTACCTGGAATAGTTCATAGGATATACGCATTTGTAATGTTCCCAAGACTTTTGAAACACCCAGTTCGATTTACTTTAATTCAATACAATACCTCCAAAGTTTTCTCCCTATAAATAAAAAATAATTGAGTTTTTCGCTTTACGTCAATTCATCTTAGACAGTATAACATTAACATGTTATGAGGTTTCATAGTATACTGGAATAATACCCATCCGGGTAAAATTAATTCCCCGAACAGAACAGTTATGCACCACTTTTATGGTTCCCATAATGAAGATTAAAATCAAGATATAATTATACTAATCCTTATTCCAATTTTGATCAAAATCCATTACATGATATTGATTCTAGAAAATGTCTAAAATTTAAGGCTTAAGCTTGATGAGTCTTCAGAAGTAATTAAAATTCAGAGTATTTTGCTTAATTGCTGTCAAATGACTATGGATCAAATCCAATGCAAATCTGAAATATTTTCATTTTCAAAATATTCATATAACTAAAATCAAAGAATAGAATTACCTCAGTAATTTAATTTTCCATATACAAATTCTTATAATTTCTGACCACCTAAATAAACGAAACATATCCATTGTTGAATTTTTATTATAGTGGAAGATTTCTTTCGAAATTCATTTCAGTTGGAGTAAGTCTGGGGTGGTTGTCTGACTTGCTATTTGCTTTCGTGTTTCTCCTCACCACTTGAAACGGTTTCGTCCAGGAGCTAGAAAAAGGCATGTGTTTTACTCACAAACGTGAATGGATGAAAGTGCATATATTTATTTATATCTATATAATAATATGCTTAGGAAGTTCGTGTTCGCCTGTCCGTTATATTCGCATACATTTAAAAAAAAAAAAAATGTAATCGTTCGATCAACAAAGATATTGATTGATGTCGCTCAGGTAAACCATTCTGACTTTACCAATTTTTAAAATTAATTGTTCCAAAATCAAATCAAGTCATACCATTGACTAAAACAGTACAATTTTCAATAAATACATTTCAACAAATGACATTTGTTTTATTGATTTGAAGAATATTTTGCTGACAATTATTTTTTGCGGAAATAAGACAGACTATTTATTGTTTTAAAAAGAATTAAATTGCTACAATTTTAAATAAATAAATATAGAAAAGAGATATTCGTTTTATTTGTTTAAAGAACATTTAGCTGACAATTAAAATTATTTTTACGGAAAAAAAATAGTCATTTTTTTTCTTGATAGTATTGACCCTTAAAAAACATTTATTATTTCAAAAGCAATATTATTATTATTAACAGTAAATTATACAGATTGATGTAAAAAGTGCCATGGAATTTCCACGGGGTCCCACTAGTATATATCTATAGATATATAACTAAATACACATTGGTCGTTATTATAGAGTGGAGGATATGCACAAAGACAAATTTTGAAACGTGCACTCTCTGCTAACTTTAACATTTGCAGAGAGCTACTTGACCTTTCAGCCCATATAACTAAGAAGAATTTAAAATGTATTGAATAATATTTTTTTTTAAATTTACAACTATCACATAATAATTATAAAATATAGTTATCTACAGGAACGTGTTTCGTCGTTTTCTTATGACTCACCAGCGTGGCTAGACCTTGTAAGATTTGAAACTGGGACCCTAATGACTGACGTCCGGCACTCTACCAACTGAGCTACGAACATGCTAGTGGCAGTGGGAGAAGTCATATTATAAATGATGCTATTTATTTATATATTAATGAAAATATTCAATTATTTTTACAGAGGAGCATTGCCTCATTGCTGAGTGGAACTCGATATTTCTTTTACCCATAAGATCAATAAAAATATGCTAAAAAAGTTACTATTAATTTGCAGAACTAAAGTACTTTTTTATCACTTCAAGGGAAACATTTACACTCAAATTGATGGAGTTTCAATGGGTTCGGTTCTCGGCTCAATTTTTAGCAAATTCTATATGACAAACCTAGAAAACAAAATATTTGATAACATTATAAAACCCTCTATTCACGTACGCGATGTTGATGATATTCTTATTTTAGCTGATAATAAACAAATACATAAACTTCAGGGCCTTTTCCAAAAGAACTCTGTTTTTAAATTCACCGTAGAACTAAACATAAATAATAAAAACTCATTCCTCGATGTTCTGATTGACACCTTAACATTTCTACTTATTAAAAACCCCAACCAGCTTTAAATCCTTGTCTTTTAAATTTCAAGAGCGAAAGTCACCATCGCTACAAAATAGCCATTGTAAAAACCTACTAAACCGTGCAAAACTAATTCCCTCCACTAAAAAAGAAAACTCATTGAATGAAAAAATATAAAATAAGTTATTATTAATAACAAATTCCCTAATTATATCGTCGATGTACAAATAAAATTAATGATTCAAAACTTTAAAAAATACAACTACAAATAATAATAATAATAATGAAAAAAAAAAATAAAAAAAATAAATGGTACCAGTCTAGGCTGTCACGACACAAAATATTTGCATAGGGTCAAAGATGAGAAGACCGAGGAGGGACAGCACACACCAGATCTCCACTGGAAGTGCAGAGACTGCTGGGACCTTGGGGAGGCTTATTGCCACCCAAACCCCAGAGAACACCAATGGTCTTTACCAGCGAGAAATCAATGGTAAACGGCTGTTGTGATACTGCAAATTTATTTGTGGTGGCTATCGAAAAGAGGTGGAGAATACTGGAAATCTGGAGAAACTTGTCACTCAGACTCCAGGGAATACCACCGGTTGGCTGTGAGCAATCACTGATGACCTGTGAGAACTCCTAGTGAGTAAATAATAATAATAATACCATACATCACATCTCCAACTATATTAACATATACTATTGTAATCAAATGCAACCAAACTTTAAATTAGAAGAAAAAGCCATAGAAAATATTGTACACAGATACATATCCCCAATTGACAATGATACTAAAATTAGACGCATTATTTACTATAAGAAATTTAAGACCCAAAATCTTAGAGTAAGAAACACCTCCTCTCCAACCCTTAAAACATTAGAAAGAACGAATGTTATTCATGTTTAAATGCCTTTTAGGAGAATGTAACTCCCATAATAATAATAATAATAAAGCTAATAGCTACATTGGTTTTACAACTATTACCTTATCCTGCCACCTCACCATGCATCTGGTATTGATTTACTCCTCTCCAGGAGTTAGGCACAAGGCCAGTTTTTATCTTACTCCCACAAGTAAGATGTGATCCAAGGTCGGGTCAGGAAAGTGGGGTTTAAAAATTGCCTGGGCAGCCCCGTCGGCATTCCCCGGTAGGGGCGCCTCAGGCAGTAAGCAATAAACTTACTCCTCCCCAAAGAGGGGAGGCAAAGCCTTGGAAGGTGGACCTCCCAGAACTGCACAGGACAGACCTATTGACCAGTGTAAATCAAGACCCAAAGGCCAAGACAACACCAGTATGGAGTGCAGTATCCATCGGAACAGATACTACACTTTGATCTTAGCCAAAACGCGTTATTTAACCCCTACCTACAATAGGAATAGGTGACACAAGGTCGGAAAGTGGGATTTGAAAAGCCAGCGCTCAAGAAGGTGAGCACTCTGGCCATTAAAAATTGCCTGGGCAGCCCCGCCGGCATTCCCCGGTAGGGGCGCCTCAGGCAGTAAGCAATTAACTTACTCCTCCCCAAAGAGGGGAGGTAAAGCCTGGGAGGGTGGACCTCCCAGAACTGCACAGGACAGACCCATTGACCGGCGGAAATCAAGCCCCGAAGGCCAAGACAATACCGATCTATGAAGTGCAGTATCCATCGGAACAGATACTACACTTTGATCTTAGCCAAAAGGCCATGCATCTTGTAAAATCTAGCTCAATTTATTAACATCTACAAAAACATAACTGCCCTCCTTCTGATTTAAGATAAATTATAGTTAATAACACTAAAATATTACATTCCGAAACTAATTAAAAAAAATTAAAAATACTCGAAGCTATCTTCATTAAAACCCAGCAATCTACAGTTAATAACGTTACGTATGAAACCAGTAACAACATTCTAAAATGCTTGATGTAATACAATTTTTATCCTGTGACAATAATTCAATTTAAATTGTTAATGTCTTTCCTGGGACGGTGTGAAAACGTTCTCTTGGCGTCTGACTTAACGAGCCCGTTTCTCAGGTACTTTTTGAAATTCTCTTTTCTTTTCTCCAGCGTTTTTTGTTCATTTGCTTTTTTCATCTGATGATGGTTCGACGAAGAATCGAAAATGTCCGTGATACATATGGAACATACATAATTTTTTTTTGATTTTAACACAAAAAAAAATCATTCGAAAAATGAAAAATTAAAAAAAACTAACTAATCTGTAGAATTCTGGTATTTTTGCCCCCCCCCCCCCGATTAAAATAAAATCGGGGGACCTATGTTTTGAGGCATTTCCGTCCGTCCATCTGTCCATCCGTCTGTCCGGATTTTTCTCCGCAACCATCCATTGAATTTCTCTGAAAGTTGTAACTTTGGTCAGGTGAGAAAGTGACATTCTCCGATTTTTGAAAAAAAATCTGGTTAGCCCCCCAGGGTGTCAAGAGGCCCGAAATGGCAAAAAAATAACATTTTTTGCCCCAAAACTTTTCATTCATCCATTCAATTGTTCCTAATAGAAAATAAGTATTGCTGACCTTGAAAAAAATCTGGTTTGCGCCCCCAGGGGGTCAAAAGCCCCCAAAATTGCAAAAAAATTACCCTTTTCTTCCATAACGTTTGATCCATCCATTCATTTTTTTTTAAAACTTGGCCAAAATGTAGAGGCAATTGTTCTGGATATAAAATGAGCATCCTTGACCTCAGAAAAATTCTGGTTCGCGGCCCCAGGGGGTGAAAGTGGGGTAAAAAATGCCCCAAATTGCCCAAATTTATTGCATTTTACACTCGCCACATCGAGTCACATACAGAGGGGGACCACGCATGCGCAGCTTGTTAACAATGTTTGCTTAATCTATGTATATATATATGTATGTATATATGTATGTATGTATATGTATGTATGTATGTGTTTATATATATATATATATATATATAATTACATCATAATTATGATAACATCAGGAAAACAATGTCTGTTCAGATATAATTCCGAATTAAGATAGCAGACTTTGTATAAAGACCTCAGTATCTTTTCAGATAGGTCTTTATTATACGAAATAATAAATTATTGTTAGCCAAATTTCTTATTGTCAAAATGAGGGCATTGGGAGATTTCAGTACCAATCAAAGGTCAAGCCTATAAATCTATCGTCCCTTCAATCGTCCTCTATGGTTGTGAGACATGGCCAATGAGGGTGGTCAAATGACAGAAGTTTGAAGTCTTTCACAATAAATGCCTGCACCAAATCCTGCATTGCCGGTGGGCCAACCGTGCCCCAACTGCTGTTCTCTGCTAACGCCGTAAACTGAAGTCGCCCGAATAATCCAAAAGAAAACACCTTTAACAGAATTCACTTATAAAGTAATCTCTTAATTTAAAAAAAATGTTTTAATCATTAGTCAAAGATAATGTTATTTCCTGCTTCCTTGATGCATAAAAATCTTAAAGTACACAGAACACTCCTTATGTGTTTATCTCAAGGATGTACAATCATTTTTTCATGGGTTGGTTGTGCGCAATTTTTCTTACAAAAGGAAGATTTACTTTTTCAAGATAATCCAAGATTGAGAGAGAGGGTAAAAAGGGTTTGAAATATTCTGTTATTCTCAAGTTTGAAATAGCACTTTCCTTGATCTAGTCCGCACCAAGTTTGTAATAGCATTTTCCTTGATCTGGCCCCACACCGAGTTAGAAATAGCATTTTCCTTGATCTGGCCCATATCGAGTTAAAAAAAGCATTTTCCTTGATCTGACCCATACCGAGTTTTAAATATCATTTTGCTTAATCTAGCCCAAACGGAGTTGAAATATCATTTTCCTTGATCTGGCCCCACACTGAGTTAGAAATAGTATTTTCTTTGATCTGGACCCACACTGAGTTTGAAATAGCATTTTCCTTGATCTGGCCCATACCGAGTTTGAAGTATCATTTTGCTTGATCTGGCCCAAACCGAGTTAAAATAGCATTTTCCTTGATCTGGCCCATACCGAGTTAGAAATAGCATTTTCCTTGATCTGGACCCACACCGAGTTTGAAATAGCATTTTCCTTGATCTGGCCCATACCGAGTTTGAAATAGCATTTTCCTTGATCTGGCCCATACCGAGTTTGAAATAGCATTTTCTTTCATCTGGCCCCACACCGAGTTAGAAATAGCATTTTCTTTCATCTGGCCCCACACCGAGTTAGAAATAGCATTTTCTTTCATCTGGCCCCACACCGAGTTAGAAATAGCATTTTCTTTCATCTGGCCCCACACCGAGTTAGAAATAGCATTTTCTTTGATCTGGCCACACACCGAGTTAGAAATAGCATTTTCTTTCATCTGGCCCCACACCGAGTTAGAAATAGCATTTTCTTTGATCTGGCCACACACCGAGTTAGAAATAGCATTTTCTTTCATCTGGCCCCACACCGAGTTAGAAATAGCATTTTCTTTGATCTGGCCACACACCGAGTTAGAAATAGCATTTTCTTTCATCTGGCCCCACACCGAGTTAGAAATAGCATTTTCTTTCATCTGGCCCCACACCGAGTTAGAAATAGCATTTTCTTTCATCTGGCCCCACACCGAGTTAGAAATAGCATTTTCTTTCATCTGGCCCCACACCGAGTTAGAAATAGCATTTTCTTTCATCTGGCCCCACACCGAGTTAGAAATAGCATTTTCTTTGATCTGGCCACACACCGAGTTAGAAATAGCATTTTCTTTCATCTGGCCCCACACCGAGTTAGAAATAGCATTTTCTTTGATCTGGCCACACACCGAGTTAGAAATAGCATTTTCTTTCATCTGGCCCCACACCGAGTTAGAAATAGCATTTTCTTTGATCTGGCCACACACCGAGTTAGAAATAGCATTTTCTTTCATCTGGCCCCACACCGAGTTAGAAATAGCATTTTCCTTGATCTGGCCACACACCGAGTTAGAAATAGCATTTTCTTTCATCTGGCCCCACACCGAGTTAGAAATAGCATTTTCCTTGATCTGGCCACACACCGAGTTAGAAATAGCATTTTCTTTCATCTGGCCCCACACCGAGTTAGAAATAGCATTTTCTTTGATCTGGCCACACACCGAGTTAGAAATAGCATTTTCTTTCATCTGGCCCCACACCGAGTTAGAAATAGCATTTTCTTTGATCTGGCCACACACCGAGTTAGAAATAGCATTTTCTTTCATCTGGCCCCACACCGAGTTAGAAATAGCATTTTCTTTGATCTGGCCACACACCGAGTTAGAAATAGCATTTTCTTTCATCTGGCCCCACACCGAGTTAGAAATAGCATTTTCTTTCATCTGGCCCCACACCGAGTTAGAAATAGCATTTTCTTTCATCTGGCCCCACACCGAGTTAGAAATAGCATTTTCTTTCATCTGGCCCCACACCGAGTTAGAAATAGCATTTTCTTTCATCTGGCCCCACACCGAGTTAGAAATAGCATTTTCTTTGATCTGGCCACACACCGAGTTAGAAATAGCATTTTCTTTCATCTGGCCCCACACCGAGTTAGAAATAGCATTTTCTTTGATCTGGCCACACACCGAGTTAGAAATAGCATTTTCTTTCATCTGGCCCCACACCGAGTTAGAAATAGCATTTTCCTTGATCTGGCCACACACCGAGTTAGAAATAGCATTTTCTTTCATCTGGCCCCACACCGAGTTAGAAATAGCATTTTCCTTGATCTGGCCACACACCGAGTTAGAAATAGCATTTTCTTTCATCTGGCCCCACACCGAGTTAGAAATAGCATTTTCTTTCATCTGGCCCCACACCGAGTTAGAAATAGCATTTTCTTTCATCTGGCCCCACACCGAGTTAGAAATAGCATTTTCTTTCATCTGGCCCCACACCGAGTTAGAAATAGCATTTTCTTTGATCTGGCCACACACCGAGTTAGAAATAGCATTTTCTTTCATCTGGCCCCACACCGAGTTAGAAATAGCATTTTCTTTGATCTGGCCACACACCGAGTTAGAAATAGCATTTTCTTTCATCTGGCCCCACACCGAGTTAGAAATAGCATTTTCTTTGATCTGGCCACACACCGAGTTAGAAATAGCATTTTCTTTCATCTGGCCCCACACCGAGTTAGAAATAGCATTTTCTTTGATCTGGCCACACACCGAGTTAGAAATAGCATTTTCTTTCATCTGGCCCCACACCGAGTTAGAAATAGCATTTTCTTTGATCTGGCCACACACCGAGTTAGAAATAGCATTTTCTTTCATCTGGCCCCACACCGAGTTAGAAATAGCATTTTCTTTGATCTGGCCACACACCGAGTTAGAAATAGCATTTTCTTTCATCTGGCCCCACACCGAGTTAGAAATAGCATTTTCTTTGATCTGGCCACACACCGAGTTAGAAATAGCATTTTCTTTCATCTGGCCCCACACCGAGTTAGAAATAGCATTTTCTTTGATCTGGCCACACACCGAGTTAGAAATAGCATTTTCTTTCATCTGGCCCCACACCGAGTTAGAAATAGCATTTTCTTTGATCTGGCCACACACCGAGTTAGAAATAGCATTTTCTTTCATCTGGCCCCACACCGAGTTAGAAATAGCATTTTCTTTGATCTGGCCACACACCGAGTTAGAAATAGCATTTTCTTTCATCTGGCCCCACACCGAGTTAGAAATAGCATTTTCTTTGATCTGGCCACACACCGAGTTAGAAATAGCATTTTCTTTCATCTGGCCCCACACCGAGTTAGAAATAGCATTTTCTTTGATCTGGCCACACACCGAGTTAGAAATAGCATTTTCTTTCATCTGGCCCCACACCGAGTTAGAAATAGCATTTTCCTTGATCTGGCCCGTACCAAGCTAGAAATAACATTTTCAAAGCTAAGTGAACAGATTGACTTTGATCATCTTTTTGTAGTTTTCCATATGAAACCAGTTTGTCAGAATTTTATTTTAACACCATTTTTTCTTTTTTCTGTCCGATTCAGACTCACTGTGAATGATTGCCATTATGCAAATTAGCTTTACTTATCTCAAAATCTACTGTAAGTGTAGTCCTTGGCCATTGATAAAAAGCAGCCTTTGCCTGTGAGAGGAAATTAAACAGTGGATGATGGAGAGTTTGTAAGAGATTAAAACATGTCGGTTAATAGCCCCAATTATATCGACTCTTGGGTTTGTGCCAAAAACGAACTGAAAATTGCACTGGCCATCTTTATAAGTACATCCTTTTTCTAGTCCAGCATTGCTTTTAATATATTAATATATATATATATATATATATATATATATATATATATATATGCAAACATTGTTAAAAATAACAGAATTCGTCTGTTTAATTATACCTTGTTTTATTTTTTCAATTTTTCTGATGGTCTTTTTTGTATTAAAACGAAGAAAAATTAAATGTTCAATAGGTTTCACGAACGTTTTCGATTCTTCGTCGAATCATCGTCGGATGTCAAAAGCAAATGAACAAAAAAGCTGGAGAAAGATAATTTTTAAAAAGGCAGCGGAGAAAATCGCATAAAACGTTTTTCGCATTGTTCCAGGTGTTCATTTAAATTCAGCAATGCTGGATGGCATCACAGAACAAAATCGCATTACGTTAAGCATTTTAAAATGTTACCACTGGTTTCATATGTGATGTTATTAATTTTAGGTGGTTGTGTAGATAGCTTCCAGTGTGTGCGTATATATATATATGTGTGTGTGTGTGTATATGAAAAGTTTAAAGAACTAAAATGTTGCTATATCTCTAGGAGATTACATGACATGAATATTTTATAAAACAAACAAATTACGAATCCGCAGGATATAACTAAATACTGAAGATTAGCTTCAGCTCAATGGTTAACACTTAATGTCAAACAGAGCTTATATATTTTTTATTCAGTAGAATAAAAAATTTAAGATTTCATGATTTAAGACATATTTGGAGCACGATTACAATATATTAATTATTATTATGTGTTTGTTTGTTATGCCTCATTGGGCATCCCCCCTTTAACTATCTTCTCGATTCAACTGTTAAAAAAAATTAAACTCTTAGTACAGTATCGATATCCAGATCAAATTGTTAAATATTTCATTTGACAACTCTCAAATTTGCACCCTCAATTTCTCCCTCCTACCACTTTCTCTGAATTCATCCAACCACATCTTAAACTGATCCACGCTATTGCTGTTCTTAATCCGATCTGGCAACTTATTCCAAAAACATATTACTCTGTGAGCAAAAAAACTTAACTGGTTAACAGATCTAGTTTTTGAAAACTGCCTTGACAATAACCTTTCAGATATTTATCTTCCTCCCACAGCGGTAAGATATGACATAAGGTCAGGAAAGTGGGATTTGAAAAGCCAGTGCCAGAGAAGGTGAGCACTCTGGCCTACAAAAAATGCCTGGGCAGCCCCGTCAGCATTCTCCAGTAGGGGCGCCTCAGGCAGTAAGCGATAAACTTACTCCAACCCAAAGAGGGGACGCAAAGCCTGGGAGGGTGGACCTCCTAGAACTGCACAGAACAAACCCACGGAATCAAAAACCGAATCAAAACCCAAAGGCCAAGACGAGACTGGTCTATAGGGTATAGTATCCATCAGAACAGATACTACACTTTGATCTTGGCCAAAAGTCCAAGGAGAAATACTAAAAAATGCCCACCATAGTTAGAAATGCTATTAATTATCTTGAAGGTTTCAATCATATCACCTCTCATTCTTCTCTCCAGCAAAGTAGTCAATCCCAATTTGTTCAATCTCTCCCTGTAACTGCACTCCTTTACTTATTAGTTTTGTCACCCTTCTTTGATGTCTTAAATTTTGTATTAAAAAATAATTTAATTTAATATTATTTATTTAAAATTAATATCTATATATATATATATATATATATAGATATTAAGGAAAATTTAACTTGAATAAATTGCCTTTTTGCGGAATATACCTTGCTTTGAACTTTTGAATTGAATTTTGATTTGGCTTTTGCTTTCTCTAATTCCTTTCCATTCTCCTTCATTTATATATATATATATATATATATTAATAAATTCAAAGTTCTTGAAATGTATAGTATCCATTAGAGATGGGCGGTTTTACAGAAAAAACGCGGTTTTTCGGTTTCGTCTCCATACCGAATACCGAATCGTTTTTTTTTTTTTAAACCGTAACCGTTCGGTATTGTGTTTTTACTACAGTAAGCCACCATATACAAGGAAACACGGTTGAAAAGATTTTCCGATTTGAATAAAATTGAATATTACCAAAAAATGTTATATTAGTAAGAGGACAGATTGAACAAATATATGATAAAAACATTTAATGTACTTAGCAATACACATCGACCAGAAAACTGTTTGGATAATCACATATTTGAGGGTAGTTCTATTAAAATAGTCATATCTTAAAAACTAAAGCACTTTAAGAGCTCAAAATACCATCATTTTGTTAGGAAATGAATATCCTTACATTTTTCGTACCCAACTAGTAAATAAATTAATCTTTCATCTTTTTTTATGCATTAAAATTATAATTGTACGTTGTTTTGTCTTTCGGTAATAGTAATTTTAAATTATCTTATCCTAAAAAATATTGTCCTTTTTTTGAGCGAAAGTCAACAATGGCTGCTAGTATTGCTGATATAACAATCAATCAGCAGCAGCGTCTTGTAAAGCTTTGTAAAATTTGTTTATAAACTTCTTTAAAAGTAAGATAAAAATACTTTTTGTGCTTAAAAAAGTTAATCCTATTTGGTTATTTTATAAAAAATACTTTAAAAAATACTGGTTTTCACTCAACTTTCGAACTTCTAGTAGTAATGACTTTCTAGTCGCCAATTTAAAAAAAAAATTAAGATTCTACTTTTTTAGGCGATTACGTCTTAAAGTCTTGGCGAAAAAAAGAAAAAACAAAACAAAAAATAGTTTAGAATTTAGAGTGGGGGATCAGTTTCGCATATAAATTTAATGTAAAATGATCTCCGATTTCCCGGCCATTCTTGCCTTTTAGTGAAATTTATAAAATAAATAATTACTCTACCATTAACTCTAGGTACGACAAACAAGCCTACCTCCTAAAAATGCCTTCTTGAACGTATCGTACCATTAACCTTAAATATGAGTGGCAAGCCACTCCTAAAAAACTCCCTTAACCCTAACACTAAGTCCGAATGGCAACCTCCATCCAAAACAAAACCCCTTCCTTATCACTAACGCTAAGTCCGAGTAGGAAGCCCTAATCCTACAAAAAAGCCCATTAAAACCACACATAATCATCTAAAAAAAAAAAAAAAAAAAAAAAAAAAAAAGCAGACGCTCATAAAAAAAACGCACAGGATTTATTTGCCATAGAAAAAAATTGATTAATGCCCTAAAACGCTAGAATGGCCCGGAAATTGTGAATTATTCTACATTAAATATATGTGAAACTAATCCCCCACTCGAAATTCTAAATGAATTTTTTTTTTTTCTTTCTGCTAAGTTTTCAGGGTGTTCACACTTAATTGCCCCTAGCCCTACCACTAACCTGAAGTTCAAGTGGTAAGCCCCCCTCCTCCCACAAAGACCCTCATAATCGTCTAAAAAAAAAGAAAAAAAACAAAACAAGAAAAACGCACAAGATTTATCTCTCATAGAAAAAATAATTAACTGTCCTAAAACGCTAGAATGGCCTTGAAATGGGGGATTATTTTATGTGAAACTGATCCCCACTTTAAATTCTAAAATAATTGTTCTTGTTTCTTTCTTTCTGCCAAGTTTTTCAGGGTGTTAACATGTAATTGCCTAAATAAAAAAAGTAGAATCTCATATTTTGGGGAGGTAAGGGGGTGAGTTAGCAGAAGGTGTAAATCTACAATAATGCTAAAGAAATCTTGCAATATATTCATTTTTAAACAGTCCTAGTATTAGATTTTAGTTTCTTGTACATAAAATGTATTACAATTCAACTTTGAGTTTTCTAACTTCTTTCTTTTAATGGATTCATGGTATTTTTAAGGTATTGCAGCATATTTATGTGCACTTAGTGCAGATTACTTGGAAACCATTAATTTCTGGAGATTTTCAGTGGCATATTCTGATTCCTTGTACAAAAATACACTTATATGGTAAATTTCATTGCTTAATCTTGTGTTTTAACAAAGATATAACATTTTTACTGAAAAATTTGTGTAAAGAATGTGACGAAACGCATATGGTCTTAAAGAGGGGAAAATATCCAATTGTGTGAGGCACAAAAATAGTCATAACTTCCTTATTTTTAGTCAGATTTAAAAAATTTAAAAAGATTCTTTCTTAGATCATCAAGCTCTTTCTATATATGCCATTATTGAGATATTTTAAGCAATTTAAATTTTTTCATGTGTATTGCTACTTGTAGGAAGAAATCTTTGTTTACAGTTTGTTTATCATTAACATTTTGAATTTTCAAATGAAAAAAAGAGAAATACGACAGACAACATGACATCGTATTTTTAGCATAAACTATTTTCAAATGAAAAAGAAAAAATCAAACGCGTTCCGTATGATGTCGAAAATCTATTTGATTCAACTCAAAATTGTAAAATAATTATTTGTTTGTTTCAGAGTTATCTAAAAAAATAAGTTATTAAAATGAAATTTAAAAAAATACTTGTAAAAGTAAATAAACGAAAAGTAGTGAGCGAGTATAAACACTTAAAAAGAAAAAAAGTAGTTGCCAATGCTAGTATCACTTTATTCGGATTTTAAAAATTATTTTAAACATTAGGCATTTCATTGTTTACTTTTGAAAAGCCACTTCATACATAAATTGTCATTTCTAGAGAACTATCTCTCAACTATACCGTTTTATCTCCCAAAAATGGGTTATTCAAAAAGTAGACTATGCAACGATTTATATTTTACTAAATTGTTAATATGGTATTTATTTAGAGTTGACAATTTATTCGAAAGTTTAATTATTAAACTTTAATCCAAGTCATGAATTCTATGACTAAAATTACCTTAAAGCTTAAAAAATGACTTTAGGTGAATTAATAATCTCTACTTTTTTTTAACCATCCTTCCTTTTCCTTTGGCGCGGTTTTCGGGTGTACTACTAGTCTTTTACGCATGTCTATAAAGTTTTATTACCCTGTCTTAAAAACAAATATTAACCCCAACACGCACCAGTTGACAGAACTTCGAGCACACAAAATGACAGACATCCCAACAGTCAACACCGGCAATTCGAGAAGTATATGGTGTGTTTATTTTACGTGACAAGACACAACGTCTTGCAAACATTTTCACCTATTAAAAAATTAAAATTTTTATCTGTCAAATAATTTTGACAATATTTCATTTTCATCATCATTTTTGCTTAATTTTATTTGTAAAATTATTTTGTTTGTTTAAATAAATTTTCGTTTTTTAATTTCTTGCATTTCTGAGTTATATTTTAGCTTCTGATGGGTTAAAGAATTAGATAGAATGTATATTCAAACTCAGTTTTATTCTTCAGAAATCTTTCATGAATCTTTGGTCACTGTTTTAACGAGTTAACTGTTGAAAAGGTATCAGAACTTTGATTACAACAGTCAACACCTTAAAACTTATATGATTCATATCATGGAGAATGATTCAGTCACAAAATTATCGAAACAGTGGCATAATTCAACTAAACGTTGAATAATAACTAATCATCACACAAGAGAATGAATAGCTTCCATAGTAAAAAATTTTTTTTCAACAAAAACGAAAAACCGAACCGTAAACCGAGGTTTTAAGGGACAAAAACCGATACCGAAACCAAAATTTCAAAACCGCCCAACTCTAGTATCCATTGAATAAAAAAAAAAAATCCTCTTGCACCAGTCATTGAGCACTTTTGTTATTTCTCCTATTACACTGAATTATGCTATATATATATTTTATATAAAACTTTTTCTTCATACAAACATTTTTAGCTACACATTCGCAGACATATTTCTGTTCTAGTTATACCCCAGCTGAAAGAATTGCTCTTTGATTTGCATTTTTGCATCTATATTAAATAGTGGCCTGAAGAAGTTCAACTGGTATCTATCTAATACTGATACATGTCTGCAAATGTGTAGCCAAAAATGTTTGTATAAATTAAGTTATACCAAATAAATATAGTACTAAATTTATTATTGAGCACTTTTATTAAACACAGTAAGGATTCACTGGATTATACTCTGTGAACATGAATGAACTATCTGGATTATATATATATATATATATATATATATATATATATAAATAAATAATTATAGTTATAATTATTATACCAAGGATGTGCGGAGAGGCAAATTTCCAGATACCGAAAAGAGTCCTCATACAATTAGGGGTGCTCTATATTACAAATAGAGCAGAATTATTATTACTTCAAGTTTGAACGTAAATTTGTTTTAGATCTTCATTAGAAGAGTTTAAAGCCCTTATATCCGGAAATTTCAAAGTAATAAAATATACTTATCTTATAGTCCAGTCAATCTAGCTGATTTTTTGGCTGAACCTTAAACAAATTGCTAACAAAGGTTTTTAACTTGGATATTGAGCATGAATAACTTCTCTTTCAGATAAAAAAAAAGTTTACCAAAATTAGCCTTACGGAAAGGGATCAATGGGCGCCATCTTTAAACAACTCAATTTCTGTAAATTTATCTTCAAAAATATCAAATGTAGCAATGTGAAATTAGATAAAACCAACACGTTTCATAAAGTTAGATATAATTATAACTTCTTATGCCTTATTTTTGTCTCTTTTGATGTATTACTGCAGGAGCTTAATATTCTGTCATATTGTAATTTCAGGTTGGTCAAAGTGAAGTACCGATAATTATGGATGCTGACAAGTGTGCTATTTGCAACAAATAACTGTCCAGTAATGAAGAAACATTCATCGTCAGCCAGAAGGACATCGATTCCATTAACAGAGCTTCTGAACAAGATTGGTCAACGCCTTCACAAGAAATACACACAGCGTTGGATCAACCCCAAATACATAGAAATTGACCGTAAAAACAGGTCCACCCATGATGAAATGCTATCCCGTGCAAGCCACTCTTTGTGTGTGTTTAACTTTAAGGAACATTGTCTTTTTTGTGGTTCTGGAGAAAAATCTGATAGAAAGAAAAGGTGTTGATGTTTCCCACGTAGAAACTATTGACTTGAAGGACAATGTTAAAAGTTTGTGAGAAAATCCGAAAAGATGATGGCTGGGCATCCACTGTTAAAGTAGAATAGGTTATGTAGCTGACCTTGTTCGAAAGAAGCATGTTATCACAGAACATGTGTGCAAACTTTGATTCCAATAAAAAGATTCCTAAAAGATTCCTAAGGCATTCTCTTCTGCTGATTCTTCTAAGAAACAAAACTTTAGTAGACCAGAGGATTCAAAGAGAAAGCAGGTATTTCTGAAAGTTGCTAAATATTTGCAGTAAAATGACGAGGAGCAACTCACCATTGTCGATCTTGTTGAAAAAAATGGAAGAAATTCTCTAGCTTTGAACCATACAGTCTCTCATACATGAAATCTCGATTGTTAGAACATTTCAAAGACAAAATCATTGTGACTGAAATTAATGGGAAACATAATGTTGTTACATTCTTACGTACAGCAAAATGTATTCTTCATGAATTCTATGCACAGAGCCACTCAACAGAAAATTCAGAATAAGAGACCATTAGAATCATAGAGACGGCAGCCAAACTTATCAAGAATATCATTAAAAGTATCCAGACAAGTTCAGAATATTACCTGTCTAAGAATGATCTTGAACAGGATGCGATTCTTGAATATGTTCCTAAAACATTGTTTATCTTTCTCAGGAAGATATTTGCAGGCAAAGACAATGATTTGAAACTTGCATCAGTTAGTCAAGCGATAATGCAGGCCGCTAGATCCAGAGTTTTCCTCGCACCTTTGCAGTTTGGTTTAGCAGTGGAAATGCATGACCAATTTGGATCGCGGTTCTTAATTGACACTCTGAATAAGCATGACTTCTTTTCATCTTACTCGGAAGTCCAGAAATTCGAAAGAAGTGCTGCTCTTGTTCATGGCGCTGAAACTCTCCCCTGTTGAAACTGAATTTGTGCAGTTCGTAGCTGATAATGTGGACCATAATGTAAGAAGTATTGATGGATTCAACACATTCCATGGTATGGGTATCATAGCATCTTTTACGCCGGGGAAAGTTAAAGCAAAACTAGTTCCAAGGATTCAGGTCCTTTCAGAAGATATAAGGGTTGGAAGGATCAACATCAAGTACCTATATTCACAGCACATCAACAAACCGCCAGTGACATTTAAAGAGCTCCAGCACAGGAAAGTTGTCGATTCCACTGCTAATGTTGACATCTTTTGGGAGGTTTTACTAATTTCATATAGGTCCAGACCCGCATGGTCAGGTCTTATGCAGTCAGTGCACAAAGGAACACATCCTGGGAAATCGGCCAGTTTTTTTTGCCAATGATCGACATGGACCCTGGTAACCCAACCTGCGTGTACTCAACATTATGTTACATTAGTGATTTAGCCAGGAAAAACAACATTACACTAATTCTAACATTCGATCAACCACTTTGGTACAAAGCAATGATGATAGTCGAGTCACAGCCTAGTTCCAGTCCCCTGAAATCATTTGTCTTGCGACTTGGTGGGCTCCATACACAGATGGGCTTTCTAGGGTCAATTGGTCATTTGATGACAGATTCTGAATTGCAAGAACTTTTTAAACTTGTGTATGCTGAAAACACAGTCAAGCACATGCTAAGTGGCAAAGCAATTACAAGAGCCATTCGTGCTCACTTCTTGCTGATGCTGCTCTGCATGCTATTTTGTTAGCGAAAGCCTATGATTTGCCAGTTTCACATGTCACTGAGGATGATCAACCCAACACTGATGCAGAAGAGTCATTTCCTCAAAATGAAGACCTGAAGGAAGCTCAGGGGCTATTGAAAGGTTTCCTTGATGGGACTAAGACATTGAATAATGTTCTGTCATCAGAGTCTATGACCAGGATTGCCAAGAGAATCAACCATGAGAAGAATGTGATGGTTGACCAGCGAACAGCAAAATTGGTGATTCAATACCTTAATATGGTGAAGATTCTGCAATTGTTTATCAAGACAGAGCGCATCGGGAACTGGGAATTGCATCTCGATGCTGTAAGGAAAATGCTGCCAATATTCGCTGCAGCAGGACACATTCTATATGCAAAGTCGGCCTGCTTGGAGGGACTGCCGAAAAGTCATCCTGAAGTGTACCAGAAATTTTCTGAAGGATTCCATGTGATTAGACGGAGTAATCGCTACTGGGCTGGCTTTTCGACGGATCTGGTTATTGAGCAGGTGCTAATGAGAAGCATGAAGACGTCTGGAGGTCTTTCTCATGGCAGAGAAATGGACGAAATTCAACGATTGGTTTGGATGCTATCACTGCCAGCATGTGCTGAAATCAAGTTTACAATGCAAGAACTGGCAGGCATTTGTTAACAGCACGAGGAGGCTACTTCAGCCAGAAAAGAGCAAGATGTGAGGGATACATGGCAGCTCCTTGTGTTTCTCCAGACATATGACCTCTTCATGGAAGATCTGTCTATTCACAGCATTTCAAGTGGAGTAACTGGAGACAAAAAGGTGAATGTGGACAGAGCAAACTCCATAGGAGAGGCAATCATAGCTTCAATGGTTGGAGAAAATGTCCACGAGTAGACTTTTAAAAGAAAGGATCAGACAATTACACTTGGGTCAAAAGTTTCGCGCAAAAAAATAAAGCAGTTGAGACTGATCCACAACTCCTATTCCAGAGACTGTGTGTGCTATCTACCAATGAACTCTCAACTCAGCAGCAGCAAGAACATTTCCAGTATGAGCTTTGTGGTTACCCACTTGCACTTTTTGATTCTTTCAGACTACCACGAGAGGTAAAAAAACCCGGCTTTGGAAGAC
>OY744519.1:205333109-205528109 GCA_963556195.1 Sepiola atlantica
GCAGCAAGTTCATCGGAGCCAAATCCATTGAAGTACTTGTAAAACAAGCACAAGGATGCAACATTGCGGCGATGGGACAGGGGCTGGAGCTTGGTGGATAGTGAAGGACATATTAAGTTGGCGACTCTTTTTTGGTACTTGTCCAAGGAGAGACTAGGGGATGATGCACCAGCCAGATGTGGCAACAATTATCCATGCATGGACGGATGGTGGCTTTGCAGACTTATAAGATAGTGTCAGGTGTGAGAAGTTTACTAGCATGGTAGAGGGAGCCTACTTTCTTTGCAGCAGCTTTGGCAATGTCTTCAATATATTTGTTCCAATTCATGTTACCTGTGAATGTTAGGCCGAGGACTTTAACTGTTGAACTCTCAGTTAGGGGTTATTTTGGGAATTCATTTCAGATGGCTGGAGGTTGTCTGACTTGCTATTGACTTTCCAATGTAAGTCTTTCTAATGCTTTTGTTAAATTTCAATAGGATAGGACTGAACTATCGCGAGTTGAAAAACTCATCTCTGATGATCTAAAGAAAAAAACACCAACCTTGACTTTACTTTTTAAAAATTCTTTTCCTTTGGTCATTGAGAGGTAGGGAGTCGGCTAAACATAACAAAAAATGATGCCAAATGTTAAAAACATCAAAGACGTAAGCTGTTTAAAATGAAAGAGAACATGTAAAGAAATAAGAAAAAAAGAAAAAAACTGGGAAGGTTTTTTAAAAACCAAAAAGAAAAAAAACCGTTTAAATCGGTATAGAAAGCAAAAAGAAAAAAAGAAGAAACATCGAATTATGGAAATAGATTTGCCCTTTTTTTTCTCAAGAAGACTTTTGCATGACGGGACAGATATACATTTACGAAGACGCGTTGCTTTTTATTATAGAGTGGAGGATAAATTTATCTTGTGAGATTTTAAAAGTTAGATCTTTAAGCTGACATGTCAAACTTTGATTTGGCCTAGCCAATTTTCATTTGTTATTGATGTACCATGTTATTGACAATATAGTAATATACTTTGCTAGATGGCTACAATTCATTTATAAAAATTACTTAGTCCAACCCAGACTACTGATGCTATGAAAATAATCACCTAAAATTAAAATCAGCAAGGGGGATAACTCATAATGTGCATTGAATAATTTAATATAAGTTGTCTAGCTTAAAACTAATTTTTTTTTTTTAATTTTAAAATGTGCAAAGAAATAGAAAATTCTGCAAACGGTACATTACTACCACTCACTTCAGTGTGTGTATATATATATATATATATATATATATATATATATAATCGTGGCCTGATGGTAAGGGTGTCATACTGCAGTGACTTGTTACGATTTCGAATCTTGCTAAGTTCAACACACTAATGAGCTGTATTATGACGAAACACGTGTTCGTGGATAATTATATTTTATAAATAAGAATACAGACGCTCCCCGTATAGGGGGTGGAGCGACGCACAATATAAGGGAAATACCTCCCTCATAGCATTTAATAAATGCTTCACCGTAAATATCTGAATTTGTTCATTTAGAGTCAAAACAATGACAAAAATATTTGAGAATACTTGTCCCAGGATGGGTAAAATTAATTCTCCTAAGCAGAACGATTTTGCACCCGATTTTGTGTCCCCCCACCCCACGAAGATTAAAATAAAGATATCTAAACTTTATGTCTAGAATCCTTATTTCAATTTTGATTAAAATTCATTACATATTTTTGATTCTAAAAAATGTCTAAAATTTAAGGCTGAAGCTGAAGGGCTCTTTAGAAGAAATTGAAATTCAGGGAATTGGTGTCTAATGGCTATAGATCAGATTTAATGCAAATCTGAAATATTTGAATTTTCAAATGGAACATTGTGCCCATATTATTCTCCCTAAAAAACGCCCCAAGGAAACTGAAATTTGGGGAATATTTATTAATTGATGTCTTTGACGAATTTGATTTTAATGGATCCCTGGGAAATTTGTTACAATTGCCGGAATAAGATGAGAAAAACGAAAATTTAAAAATAAGAAAATAGTCCTTATTCGATTTATGTAGGAGAAAACATAAAAAATATAAATGTGAATTATCCCCCCCCCCCCTATTGGAAAGGATCACGTGACCAGAATTTAAGAATGAACATTCCAAAGAACAGTTGAGGGTAAGAAGCTGCTCTTGGTGTTCCGGTGAAGGGTGAGGGGTGAGAATGAGGTTCTGAGCTGGGAATCCTTGTTCACGGCCAACTCTATATACAGCCAAGAAATGTATTTCCCTGATCCTTGTCACAAAATTAAATCGTTCAGTTACAAAGAAAACAGTGAGGAGGTCATGGTCGAGTGTCCTTAAGGTTGGCTTGAAATCGCGGGGGGGGGGGGGGATAAGAAATGAGGAGAAAAAACGTGTGTGTGTGCTTTGCAATGTATCGTTTCTTTTTTTTTTTTTTTTTTTTTTTTTTAAATTAATGAAAAAAATTGACTTGCATTCTTGGTACGTATAGGTAAGATTTTACTTCAGTGGTTCTAGTGCTGGAAAACTCCCTAAAAGAGGACAGTTCCCCTGATCAGTTTGTGCAATTCAATTTTTTGTGGTACCTGTCAGCATTGGATACACAAGAAGTACAGTGAAATTACTGGTAGGTTGAGATAGGATAACCAAATAAGAAAACAGTGAGAAGGTCGTGGTCGACTGTCGTTAAGATTGGCGTGAAATGGTGGGGGAATAAGAAATAAGGAAAAAAATAACAGGAGGTATAAGAACCTTTGCAATCTATCATTTTGTTTTTTTTTAATGAAAAAATTGACTTGCATACTTGATAGGCATGGATAGGATTTTACTTTAGTGGTTGTAGTGTTAAAAAGCTCCTCAAAAGAGATCAGTTTATGGAATTCAATTTTTTTTGGTACCTGTAAGCAATGGAATTACCGGTAGGTTGAGATAGGATAACCAGTTTGTGTGCAAGAAGTGTAATACAATGGCGATGGATGAGAACTCAGATGTGGAGAAAGTATGTCTGGATGGTGAAGCTATCAAACTTGTCACTAAGTTTTGTTACCTTAGTGATATCATTGGAACACAGGGTGGAGCAGGCGCTAGTATGATTGCAAGAATTAGGAGTGGATGTAGTAAGTTCATGGAACTTCTGTCATTACTAACCAGCAGAGCATTACCACTGTCCACCCAGGGAAGAGTCTTTCTGGCAGGTGTATGCAGTATTATGATGTATGGAACTGAAACCTGGCCATTGAGGATTGAGGACATGCGTTGCATGGGAAGAAATTAATATGAGAATGATACGATGGATGTGTAATGCAAGTCTTAAAGATAGGCTTAGATCTGAACAGTATATTAAGATGTGTGCAAAACAGAAGATTTCGATGGTATGGCCATGTTGAAAAAACGGATTAGAGTATTTGGGTTAGTAAATGTAGAACAGTTGAGGTAGCAGGTTTTAGTTTATAGAGGAATGTCAAGGAAAACATGGGAGCAAGTGATAAAAACGGACTTGAGAGGAAGAGGGATAAATAAAGACCTGGCCCAAAATAGGTTAGTTTAATAGTCACTTTCTTAAAGCTGTCCAACACATGCCATCATATGAAACAGACGTTAAACCGAATATGATAATGGTGACATTAAGAATTTTATGTGTCTCTGACACAGGACGCATAGCTATCAGCATCTCTGTTGATAGGCTATAAAACGGACAAAACCCACCAATCAACTGTAAACATGTGCATGTTTAGTGGGATGCATAGATGCATGTTACAAACGACAGGCCTGCAATGGGAGAAATATTTAGCTAAGATTATAGAAATCGGCTGGGCTCTATGAAAAAGTAATGTCTTCTTTGATACAAGGTTCCATGCTACGATTGTGAGCCACAAGATTTTTCAAAAATTAATATCTACTCTAGATAAGAGTTCCTTAGTCAGTAGGTTTTTATGTCCAATGATAAAATACCCATTTATTTTTGAGTAGGCTGACTGTGTGACAAATGAGACGAATATGTATATATTTTACAGCAAAACGGATAGAGGGAGTCAGTTGGGTTTCTGTGGGTTTCAGATACAGATAAGCGTTTGGTCCTTTAGCCGATGGGCTGTTTGCGTTTTGTTTGGAGATATGTTTGTCCATTTTGTAAGTCTATCGTTTGGTGGAGAAGCCGGGCGGTATTGAAACTTCAAATTAAAAAAATTGTTGCTGCTTTTAAACTTGAGTTGTGATCTATTTTTGGAGGAAAATCCTTTTGGTTACAGCAGTGACCGAGACCACATGATTGACTAAATGAATGACACTACGACGATCAGTGTCGAAATCAGGTACCGAATTCAAATGAAGACAAGAAGTGGACGATCAAGGCCTGTGCAGTGACTGCACACAAATGCAACTAACTCTAATCCGAACCCAAGTTCATAAATGACTAACAGACTGCTTAATCATATTTTTTTTTTAAACTATTGGATCACCACTTATCAAGGCCAGGAGCCACTCAAGGATAAGGGTTAATGAGATGGAAATGATTGCCAGTCGAAAGATGAAGAACACTATGAGAGTACTAACATTGATCAATGTTAGGGTTAGCGTTATAAACTAATTATTACTTGTTTCTGAATTTTTGAGATGAGGATTGATAATTTGTATAATTTGGACTACTGTTCTCACTAAAAGTAAGGCTAGAAGAACACCGGAAAGTCGTAATACGTGGAGATATCGACAATTCGGGTATGGCTGACCACATATGGGGGGAAAAGAGAAACCATCTACTCTTATGGGACGACGTAAAAATTATAGATTGAGAAGAACGAACGGTAGCGAGTAAGATGACTAAAAGAAGCAGCGCACATGTTGGGCGACAATAACTTACTAAGCAGACCTAGTATAGAATTTCATACAATATGAGAACCATTGATTATGAATTATAGATAAGGTTATAATATATATATACTAGCGGGACCCATGTAAATTACACAAAATGATGTTTCCAATAGTTATTATCTTGTTCCTAACCTATACATATTTGAAAAAAATATTAGATTTGGCTTGTATATTTATTTTTAAAAATGAACAATACATGAAACAATTTACAAAACTTCTTTATATACAATATTTCTCGATTTGATCGATCGACTAATTCTGATTTCGATAACTAAACCTTACTTTGTAAATGCTTTAAATTAAATTAAATTTGGCTCCAATTCTTGAGTAGCATACAAAGATTCGGAAGGTCGTTGCTGTTGATGAAAGCGTGACACACATGCTATCGTATTAATGTGTATTCCCCCCTCCCCCCCCCCCCCCGTTCGATGTAGAAAAAAAAATCCTAGAAATTGGTTGGGATCGAACTATAAACCAGTCGGGCTGGCGTCAAAATCCTATGTCGCTAACCGTTGCGCCAAAGTGAAATACTTGAATATATTACGAAAATTAGGTGACTTGAATGCTTTTCCAAATCTAGGTGCGGCACGCATGTACAAAGCTTTTGATGCAAGCGTGACACACGAGCACACACACTATTGTATTACATATATATATATATATATATATATATATGTATATATATAAGATAAATGAAAGAGAGATAAAGATGTACGAATGACAAATCTATTTCAACTTCGATTGTTCAATGCAAGGTGTACTCGGTAAAAATGTTTATTTTTCTTTCCTTAAGCCAAGGCTTTTCAAAGATTCAAATCTTATCATCAGAGAAATTACATAGATGGATAAGTTGGCAGTGGAAAAGCCAAAATTAAAAAAAATATCTTTATCTCTCTTCTTTCATTTATCTTTATAATTGCTCTATCTCGTATATTGAGCTTAAACTATTTCACTATAGGTTCTATCCTCTAAAAGTATACTTTTAGTTTCATATTTTATATATACACACACAGTGATATTTAGTAATAAAAGTCGTGTTATGTAGTGATAAGTAGTAAGGTTGCACATTAAAGACAAGAATAGGTTTAACGCTCCCAAAATTCATACTAGATTTGTCCGCAAATGAATGGGAGTACTAACATTGATCAATGGTATGAACTGCATTTGATTACATATAGGACGGTATAAGACAAGAATTTGTTGACATTGACAGGGAAGCAGTCCCACAGTAATGTGTTCACACAACGAATACTTTACAATAGATATTGTTTTTTATGTAAAAATATAAAACAAAATGGTTGATATGCCGTAAAACAAACTAAACCTGAATCAAATGCAATATCTCGCGTGTTTTACGTTTCAGCTGCTATTTGCGATGTGAAAAGAGCACATGTGCAGGTACGAGTCCGTATGATTTCATGCATGTGTTATTTCGTATTTATTGACCCGCTCGAATTGGCTGTCGATCGGCAGCTGTTGGGAGAAGATTGTCTTCTATGGTGGCCCATTCTTCCCGCAATTTATGCTGCTTTTTTCAGTGTGCAGCTGTTCACTTTTTATCATCTGTTACTCTGTTTTGAAGCGATCTTCTTGTTTTCTGTTTTAACCGCTGTACTGAAGTTGTACCCTCGTTTGTAGAGCAATTCCCTATTGTAGCACACAAAATCAGTCCCATTTTTATGAAGTGTCAAAATAAGAATAAGGTCTTGCCTAAAAGGAGCGACATGATTGGAGCCGTCTGCAGGGAGAAGTAGCGTGATACAAAAAAGATGCAAAGTTTTATAGACATTGAAATATACTAATTCACTCGCAATCTAGAAATGTTATTTGTTTGGACAAATCTAGAACTGTTACTTGTTTGGACAAATCTAGAAATGTTATTTGTTTGGACAAATCTAGAACTGTTATTTGTTTGGACAAATCTAGAACTGTTATTTGTTTGGACAAATCTAGAAACGTTATTTGTTTGGACAAATCTAGAAACGTTATTTGTGTGGACAAATCTAGAAATGTTATTTGTTTGGACAAATCTAGAACTGTTATTTGTTTGGACAAATCTAGAACTGTTATTTGTTTGGACAAATCTAGAAACGTTATTTGTTTGGACAAATCTAGAAACGTTATTTGTTTGGACAAATCTAGAACTGTTATTTGTTTGGACAAATCTAGAAATGTTATTTGTTTGGACAAATCTAGAACTGTTATTTGTTTGGACAAATCTAGAACTGTTATTTGTTTGGACAAATCTAGAACTGTTATTTGTTTGGACAAATCTAGAACTGTTATTTGTTTGGACAAATCTAGAACTGTTATTTGTTTGGACAAATCTAGAAACGTTATTTGTTTGGACAAATCTAGAAACGTTATTTGTTTGGACAAATCTAGAACTGTTATTTGTGTGGACAAATCTAGAACTGTTATTTGTAGAGTTGGGCGGTTTTGAAATTTTGGTTTCGGTTTCGTTTTTTTTCCCTTAAAACCTCTGTTTACGGTTCGGTTTTTCGGTTTATTTGAAAAAACTTTTTTTACTATGGAAGCTATTCATTCTCTTGTGTGATGATTAGTTATTATTCAACGTTTAGTTGAATTATGCCACCGTTTCGATTATTTTGTGACTGAATCATTCTCCATGATATGAATCATATAAGTTTTAAGGTGTTGACTGTTGTAATCAAAGTTCTGATACCTTTTCAACAGTTAACTCGTTAAAACAGTGACCAAAGATTCATGAAAGATTTCTGAAGAATAAAACTGAGTTTGAATATACATTCTATCTAATTCTTTAACCCATCAGAAGCAAAAATATAACTCAGAAATGCAAGAAATTAAAAAACGAAAATTTATTTAAACAAAACAAAATAATTTTACAAATAAAATTAAGCAAAAATGATGATGAAAATGAAATATTGTCAAAATTATTTGACAGATAAAAATTTGGTACTGTTTTAGATATTGACCCTAATTTCCGTGACTGCCCGGCAGCAGCGAGCCGACAGCTAACGGAAGCGTCCAAGACCTGCCGAGTCAGCAGACGACAACAATGTAAGACGATGAATATACGTAAAGAAAAAGAAATGCATATATTTTTATACAAAAAATGAAATAAATGAACAAACCCATAGCTGAAATGAATAAACTTTTTTTAAATTAATATTTAACCATTTTATGTAAGAAAATTTTTTATAAACGCTAACATTTTAAACCATTTTTTTTGTAACTGAAATAAACTGTTTTTATAAATTTTAGAACGCGAAAATAATAACTTTTTTAAACCATTTTTTTTTTTGCAATTACGCATTGTTTTTTTTTTAAACATTTGTTTTGTAACTGAAATGAACTGTTTTTATAAACTGTAGAACGCGAAAATAATAACTTTTTTAAACCATTTTTTTTTTTTGGCAATTACGCATTGTTTTTTTGTTTTTTCCATTATTTTAGCTGGAGGGGTAAGGGCTTGTTTTTCGTTTTTGGAGGGGGGCTTAGCGAAATACAGGCAGAAGAGGAGGACCACGAAAAAAACGTCCCCGATCGCAACGAAATCCAAGCCCGGCATTCCTGGGTGGGGCATCTCCAGGCATATTTTTCAGTAACTGTCTTTCGCGGTACTAGCCGGCAAAGTCGGCCGTCGCCGCATCGTTTTCGATTTCGGCAGGTCTCGGACGCTTCCGTTAGCTGTCGGCTTGCTGCTGCCGGGCAGTCACGGAAATTAGGGTCAATATCTAAAACAGTACCAAAAATTTTAATTTTTTTAATAGGTGAAAATGTTTTTACTCATTTTCTTAGGTTGTGATTGAGAAAAACTAGTTTCTCAGCATGGTTAGGTTTCAGCCTACATCTCCGGTCACTAATGACAAGTCCAGCCTTACTAAATATCCGTTCACTTGCTACAGAGGTAGCTGGAATACTCAAAAGTTCTCTTGCCAGAATACAAAGATTCGGGTAGAGCCTCCCATTTTTCTTCCACCAGACAAAAGGACAGGCTGATGGGTCGATGGCTTTTCCATACAGAAATCGATCTACCTCGTTTTTAATCCGAGATATTTTTTTACCGCTGGTATCAATTTCTTTTGTTCTTGCCTGACCTTTCTTTCGGAGAAATCCCAAAAGTCTTTTTCCCCTTTTGGTTCACTACTTTGCTGTACTTCTGCTGGAATGTTTTCGTCCGTGTCATCGGATAGAGTCGAAAAATAAACACACCATATACTTCTCGAATTGCCGGTGTTGACTGTTGGAATGTCTGTCATTTTGTGTGCTCGAAGTTCTGTCAACTGCTGCGTGTTGGGGTTAATATTTGTTTTTAAGACAGTGTAATAAAACTTTATAGACATGCGTAAAAGACTAGTAGTACACCCGAAAACCGCGCCAAGGGAAAAGGAAGGATCGTTAAAAAAAAGTAGAGATTATTAATTCACCTAAAGTCATTTTTTAAGCTTTAAGGTAATTTTAGTCATAGAATTCATGACTTGGATTAAAGTTTAATAATTAAACTTTCGAATAAATTGTCAACTCTAAATAAATACCATATTAACAATTTAGTAAAATATAAATCGTTGCATAGTCTACTTTTTGAATAACCCATTTTTGGGAGAGAAAACGGTATAGTTGAGAGATAGTTCTCTAGAAATGACAATTTATGTATGAAGTGGCTTTTCAAAAGTAAACAATGAAATGCCTAATGTTTAAAATTTAAAAAATCTGAATAAAGTGATACTAGCATTGGCAACTACTTTTTTCTTTTTAAATGTTTATACTAGCTCGCTACTTTTCGTTTATTTACTTTTACAACAAGTATTTTTTTTTAATTTCATTTTAATAACTTATTTTTTTAGATAACTCTGAAACAAACATAAATAATTATTTTACAATTTTGAGTTGAATCAAATAGATTTTCGACATCATACGGAACGCGTTTGATTTTTTCTTTTTCATTTGAAAATAGTTTATGCTAAAAATACAATGTCATGTTGTCTGTCGTTTCTCTTTTTTTTTCATTTGAAAATTCAAAATGTTAATGATAAACTAACTGTAAACAAAGATTTCTTCCTACAAGTCAATTAAATGTTTTTATCATATATTTGTTCAATCTGTCCTCTTACTAATATAACATTTTTTGGTAATATTCAATTTTATTCAAATCGGAAAATCTTTTCAACCATGTTTCCTTGTATATGGTGGCTTACTGTAGTAAAAACACAATACCGAACGGTTACGGTTTTTAAAAAAAAAAACGATTCGGTATGGAGACGAAACCGAAAAACCACGGTTTTTCGGTAAAACCGCCCATCTCTAGTTATTTGTGTGGACAAATCTAGAACTGTTATTTGTGTGGACAAATCATTTGGACTTTTATCTTTGGACATTAGATTTTCCCATGAATTATAAACAAGTAACTGATGAATTTGATTTTTTGATGAGGTTGAGTGAGTTAGACATTTTTAGGACTTTGCTTTCAAACATTTTCTTAGAAACTAATATAGAGAGGTAAGGCTTTAAATGTTTCATCAGAAAAGGCTTTCTTGTACCTTCCGGCTCACTAATTGCATTTTTACCTAATTTTTACTTATAAAACTTATTGCAACTGGTTTCCCCTCCCCCATTGTTTTTTTTTTCACTATTTTTTAATCCATTTTTCGCTTTCCTCCATTTTCTCCCCCCCCCCCATTTTTTAATCTATGTATTAGGGCCAGATTTATAGGGGGGCAACCTTGGTGGGAAGTTGGGCAGCAACATGTCTCTTCACATTGCATTTAAACTTCTGCATATTGGTACGGATGGATAAACAGTGAGCAGGAAGGGAATTTCGAAGGCAAGTGGTCCAAGGAAAGACGCCTCCAGAGTAGAAAAGTTTCCAGCATCTAGGGATGTGTACAGTGAAGGTGAGGGGTGGAGTGCTCCTAGTCAGATAAATGTTGTTTTTTTTGGGTTTTTTTTTTATACTGCTTATGACTAATAAATCTTTGGTGTGGGTGATGTAGGATTGGACCAATGGATATTGTTGCAGCTTATGGAAACGGCTATGTCGAGTTCAAATTCTCTTGTGTCTATTGTGATCACTTATGTACGTATACTGTTAGAAAAAGTATGGACCTGCAATTGTCCTGCAGCTATGTATAAAATAGCAACTTCTGTTCAATTAATGGCATACATTTGAAGCGTTCACTTATATCTAATCTGTTGCTAAGATCGTTGGAAAAAATAGTTAAATTATTCTACCGCTCCAGAAAATACCAGACGCTTGATGCAATCCTTTATTTATATAAGAGTCAGATATGCTTTAAGATGGAGTGATGCTGCCACATCTGGGGAGGTGCCACTCAAGCACTCTTTCTTGCCTTTGAATCGACTTTGAAATCTAGTGGGAGATAATCTCTTCTCTACATCTCTTTTCTAACACTATAGATGTTGCTAGTCTTTCTCTACTCTATCAGGTCCTACCACCACTCCAGATTGGAATGGACCTGGGAGTAATGGCAAGTAATGCGCGGTTTCAGTCTTCAAAACTCCCGAATTTTGGCCTCAGCAGCAAATGTAGTTTGAAGTCAAACCCAGGACAATAAGAGTCAGATACGTCCCAAAATGGAGTACTGCTGCCACATCTAGGGAGGTGCCGCTCGGGGTACTCTTTCTTTCCTTGACAGCTCGACATCGACTTTAAAATCTAGTGGAGGATCTCTTCTGTTCTCTACAGCCCGTTTGCTAGTCTTTCTCTACTCTATCGTTATTTCCATGAAAAGAGCTCGACTGAGCTTTGATCTCTGGCTCCTCCTTGTAAGACATTCACAGAAAGAACTCGTCTCCCTACCACCACTGGAAAGAACTTTAGGTACTGTTATAGAGAATGCACCGCGTTTCCGTGACTTCGCATCGTCAATGTTCGGACAGGTCTCGGAAGCGCCCAAGAGTTGACGAAATTATTAACCAATCAGGTTGCAGCAGGCATTAGACAATCAGGTTCCAAGCAAGCAGACGATAACTTTTGGGAGAAATTAATTTCTGCGATCTGCAACGCGTTAAAATCCACGTTGAATCTGCCGAAGGACTCATTGAGTTCTGTCAACGACGGTAACTTCTAGCAAAAACTAAACCCAACCCAGAAAATATTAAAAAGAAAACAACATTGAAAAAAAAAATGAGAAAAAAACAAACAAACAAGAAATTGGGTAAAAACAGTTGTTTCATTGTTTGTTACATAAAAAAAAACATTTCTTGAAACTTTTTGGTGCACAAAAAACATTTTATTTAAAACATTTGATTAACAATGGTTCCTTTGGCAAAAATATAAACATCTAATTAATAGCAGTTGTTTTACTATGGTTTGTTCGTTGTTTATTTTTATATATGTATTTTACTTTGATTTTCTTCGTCTGAATTTATCATCTGCCAGTCTCACAATTTATCGTTTGGCAGTTTTCGCCTGGTCAACTTTCGGGCGCTTTCGAGACTTGCCCGAACGTTAACGACACAAAGTCACGGAAACGTGGTACCAAACTTCGTTTTCTTTCTTCTGTGTACCTAGCGCCAGGCAGAATTTCCATGAACAGTTTCATCCCAAGAACTTTCCATCTGTGGAACACATTACGAAATGAGCACAAACTCTTTTGACGATAAATCCACTTTATTTGCATCAATAAATGATGGACAACCGAAACGGATGATATGCAACATTAATAATAGGAAATGTCAGAACGTTTAAAAATATGTTGTATAATGTCACAAAACGATATATGATCCGCTAATTACCACGGGACTGCTTCCCTGCAGACTACAACATGGTCGTCTTCAAATCCAATGTCAACAAATACTTGTCATAAACCGGGATACGTCCTCGACAGTCGGTCTGACAGTAACCTTGTTGATGTGTGACTGAGGTATGGTCCTGTTCAGTCTCAGGAGGTCCACTCTCCCAGGCTTTACCTTCTCTTTGAGAAGGCATTAGTCTATCGCTGATCGCCTGGCATACCCCTACTGGGGAATACCTATGTGGTTGCTCAGGAATTTTTTGTAGGGCAGAGCGTGCTAATCCTAGTGTGCTGGTTTTTCAAATCCCCCACCTGACCTTGTGTCTAACCTCCTGGGGAGGAAGTAAATACAATACTTGTTATAAACCGTCGTCATACACAATCAAACTTTGTTCATTCCATTCAACATTTTCAATCCTATCTAGTGTTGGGACGATTAATCGGAAAAATCGGAGTATTGGAATCAAAAAAATTTGTGTCTATTTTCTGATGCCAAAAACGATTCTTTTAATTGTTTTTTGTTTGTTTGTTTGTGATTTAAAACCTAATTTTCCATTGCTGGTACCAATGATAAAATGATGAATATTTATTGATTTTTAAACTACCAGTAAAACTAAAATCTACAAGTGTATTTTTTACATCTGCGAAAATGTATGCACGTATTACGTGGGGGTTTTACGGTAATCCGAAAATGAAAAAAACAAAAACAAATAAAGAAGAAAAAAAACTCTATAGCTAAACATTTACAGATTTTAAAAGAATCGGAATCGGTAATTGTATCGGAATCTGAGGAAAATATTGGAATCGTCCCATCACTAATCCTATTATAACATTCTTAATTATTAAACTGACAATCTAGCTATTTCATTAACTCCCATCCTTTGGTGACTTTTGGCCTTGATAAGCAGTGACTCATTAGTAGAAAAGACTATTTTATATCGTCTTTTCAATTCATAAATCTGGATCAACAAGTTTTGTTTGTATTGCCATTATTCTATCATTAAACAAAAAAGAAAAAAGGAAAAAGCTTAGTCTTGTCTATCCTTTCATTCATAATTGAATAATTCCGGACACGTTCGAGAGCAGAACGCAATGTAATCACATTAGTTATTCTCGACTCTTTTTTGATAACCATACGAAAATGACCGATAGAGCGTGACCAATAAGTTACAACGGACCAACGGAATCTCTTCAAGTATTTCAGCGTCCATTCCAAGAATGGAAACAAATATCACAGATGGACGATTTGATTTTTTATCTCACGGGAATTATGGCGGAGATAAGTTGTTTCACAGTTAATAGGGATGCGAGTAACTGATGTAAAAAAAAAAAAAAAAAAATTATGCCCCCCCCCCCTTCTTCAAAGGGAAGAAATCCTGCATACAATAAAAAAAAGGCTTAGTTTGCCTGTTTTACGGCTTATCAACCCATTTTATGCAACTAAATGTGGAAACAGTACCTTTATTTTACTAATAAGTCAGTAGTGGTAACAAAACGAGTTCTTGCTGTGAATGTCTGACAAGGAGGAACCAGAGATTAGAGCTCAGTCGAGCTCTTTCCATGGAAACAACAAAGTAGAGAAAAACTAGAAAAACTAATAGGGATGCGAATAACTGATGTATGTAAAAAAAACAAAAACATGAGTCGCCGCTTATTAAGGCCAAAAGCCATTCGAGGAAAAAGGGATTGATTCTCAGTTGCATGATAAAGAATATTATGAGAGGATTGACTATGATGAAAGGAATGAACAAAGGTTGATTACTTATGGGGACGGTTTATGACATTGGATTTGAAGAGTACCATGTTGCAGTCTACAGAGAAACAGTCACGTGGTAATGTGTTCCACAGATGAGAAGTTCTTGGAAAGAAACTCTGTTCATGGAACTTCTGTCTGACACTAGGAACACTGAGGAAGAAAGGAAAGTTCTTTACAGTTGAGGTGGAAAGACGAGTTCTTGCTGTGAATGTCTTACAAGGAAGAACCAGATACTTCAGCTCGTCCGATCATGACAGATTCTGAAAAAAAAATTTCTTTCTCTCTCAAATATTGATTATCTCTACATTTGTTTAAAAGACATCGACAGAATAAAATGTAAAAGAATTGTTTTCCGTTCATGGACACAATTTTATTTCTAACTTAATGGTGGAGACAGACGGACAGATCCTTTTATATAGATGCGTAGACACCTGTAAATTAAAAAAAAATTTTTTTAAATTTTATTTACTCTTTAATTCTTCCACATATGAGGGTGCTTATTAGCCTAATGGATACACTCACCTACTATGGAATTAAACTTGTGGTTTCAAATGCTAGTACCACAATTTTTCTCGTCTATGGCAAAACAGAAACCGTTTTTTAAATAATTGTTTACAAGGTATCGTATCAACTAATATGGTTTAGGATTATTGAATTAATTAGCTGAAATATATTAAAGAATAGTATTATAATAATAATAATAAAAAATTGGATGCCGAGACCCAGGATTGCAAACAATCTTTAGCTCGTCAGTCTGATGCTCTACCATATAAACTATTTCGCTTGACTATTATGCAATTTTAAGCAGTTTTATTTGTACTCGTTGCTGCTGCTTCTACTACTATTTAGGTTATTATTGAAAAAATGACACCATTGTAACAATCTTCCTAGCTGGATTAATTATTTTTTCAAAGAAACGGAATGAAAATCTTGTTAGGAACATGCTGCAATGATTTTTAAAAAATAACTAGTCGATGACAAAAACATGAGGAACAAACTGACTGTACTTTATATATTAGATCACTAGAATCCAATAGGATTATAACTTGGCATAGCCGATTCCATTAGGCAAATCACCACTGTAACAATCTTCCTAGCTGGATTAATTATTCACTCCCATCATTTATCAAGTAGGAATGGTAATAGTCGCAACGGTAGAATTGTTAGATGTCCTCCAACCCCAATGCCAAGAGTGCTACATCTTAAATTTAGTGCAATTCTGATAATTAAATCCCTAATAGACAGACACAAATGATCAATTAAAATAGCTTGAATAATCCAGATTTTCAAGGCAATTCAGGATATATCATACAGAATTAGCATCTAATTGTTCCCAGGGCTGTTGCGTCATTAGCACAGACTCTGAAATTTTAAAAGAGCTTACTCTGACTTTAGAAATCTTCTTCCACCAATAATAATTTTGTGTTTACATTGAAAGAATACAGGGCGTATTTCTCTCGCATTTCCAAGTGTGATTGTCACGTTGGCTGAATGGTTACAAGACCAGGGTTCATAATACTTGGATCCAGGGTTTGAATTGTTCAACTGGCAATACGGTTATGTAATTCCATACTAACGAGCATAAAATGAAAAAAACGCAAAACCTATTTATATATATATATATATATATATATATATATATATATCTTAACCGGTAGCACATCCATTCTTGCTGTATCATTTTGCGGTATTCGCCTCCCCATAATGGAAGCGTTGTTCGTTCAATTAAAAAAGCCCAACATTAACCATGCTTGTTATGAGGGGTGCGAAGGCGTTTTGAAATGCTGTTGAATGATTTTATGTTTTTAATCACATGGAAACGTCCTCTTAAATAAATTCACCAATTTTATTTTGTATTTATCAATCATCCGTCTGAAGATGACCAATGATGGTCGAAAACGTTCGCGTTAAATATGGAGATTTCTTACACTCCGTTATTAAAAGCACAAGATCTATCGTCCGACGAATAGAAAGATTGGATCAAAAAAGGAACAAACAGAAGTTGGCACTCCTGTTCAACCAGATATGTATAAAAGAAGGAATGTTGCCTAACTATACAATATATATATATACGAGCTATACCTACCTGGCATTGCTCGGTAATGTTTTTAATTGCAATTTATTTATTTTTTTTGTAGTGGTTTTTGTTTTTCACAAAAGCATGTAGCTCTGTATTAACAAACACATGGCATCCGTATAAAAATAATTCTGACCCAGTCAAAGTATTTTTAGGAAGGAATTAAATCGCATTGCATTTGCATTCTATTCTTCTTCACAAGATGCTGCAACGACCTACACGCAAAAACCCTGACAAACCAGAATCAAATATTGATTATGTAAGAAGAAAGCTATCAATGACAAAAAATCTAGAAAGAGACTGACTTTACTTTATATAGTAGATATAACTGGCAGGTTTTTCAAAGGTTTATGAATTCAGCGTTTTTTGTGTTTTTAATGAACAAAATCTAAATTCAATTCAAACAAAAGTGGTTTCTTATGTAGACAGTGCTGTTGAGTGGATAACTTAAACGCTTGACTTTGATTCCAAACTCTGAAATTTTAAAAGTTCAGTCTCAGACTTCAAAAGCAATGAATTTGCTGTGACTTTGATTCCAATATTCCCGAATATCTAACCTGTTGTGGCCTTGCAGGCCGGTAATAATCAAGACAAACACAGTGGTACAATTAACAGAAGTATGTTACAGAAATACACGTCATGATTGTGAGGCCGTAAGTATTCACAGGATTTACTTCCTTCCCACCGTGGGAAGATGTGACACAAGGTCGGAAGGTGGGGAGAGTCAAGCCAGCACCCCTAAAGAAGGAGCACTTTGGCCTTTTAAAAATTGCCTGGGCAGCTCCGTCGGCATTCCCTGGTCGGGGCGCCCCAGATAGTAAGCAATAAATATACTTCATACCAAGGAGGGGAAGCAAAGGCGGGGAAGGTGGACCTCTTAGGACTACCCAGGATGAATACCTCAGCCCGACAGATAAAAGGCCACCGAAGTGCCCCAGTTTCTGCTGGACTGATTGTCAAGATCGGAACCTCGATTGGTATGTTTGCAGACGCGAAATGATGCAAAATGAATAGCGTGATTCACTATTTATTGTGTCTGGGTAAGTCCGTTTATTCCTGAAATAGGTGGATCAGCTTACACCATAACATAACCAAAACTTGATCATAAATCGTATGTTATAATGGAAAATTGCCCTGTATCCTATATACGATTGTACAACTTTGACTGTACACTTATAGAGTATAGTAAGCCTCCATTGGTCAGGGTTGACCATGAGTAAAATCCTAGTTGTTTCGTTGGCTGAAGCATCGACTGTTGAGGCCGATGTGGGAGTGACAGTCTCTGCAGCAAAGGTCATATGTGTATTCTGTCCCTGGTCCGCTTGAGCCGATGAAAACTTGACAGTGCAGTCTATTATAAGTGTACAATCTAATGACGCTGAAAACAAAATGTCCTATTTTAACCGTTTGCGCATTTGTACTTTCAGCAGAGCCTGAAGACCGCACATTTGTACAATGGAATCTTCAGCACAAAAGCAAGTGCCGCTCGCACTATTACCATTTTTGCATTGATTGGCGTCGTCTGCGATTGTTTTGTTTCTCGTTTCTTTTGTTTCATTCTGAGAGAATTGGTGTCAGGAGGACACAGATGGGAAATTATTCCTGGGAAATGCCGCAGTCCGAACCATATATTCCGGAAGACCATTGTTCCAAGGTCAGGCTGAGTGAACGTTTCTGAGATAGTCTTGGACTGCGTTTTCTTCCTACCCTCATATGTTCTGGAGAGGAAAACTCCGAATGCGGAGATACAACAGATGTTTTAACGTTTCATTGTTTGACAGAAGAAAGAAAAACAATATTGCACATTCTTGAGATGCGGCCATCCAATCTGTGTTTAGCAATTAAGTATGACAGACCGACGAATATGTTATTTTAACTTAAGCGTAACAGACCGACGGAAATGTTGTTTCAACTTAAGCGCGACAGACCGACGAAAATGTTGTTTCAACTTAAGCGCGACAGACCGACGAAAATGTTGTTTCAACTTAAGCGCGACAGACCGACGAAAATGTTGTTTCAACTTAAGCGCGACAGACCGACGAAAATGTTGTTTCAACTTAAGCGCGACAGACCGACGAAAATGTTGTTTCAACTTAAGCGCGACAGACCGACGAAAATGTTGTTTCAACTAAAGCGCGACAGACCGACGAAAATGTTGTTTCAACTAAAGCGCGACAGACCGACGAAAATGTTGTTTTGAATGTGACAGACCAAACAAAAATATAATCAGTAATCAGCATAAGATTACATTGAATACCAAGAAGCTTTATTCCATATTATATTTCCAAGTTTATCCTTTGGATTGTCTTACTAAAAAAAAATGTATAGTGGCAAAGAGTGCCATTGGCGAATGCTTACCAACATAAAATATTGAATTAACAATCGAGTTCAAGGATCTATAGAGTTGGAAAAGATACAAGCCCATACTTCTTCCCATTATAATTAAGCATTTGCATCTGCGTGTGTGTGTCTGTTGGTCATTTAATGATCAAAATTGTGACAAATTTAACATGTAGCACAATTGGCATGCTGGATGTGTAATGGTGGTGGTGGTGGGAGGGCGTTTAATAGTTTTACTACTACTACCATTACTACTATTAATAATGGGGGAAGTTATTTGGATTATTCGGACTACTGACGGAACCTCCGTCATTCTTCAATCTTTATTATAAGCGATAATAACTAAGAATCACATAATAATTAAAACATCTACCCAGTAATGGCTGACAGAACAAGAACAATCTACCCTCATGGGTTACATGAAGGGTTACGTTCGAAATGCTGTATATGTTGTGGATTTCGACAAAGATTCCCAAGTTCGAAAAGATGCACCTGAAGAAGGTTGGAGAGTACATCGGCCAAAACGTTGTTAAAGATAACAGTCAAGATGAGAATAGTAGTCCGAATAATACAAATTACTTACACAGATATTTATACGCAATAGGAAGTTTGAAGTCATCACTTCCGTTAGACATAGCAATAAATAAATAAAAAGCAATATTCACTGAAGTTTTCAAAACGTACTCTTGACACGCGAAGACATTCAAAGAGATTTATTTTTCTTTCGTTTCTATTATGCTGTCGCCTGAAAAAAGGGATTTCAGAAATATACAGTTCAAAGGGGGTCACAAACATATTCATATTATATCATAATATTATGATTTTTCTCACTGGCATCGGTAATTAAAGACTATAAAAATACATTTGTAAACATTGAGAAACAAAACCAAAGTTGCGGTTTCTCTACAAATTTTAATTCATGGGTGTAGTTTGTTCTTGTTCCATCAGACATGACCAGGTAGAAATGTTACTTAGTTATTATCGCCTATAGTAAGGATCGAACCTTCAACCTCTAGAAGACTGTCACTTAGAACTGATTGTATTAGTATTGCTTGTAAATAAAATTATTATCTTATTTTATTATTTTTGTTCAAGCGACTTAAGCAATTATATGTAAGTTATGAAGCAATTAAAAACAACAACATATGCCTTCATTTTTTTATGGCACTTGGACGTCAGTATACTATTAAAATTGTCATTTTGGCTAAGATCAAAGTGTAGTATCTGTTCCGATGGATACTGTACCTCATACTGGTATTGTCTTGCCCTTCGGGGCTTGACTTACGCCGGTCAATGGGTCTGTCCTGTGCAGTTCTGGGAGGTCCACCTTCCCAGGCTTTGCCTCCCCTCTTTGGGGAGGAGTAAGTTTATTGCTTACTGTCTGAGGCGCCCCTACCGGGGAATGCCGACAGGGCTGCCCAGTCAATTTTTAAATGGCCAGAGTGCTCACCTCTCGAGCGCTGGCTTTTCAAACCCCACTTTCCCGACCCGACCTTGGGTCACATCTTACTTGTGGGAGTAGGATAAAAACTGGCCTTGTGCCTAACTCCTGGAGAGGAGTAAATCAATACTATTAAAATTGCCTGTGAAAGCTATGAACAGCCACTTAACACTTAGGGTTAAAATAGTAGATCATCGATTCATTTACAATTGATATCGTGTTTTGGCATTAGATAACCCACAAAAGATCTCGATATGCTATAAAATGGACAAACCGAAACTCGTAAAATGGATTTAAGCATTTCTGAGTTGAGTTTTGTCAGATAGCGCTAGTTCCGTTTTTATGTCAAACTTTATAGTTGAGTAGGAAAAAAAAAAAAATTATTAGCCAATGAACAACTGTCCATTTTCAGTTTTATGTAACGTGGCATCTTGACGAGTTACAAGCGAATCCCCTCAGTGAAGATTATGACTTTGTGACACATAACAATTTGAAGCAAAGTCACACATAACAATTTTAGAAACAGTACAGACTTTCATATTTAGAAGAAGGAATAGGTGGGTATACGTCACGTATGACTATTTGAGGCCGTTACACCTGTATCAGACATTGTCTGCTGTTTTGACATTAAATAACACATAAGAGATTTGATACATTGTAAAATAGAAAAACTGAACCTTTTTTTTACTATTTGAGTCACCACGTATTTAGGCCAAGAGCCACTCGAGGATAAGGGTTATTGAGACAGACTGATTATCGACTGAAATATGAGGAGCACTATACGAGTATGTTTCAGAATTTTTTAGATGAGGATTGATAATTTGGATTATTCGATTATACTGTTCTCACCTAGAATGTTATTCTCAACGTTTCGACCACTGTAACCTCCGACCATCTTCAGGTGCGTCTTGTTGAACTCGGGAATCTGTATGCAATGGATAAAAGTGATAAGTAATAATCAGTTCGAAGTGAGTCTTCTGGAGGTTTAAGGTTCAACCCTCATTGCGGGCGATACTAAGAAAAAAAAAATTAAAAATTAAGATTTCTACCCGGTCATAGCTGAATGAACAAGAGAAAGCTACCCCAGCGTGGATTAAATAAAGGGTTCCATTCAAAATTCCATACAGATTCCCGAGTTCGACAAGACGTTGTGAGAATAACATCCAAGATGAGAACAGTAATCGGAATAATCCAAATAATACACACTATGGAATGATTGGCAGCCGAAAGATGAGGAACACTATGGGAGTACTAACATTGATCAATGGTATGAACTGTTTAATTACTTATGGAGCAGTCCATGAAAAAAATTTGAAGACGACTAAGTTTCAATCAGCAGGGAAGCAGTCCTGTAGTAATGTGTTCTATAGACTGTTAGCCCTTGCAAAGAAGTTTTGTCCATGGAAATTCTGCTTGACGCTAGGGACATGAAGAGAGAAAGGAAAGCAATTTTACATTACCTCTCATCTCACATTTGAACTATGTAAAAAAAACAGACGATAAGTTTGATAACAGAGCAAAAATTTCATTCACTAAAGTTTTCAACTTGGATTTTTTTATGAAAGACATCTTAAAACTCTATATTAAGCTCTAAAAAAACACGAACATTAAAAAATAAATCACCCGTCACTGAAAATAGTAACTTAGCTTGATTATCTTAATTGTACATTTATAAAGAGAAAAGATTAAATTTAGTTTACATCTACATTTTATCAAAATAAGCCCCCCCCCCCAAAAAAAAATGAGTTGTCCCAAGTTGAAATTGAAGAAAATGTCACTATATTTACCCATTTTCAGTCTAAACTAGGTTGTTTTGTGATACTAATTATAGCCTGAAAAATATCTATTAAAATGACGAGGGGTAAGAGTTTTAAAAAGACAATGTTTTTTTATGCAATTCAACAAAAGAAAGTTTGGCTTTATTAAAAGGCATTAAACGCAATGAGCAAAGTACGAAGAATAAATAAAAGATAAATAAGACTCCCCCCCCCCCTCAATCATTCTGAAGTTGTTGATTGTCTTTTCTTTTTTAAAAACTTTGTTCACCCCAAAACAAGGCTAGTTGCCACTGTAAACGTAAGGGGCTACTGAGAATTAGGGTGAAAGTTTAGGGGGTCATCCTAAATTGGGAGCTGTGCAGCTAGGTGCTTGTTCACATTAGTTTTAAATTTCTGCATGTCGGTACAGGGAGCAGGGAGGGAGTTCCAAAGGTAGGCAGCTCGAGGAAAGCAGCTATTGGAGTAGAAGGCTCTCCGGCATCTGAGGACCTCCATGGTGAATGGATGGGATTTAGCTGATTGTCAGGTTGGTCGAGTGTATTTACGTCGAGGGGGGCACTAGAGCAGCAAGTTCATTGGAGCACATTCTATTGGAGTACTTATAAAACAGGCACAAGGATGCAACATTGCAGCGATGCAACAGATTTATTCATAGCTAACATGGTACGGCAATAACGCAGAAGCAAAGTGTGATTTGTCAGCTTAAATATTATCTGGGTCTGACTTTGAAAATCCGACAAGATAACTTTATCGATTAGATTTATTTAATTAAAAGTAATAAAAAATAAAATCTTTAATTAACCGTGTAATTTCCAAGGCTTCTCGTTAGTTTTGTATATAATCATCCTCAGATACAAGCCAATGTTCATACTTAATATTAAATTAATTAAATCATATTAATCAGTAATATTTTATTTATTTTTAATTCTTGTAAATCCAATTCGTATGCTTGGATAATTCTTCAGATTGAAATCTGAAAGAAAAATCCTTGAATTTTATCTTTCCGAGACGGCATTGTTAGCTTTTAAACGGATACATGCTAATTACTGTGTCAGTTTACGCACGTCTTAAAAAAAAAAAAAAAATTTTTTAGCGGTTCATTTTTAAACTAGCATATACTGGTACCTCTGCAATTTGAACACCCAATCTGGTTATTTCCAGATCGGTTCTGTTAGCGACACGGAAAGTCAGTCGATAAAATAACGAGTTTCCAGTTGACGTGCAATCGCTCGCGTATAAAATGCTGTTACTTCTTCGCCTCCCCCTTTTTTATGCGCACTTTATTTGTCATGCCGAGGGGTTTTACATACAAATCGACTCGCAAACGTAATGCTGCAGTGGAGTGATTAAAAGTACTTGGGAGTTGCGTTGAGATATTGCAGCATTTCCTCAGCCCCACCCGTCCCCTTCTGCGCCTGCGTCGAACCGCAAACGTCTAAAGGTGTCATTTGTCCAATGTCGAACCGTGTTAAGATTTACAAACGACATTAAAATTTTTTTTTTTTAAATCTGCAGCCTTTGTTTATAGATCGGGTTGTAATGAAAGTTCCGTCCATTTTTTTTTTTTTTTTTTTAATGGCCAATAAAACGATAAAAAAGACAATATCGGGCGTATTTAATCATTCTTTTCTGAACTCTTTCCACCTGTCAATCCGCGTTTTTAATGTCATGTTCATAAAATTTTTCAGGTTTTCAAACCGAAAAAAAAGGAAACTCATTTTCGCTTAAAGGACAAACTAAGGGAAACGAGAATAACGAGGCTGCCGAAAGTAAACCCAAAGTTCACTTTCTACTCTCCTCCCGACCCAACCTTGGGCCACATCTTATTTGTGGGAGTAAGATAAAAACTGGCCTTGTGCCTAACTCCTGGAGAGGAGTAAATCAATACTCTCCTGCAAAATCATTTCAGTGGATTCAATACTCAAATGATTTTGCAAGAGAGTAGAAAGTGACTAACTTGGGTTTACTTTCCGCAGCCTCGTAACTCTCGCTTCCCTTATTTTGTCCTTTAGTCCTCACGTTCCATGAGCGATGTTTATGACAAAGGAGAAAGAATTGCTGTTTTCTGGGTCAGAATTTATCCATCTAAAACTTATCGTTGGCTAGTTTTTGACCTTGAAGTAGTATTTTTTTTTTTTTATCTCTTTATATCAAGTGGCTTCGTGCTTTGTTTGGGGCGACTTCCATTAAACAACAACAAAAAAAAAATGTCCAAAGAGATGGTAAATTGGCAGGGCTTTACGTGCTTCATTACATTTGGAGCTGCTTAAGCTCCCACCAACATGCCCCAAAATGGAGATGACTCCCCTCACGCTCGCCATTTTCAAAAAGGAGTCGCTCCAGCTCCAATTAAAAAAAAATACCAATGAGTCACTGCTTGTTAAGGCGTGAAGGCCACTCGAGGATAATGGTTAATGAGATTGTCAATTAGATTGATGAACAATAATATGAGAAGATTAGAAACGATGGGTTAAATGGCCAGGATTGAATTATTTAAGTGGGCGGCTCGACCAGAATTTGTTAATATTTGACATAAAAGGAGCGGTTCTCTTTTAGCGCTCCATAGTAATGATGTACCTTTCATAAATGTCCTATTTCGTCAATGAGTGGTCAAAGTATAGGTGCGGGCGTCAAAGGATCTCGTCAATATGGCTGGTTAGTTATTAGTTGTATTTTTGTTTAATTTTCGATTTTTCAGTTGTTAAACATAAGACAACGAATCTTCACATCAAGTAAAGAATGGCAGCCATCTTGAATCTTTTTTTTTTTTTACAAGTCTCAGAGACTACGATACAAATTTTGAAAAAAAAACAAAAAAACACTTACAAAAAGTTTTAAAAACTGAAGAACTATGCATGTCGATAGAAAACTCGGGCATTTATAACGACAGCTAACAGAACGAAAAAGGGGTAAAAAAACAAACAAATAGGCAACAAATAAATGTTACGAAATGTAAGATAAGTTACTTTTCTACTAATCTGGACAAGTTTATTTGTTTTAACTTATTTTAAGGAATTTTTTTTGTTCAAAACAAAACTGAAAAAAAGGGCAAGTTATTATTTAAGCAGGCTTTTTCGCGTTTGTCTAACTTTTTTGTGAGGTTTTCGAATCGTCGAGCAATCCTTTTTCTTCATTCACCCTTCAAGATATCTATAAAAACAATAACTCAAGTTTTCTCATTTATAATAAAATAAAGAAACTCTACTACTGAGGCAACCAAGAAGGTCGAAAGCGCTAGAGAAATGGCCGAATTACGAACAATCGGCGAAATACTATTTTAACTACCACCTGAAATCCGAAGAATTGCTGGACGATTCGAAAACCTCACAAAAAAGCTATACAAAAGCGAAAATTCCGTGTTGTGTGTGTGTGTGCATATATATATATGTGTGTGTATTTTTATGCAATTGTTTTTATTGATGATTGCAGCATTCGTTGTTTTGCTTACTACTATTTCGATTGTTTCACTATATATATATATATATATATATATTATTACAAATCAAGATTTTAAGCATAAATGAAAATTTGTTATGCAGATAGTTTTCTTGAGTCAGTCACAAAAAGTGAGTTATCAATGCAAAAGCCGAAGTGCGGGTACTCTTATAGATGACGCATCATGTTTCCGTGACTTCGCGTTGTCAACGTTCGGGCAGGTCTCGGAAGCGCCCGGAAGTTGACGAAACTATTTAACAATCAGTCAACAGCAAGCAGCCGATAACTTTTGGAAGAAATTAATCGCGTACAATAACAAAAATGAATTTCTATCATCGCTGTCGACTAATTGATTTCTGCCAGCAACAGGACCAATACACAAGAACACCTTTGGCCCAGTTGCAACCCTAACGCTAAACCCTAACCCAGAAACTGTCATTAAAAAAAAAAAAAAAGATTGGAAAAAAATAAACAATTTGCTTTAAAACAGTGCGTTCGTTAAGAAAAAAAAAATAAATAAAAAAATAACCAAACATCGAATTAATAACAGTTGTTTAGCTATGGTTTGTTATTATCGTCTGCCAGTCTTCAATTTAGCGTTTCACAGTTTTCGACTCGTCAACTCTCGGGCTCTTCCGAAACCTGCCCGAACGTTGACGATGCGAAGTCACGGAAACATGGTGCGTCATCTATAAGAGTACCGAAATACGGACCGAAAAATAATTCTGTAGATTTGTTTACCTGTATACTATTTGCTTTATTGCACGGCATCGTGTGTTGTGTGCGTTCTTTTAGGGAGTGGGATGAAGAAAAAGGGCACATCGAAAGAATGCTGTATTTGCCAGGTACGAAAGATTGCACGTTGGGCATTTAACGATATCTTGGGAATAAACCAAGTTATAAATAGCTTCTTCTCTTGCACGGATTCTCTTTCATCTTATTACGTTATAAAAAAAAATGTACTTGGGCTGAATCCCATATTGAAGACAATCCAAGAAATTCTCTTACTGTCATGTTCCCAGTGTAGAAACCCGGTGTTGTTGGTGGCAAGGTAATACCTATAAGAGGCCTGGCAACCATTCAGTTATTATTCACAATTAGGGACGGACTTAATTATTGCTGAATAGCAATTATCGAGAACATATTTAACAAAAGACTTGTTAGTAATGTCTAGTGATTAGTTATTTAGTAACTACTAGCAATGATCAGTTTTCTTCCGGACGCATATTTTTTTATATACACTGGTCACTAAGGACCCCCAAAGCTAACCATAGAATTTACCCCCTATATGTAACACGATGTAACTTTAATATATGTTTATATTATCATAATTTTTTTACTATTCAAAAAAAGAAACATAAAATAAACTGTTAATGAATTAAAAAATTTTTTTCCAGCGTACGAAAATAATGAAAATGAGAAGCTAAAAACGTGTGTACTTTATTTACGCCTTAAAACAACGTTCCTATGTAGTGACCAATTTTTATGCGCTAACACCCGTGTGTTTAATAAATCTAGCAAAAATCAAGTAATGATCAGATTTTCACGAAATTTTCGATACTTATTCATTATTAGACTAATTTATCTTTAATATGCATTTTTTTTTTGTAAAATATAGCAGGGAAAATATTTTTTCTACGTGCCCCCCCCCCCTTATTTCATTTTATGAAATCTGAACAAAACATATTCTGATCGCTCGAAATTTTAATGTTATATAAAGCGGAAGTGCCTTAAAAAGCACATCAGATTTACCTTTTTATTTTTTTATTATTTTTTTTTATTGATAAACAATTTTGGGTAAAGTATCCGTGAATTCATAGATAAAATGTGTAAAGTTTACTGCAAACAATACCCCCCCCCCCCGGGGCTGTAGAAAAAAAAATCGAATTTCGTACTAAAATCTTAAGATAAATAACGGGTTTTTTTCCCAGTTCGATAATTTAATGTTTAAATAAACTATTTTACTTTACAACAACTTCCTATATATATACAGGGTGGGCCAAAATAAGGGTCCTATCTTTAAATTTGAATAACTTGAATTTGAATAACTTCCACAAAATAAAAGTTAAACTCACCAAACTTTATGTGTGTGTAGACTGACCCTTCCGAGATTTTTTTGAAATAAACAAAACAAATTTTAGCCGAAAAACACTTCTTAAAACTTACAAAAACTAAAGTATTGTTTTTTACACTGTTTTGAGTTTTTTAAGCAAAAATAATGTTTTCTAAATGAGGGTACGTTCCTTAGGGCTAATACGGCTCATGCTTGCTTCGGAAGGGGTCCTTTACTTATTCTAAAAAAAAAAAAAAAAAAATCAATAAATAAAAAAGTTATGAATTTTTAAAAATAGGACCCTTATTTTTGCCCACCCTGTATATATAAAACTTTATCTTGATTCTCAAGGTTTCAGAATTTAAAAAAAAATCGTTAAAAATATGATGTAATATCTGTGATATGTGACACAATGTTACACAATCGTCCCCACGTGTTGGACACTCTCGGTTGTCATTATATTGAGTATTTAGTGGGCGGAATTGCTGTTCGATTTATGACGACAAAAGATCGTCACCAGTTGGAGATTATTTTAGATTTAACAAATACATTTTTAAAAAAATTATATCCTCCTCAAACACCTCATTAGTATAATACTCAGAACATTGTGAATCGAATTATATATTAAATTAGAAGGATACACGTCCCAGGAAAGGAAAAATTAATTCCCCAAGCAGAACTGTTTTGCACCACTTTTATGTCCCCTTATAAAGATTAAAATCCAGATATAATGCTACTAAACATTATGTCTAGAATCCTTACTCCAATTTTGATAAAAATCCATGACATTCTAGAAAATGTCTCAAATTTAAGGTTTATGCTTAAGGGGTCTTAAGAAGAAACCGAAACTCAGGGAATCTTGATTAATTGGTGTCTAATGACGCTGGATAAAATTTAATGCAAATCTAAAATATAGGAATTTTTAAATTGGAGGTCGTGCCCATATAATGTACCCCCCCCCCCCAAAAAAAAAACCCTTTAAAATATTCTGAAGAAACTGAAATTTGGGGAATCTTTATAAATTTGTGTCTAATACCTATTGTTAAAATTTCACAAAAGTCGGGATTTGAATTTTTACAAAGGGCTTCTATTCTCTCTTTGCTTCACTAAATGAAACTAAATATAACCCACATTACCCACCCTTATCCCTAGCTGCTGTGTTCCGAATTTCATAACGATCAGTTCATTAGTTTAGGAGTGAATCCTGTACATACAAATATATGACCATACCTAACCTTATAGAGAAATTTTGCAAACATTGTGCTCTGAACAGGTCAGTCTCAGTTTACTTGCGTTTTTCCACCTGCAAAAAGGCTAAGTTAGACACAAGGTCGATTTTAATGTGGGGTGAAATTTAAAAAAAAAAAAACCCTAATAAAGGACACTCTGGATTAGGACAAAAAGATAAAAATTAACCCAGCCGTGAAGGATTTATTATCATCAAGCTGAAGACAGAACAGATCCCACACTTTGATCCTAGGCCAGGAAGTTCAAGAAAGGTTGCCCTATGTCTAAGAGGTAGATTAATCTATAAATTAATAATGAACAAAATTTAAGGATTAAACATGTAGTGTAAACATTAAAAAACAAAAAAAACATGTAGGATTTAGAGACGGTGCCTGTAGGGTTAAAATAAGTCACCGTTTTCTAAAGAATTTCCTTTTAATTCCTATGCAACAAACGTTGAAAGAAATCGCGTATTAAAAGTCCTGTAAGTGTAATCCTACACTCGAGAGAGTGTGAATGCATATTCACGTGGCATTTAAGTGGATTTACACCCAGCCCTGTTAGTCCGCCCTGCCCCCTTCAAAGCCTAATTTTTTTCTTATTACCTGCCTTTGCAGATTGCAGAGATGATGAAGTTCTTCTTTTTTAATAAGGGTGATAGCAGGGGGTGGGGGGGATGCTCTTATGCAGTCAAGGATGGAAGCACTTTAAATTCTACTGGTTTGTTACCCCCCCCCCCCTACCCCCACCACTATGCCTCGCTTTTTCTTCTTTGCCTTCTTTCTCTTTCCTCTCTTTCTCTTTCTCTTTCTTTTTCTCTCTTTCTTTTTCTCTTTCTTTTTCCTCTCTTTCTTTTTCCTCTCTTTCTTTTTCCTCTCTTTCTCTTTCCTCTCTTTCTCTTTCCTCTCTTTCCTCTCACCTCTCTTTCTCTCTTTTTCTCTTTATATCTCTTTCTATCTATCTATATATATATATATATATATAATAATGACGATAATAATCCAGGTAAAACCTCCACAGGGTAGTAATCCAAAGAATTTCAAAGTGCTCAATATCAAATAGAGCTTTATCTATGATTATTTTTATTTACACAGACATGTACGAAATCTGCGACACTGGCATGTCGATGTTATCGATCAACAGTTATTATAAACTGAGATCTTATCAGGCGGAGTTAGAATCCGATCTTAACCTCAGATCAAATATGATCTGAGGTTAAGATCGGATTCTAACTCTGCCTGATGAGATCTCAGTTTATAATAACTGTTGATCGATAACATCGACATGCCAGTGTCGCAGATTTTGTACATGTCTGTATAAATAAAAATAATCATAGATTATATATATATATATATATATATATATAATTCTCTCAATCTGTATATTTCAATTTATCTCTCTCTTTCTATTATCTCTGCTTTTTCTTTATCTCTTGTTATCTCTCCATCCCTTTTCTTTACGGGCTGTTATGTCCGAGACAAATTCGATAATATTTTTATGTTCTTTTATTTCAAAAGCATTTGAAGTATTTAATAGCGGTAAAGTGCAACGGATAGTTGTTTCTGTGAACTTTGGGTGGGTTTGTGAGTTGGAAACCATGGACAACTGGAAAGCACCGGAATATTGGAAGAGAGTGACTTGCACCATCATGATTTAGGTCCGATAATAAAATTCTCAAATCTGCAGCTCAATACACCTTGAATACCTTGATATGTAAGCTGGAGAATTTTAACAGAAATGTGGAAACAGTGGCTAGAGGGAAAGATCATAGAAGGCGTGCTGACTGTCTGCACGCAAAAATCATCCAGAAACTGAAAAAAAATCACAGTACATTTCTCTGACGGTTCCTATTAACGAAGCAGGCCGCCATTAATTTATTGTTGCTTTTTGGACGTTTGTTTTTCACGTCACACCACAATGTATAATTTTAGAAACTGAGAATTCTTTGTCCTTTCTGAAGAGTTCAAGTAAGACAGTTCCAATATTGACATACTAATGTTGGTTGGTCCCCTAATCTAACAAAATCTTGTTTACTTAGATATGCGCTGTTGTTGCAAGTTGCCAATCATCAGGCTTTCAATTGGAAAAGGTTGGTATACATGAAGTTTAGAAGGTATATGCAAAAACAATATATTTTTTCACTCCTATATATACATATGTAAAACTGAGACATATATATATATATATATATGTAAAACTGATATATATATATATGTAAAACTGATATATATATATATGTAAAACTGATATATATATATATGTAAAACTGATATATATATATATATGTAAAACTGATATATATATATATATATGTAAAACTGACATATATATATATATGTAAAACTGACATATATATATATATGTAAAACTGACATATATATATATATATATATGTAAAACTGACATATATATATATATATATATATATATATATGTAAAACTGACATATATATATATGTAAAACTGACATATATATATATATATGTAAAACTGACATATATATATATATATATATATATATATGTAAAACTGGCATATGTATATATATATATATATATATATATCTAAAACTGGCATATATATATGTATATATATATTTATATATGTAAAACTGGCATATATATATGTAAAACTGGCATATATATATGTATATATATATATATGTAAAACTGGCATATATATATGTATATATATATATATATGTAAAACTGGCATATATATATGTGTATATATATATATGTAAAACTGGCATATATATATGTATATATATATGTAAAACTGGCATGTATATATATATATGTAAAACTGGCATATATATATGTATATATATATATATATATGTAAAACTGGCATATATGTATATATATATGTAAAACTGGCATATATATATATATATATATATATGTAAAACTGGCATATATGTATATATATGTAAAACTGGCATATATGTATATATATGTAAAACTGGCATATATGTATATATATGTAAAACTGGCATATATGTATATATATGTAAAACCGGCATATATATATATGTAAAACTAGCATTATATATGTACATATGTGTAAAACTGGCATTATATATATATATATATATATATATATATATATATATATATATATTAAGACTGACATATGTTAATCATGTTCAAATATGTTAATAGAATGAACATGAAACCATTATTTTTAAAAGTGCTCAATAACAAGTAAAGCATTCATAAAATTACATAAGCATCGAAACGTTAGTTGATTGACGTAGCCTATAATATGTAATTTATATACATATATGTAAAACTGACATTGAATATATATATATATATATATATATATATATATATATATATAATACTGACATTCAGTGGAATATGATTATAATGATAAAAGTTAATTTCCGTTTTTTTTTCATATAAAAAGTCAGTCCTTTATTTTCCTTTACTTCCGAGCAACGTCGTGTATATACAACTAATTCATATATATATATATATATATATATATATATATATATATATATATGGAGAGAGAGAGAGAAGACGATTCTCGCCATATGTAGTGCTTGGTCATAATAATACGCCAATGTTCTTCCGTATTTATGAATCGTTGGGATTGAATGAACTTTTCTCACCACCTAAAATGTCAGCTGGAAACTGATCGATAAGAAGTGGCCTATTTCCAACTCACGCGGGAATCTTTTCCTAACATTGTTACAATATGGTTGCGTGAAGAAACATTATGTAATAATATTGGCTTCTCTCTCTATTGAAGCCGAAGCTCTCGAATCGATAATATTGATCGGATGAATTTACTATGTTTATACTTGTGCTACACTATTCTCTTTCTCTCTCTCTTTTACCTTTCTCTTTCTTCCCTCCTTTTCTTTTTTCCTCTGTTTCATTTCTTTATTTTTCTTTTCTTTTTCTCTTTTTCCTCCCTTTTTCTCTGTTTTCCTTCTTGTTCTCTTTCTTTTCTCTTCTCCCTGTTCTTTCTTTATTTCTTTTTTCTCTTTTTTTCCTCCTTTTCTCTTTTTTCCCCCTTTTCTCTGTGTTCCCCCCTTTTCTCTGCCCCCCCCCCTTTTCTGCCCCCCCTCTCTGTTCCCCCCCTTTCTCTGTCCCCCCCCTTTTCTCTTTCTTTCCTTTCTTTTTCTTTCCTTTCTCTTTCTTTCCTTCTTTTCTCTCCCCCCTCCCCCTTTTCTTTTTTCTTTCCCTTTTACTCTTCCCCCCCCCCCTCGTTTCTCTTCTTCCCCCCTTTTCTTTTCCAATGAGGACAAAGTTGGACATAGAGTCGGTTTTTAATGTGGCAAAAATCCAGCTCCCAAAAAAGGGGCAGCCTGGATTAGAACAAAAATGTCTTCAGTCTGGAAAGATTTCCCGAGGACAGAAAAGATAAAGTGTAGTATCAGAACATATACTTTGCACCGCCACTTCCTGTTCAATGGCAAAAACACGACACTATAAATGGAAAAGTCAGTGAGTGTTTTCAGTTGATGCACTCTTCAGGTATAATCAAACAATGTTTTTTTGGGTTTTTTCTTTTTCTTAAAATCAAATAACAAATTCTTTCCTGTCAAACGAATTTGTTTAAAAGGCATCGACTCTCTTTGGTTGAGATACCACACAAGGTAAATATTTTAAAAAAATTGATAAATTTCTGTGTTTGTATAACGCTGGGAAGGGGTGGCGGTTGCTAAGTGGTTAACGACACGGACCGAAAACCTGGATGTACCAAGTTCGAATCCAGTTCGTTCCACAGTAACACTTTCATCAAACCCACACCTGATCTTGTAAATAGGAGGTAAATAAAATAACGTTGGGAAGGGGGGTCATGTGTGCGGTTTTCATATGTATGTGGGTGCTGTATGCACAAGCACACACACACACGCACACGCACACACACACACATATATATTAAAAACGAAAATTGTGCATATGTTCAGCAACGTTTCGTCCTTGTTTAAAGACTTTCTCCAGATGCTATCCTGGTGATACCAGATCAGGCTGCCCTGTGGCTCCCTGAGACGAAATTCACCTACATTGACGTTTTTTTTTTTTTTTTTTTTTTTTTTTTTTGTAAAACTTAATTATGTTCTACAAAAACAAAAACAACAGCCTCTCTCCCTTTCTCCCTCCCCTTTTTTATTTTTATTTTTCCTACCCTACTCCCGGTCCTGGATATGACCTTAAACTACATCCGATGGTGAGATCCGGCTTACGGACTTTGGGGAATGTGGAGCCTCCTCTTAATTACCATTGCTCCCAGGTCCACCCTGACCCGGAGTGGTAGTACCTGTTAGGGTCCCAACTATGGGTTAAATAGAAACAGATATTAAAAGGGGAAAGAAACAAAAAAGAGAAGAAAACAAGACCAGATTCGGCATTAAATAACCCAAAAAGGGTTGATATGCCGTAAAACAAAACTACCAAACCAAAAACCCTGATTAAACATTTGAAGATATAAAGAACTTGAAGCATAAAAACTTTCACTATAATGACCAGATTCGGCATTAAATAATCCAAAAAGGGTTGATATGCCGTAAAACAAAACTACCAAACTACCAAATGCTATCTTGAGAAAGTCTTTGAACAATATAGACGGAACATCGATGAACAATTTTAATATGGAAAATTCTAGTCAATGATGTCACAGCAAGTTCGAAATAACTAACTAACAATAACAAATGAAAATTCGCTACTCAAAATCAAAGTTTCATTTGTCAGCTTAAATTTTATTTAGGTCCAACTTTTAAAAGCCAACCGACTTAGATTTATATATATTAGGAGAGTAGAAAGTGGATCTCGTTTCCCTTATTTTGTCCTTTAGTCCTCACATTCCATGAACGATGTTTCTGACAAAGGGGGTAGAATTGCTGTTTTCTGGGTCGGAATTTATCCATCTAACACTTATCGTAGTAGTATTTTCATTTTTATTTTATTTTATTTTTTTATTTTTGCCCCTAACATCAAGTAGCTTCATGCTTTGTCTGGAGCGACAGCCATAAAAAAAAAAGATATTATATCCCTACACTCTCATTCACTGCTAATTCAATATTATTAGGTTGTACTCCGCTTAAAGAGAAATAAAACGAAAATTGTAGGCTATTTGTAGCTACAAAAGTCTGATTTTAAACAAATAAATGTTTGTATGGCGTATTATGAGACTGGTCTATTGTTAAGGATAGACAAGTTATAGATTAAATGGTCGATCCATAACTATAAATGTCTGATTTTCCTAAATGTTCGTAGGGTTGTTTTGGTTTCATGGCATCTTCACTTTGGTAAAAATGTAGCTCTGCACGCTTTACTAATTCACACAAAAGAAAAAAGAAAGAAAAAAGATATTCTACGTTTTTTAGGCGATTACATATAAACAATCTGAAAAAGTTGGTGGTAAAAAGAAATAAAATAAATATAAAAATATTTTAGACTTTAGATTGGATCACTTTCGCATATAAATTTAACGGTGAATGATCACCCACTTCCGGACCAGATAGCTTTTTTTTTTGTGATTTCTTTTTTTTTTTTTTTTAAATGGATATCGTTCCAGACAAGGTGTGAAGCCACTTGATGTAAGGAGTTAACAAGAATGAAAGATGATTATTACAAAGACGGGAGATGCCTATTGGCCTTAATCTTGAAAATTGAGTGGTTGGTGAAGGTTGGTCAATCAATGCACAGAAATGCTAAAAGTCGTGTTAGAATTAACAGCACATTTAGTGACAGCTTTAATGTTCCTATTTACTTGCCTCCCTACTAGGGCAGAGTTAGACACAAGGTCGGTTTTTTAATGTGGGGGAAATCCAGCTCCCCAAAAAAGGGAACTCTGGATTGGAACAAAAATAAAAATTGCCTCCGTCTGGATGGATTTCTCTTTCACTGACCGAGGACAAAAAAAAAAAGATGAAGTGTATTAGCAGAACAGATACTACACTTTGCTCTTGTTAAAGTAGTAGTAGTACATCAGGATTCTGTACTGAGTCCGTTGCTTTTCATTTGTGTCTTAGAAGCATTGTCCAGGGAGTTCCGTACGGGTTGTCCGGAAGAGATGCTGTATGCTGATGATTTAGTACTTGCCTGTGAAACGATGGATGACCTACCTGTTCAGTTAAAGACTTGGAGAAATTCTATGGAGAATAAAGGTTTGAGAGTGAATGTTACCGAGACGAAATGGATGATCAGTGGTTGTAGTGTTGAAAAGCTCCCTATTGAGGAAGACCTAAGGGATATTATGTATTCTGTAAAAGAAAAAGAAAAACCTGAAAGAATTTTCAAACTCCAAATGATTGTGTGCTGTCATTGTTAATAACTTTCATAACCACTGTTATTAAAAAGATGACGGCTGCAAAAGAAAACAGAAAAAGAGCAACATCTCTCCGACGTCTACTACTGCTATGTGTCAACTACACAACAATAATAGTTGTTGAATTTTTTGGTTTCTTTTATGGAAAATTTATTTTGGGGGGTTATTTGATGCTAGGAATCAATTCTAAACGATTCATTGTATATGATTAATTGAACACAAGTTGCTCTTTTTATCAATACTTGTTGGATTTGTATATGATGTTGTCAAAGGTAGATTGTTTTTTTCTTTTTACTTTTACAAACACACAATCATCTCTATAAGAGGTAGGTCTATTACGCTTCCTTTTGATATAGCATTTTTTGGTCTGTCACACTTCCTTTTGAAATAGCATTTTTTGGTCTGTCGCGCTTCCTTTTGAAATAGCATTTTTTGGTCTGTCGCGCTTCCTTTTGAAATAGCATTTTTTGGCCTGTCACGCCTCCTTTTGAAATAGCATTTTTTGGCCTCTCACGCTTCCTTTTGAAATAGCATTTTTTGGCCTGTTGCGCTTCCTTTTGAAATAGCATTTTTTGGTCTGTCGCGCTTCCTTTTGAAATAGCATTTTTTGGTCTGTCGCGCTTCCTTTTGAAATAGCATTTTTTGGTCTGTCGCGCTTCCTTTTGAAATAGCATTTTTTTGGTCCGTCGCGCCTCCTTTTGAAATAGCATTTTTTGGTCTGTCGCGCTTCCTTTTGAAATAGCATTTTTTGGTCCGTCGCGCCTTCTTTTGAAATAGCATTTTTTGGTCCGTCGCGCTTCCTTTTGAAATAGCATTTTTTGGTCTGTCGCGCTTCCTTTTGAAATAGCATTTCTTGGTCTGTCGCGCTCCCTTTTGAAATAGCATTTCTTGGTCTGTCGCGCTTCCTTTTGAAATAGCATTTCTTGGTCTGTCGCGCTTCCTTTTGAAATAGCATTTCTTGGTCTGTCGCGCTTCCTTTTGAAATAGCATTTTTTGGTCTGTCGCGCTTCCTTTTGAAATAGCATTTCTTGGTCTGTCGCGCTTCCTTTTGAAATACGATTTTCGTCAGTCTGTTATGCTTGATTATGAAACCTTTGTAAGATGCTTCTGCGATATCTCTATAAGTAGTCCAGTCTGTCCGTCTGTCACATTAAAGTTTGAAATAGAATTTTGACCGCTAAGCGCACAGATTGAATCCACGCATCATGTTTAACACCCATTTAAGCATCTAGATAAGAGGCTTTGTCTGTCACATTTATGGACGATTCCATTTATTTTATTCTTTGATTTCATTATTAACTTCGACTGTTAAGTGACAGAAGCGAGAGTGGATAAACAGTGTTTAAAATAAGAACGCCTGGGTGGGTGGGTGGATAAACAGTAAGAGAGGGTGAAAGTGATGAATAGAAAGTTAGAGATGGGTCACTTATCAGTTAGTTGCACATTACGGCTAATTAGAACAATTAAATTTTTATTTATTTTTTTTTTTTTTATGGAAATCGCACCAGACAAAAAATGAAGCCACTTGATGTATGGGGCTAAAAAAACAAAAACACTACTTCAAGGTCAAAAACTAGCCAACGATAAGTGTTATATGGATAGATTCCGACCCAGAAAGCAGCAATTCTCCTCCCCCCCCCACCGTCAGAAACGTCGCTCATGGATTGCGAGAATTAAAGAACAAAATAAGGGAAGCGAGAGTTACAAGGTTGCCGAAAGTAACCCCAAGTTCCACTTTCTACTCCTTTTTTCAAACATAACTCAATCCCAAAATCGAGGAATATTTTTGCATGTATTTTGTGTGATTGAACTATATCGGAGAAAAACCTTGATAGATAGATAGATAACATTTTCTTTAGTCTGTCACAATAACACTTTCAAATGCGTCCTATAAGAGGCTTCGTCAGTTCGTATGTCACGCTTTAGTTTAAAATAGGATCTTCATCGTTAAACGCGCAGATTGAATGGACACATCTTAAGAATATCCGTGTTTTTGTTTTTTTGTTGTTTTTTAAACCAGATGTGTGCATATTCGTATCTAAGTGTATCTGTGTTTGCAATTTGAATGTATGCTTCTGCCATTGTGTGAATACATTTATCCATGTCAGTGTAACTCTTTCCCACGCCCTCCTCTTTTGTTCAGTTTTTCAATGTCATTTCTTGTATGTGTATGTATATATATATATATATATATATATATATATATATATATATATTGATTTTTTTTTTTTTTTTTTTTTTTTTTAGCAAATCCAATGTTAAGGAATTCATCTTGAATTCTGAAATACAAAGCATAAAAGAAATGTGTCCCACTTTCAAACTCAAAGCCGATATATTTTTTCTTTTTTTGTATATGATTATTTATTCTTCTTCGGAGAAAAGTGTTTTTATTGTCGCTTAAGAATCATTGTATTTCCATGGTGGCTTTTCTTTCCGAGATAAAATGATTTTACTATTTTGATGTTTGCGGAAACAAAGATTTCAATTTTTCTCCATGTTTTATTCCCTCGGATAAAAACCCTAACCGGCTTTTTATGAATTTTTCATTAGAAGAAAAAAAAAAAAAGAAGACCTGTTAAGTTTTTATTAACAGAGACAAACAAAAACAAATTTAATTTGATTATCAATTTTTTTTTATACTTTGCTCTACGGCAAATCAAGCCTTTTTGGCTGATTAATTATATCTTATCAGCTCATGTCCTTACACGTACGACGCCAATGCATGCTTCCAAACAGACTTTATTTTCTAGCGCACTCTCTCTTGGAGCCATATACTGTTATATCCATTTCTAGTACATTCACACAGCCGAAGTAATTTTCAACTCGGAATACCCCCCAGCAGTTTCTATTTTCTGTTATTCTCAACCAACTAAACTATATACTAGAGGATCTACCTGCTCAATATCTGACATCTTTACCAACAGTATTAGTGTTTAAATGACCACGGAAAATCCCAGCCTAACCCTAGCCGATTCCGTAAGTCATGTGTAGTAAATGAAACTGAATCAGGATATCAAGATAAAGCTAAAGGTCAACAATCCTTTAGCTAACATAAATTTTGGACATATATATATATATATACAGGGTGGGCCAAAATAAGGGTCCTATCTTTAAATTTGAATAACTTGAATTTGAATAACTTCCACAAAATAAAAGTTAAACTCACCAAACTTTATGTGTGTGTAGACTGACCCTTCCGAGATTTTTTGAAATAAACAAAACAAATTTTAGCCGAAAAACACTTCTTAAAACTTACAAAAACTAAAGTATTGTTTTTTACACTGTTTTGAGTTTTTTAAGCAAAAATAATGTTTTCTAAATGAGGGTACGTTCCTTAGGGCTAATACGGCTCATGCTTGCTTCGGAAGGGGTCCTTTACTTATTCTAAAAAAAAAAAAAATCAATAAATAAAAAAGTTATGAATTTTTAAAAATAGGACCCTTATTTTTGCCCACCCTGTATATATATATATATATATATATATATATATATATATATATATAACTATTACATGTATCCACATAAAATATGTAGAAGCACCTTATTTTTTATAAAAATATTTTAAACATTTTATGATATTAAATTTGGGGACAAAAAAGTATGTAAGTTAAGTGAAATGAATTTCGGTAAGTTTGTTGTCTTGAACCCTAACCCTAACCCTAACCTCAACTCTCTAGTATTTCTAGAGAATTAAATAATCCTGTTTACACTTACTCCCTGCCTTGACCCCCTTATCAATATTCCAATTCTTATTTTATAATTTCTATCATTTTCAAGTTATAAATAAAATAAAATCCAACGTCGTTTTTCCTTTTTATGGATGTCAAGCGCGAACGGAGATCTCATTATATTGCAGTCCCCTTTTGATCAATGTTAAATTTACTTAGGTTGATACCGATTAAGAATATATAATGGTATGAGGGTCTATCTCCAAAACCCTGGGAGCAGTTCGTGAACAAACAATAAGTACAGTGAAATGGAACTTTCTTGCCCGGAACATATAATATATATATATATATATATTTGTACTGAACTGCATTCGGTTCGGTACAGTTTCGAAAGGCGCTTAAAAGCGTGTAAGTAGAAAGGAAATGGCAAAAGCAAGTGAGCTTCTTCACCACCCTCCTCTTTCATCTGCGGCAACCGTGGCAGAGACTGCAAGGTCCGCATAGGCCTTCTCAGCCACAGCAAAAATGCAGAGGTTAAGTCAGTATACCCCTTGGGGCATTGGCATCACTGACAAGACTTTCTGAATACTGAAACTAGCCGGCTAGATCTGCAAGTGTCATTCATGGTCGGACACGACGACGAAGGCCTACAACTACTAATATTTGTACCAACCTCGTGTTACTTGGGATCCATTAGATTCAAATTTTGTTTTGTGAATATTTCCTGTCATTCAGTGTAATAATAAATAAACCTTGAATGAAAAATGAAATGAAGTAAGGAACACTAACTCTTACTAAAATAATAGTTATTCCCCTTAGATAATTTTTTTTTTAAGGTGAATATTTAAGGATGTGTATATATTAGTAAACTGCCAGACCGGATTAATTTTTTTTTTTAAATAAATTATAGTGAAGTAAGTTCAAAGTTATTCTATTGAAAATAACATGGTACAACAATAACAAATGAAAAGTGGCTTGTTAGAATCAAAGTTTAATTTGTCAGCTTAATTTCTAGTTAGGTCCAACATAACTTATAGTAGATAAGTGTAAACACAGAAACAACATCATGGATGCAGGGGTGGGTGAGAGAGTAAAACAAATGTACAGATACCACCCTACCTGAGAGTCCAGCATTTGAACTTCTCGGCCTTAAATTCTTGGGCAACATGAATTGGAATAAGTACATAGAAGATGCTGCCAAGTCTGCTGCAAAGAATGTAGGTTCCCTTTTCCGGGCTAGTAAACTTCTCACACCTGACAGTATCTTTATAAAGCCACCATTCGCCCATACATGGAGTATTGTTGCCACATCATGGCTCATGCACCAAACACTAGCCTTTCCGTCTTGGACAGAGTGCTAAACAGAATTTCTAACTTAATAGGTCCCACATTGTCTGTCAAGCTCCAACTCCTGTCACATCGTCGCAGTGTTGCATTTTTGTGCTTGTTTTCCAAGTACATACACAGAATGAACTCTGATGTACTCGCTCAACGTAAATAACCCCGACCCACCCGACTAACAGCAAAATCACACCCCTTCTCTGTAGATGTTTCTAGATTCTGGAAGATTTTCTAATCTAATAGCTTCTTTCCTTGGACTCCTTCGTGTTTCCTCGACCGTACCAACATGCAGAAATTTAAATGTAATGTGAACAAACATCTTACTGCCAAACTCCCCACCCAGGTTCCCCCTATAAGTGTGGCGACTATCACAGTAGCCCCTTATGCTTCAGTAACAACATGTCTTGTTTGGGGTAGACAAAAAAATTTTTTTAAATAAAATAAAATAAAAAAAAACATGAATTCAATGAAAAATGTACTCTTTTATTCATACCAATAATCGTCCTTCTAAATTTATACTACTACTACTACTACTACTACACATTGTAGTGAAGTAAGTTAAGATTTATTCTATTGCAAATAACATGGTACAGCAATAAGAAATAAAAATTGGCTAGTCAGAATCAAAGTTTGATTTGTCAACTTAAATGCTAGTTAGGTCCAACTTTTAAAATCTGGCGAACATAATTTTATCTATTAGATATGTGTTAACATAAACGCAACTACATGCATGCAGGGGTGGGCGAGAGAGTAAAGAAGAAATGTACAAATGAATCCGCAGTCCATAAACAATAATCGTCCTCCTAAATTTGTATCCCTCCTCCTCCTCCTCCTACTACTATTACTACTACTACTATTCTGTCAGAGTGAGGAGTAATGAATGGATGAATGACGGTGAAAGTAGAGCCCCTTTTCCCTCTCCACCCATTCAAGCGTAGGCACCCTTTTCCATGTGTACCCTTATTCATTACATTCCAGGGGTGGGACAAAAGAAGGAATGTTTCTAAATCGTTCACTTCTGTGGACTATTTACCACCAGTGAGTAGGGGAGGGCATCCCTCAAACTTAACCCATATTTCTGCACCAAATGAAATTTAAAAAAAAAAAAAAATTAAATCTCATCAGCCGCTTGCGACAAGCAAAAGCATATTTTATTTTTTTATTTTATTTTTTGCTTTTATGATAATGGTTCACCACTTACCAAAGCTAAAATCCACTCGAGGATAAGGATTAGTGAGATTTTGAATTTGATGATGGAACAGTATTATGAAAGGATTTGAGAACTATGATTAATTCACAGGTCGACTTGACACTTATTTGTTGACATTGGACTTGAAAACGACATTGTTGTAGTCTGTAGGAAAACATTCCTGTGGTAATGTGTTCCACAGGTAGGAAGTTCGTAGAAAGAAACTCTATTAATGGAAGTTTCGTTCTATTTTAGCTACACAGGGGAAGAAAGATTATATATATAATATATATAGATAGATAGATTATATAGATAGATAGATTATATATATATATATATATATATATATATATATAGTATACACACAGTAAAATGTTATAGAACAAAATAGTTGTGGTTTAAACAGAGGTGAGTGTACTGATTCGGATTTTTCCAGTTAATTACCCATCTATATACAAGGTTCTTCTTCATCAATTCTTTTTTATTAACTTGCGACAAGTTATACAGTCTTAAAGACTCACTCACACACAAGTCCACACAATTAAAGACAAAATAATCACTTTCTTCGTCTAGACACTTTGAAGTTATATTATAGTTGGTGTCAAGATACGTTGGAGATAAGCATTTTTGGCGTAGCATCTATTAATCTGACCTGGTGCTACAAGATCAGGCTGTTCGAAGATACTGGCTTCCTGACTTAAAATGCACCAAACATTGATGTTATTGTTTTTTTCCTTTCCCTTTGCAAAACTCAATCATGTTCTGCAAAGCTAAAAAAAAAACATTTTTTCCTCTACAAAACAACCAAACCAAACACCATGAATAAATATTTGGAGATATTAAGAACTTAAAGCATAAAAACTTTTACCAAAACGACCTGATTCGGCATTAAATAATCCGGAAAGGTTTGATATGCCAACGATATATGATATGCCAACAAAACAACGAAACCAAACCTATTAATGTGATGGGGTTTGCTTGAGATAAAGAATTAAATAGGGTCACCAGGTTCCATTAAAAATACCAACATTTTCTCTACAATTACATCAACTTTATTTCACAGATTCGTCCAAAAGAATAGGAACCAAGAGTTAGTAACAAAAGAATATAAGTCAGCAAGGCAAGTTGGTTCGGCTGGCATGTATTAAAGAAAAGGAATTGAGTCCAGGTCTTTGGTCTCGCCTCCCGTGAAAGCCATGACAAATGACGAGACAGGAAATGTGACCTCTTGTCAGGTCGGCATCTCCTTGGAACTGTTCATATGTGTGCACCAAATGCAGCTGATCAGAAATGGCTGAAAGGCGCAAGTGCTCACTGTGTTCTAAATGCCCGCAGCATAATTACACAAGTCTGAACATGCCTGCACGTGCATAAGAGATTGCATGTTAGTCCTTTAGGGACCTAATGATATCAATGCACCCTGTGAGCTGATTGGCCAACATTTGACCAAACCACCTCACAGGGACACTGATACGCATTAATATTTTTTACATTCAAGACGACTTCTTGTTGCGAATGTCTTATATGGAGGACCCAGTGATTGGAGTTCAGTCGAGCACTTTCCACGGAAATATAGTGTTGTGATGGGATACCGGACTTCCTTCAGTCACTAAATAAGTGAATTAGTCTGGACAATAAATACGACAACAAACAGTAGTATGGGGAATTCGATTGTATTCTGTTAAATCCTATTGGATTACCTGTAGTTACTATTTTTTGTACAAGATATGTACGTTGGAATAAACCATACTATTTTAAGACCTTTACACTCTGGGTCATTTTGTTATTTATAACTACTTACCAAGTTATATCAAGAAGTAAACATCATTTATAACGGTTACAACTCTTCTTTAAAAAAAAAATGTGCATAATCAGCAAGATTAAGAGTTTCTTAAAAACATCCTAACAGCTGCAGAAAAAGAAGAAAAAGGTTTTTTGTGACAAGGCACGGATTATTTTGCAGTGTGAGGTTCATGGAAAGTCTCCATGTTTAAAAGAAATTATTTTTTTTATTACAGCCATCAGCAAATAAATAAAACAAAAAGATCAGCTGTGTTGTTGCTTTCTTTGGGAAGGGAGGGCTAGACCGAGATGAGGTGCACTCCTGAACAAGGAAACCCTGAGCACTATCCTATAGTGACACTCAAGGCCTGCACTGTCACTCACCCGCCTCTATTAAGTTGGCTCACAATCTGCTTCCAAGTGTTATGAGATATATTTTAGGAAGTCGAGAACAGGACAACCTTTGACGTCTCACAATCTGCAGGGAGTCTGAGAAAAAAAGACTCCAGACTCAGTATTTTTTTATTTTTATATACATTCCTTTTTAAGTCTTAAAAAACTTCAATATTAGAATTGGTTTTCAGATAGCTATTAATTGCAATATATATATATATATATATATATATATATATATATATGTGTGTATTTAGGCAGCATATTTTCATTTAGGCAAAGATTATTAAATAACATGGAGTGTTTTTGCTTGATAAAACATTTTTTTTTTTAGTATTTCCATATTTTGACTGAAACACTAAATGGACTATTCAGAAAATTAAAAAAAAAAAAAGAAGTCTTATCAAGTAAAAAGACTCCATGTTATTTAATAATCTTTGCCTAAATGAAAATATGCTGCCTAAATACACACACATATACCTATGTATTAGAAGGGATTTGTCTTATTATTGAAAACATTATTTTCGTAAAGTTATTTAAAGAAGTTAGAACACCAAATAATGTTATATAATTTTTTTTATTAAATGAATAAAATCTATTTAAATTTTTTTCTGAGCTTTTCGACGTGATACGTCTTTGTCAAAGAAGACTTTTTTTTACCTTATTTTTCTCTCTTCCTTCTGCTGCTATTAACAGCCCACTTGTGAATAAAGCTATATATATATATATATATATATATATATATATATATATTTCAGAGGAAACCTTACTTATTTTATCAAAAATGAAAAAGTGGGTGTTAATGAAAAAAAACCTTTTTCTCTTAACTGATTTCTCCGACTAAAAATAATTTTTCCCGCTTATTTCTCATCTGATTTTCGTAACTTTTAATTTATCATTCTCACCTTTCCTCTAAGAGAGTCAGACGATACGGATCCCGGGGGGGAGAACAGGTCATACAACAAAGTTGGTCTTAGCTGACATACTGAATTTGAGAGATGAGGTTGAGCTCAGATAGAGACACTAGCAACTGGACCTCAACGACACACACACACACACACATGTCCAATAAAATGCCTGTGTCTATTTTGTTTTTGTTATGCATGTAAATTGTGAACTAATGCTTTGTGCTTGGCATTCGCAAACACTAGAATATCGACATGGTCAAATAAGTAGAGGAAGAATCAAATTGCGGCACATGCGTTTATGTTAGGCAGTCAGTCACAACACGCGCATAATTTAACTGCCTGACAGACATTTATTATTTACATATATTTTTACAGAGAAAAATGTGTATGTCAATATTTCCTCATAAACCAACTCGGACACAACCACGACCATCATTAAGAAGCAGGCTTGGTTACTGAATCTCGTTTTTCTGCTGACGTCAGAGTGTTTAGTATTAACAGTAAAACCATGACCGTCGTTAAGAAGCTACACGCTACGGATATTTTTTTTCTGTCATACCCAAATTCCCAAAGGTGTCTACTGTTAGTATCGTACCAAACTTCGAAGTAAATTGTAAAATAGCACAAAAGTAAATGTATTTTCTTTTCCAAACGTATTTCAGATTTGGACACATGCATAAAAGACTACCATTTATTATTTCAAAAGGTTTATTATTATTATTAAGAGTAAATTATGCAGATTGATGTAGAAGGCACTGTGGAATTTCCACGTAGTCCTGCTAGTCTATATAATAATGCGCTAAGCCACATATACTAGTTTACATAATACTATGCTAGTATATATAAGTGGTGCAAAACGGTACTGTCCGATGAATTAAGTTTATTATTACATAATATAATAGTTATGTTTCGGTATTTTGCTAGTATATACATATATATATTTCTGAATTTTTGAGATGAGGATTGATAACTTGTATAATTTTGGTTATTCTGACTACATTTCTCATCTTGGTTGTTATCATCATAACATTTCGGCCGCTGTAACCTCCATATATATATATATATATATATATATATATATATATATATATATATATAAATATATATATATATATATAATTAATTATTGAAGACAATATATGTATAATCATATATCATCAGATCCTTTTAGTTTGTAGTCTCCTTAGAAGATTCAGCTCAATGTTTGTCAATTATTGATAAAAGAGCAAAATATAGAACAGATATTTATTATATTCCAATAACCATGGTTAGTGTTATTACTTTTATTTTTGTTTTTATTTTTTTCACATTTCCAAAAATTCCAAATTTCTGTGAGATATATTTAACGGTCCGTTTCATTTGTTTTGTGCCAAACAACATTTGTATGTCAATATCGTCTCTGCAACACTACAAAATCATCAGAAAAAGTTCACAAATAATAAGAGTTCTTAGATTAGAGTGTCTTGAAAAAACACCCACATCATACATCAGTTTCATTTTAAGGTGAAAATAAACAAAAGAACAAACGTTGTTGTTTGGCACAAAACAAATGAAACGGACCGTTAAATATATCTCACAGAAATTTGGAATTTTTGGAAATGTGAAAAAAATAAAAACAAAAATAAAAGTAATAACACTAACCATGGTTATTGGAATATAATAAATATCTGTTCTATATATATATATATATATATACACACATATATACACAGTGATATATAGTAATAAAAGTACTGATATATGATAAGTAGTAAGATTACACATAGAAAAACAAGAATAGGTTTAAGGCTCCCAAAATTCATACTAGAACTGTCCGCAAGGATCGTGGTGCAGTATATATAGTACTAAGTTAAATTCAGTTCTAAGTGATAGTCATCTGAAGGTTGAAGGTTCAATCCTTGGTGCTGGCGATACGAAGAATCATGAATTACTGAAGACCTCTCCCAGTCATGGCTGACGGAACAAGAGCATGCTACCACTGTGGATTAAATAAAGGGTTCCGTTCAAAATTCTGTCCAGATTCTCGAGTTCGACAGAAATATTCTCGAGTTCGAAGAGATACACCTGAAGAATTCCGGAGTATAACCTCCGGAATTCTTCAGGTGTATCTCTTCGGCTGAAACGTTGTAATGATAACACCCAAGATGAGAAATGTAGTCTGAATAAGCAAAATTATACGTATTTTACATATATTTATGCAAACATTGTTAAAAATAACAGAATTCGTCTGTTTGATCATACCTTTTTTATTTTGTTTATTTTTTCAATTTTTCTGATTTTTTTTTTTTTTTTTTTTTTTTTTTTTTTTTGTATTAAACTCGAAAAAATTAATAAATGTCCCATAGGTTTCACAAGCATTTTTCAATTGTTTGTCGAATCACCCTCAGGTGTCACACACAAATGAACAAAAAAGTTGGAGAAGGAAGAAAATTTTTTAAAAGACGGTGGAGAAACCTGCAGAGAACGTTTTTCGTATTGTTCAAGGGAAAACATTGACGATGTAAATTCGGCGACGCCGGAGTGGCATCACAGAATAAAATAACATTACGTTAATCATTTTTTTTTTTTTTTTTAATACAAAAAAAGACCATCAGAAAGATTGGAAAGATTAAAAAGGTAGAATTAAACAGACAAATTCTGTTATTTTTAACAATATATGCATAAATGAGAAAATGCTGCCTAAATATACACACACCCACATATATATATATACATACATATACAGAGTGATTCATAAGTCACTTCACTTAGCTATTTAAAATGATTACCATATGAAGCACAAACATACTATGAACTTCTGATAATTGTTATCTTACTCTCTAATTACTGCTATTTGTTATTTTAAATTTGTTCGTTTATATATTTGTTTCTATATATATTTATTTCATAATCAATCAAATATGCTACAAAGAGTCGTAAATTCCTCGCAAAAAAGAATGGAGCTATGCATGCAGAACGAAGGTGGAAATTTTGAAAATTTGCTGTAATTTTAAACTCCCATAAATGAATTTGTTGAATAAACTTTTTGTATTACCGTATTTTTTAACTTTATAATTTCAAAAATAAATAGCTAAGTGACTTATGAATCACCCAGTATATATAGTTTGAATTACCTACTAGACACCATCCTCGGGTGTCTTCGGTCTCTCTGTACAAGTGTTTGTCAGGACAACCTGACATGAGGATACTTCACCCTACAAGTAAACCCTGACCAAATATTCAAAATAACATAGGATTTGAAGCCCAAATAAGATCCACTCGACACAGCTATACACTGGCTCATACGAGAAATGATGCACCTTCTCCTAATGATGTTACCTCAAGAAACAACACTTAGCCGGATACTCCACCAGACTAGATGAATTCTTGTCCTGGAATCTGGTAAGACTAATAGACCAGAAGGGGTTCTGCTAGTATCTATAATCTTGTACTAAAGTCTAAGTAGACTTTGAAAAGGTTATCGTCCAATGTCGGTTATTATTGTTGTCAACCTCATTATAGGTATGATTAGTTGAACTACATCGCATTCACTGGTTTGGGTGTGGCATTGTGATTTCTTTCGGATTTGCTGGCTGAAATTCCTATAAAACTGTCTGGCATTATACTTAGAATTGGTCAACATCAATATCTGTTGGAGCGGTTCCCAGTTTCCTGGTCGGTTTTTGGCACAAATCTACTTGTGGACAAAACTGATGAAAAGGATGAACTGTTAACTCTCTCTTTGGGTTATCTTCAAAATTGGCCCGAGGGAGGCTACTTCTAGTTATGTGGCGCCTTTTTATTTTTTATGAGTCACCGCTTATAAAGACCCAAAGACTATTAAAGGATAAGGGTTAATGAGATTATCAGTTGGCGATGAACAATACTACGAGAGGATTCAAAACGATAAACGATGGATGAATTGGTCATAATTTAATTATTTAAGTGAACCGCTTGACAAAAATTTGTTAACATTGGACTTGAAAACGACTATGTTCTATTCATATAGGAAGCAGCCCCACAATATTGTATTTCACAGATAGTAAATTCTTGGGCAGAAACTTTCTCATGGAAGTTCTGTTTAGTTTTAGGTAGACAGAGGAAGAAAGAAAAATTATTTACAGCGATTGTAGTTAGACGAGTTTTTACTGTGAATGTTTTACAGGAGGAGGGCAAAGATTAGAGCTCAGTCGAGCATCTACCATGAAAATAATGATAGAATAGAGCTGTAAACATGTGCAATGCTGCATGTTAAGTGAGGTGCATAGGTGCAATGCATGCGCACGACAGACCTGCAATGGGAGAAATATTTAGATATGGGAAGAGAGACCACGCAAGAAATGGCTGACATCTTAAAAATAGTAATGTACTCTTGGATTCGAGGTACCATGCTGTCATTATGACCCACTTAAGATTTTCCAAAAGTACTGTTCATACCAGATGGTGGGCCTCATGGTCAGTCAGTTTTTTATGTCCATAGATTTAAAGCTGATAATCACAAGTGTTTTAGCAATGTGGTCCAAGTGATATGTATATATATTCCAGCAAAGAGGGTCAGTTTGGTGTTTTGTGGTTCTCCAAGACAAATGGGCCTTAAGCTGATGAACTATTTGTGTTTGGTTACACCCTTCCCTGCCTTGACAAAACCGACTTCTAAATCTAATGGGCGATTCCCTTTTCTCTTCCCTACAGTCTTTCTCACAGAAGAGAGGTTGTTAGTCTTTCTCTACTCTATCGTTATTTTCATAGTAGGTTCTCGACTGAGCTCTGGTTCATCCTGTAAAACATTTACAACAAAAACTTTTCTACCTATAACCACTGTAAAGAATTTTCCTTTTTTTCTCTGTGTAGCAAAAACTAAAGAGAACTTCCATCAGCAAAGTTTCTTTCCTAGAAGTACCCGTCTGTGGAACACAATACCATGGGACTGCTTCAAAACTGACTATAACATGGTTGTGTTCAAGTCCAATGTTAACAAATTCTTATTGAACCGTCCTCTTAAATATTAAAATTCTACCAGTTTCAACCATCGCTACCAATCCTCACGATGTTGTCTCACCGTCCATCTGACAAACTCATTAACCCTCCTCCTCGAGTTGCCTTTGGGCCTTGATAAGCTGTTTCTCGTTAGTATATAAAAATGACACCAATATCTCTATATATTTCCACAGAGTGGGTCAGTTGGGTTTCTGAGTGTTTCAAAAGCAGATGAACTTTTTGTGCTCGGTTGGACTTATGTTTTGATTTGGTCGGGTTCAGAGTTCTGATTGCAATCTGTCGTCAGTGGAGAAGTATTATTGTAACCACTAAAGATAAAGCATCGTTACTTGTTTTAAACTGGAGTTGTTGTCTTGTTTGGAGGAAGAATCCTTTTGTTACAATGGTGACAGAGACCACATGATTGATACTGCGATCGGTGTTGGAATTGAGCAGCGAATTTGGATAAAGACTAGCAGACGATCACGACCTGTGCCATGAACATACACAAACACAGGTTCACGCATCTAAATAAAAGCAAAATCTGATTGTCTGAAAAATGTAACAGACGATGTCAGTGAAAAGATAAGACGCAGACACAGATTCACAGAGAAAGACTAGCAACGCTTCTTCTGTGAAAAATGGGCTGTAGAGAAGAGAAGAGAAGAGATTACGTATTACTGGTAAATATAACTTTGTTATATTTATCAGTAATACGTACATGACTGTTTTTTTTTGTCCTCTGATGAAAAGAATTTCTCTTTGAAAATCTATGGGTTAAGGATCTTGTTTTGAACTTTTAATGAATTAATAAAATTTGTAATTTTTCTAACTTTTATTTTCATCTAATATATAAAGTTAAGACGATTTTTCCCCTGTACCTTCTCGAAGAATAGGAAAATAACCACATGCATCACAGGCTACTAAACTCACCACTATATTACACTTATTCACTCGAGCGTGTTTTAGTAAATTTGTTATTTCTTTCCAGCTAACACTAAATATTACATTTGTCCCACCATCTACGGCTCTCCGCCAAACCAACTCCATATAGGTGGTAGCCAAAACTTTTCTCCCTAACAATTCTGTACTGTCATCGACGCCGGGAACTAATAAACACAGTTTAATTTTCACAAAAGGCTCCGTTCTTATTTATTATTTGCCTGGTATTAATTTACTACATAATATAAAGCAATACGCAAAGACTTAATGACCGCTCCCGTTTACTTTGATGATTTTTCATGAATATCAGATCATGTTATTCCTATTTCTACCTATAACTTCTATATTTATATTCATTCTGGATTTAAGTGAATGAAATTAACGAACACAGTTCCTGCAACATTTAATCATTCAACATGGCGGCTACAATTTCTTGATCGAATCGACTTCCTATTTAATTCAATAAGCGCCAAGATACTCGTAGACCCCGATACATTTACATTTTCAAAATCATACACCTTTAACACGCATATTATAGAAAACTTGCCCAAATCCATTTATTTCATCAACTACAAGTGACCTAAACCGTGTCATTGTTGAACTTTACATTTGGTCGGCAGAAGCTAAATCTTAACATAACAAGCATGTCAATAAACAAGCTTAGCTTAATTGGGCTATTTTCACATGTATTTTTAACTCGAAACCGTGGCGCAGTCGTTAAGAAGGCAGGTTTCATGATCGTCAGTTTCAGCGTTTGATCCCATTCTACTCTACCACTTTTTAATTTTTTTTTTAAATTTAAAACATTCGCCAACACGGTAGAGGGGGGGGGGAGAAAGAACAATAGGCTGTTTCTTTTTTTATACGACGTCATGCAATAGGTAGTACTTTCTCCCGAGCAACGGCGGGCGACGGGTTCCGCTAGTTTTACATACATATATATATATATATATATATATATCAGATTTGCTTTGTTCTGGGTGAAAATTAAACTTATATGGAGATTGTCTTAGTTTGTTTTCTGGGTACTTATGTTCTGAAGAGATTCAATGTTTTGAAAAATTATGTTTCATTATACAACTTATCAATATGAAGTCGATTTTGTACTCTGTCAAGGCAGGAAAGAGTATCTCGAGTGGCACCTCCTCAGATGTGGCAACAGTGCTTCATCTTAGAGCGTATCTGACTCTTATACAAGTAGAGGATTACCTATATATTATCGTTCCATCTGCTCGATACTAATTTGGTCTGGTGCTACCAGATAAGGCTATCTGAAAATATCAACTTCCTGACTACAAATGCACCAAACATTGATGTTTTATTGTTTTTTTTTCTCTTTGCAAAACTCAATCATGTTCTGTAAAATCCAAAACAAAAAACAATTTCCCTCTCTTCCCTCCCTCTTTTTCACTCAACCAAACACCATGAATAAATACTGAAACATATAAAGAATTTGAAGCATAAAACCTTTCATCAAAATGACCGGATTCGGCATTAAATAACCCGAAAAGGGTTGATATGCCATAAAACAAAATAAACACCCTGAATAAATACTTGAACATGTAAAGAACTTGAAGCATAAAAACTTTTACCAAAATGACCAGATTCGGCGTTAAATAACCCGAAAAGGGTTGATATACCGTAAAACAACAAAACCATGCTAATTTGGTGGGATAGTGTATTTTAAATAAGTAAAAACACCTGATGTCGCCAGGAGCAAATAACTTAAAAGTGTAGGACAATTTATCATCACTCTTGCGTGACCTGTGGAAATTTCACATTTGTAGATTGCTGCCATGCATTCTATGAACGTCCAGCGTGAACGCTGATCCCACGATATTATTGCATTATCTTTGTACAGAACACATACTACTCTTTGATCCTAGCCTGAAGGCGCAGAAAATGTATTTTAGTTAGTTTTACGTTCAGTACAGCAGCAGTATCAGATAAAATTTTAAAATACTTTTTTTTTTGCATTGCATTTTCGGTGATCGGGTGATCCCATCTGTTAAAAATATTTCGTTCACAAGGAGAGGCCAAGAAAAACACGGGAGGAAGTGATAAGGATGGATGGACTTTAGAGAAAGATGGATAAATAAAGGATGCTTCTGTATTATTGGGGCAGATGAAATTTTAATTTTCGAAGAGTCAGTTGAAAGGGGAGATAATTCAAACTGCTTTTTTTGGTTTTGTTGTTGTAACCATAAGCTATAAGTAACATCCAGAAAATTAGTAACAAAATAAATTAAAAAAAAAAAATTACTTATGCAGTTTACAGACCATGCTGAAATAATAATGTTATAATTTAGAAAGCCATTCTTAACATGGGGAGGTGGGATTGAGTAACTATTCTGTACTTTCACCTAACAATTTAATAAACAGAATAGTTAATCAACCCTCCCCCCATGTTATGAAATGGCTTTCTAAATTATAGCCTTATTATTTCATCCGGTCCGTAAACTGAATAAGTACCCCTTCTTTAAATTAATTTTCTTACTAATTCTCTGGATTTTCCTTATGGTTACAAAAAAAAAATAGTTTAAATCATCTCCCCTTTCAACAGACTCTTCTAAATTAGAAATGAAATGATACAGAAGCACTAAATAAAGACCTATCAAGAGATTTATTTCAGAAGTCAATTTCTAAAAGCCGTCCAACTCATATCAGATGTAAAGCGGACGTTAAACCGAATATGAGGGACTATTCCAATATTTTGTTTTATATTTAGTTTTATTACCTCTGACTGGTCATAAAAAGAGAAAGAAAGTGACTGAAACGAGTTATGGAAACTGTATAACATAAGAGCAAAGAGTCAAATAACAAAATGAGAGTAATGGTAAAAGATAAATGACTTGGTGAGTAAATTGCAAATTACAGTCAATTAGAACAATTAAAATGGATTTAAAAAAATCATAACTCAATCCCAAAACCCAGGAATATTATAACATGTATTTTGTGTGATTAAAATATATAGGAAAAAAACTTAGGGAAACAAACGTTGATTAACTCTGCTTTAGTATAATAATATATGTCTAATCTGTTTTTTTTCTTTCTTTCAGGTGAGTCATGAGTTTTTAAAGAAAGTTTGGAGGTTAGTGTTATATTATTTATTTTGTGTTTTTGTGAAGGTAAAAAATGAAGCAATGTCAAATTTCTTTCAACTGAAAAAGTGGGGTGCATGTTTAGTGGGGTGCATAGTTGAAATACATGCAGACGACAGACCTGCAATGGGAGAAATATTTAGATATGAGAAGAGAGACCACGCAAGAAATGACTGACATCTTAGAAATAGTAATTTACTCTTGGATTCGAGGTACCATGCTGTCATTATGACCCACTTAAGATTTTCTAAAAGCTCTGTTCATAATTTCTAAATTATATATATTTTTTTTTTTTTTTTTTTTGTAATAATTTTTCTTAATTAACTTTTCTTAATCAAAATACATTGGTCTATGTTGGTACCTGGTTCCGGCAACAGATTAGAATATTGTTGGATATTGTTTCCCATTGATTGTCTCATTGGTTTTATCATGTTAAAGCTGTTTATGGATGAATACTTACAGCATTCCATAATGACCGTGCCGTGATCAGATGGATGTGCCACCTCTTGCATCAAAACACCTGGATACCCCAGGCACTAGGAAGCATGGTCGACCAAGGAAGACCTGGGTTGAGTGCATACAAAATTATTTGACTGCATGCTACATGACTGCATGCTACATGACTGCTATAAACCTTTTAGATCCGACTGCATAGAGAGTAAGTTTGAGACATTGCCAGGTGTTGCCCATCCCAGAGTCCGAGACACTCGCAGCATCTTCAATACCAAAACATGATGATGATGATGATGATGATGATGATCATCATCATCATTGAATATTTATATTAATTTATTTGATTCAAATCCCCAAATCCGGTCGGATGGTTGCATCGTATATTTTCAACTACTGTTTCCTTTTCCAGGTTGGCTATGAGGTGCATTTCACCAACTGACTTAATTGCTGTTTCAAAATACCTGCTCTCTTGTATAATTTCGATTATTCGGACTACTGTTCTCATCTTTAGTGTTATCATCACAACGTTTCGGCCGCTGTAACCTCTGCCCTTCTTCAGGTGTATCTTTTTGAACTCGGGAATATTTCTGTCGAACTCGGGAATTAGGACGCAAGGTGCAGTGGATATAGTACTAAGTAAAATTCAGTTCTCTGTGATAGTCTTCTGAAGATTGAAGGTTCAATCCTCGGTGCAGGCGATACGAAGAATTACAAATTATTGAAGACTTCTTCCAGTCATGGGAAACGAGAGCATGCTACCCCTGTGGATTAAATAAAAGGTTTCATTGGAAATTCCATCCAGATTCCCGTGAAGAAGGCTGGAGGTTACAGCGTCCGGAACATTATGATAACACTCAAGATGAGAACAGTAGTCCGAAGAATCGAAATTATACAAATTATCAATCCTCATCTCAAAAATTCAGAAACATAATACCTGTTCAACCAATCAGTATCTCTCAGCCCCCCCCCCCCTACTATTGATTACTTCACAAACCCGTAGGTTAAGGTCCTGGGTATGACCTTAAAAGACATCCAGTGGGGAATGTGGAGTTGCCCCTTAGTTGCCATTGCTCCCAGGTCCACTCTGGTAGTACCTATAAAGACCCCATCTATGGGACAAATAGAACTACTGGCACTACCAGATCAGGCTGTCGGAAGTTATGGACTTCTTGACTCAAAATGCACCAAACATTGATGTTTTATTGTTTTTTCTTTGCAAAACTCAATCATGTTCTGCAAAATCCAAAACAAAAAAACAATTTCCCTTCCTCCCCTTTCCCTTTCCCTCTCCCTTCTCCCCCCCCCCCTCCCTTCACTCAATCAACACCATGAATGAATACTTGAACATGTAAAGAACTTGAAGCATGAGAACTTTTGCCAAAATGGCCGGATTCGGCATTAAATCACCCGAAAAGGGTTGATATGCCGTAGAAGAAAACAACTAACCCATAGGTTAAGCAATAAGCAACCCTGGGGCTGAGAGTGTCCTACTTGGCATCAGCGTACAATTTTCAGTCGTCACTGATATAATTCCTTTCGATCTGTTATGTTTCTTTTCCTGATAATATATCGACTGGAGTAATGTTAAAGTGCAGACAATTTTTTATTATTTCCCAATGCAGAAGTGTGAGCTTAAACCCTTTATAAAAAAAACAAAAACATTTCACAATTTTGTCTTAATAGTTTGATTCTCTAATAATATGCATAAAATAAACTTTAAAATATTTTGTTTTCTTTTATGGCATAACACGTTTAAAAGTTTGTAAAAGAATTTCTGAAGAAGATCTGTATTAGAAGGATTGAAAAAAAAATTCTCTGTTGTTGGCAATACATGTCACCAACGTGTAGCAGTTTACATATTAATATCAGAAAAATAAAACATACTCAATTTATATTTAAAGGTTCATTTAAAAAAATGTTTTTGCCAAGTGCTCTTTTTCCATTGATGGGCAATCACCTAGATATCGTGTCTTGATAAAAACACTGGTCCCCGCCACTCAACTAGGTTGACGTCAGGAAGGGCATCCAGCCGATAAGATTCTTACCTCAATTATAGAAATGACTTCCAAAGAATCCTGATCAGAGATAAGTTTGGAAGTCAGTTTCTAAAAGTCATCCAACACATGCCAGCATATCGAATATGATGATTTAAAAAATTTTTTTTTATTTTTATGGAAATCGCTTCAGAAAAGGCATGAAACCACTTGATGTAAGGGGCTAAAAAAAAAAACTACTTCAAGGTCAAAAATTAACCAACGATAAATGTTATATGGATAGATTATGACCCAGAAAACAGCAATGCTTGTCCCCTTTGTCAAAAACATCGCTCATGGACTGTGAGGACTAAAGGACAAAATAAGGAAAGCAAGAGTTACAAGGATGTCGAAAGTAAACCCAAAGTTTACTTGATGATGATGATGCTGATGATGCTGATGATGATGATCTGTAAGTTTTTCTGGAATCAGGTGCAACATACAATTTTAAATGTAACCTAATTTTTTCATCTGTCCGAGGAAATTACCGACTTAAAACGACTTTAGTTGACATCTGCATTCATGCATGCAGAAATTTGTGCATAGTATGTTAGCGCTTGGTCACCTCTGATCTACATAAAAATTGTTAAAAGCTGTATCGGCGACATTTTGTCATCATATTCAGTTGAATGGCCATGTTTACATGCTGGCATGCATTAGAGAGATTTAAGGTGGTTTGGTAGTTTTGTTTTACGGCATATAAACCCTTTTTGGGTTATTTAATGCCGAATCTGGTCATTATAGTAAAAGTTTTTATGCTTCAAGTTCTAAAAATAAAATAAAAAAGGGGAGGGAGAAAGGGAGAGGGGCTGTTGTTTTTGTTTTTGGTTTTGTAGAACATAATTAAGTTTTACAAAAAAAAAAAAGAAGAAAAACAAAAAACGTCAATGTAGGTGAATTTCGTCTCAGGGAGCCACAGGGCAGCCTGATCTGGTATCACCAGAAGAGAGATTTAAGAAATTGACTTCCAAACTTACCTATCTCTGAACACGTCTTTATTTATCTCTTTCTTTCAAGTTCATCCTTATGTTTTCCTTGGACTTCCCCTGTGAACTAGACTTGCTACCTTAACTGTTCTACTTCTACTAACCCAAGAATTCTCATCTATTCTTTTAATGTGGCCATACTATCGAAGTCTACTGTTCTGCACACATCTCCCTATACTGTTCAGATTTAATCTTCCTCTGAGGTCATCAGATCTAGGTCTGTCTTTAAAACCCATTACACATCCATCGTATAATTCTCATATCATTTCTCTCCATGCAACGCATATTCTCAACCATCACTGGTCAGATTTCACTTCCATGCATCATCACACTGTGTACACAGGCCTGATAGATAGATTGACAGTGGTAACGCTCTGCTGGTTAGTAATGGCATAAGTTTCCTGAACTTACTCCATCCAATCCTAACTTTTGCAATCACACTAGCACCTGCTCCTCTCTGTGCTCCAATTGTATCACCAAGCTAACAAAACTTCTCGACAACCTCAATGTGGAAGAAGTGGAAGACAATAGATACTGATGAGCCTTCTGATATTGCATTTTTGATAAAATAATGTTAACCATGAAATTTATCCTACCATTTTGTTGTTCTGGTAATCTGCTTATATATATATATATATATATATATATATATATATATATATATGCAAACATTGTTAAAAATAACAGAATTCGTCTGTTTAATCATACCTTTTTAAATATTTTCTGATGGTCTTTTTTGTATTAAAATGAGAAAAAAAATTAATAAATGTTCCATAGGTTTCACGAACGTTTTCGATTCTTCGTCGAATCATCCTCAGGTGTCAAAAGCAAATGAACAAAAAAAATTTAAAATTGCTGAATTTAAATCGTCAACGACTTCCTAGAACAATGCGGAAAACATTCTATGTGCGTTTCTCCGCCGTCTTTTAAAAATTTTCTTCTTTGTTCATTTAAAGGTGGTGAAAGGAGAACAATTTAAAAATACATCGGAGAGACGCGCACGTTAAAGAACACCTTACATTGTTCCAAGAAAGACGTTGACCTTTTAAATCTTAAAAAAATTATTTATGTATTTAATAAAGTAATGGCTTAATTTATTTGGTGTAATCGAATAAATATGAAAATCATTAGAAAGATTGAAAAGATTAAAAAGGTATAACTAACTGACTGTAATTTTTAATAATGTTTGCATGAATAAAAAAATGCCACCTAAGTAAATTCGCATGAATCAGAATGGTACAACTTTGTTGACCGGTTCGATTCTGTTATCAGCATTCTTGTAGGAGGGACCACTTAATGATTGCTAAGATCCCTAAGTGAAAGTGGTATTATGGAATCGACTGGATTCGAACTTGGCACACCCAGGTCGTCAGTCCGTGTCGTTATCCACTTAACCACCGTTACCTCCTAAATACAAACAATATATATATATATATATATATATATATATATATATATATATATATATATATATATATATATATATATATACTAGCTGACCCGTGCCCCGGCGCTGCCCGGGAAAGTCAAATAGCTATTATATATATATATATATATATATATATATATAAAATAAATAGAAATTAGTTTTTTTTTATGATTCAACCGAACAATGATTCATGAGTCTTTTATTATCATCATCTCCTAATCAATCTTTCCAAACATGGAAATAACTTGCATTTGTTTTGGTGCGTCTATAATTTGTGAAGACGAAGAGAAACCACCCTCCATCTCCAGGCAAGGTTGATTCTAATCTGAGTAAGTCACCAAAGAAATATTTAGGTACCCTATCCCCCCCCCCCTCCAAAAAAACAAAACATACGTTCTTTGACTGTAAATTTCATAGTTTGCATTGGAAATTATATTCTGAAAGTGATTATATTTGCCAAGCTCCAGCCCCTGTCACATCGCCGCAGTGTTGCACCCTCTACTTGTCATACAAGTACTTCCACATAATGTGCTCTGATGAACTTCCTACACTTGCACCCTTACAGCATAAATACCTCAGACTTTCAGCAAAATCCCACCCCTTCCCTGTAGAGGTCTCAAGATGACGAAAAATTTCCAACTCTAATTGCTTCTTTCCTCAGAACGCTTGCCTTTGGAATTTCCTTCCCTGTTTCCTTGACCGTACCAACATGCAGAAATTTAAATGTAATGTGAACAAACATCTTGCTGCCCAATTTCTAACCCAATAAATCTGGCCCTTATCACAGTAGCAATATGCCTTGTTTGGGATGAACAAAAGTAAAAAAAGGGGGGCAGGGGGGAGCATAATCACGTTGACGCACTGGATTTCATTATATAACCAAAGTTAAGCGATGTTCATCCTAGTCAATACCAGATGGGTAACAATTTTGGAATATCAAGCACTGCATGTGAGAGGACAACGACACTTCCCTGCACAAAACTAACGTTGGTAAAATTAACTGCCATGGCTGGGATATACATGCGGCTTATGTGAACCATTTGTGAATTCAGTGTACCCTAAAAACTTTTTCTGAAACCCACACGCAGACGAGGAAGGGAGCTGGTTAAATCTGCCACAGGGTGAAAGCCGTATTAAGACGGTGTGTGTGGGAAAGGGGGGGGGGGGTGCATGAATTGGGAAATGCATACAAATGAAAACTTTAGAAGTTTGCTGAGACGAGTTCAAATCCCATTGGATCTATTGATTACATTCGCTTATGTTAGAAAGATATGAAACCACCCATCTTCACCTGAGGGTAAAAACCGACCTTGTGTTAACTCTGTCCTTGTGGGGAGGCAAGTAAATCAAGACGAACAGGAACAAACACTCGCCCTCACTACTTTCACTTTTCTTCCTTTCTTCTTTGCCTCCTACTCCCACGTTTTTCTTTCTTTCTTCTTTGCCTCCTACTCCCACGTTTTTCTTTCTTTCTTCTTTGCCTCCTACTCCCACGTTTTCTTTCTTTCTTCTTTGCCTCCTACTCCCACGTTTTCTTTCTTTCTTCTTTGCCTCCTACTCCCACGTTTTATTTCTTTCTTCTTTGCCTCCTACTCCCACGTTTTCTTTCTTTCTTTCTTCTTTGCCTCCTACTCTCACTACTAATTTGAGTCACAATAGGAACATTTAGTTAATTACTAGAAAGCGATAGAAGAAATGTGAATGATTTAACCTCACGGAGAAAGCCAGAATCTCATGTGTCTTGCATGCACGATATTTGAACATCGTGGTCGAAGGAAATCGTGCGATACGAACATCTCTCTCTCTCTCTCTCTCTCTCTCTCTCTCTCTCTCTCTCTCTCTCTCTCTCTCTCTCTTTCTTCTATGATTTCTTGATTGAATAATAAATATAAAAATACACATGATTCAATAATAAATTCGTATAAAAAGTAAAAATAAAATGATTGGAAAATCTTGGTACGTTTATCGCAAGATAGTTTTAGAATTATGTTTCAAGGGGTTTTTTTTTTTTGTTGTATTTCTTATTTTGTTTTCGTTCATGTTTTTTTAAGAAGATTAAGATTAATTTGAAAAGTAGACATTCAGAACTGAACCAATTGCGATTTTCAATTTGTATTACAAATTAATCATTAAAAATGCCATCTTCTGCTTAAGTGAAATGACAAATCACAAGAAAAACATACAAAAAGCTTGCTTAATATCAGCAATTTTCTTACTCGCCATATTTTCTAGGCTCTTCTCTATTTATATAAAGTTAGGTATTTTTCATGTATATATATAAGTCCCTTTAAATATGTAATAGTCTTGAAAGTAGAGCACTGAGATAAGTTGGTGGTCATTTGCGACAAAGCGAGTTCTGCGCGAGCGTTGAACACTGTGGACAGCATTAACACTACCCCCTGCCTCCCCGGATACGTGTATCTACATTTAACACACTGTCTGTGCTCATTTCCGGTAGCCGGGTGGTCACGAGCGTTTGTCTCGTAATTCTAACCTGAATATATGAACTTCCATTCGATCCCATACGACTGCTAACAACAACCACTCCTACACTGATGAGGGCAAAAAGCTCAAAACTATATCGTCTGTAGGTAATAAACACTTTAATATTTAATAAAAATATATATACAGCGTGTCTCAAAAAAATGTACTCACTCGTAGAATGACGAGAAAACTTTGCTTCATCGCTCCACACAATTTTGTGTGCAAACTCGACATCTTCTGCACATTTTGCCATTCTAAGAGTGAGTACATTTTTTTGAGACACCCTGTATATATATACTTAGGCAGCATTTCTTCATTGATGCCTGTTTGATTAAACAACAGGGACAATTCCTGTTTGTGTCTTTTTTTATCCATCTTTTCATGTTGCCGGACTAATGATCTAATGTTCTGTTCGAGTGTGAACAGGAACTCGCCAAAACTGCTAACGTTCTCGATTCCCATGAGTCTTCTGCAGACACGTGAGGGGTTATGCAAACTAAAACTTGTCAAAGCAGTGAATACGAATTGTGAAGCGATAGTGAGTGGACGAAACTAGCTAGTAATAGAATAATATAAAAGTTCAATAAGGCCTAAAATATATCTTGGAGAGTGGAAGTAGGAGCTCCGACTTGAAATATAAGTTTGTATTCTTTGATTCATTCAGAGATTTCAGTAGTTAATTTGGGGCGGGTTCAAATTGTGTGTCTTTCTGTCTGCCTCAGACGATTACAATCTGTGTTTCTTCTCCCTGTCTGTTCCAAAATTGAATTATGTCACCCTATTGACTAAAATGGTGCCATTTAAAAAAAGTGATATTCGTTTTATTGATTTTAAGAATTTTTAGCTGACAAAAGATTTAAAATGTTACAATTCTAAATAAATAAAGTAAGAAATATATTGGTTTTATTTATTTGAAGAATATTTAACTGGCAATGATAATCATTTTTACGGAAGAAGAAAGTGATTTCTTTTTCTTAATAGTATTGATCCTGGCAGACATTTATTATTTCAAATGGAATATTTCCAACTGTAAATTATGCATATTGATGTAGAAAGAATTGATGCAACGTTCTTTAGTCCGACAGTGGCTTAGTTGCTGTTGGGATGGTTCAGTCCTAGAAGGTCCAACCTCTGAGAAGGGGTTAGTTTATTGCTAATTACCTGAGGCGCTCCTATGGGAAATGCCGATGGGGTTGCTCAGGCATTTTTTGTAGGCCAGAGTGCGCTTATCCTAGTGCACTGACTTCTCAAAACCGCACCTGACCTTGTGTCTAACCTTCCCTGGGGAGGAGGTAAATAATATGTTAAAAGCATGATAGAATTAACCGTAATGGAACTTTGATGCGTGATGTTGAGTCGGCAGTCATGACTGGTACCCATTACACTACTCACTTGTACATTCTGTTAATGCTGATCTCGAAATAATGCTATATAAAAGTCAGATACGACCTAAGATGGAGTACTGCGGCCACATCTTAGGAGGTGCCGCTCAGAGCACTCTTTCATGTGTTGACAGCGTACACAATCACCTTGGCAATCTAGTGGGGGGATGATCTCTTCTGTTCTCTACAGCCCCTTTCTCACAGAATAGATATTGCTAGTCTCTCTCTACTCTATCGTTATTTCGATGGCAACTACTCGACTGAGCTTTAATCTCCGGTGAAGGCACCTCAGCCAGTTATTCACGAACTAACTCCTTTCCAAAGGGTGGACCTTCTAGGTCTATCCAGAAAAGATTACCACAGTCTAACAGATAAAAGGCCACCATAATGACGCAGTCTCTGTCGGACTGATTGTCGAGGACGAATCCTCGACTGGTATGTGTTAGTTTACTTATCACATAAATCAAATGATTGACACACATCCGTTTGTCCCAATCGCCATCTTAGTTTTCCCAGTCAATAATCAAAAACAACAAGCAAGGGAGATCACTCTGAGAACATGTCCCAAAGGAACATAACTCTTTTTATCTAATACAAAGGAGGTAACTTAACAGTATGTACGGTGCTTGTACAGAGAAGCGTGCGGATTAAATTATAAATACTACAAAAAAAAAAACACAGTATTATATACTTACGCAGCAGATTTAAATCAGTATCTTCACCAAAAAGTAGGAGAAATTATCGAGTAGAAATTTAATTAAAAATAAAAATCAGTTTCTATCGTATTTTGGTGAATGCCATTAATTTATTACTTGTTAATGACAGACTGAGTTATCTCCCCCTGAATTTCGTGTTTTTCGCTCAAATCAATGGCCGAACCCGATTAAACGATATAATGGATTTTTATTTTTTATTACAATTCTACTCGATAGTTTTTGCTAATTTTTGGTGTACAAACCTATTTTTGCTTGATACATAAGTATATCAAAGAGTTTTCCAGTTAATTTAATTGGAACTGCGATTTTCAGCGTTTTTCATAGGCACACTAATCTGTACAAGCACCGTATGTACTGTCAGCAAGTAGCTCGCCTACTTGATTCCCTGAGAGGATTACAGTCAAAGTATAATATACTTATCAGAAGAGTCCATTGTGTATCTAAATAGGGATGATACCACAACACATTATTTTCAATCCTCTCATAATATTCATCATCATTCAACCGCCAATCTATCCATCTCATTACCCCTTATTCTTGAGTAGCTTTTATTATTGACAAGTCGTTACTTACTAGGAACAAAACTTTGAAAACTAGAGCAGACAAGTGTTGTTTTACAATTAACAAAAACAATGAACGGCTATTTGTAAGATGCGTCCCTTCAATCTGCATGTTTAGCGATCAAAATGTTTTTTGAAACTGAAGAGTGATGGACAGCCGGACCGGTAGACAGAGCATTTTATAGTGATGTGTGGACGCATATTTAAAAAAAATCCTCTTTCTACTTCATGACAAATGGTTAAATCAACTCATCTCTGTTTATTATCGTATTAGGTTTAGGAAACAAAAAAAAAATCGTCTTTTTTTGAAGTGGTTCATTTCATTTCCAGCTAAAAAGCCCAAGGTACAATTATAAATGGTGCAAATAGTCTAATAATCTGTAATTGCTTGGCTCGTGGGAAACGGTAAATCCGTAGATATTGACTGGAATTAAATATCAACATAGTTGGTTAATTATACCTTGTTTGAAATGTCAAATGGAGCAAAGAATAAAATCTGCAAGATGGGTGGGTAGGGGGAGGTAACAAAAGAGTTTTTACTGACCAATTCTGACCTTCCTTTTCTTCTCTTTCTTTTTGTGTTTTTTTTTTACATTCTTTTTCCCCTTTTTTTATTTTTAGTTCCTTTCCCCTTTTTTCCTATTTTTTCTTTTTCTTTCTTTGACATTCCTTCATACTTTTCCCATTTTTTTCCTATTTTTGTCTCCCTATTCCTCTTTTCATTTTTTTTCTTTTTACTCCTCTTTGTTTCTTCTTCTTTCCTCACTTTTATTTTTTTATTTAATTGACCAAACCTATTTTCCCTTTTACCCCCACCCCTCCTCGTTTTTTCTGTTTTTAGTTCTCTTTTAGTTCCTTTTTTCTTTTTCCCCTTTTTTCTTTTTAATTTTCTCCTCACTGCCCATTTGTTTTTTATTTTCTTACTAAATTGTTGTTTTTTTTATTTAATTGACTAAACCTTTGCTCTTTTCTTTTTTTATCCCTTTCTTCAATTTTTCTTTAATTCACCCTCTTTTTAGTCCTTTTTTCTTTTTTCCTCCTTTTCATTTTTTTTTCTCCCACCCCCTCCCCACACACACACACCTTGTTTCTTTATTTAATTGTCCAAACCTTGCTCTGTTCATGTTAGAACTTAAACTTTGTTTTTTTTATATAGTTATTTTTTCTTAAAATTTCTGAAAACTTTACTAGAACCATATTTGATTGAGCCTATAAAAGAACTTTATATCAAATGCAGGCGTCAATTTTGATCCCCCATCACATTAATATAAAGATGACAATTTCTTGCAATGTTCTGCCTAAAGAGATTTGTGACATTATGGAGAACATATCAAATTCAAATTTATTAGCATAAAAAAAATAGCAAAGTGCAGCAAGTCGTGTAAAAAGACAAAAAATATTTACTTTTATATACAGCCTAAATGTTTATCCAAAGGCACTTTAAACCTAGATATGATAAGCATTGCCATGACCTCCAATGGCTGATTATTCCACGGAGCAGAAACACAGACAGAGAATGTTGCCTTTCTTCTATTCGAGACAGAAACGACAATGGTACATTTTCTGTGTGTGCACGCATAGACCACGACTTGGCGCTGGGGTGAAAAACTCCTATTGATGATGCTGTATGCCAGAATCAGGTCCTTTTGTATCCTCTGCTGCTCAGGTGAAAAAAGGTTTAGCCTTTAAAGCCACTCTTTTTAGATAAGTGTGGAGTGTTCATCACCATCCTGGTTGCCAACAGTTGAACAATATTTTTTTGAAGATTAGGATTTGTTGCTTGGATAACATACTCAAGAATAGACCGTACCATAGTTACATATATATATATATATATATATATATATATATATATATATATATGTGTGTGTGTGTATCGAGGCAGCATTTTTTCTTTAAGACACGTATTATTAAAAATAACCGACAATTTTTGTCTGGTTATTTTAGTGTTGATCCCTTCAATTTTCCGGATTAAAATCTTAATCTCGGAAGGAAATTGGCTGATGAAACTGCCATAGTGTACATGTTGGTCCAGAGTACTTTCTGACCCGTCTGGGTCCATCGTCAGTGGAATAATGACAAACAGGTAAAGACCTGGAGTGAGATTTATAATTAATTATGGCGGGAAAATTTAACTATGTTTATTAGGTATTATAAGCATTTAAGTATATTAGTACTAGTGTTAAAATTAATCTTGTTAATAGCAGGTTTTTTAGTTTTAATGAGTAAAGCTTCTAGTATGTGGAGTTTTTGTGTATTAGTATTATATATATATATATATATATATATATCAACCACAGGGCCTTTTAGCGAGGAGCAAAATGCAGTATCTGTTCTGATACTTCAATTTATCTGTCCTCAGTCAGTGAAGGAGAAATCCTTCTAGACTGAGGAAATTTTTACTTTTGTTTCAATCCAGAATACTCCTTTTTGGGGAGCTGGATTTTTACCATATTAAAAATCGACCTAGTGTCTAACTTTGTTCTCGTGGGGAGGCAAGTAAATAGGATAAATCACTGGGCCTGACGTGCTCATTTTCGAAAAACCTTTCTTTTGAATGAAGTTGATGCAGAAAGGTGTTTTTTAAAATAAAATTAATAATTGATGTATGGAAGTAAAACCTGGCCGGTGAGGGTTGAGGACATGCGTTGCATGGAGAGGAATGATATATGATGGATGTGTAATGTGAGTCTTAAAGATAGGCTTAGTTCTGATAATCTGGGGGTGGGGGGGATTAAATCTGGACGGTATAGGGAGATGAATGGATGAGAGTTCTTGAGTTAGTAGATGTAAAACGGTTGAGGTAGCAGGTTCAGTTGGTAGGAGTAGGCCAAGGAAGACGTGGGAGGAAGTGATAAAAATGGACTTGAGAGAAAGAGGGATCAATAAAGACCTGGCTAGAGATAGTTCAGTTTATAAGTCAATTTCTTAAAGCCGTCCAACACATGCCAGCATGTAAACCGGACGTTAAACCGAATATGATGATGATGACTACATACACTTCTTTAAAGTTTCTATTTTGTCATCCATGCCCTGTCCATGGGCAATGCTGGACACTCTTGCTAGCCAGGAATGTGCAAGTTTTACAGACATTAACCCCAAGGTCGATTTTCACCAAAGAAATCAGTCACCTTGGAAACTTAAATCTACCTTTTGATAAGTAAATCTACCACATAAAAAAACAAGACCCGTGGCGTAACGGATATAAGTGCTAAGTAATAATCAGTTCTAAGTGACAGTCTTCTGGAGGTTGAAATTTACAGTTTAATCAATTTTATACTAAGAATACAATTACGACTTAAGATTTCTACCTGGTCATGGCTGACAGAATTCAATGCAAATCTGAAATATTTGAAATTTCACATGCTGGCTTGTTCTCATATCATGCCCCCTAAAAACCATTTAAAATACCCTAAAGAAACTGAAATTTGATGAATATTTATTAACTGATGTCTAATACCTATTGTAAACATTTTACAAAATATCGGAGATATTTGAATTTTTCCCACGGCTAAAAAGCTAGCCTCTTTGCATTAAACTAAAATTACTACCCTCTTTGCATTAAACTAACATTACTACCCTCTTTGCATTAAACTAACATTACTACTCCTTACGCTTCACAGCTGGGTTCCAAAATTCACAATGATCAGTTAATTAGTTTAGGAGTGAATCCTGTACATGCAAATATATAAAAATATGAACAGACCTTGTCTTCAACTCCGTGGCTAAAGTTCTATCAGTTCTAAGTGATAGTCTTCTGGTGGTTTAACGTTCAATTCTCAGTCGGGCGATATTAAGTAAACAATAATGAGTGACTTAAGACTTCTACCCGGTCATGACTGACTGAATGAGAGCCAGCTACGCACCTGAAGAAGGTCGGAGGTTACATCAGCCAAAATGTTGTCAGAATAACATCCGAGATGAGAACAGTCGTCCAAATAATACTTCTTTTTTTTTATTAATCTAATGTTTTGATATAATAGAATTTACTTTTAACGTTATAGATTTAAAGAATTGATTAGAAATTGCTACCATGGATTAAAGATGAAAATTGTATTTCAATGTAAAAAAAATAGTGACAGTGGAGGGAAATAGAGAAAGGAAAGAAAGCAGATACATGAGTGATGAACAGATTGGTGGCAGTAGATCTTTGCGTAGGGATCAAAGTTACCCCGACTTCCAGTATGTATAACTATTTTAGGAGAATCAGACTAGTCGGAAAAAATGTAGAAATCACAGAAAGTGAACGAAACGGGTGCATATTTTCCGAAAGCACACATCAAGAATCGGTCTAAAGCGTGACCATAGTCGAATTCTTTATATCGCTTGTGTTTACAGATCTATGTTTTAATGTAAACGGGAAAATCGACTTTACTTTATCATATAGATGACAGAAAAAGTTGATTTGATGTACTAAAGTAGCAAAGTAATTTGGTTACACAAGGCGTGCATGAATCGAGAGCGGATAGTCTATGCGACTGCCCCCAAGAAAGAGTGACGCTGGAAGGAGTAGCCTCTTTTTCGGGTGACGATTATGTGACTTGCCATGGGACTTAATCAACAGGCCTTTTAATGTCTGAGACAATTATTTTTCCAAACATAGAGATTTGGATCCTACACTGTATTCCTTTTATGCTTACTCATATTTACACTGTATTCCTTTAATGCTTACTCATATTTATAACTGATTTTAAATCTGTTTCATTTAAATTCATTTTCTCCTTCAGTTTAATATTCAGTTATTTTATGTAACCTTTTTGGATCTGTTTTTATATAAATTTATTTATTTATTCGTTCATATTCGTTTTCTAACCCTAACCAACAGAAAATGTAGAGATAAAACTAGACATGAAGTATTGTGGAGAGAAACCACTTCTGTCACACTTATTCGATTTATAGAGAAGAATACAGTTACTTACCACTATAGAGGTACTATTAGATATTTTTGGGGGGTGGGGGGCGTGACTGGCATAATAAATAACGTTGTGATCTGGCAAGTTCAAATGCTATCAGATTAAAAAAAAAAAAAAAAAATTTTAATTTTTATTTACCACAAGATGAAATTACATTTGTAAGGATTTTTCACTTGTTTGAAACCTGCATTTTTAGTTATATACTGTGAAAATGGGCTTCTGAACTCAAGAGTGCGAATTTTCTAATTTCAATATTTGGTGGCTAATTGAGCTACCAAATTAAATTTGCTATCAGTGTTTTCCAACGATCTATATACCCACAAAAAGTTTTTAGATATAATCAAAATAACATTTTGGTTTAGGATTGCTGCTATAATTTCAATCTTCGTTTTTAAAACGTTTTATTTATTTTTAACAATTTTGTAAGATTTAATTCTAATATTATTATTAGTTTTACAGATAAAAAGCATAAAGTTCACAAATTCTAAAAAAAAAAATTCCTTTGTGCCCTCATTTTTAGAGGGTCCAGGAAGGCAATTACTGCCTTCCCTTCTCTGAATCTTTTTTTATTAAATTTTAACAAAGTTCACCCCAAATAAGGCAAGTTGCCGCTGTAGATGTAAGGGACTACTGAGAATTAGAGTGAACGTTATTTTTTATGGGGTCATTCTAAATTGGGAGCTGTGCAGCAAGATTCTTGTTCACATTAGTTTTAAGTTTCTACATGTTGATACAGTCGTGGAAACAGGGAGCAGGGGAGGAGTTCCAAAGGCTGGCAGCTCGAGAAAAGAAGATATTGAAGTAGAAGGCTCTCTGGCATCTGAGGACATCTACAGTGAACGAATGGGATTTATCTGATTGTCGGGTTGGTCGAATGCATTTACGTCGAGAGAACACCAGAGCAGCAAGTTCATCGGAGCACATTCCATTGAAGTACTTGTAAAACAAGCACAAGGATGCAACATTGCGGCAATGGAACAGGGGCTGGAGCTTGGTGGCTAGTGAGAGACCTATATTAGATTAGCGACTCTTTTTTTAACCTTGTCTAAGAGGGAAAGACTAGTGGATGGTGCACCAGCTCAGATATTGTACTAATACTGTTGCGAAAGGTATGAACTCCCAAATTCTCTCCTTGTTATGGGTAAAATAGAAATTTTATTTATTTTACATGCTGGTATATATTGGATGGCTTTTAGAAATTAACTTCCAAACTAACCTATCTCTGGCCGGGTCTTTATTTATCCCTCTTTTTCTCAAGTCGATTCTTATCACTTCCTCCCATGTTTTTCTTGGTCTTCCCCTGTGAACTGACCCTGATACCTCAAATGTTCTACATTTTCTAATCCAAGCACTCTCATCCATTCTTTCAGCATCATATTCGGTTAGACGTCCATTTTACATGCTGGCATTAGTGTGACGGCTTTCAAACTAACCTATCCCTGGCCAGATCTTTATTTACTCCTCCTTTTCTCAAGTCCATCCTTATAACTTCCTCCTATGTTTTTCTTGTCCCTCCCCTGCCAACTGACCCTGCTACCTCAACTGTTCGACATCTACTAATCCAAGAACTCTCATCCATTCTTTCAACATGGCCATACCATTGAAGTCTTCTGTTCTGCACACATCTTCCTATACTGTCCAGATTTAATTTTCCTCTGCGATCATCAGATCTAAACCTATCTTTAAGACTTGTATTACACATCAACTGCAACTCAATTCCAAAACCAAGTAATATTTTAACATGCATTTTGTGTGATTAAAATATATATAAAAAAAAGACTTAAAGATATAAACGTTGATTAACTCGGCTTTTGTATAATAATAGATTTTGTTTTGTTTTGTTTTTTTCATATTAAATAACTCAAACTGGATTGATTTGTCATAAAAAACAAAAAAGACATTAAATTTTTTTTTTTTTAATATGGAAGGCGTCCCAGACAAGTCCCTTGATGTAAGGAGCTAAAAAGAATGAAAGACGATTATCGCAAAGACAGGAGATGCCTATTGACCGTAGTTTTGAAAGTGTCGTCCGAAAACACCTTCTTGTTGTCTCTCTTCCTGGGGCACCCAATCCGACCTCCACGTTCACTGGTCTCAATCAGGAACTGAACCGACAAAGACAATACAGCATTACTTATACCCGCCATTTTTGGAGTTTAATAGAAATCTCATGAGATTACGGGTAGGCCTTATGTTTTTATTTTTCCACTACATGCCCCCGTGATCTTAAAATCACATCTCACCTCGCATAGTCAGCCATCCAGACTGGTTGTCTCCTCTCACGATTAGAGCGTCGTGGGGGTTCTTCTAACGGAGGTTCACCGGCTTCTTCCTCAGCATCTCCATTTGATAGCAGAGAGACACGACGTATGTCAAGAACGTGTCGCGGCATCCCGTCAACACTCACATTGTTTACAGACTGTACATGCGTTACCCTTCCTCGTCCCCAACGTGTAGTGCATAGAGCTCCCGGTGGCTTGACCCACACTTCTTCACCAACTGTGATGGATCCTTGTCCCTCTTCACTCATGTTCGTTCTAGCAAGAGGATGACGGCACTCATACCGAAAGACCGACTGATGCGGCACTGACTCTTCATCTAGACCACTCTTTGGAGACATGTTGTACCAGAATACCGCCTCTTCTGGTGAGATTCGGCCTCTCTCTGCAACAGCCTTTATGGTTCGGTGATGCCTTTCGACAATCCCATTTCCTCCCGGTCGATATGCAGCCCGAAATAATTGCTGGGTTCCCCACCTGGCACACAGCTCTGCAAAGTCTTCAGAGCGGAAGGTGGCACCATTATCCAGTAATATTTCCTCCACTGGCCCCCTCTCCAAAAACACTGCCTCCACGGCTTTGCAGATTTCACTCGCGGTTTCCGCTCTCAACTTACGCCAGATTGCCACTCTTCCAGGTCCACAGTCGACCATTGACAGGAATATATCGTTCCTATAATGCGTGACGTCAATGGCCAGCCGTTTCCAAGTTTCAGTCACCTGTAATTCCCCTCTCTCGTGCCTGGATGGGGCAGGGTCAATTGATTGACACTCTCTGCATTGTTCCACCACCTCTTTAACCGCCTCCTTTGTCACACTCAGGTTCACCTTTCTTGCAAGAAAAAGTGTCCTCTCTTTCCCAAAGTGGTGCATTTCATGCAGCTCTCTCGCTTCCTCACTAACGGCGCACACAGCCGCTGCATCCTTCTCTTTAAGCCAGGCCTTCTTTACTCGGGTCAGGGCATCTGCTCTGTTCTTTTGAGTTGGGACAAGTGTAACCGACACTCTCAGTCCAAACTCGCGAATCAAGTCTCCCAAAATCCCGAGCCTACACTTGATCAGCATCTCAGCTGCTCCCTTGGTCCTTACTCTCCTGTCTCCTGAGACTTCTGACTGGATCCAGGAGACCACTGTGGCCGAGTCCGTTTTCAACTCTGCATTTTTCAAGCCCTACTTTAGAGCCAGGTTCACTCCCTTTGCTGCAGCCTCGAGCTCTGCAACATTTATGTGGGCATGGTCATTCCTTTTGCGTAGCCAAGCGGCATCCTCTACTGTTGCTCCTCCAATTTCAAGCAGCACACCGAGAGCCAGAGAGCTAGCATCACACCAGATCACACCTTCTTTGCCCCGTTCGACACGCCATTTTCCTTTGACGGGGTCTTCCACCTTAACCTCCTCCACCACCTCGCGTATCAACTGCACAACATCCTCAGTCACTGTGTCATCCCAGCGGCCGCCTTCGGTCCGCCTTTTTATATAGCTGCATGCTACTCTGAGCCACCCGCAAATGGGGTAATGGCCAACCAGCTTCCCACATATGGAGAACAGCTCTCTCTTAGTCAGTCCGTCTGAGATATCGGGCACCTCATTACCCCGTCCGAACATCAACGTCCCCTCCTTATTCCTTTGCAGCTTTAGTCCGAGGGCCATGCCATTTTCTAGTGGCTCAGGTGGCTTCGCAATCAACCCATATCTTCCAACGTGATTGCTAACACTTTCCGCGGACAGTTTTCCTTCCTCGACCAGGATGTCATCAATATATGAGCTTGTGGCCCTCTCCACCTCGTTATCTTTCCCCAGCACTGTTTTCAAAATTGCAGTCATAATTTTGGGTGCAGAACTGAGCCCAAAACCAAACCTTGTCAAGCAAAAGGTCTGACCCTTGAACTTAACCAGCTGGTACCGCCATAGCTTCTCGTCTATGTGTATCTGGAGGTAGGCTGATTTTAGGTCCACAATCTTGCTTACCCGCTCCATCTTCCTCCACTCTCGCATTACTTCCTCGCAAACGTCGATACCATCCCCTGTGTGGCAAGCAATATGCTGGTTTAGCTCTCTGTAGTCCAATACTGGCCTAACCTTCCCTTTGGTGGGCTGGACTACCACCATGAGTGGTAGGACTCCGTCTGCTTCCCCGGACCATGGTACAAGGATACCTTCCTCAATCCACCTCGCTATCTCTTTTTCAAATTCAGCCCTTGTGTCACCATTCAGAGTACTTTCGTAGCACCCAACTTGATTTTTTAGTATTGGCGGCTCTGAAACCCAACGCCATTCCACCGTCCACTTATCTCCATCAAAACTGGCCTGAAAGTCTTTGTCTTTGATTTGGCACGGTTCCGCCTTCTTGGCTTTAACACTCTCCATTCCTGTCAATCCGACTGGGCGCTCGCATCCAAATGTGATCATGCCCATGCTAAACATAGCACCCCCTAGTCGATCGATGACATCCAGGCCCAACACAACATCAACACCTGCAACAAGCCGCTCCATCACAATTGCTCTCACCTCAAGTTCGGTCTCTCTCACTATTATTCTCACAGTGCACATTCCTCGGCACATCACCTCACGGCCATCAACCACCCTCACACTGGTCGTTCCATGCCAAGATTTAGCAACATCCGTTGTCACCAATGTGGTCGTGCAGCCGGTATCAACCAGGGCTTTGGCTCTCTTCCCATTTGCGGTGACCTCCACCTGTGGTAATGCAGTCCTATGCGCCGTCACTTGATAGGGGGGGGGGTAGCCACTGGCGCTATGGCACCCCTCTACTCGTTTCCCTGCACCGTGCAGGTTCGGCTGATATGCCCAGTTTGTCCACAACGGAAGCAGGTTATGCCAGGCTTAGGTTCTCGGCAGTCCCGTACAAAATGAGGCCCCTGGCATCGAAAACATTTCACTGGGGCTTTTCCAGGTGACCGTCCCCATGAGAGATTCTCCTTAACTGCGGACTTCCCTCCCATCAGGCTTACACTCGCGGTTGCCTCCAACTGGTGACTCTTCTTTGTCAGCACCCTGGCATGGGTCAGCACTTCATCCATGTTCATGCTCTCGATCATTGTCAGTCTCTGCAGCTCTGTGGACACACTATCAGGAAGACCAGTCACAAATGTCATTTTCACCGTTTTTTCAAGGCTCATCCCTGCATAACACGCCAATCCCGCTAGCCTCCGGATCTCCGTTGCAAAGACATCTACTGGCTCCCCTATCCATGTGATCCTGTGCATTTTGCTATAGACGTCGAAAACGCTTTCTGCGAAAGCGGTCTTTAGTCTTGCCTCTATCAAATCTGCGTCGTCTTGTTCAGCGTCATTCATTTCCAGGTAGACCGAAAGTGCATTTCCTTCCAAATATAATGGAATCAAGGTTGCCACATCCTCATTTTTCTGCAATCTTGCGACCATCTTCAATTTAAACAGCCATCGCACTACGTCTCCATCACCAGCGTACACCTTCAATACGTCACTGCTTAATTTGATTCTGTCACCCATCCTGTTATGTAGGTAGGCCGCCGAAATAGCTTGTCATCCGAAAACACCTTCTTGTCTCTCTTCCTGGGGCACCCAATCCGACCTCCACCTTCACTGGTCTCAATCAGGAACTGAACCAACAAAGACAATACAGCATTACTTATACCCGCCATTTTTGGAGTTTAATAGAAATCTCGCGAGATTCACGTCCGCCCGACGAGATTACGGTTAGTCGTTATGTTTTTATTTTTCCACTACAGAAAGGACCAAGGCTATAGGTAGGAGGAACACAGTCAGCAGGAAGAGTTTTCTATAAGCCTACAGTTCTTGGAAAGAAGCTACTGTAATAGGAAGATGTATTATAGTATCTGAACAGAGAATTGAAGACCAATAGACCAACAAGTCAAACGAGCTGGAACAAAAGAAGCAGGAAATAATTCAGACAATTCTGAAGAACACATGACATAATAGAAGAGACATTTAGATGATATATTTACAAATATTGTTAATATTAATTTTTTTCCTTCATGATGTCTTTGTTTGACATGTCTCTTCCACGTCATACGTGTGTTGTATGTTACTTTCTCCATGTCAACGAATCTTATTTGATTTTTTTTTTGTTGCGTTTTTGAGGTTAATTTTTAGGTATTTTTATTTTTTAATTTTTTATCTCGCATGTTTTCCTACTTTAGAATTATTATCGTTACAAGAATGGTAAGAATTGGTGCCGTGTAAGCAAACTGGAATCGGTAGTGAGAAAGCTGCATTTCCAGTCTTGCAGAGAATAGGCATTTCTATTCTGCAATGCCTTGTTTGGTGACAAAGCCTTTTTGCTGCCTGTCAGCTCGAGTTGTTCCTCTAACGACTTTTGCAGATTCTTAGTAGCCCCCCCCCCCCCCCCGGGATCTACTGATGCCCCAACCCCTGCCAAAATCTACTGATGCCCCAACCCCTGCCAAAATCTACTGATGCCCCAACCCCTGCCAAAATCTACTGATGCCCCAACCCCTGCCAAAATCTACTGATGCCCCAACCCCTGCCAAAATCTACTGATGCCCCAACCCCTGCCAAAATCTACTGATGCCCCAACCCCTGCCAAAATCTACTGATGCCCCAACCCTTGCCAAAATCTACTCAGAAACCCAAACTAAGAATCTTTTTGCTGCGATCGTTCTACTATAATTATATTTAGTTTATTTTTGTCTACGATACTACAAAAGTCTTTACGATCACTGGTAAAAAAAAGGTAGTGTTCCCTGAAGTCTGAGTGAGAGCAAGTCTACCCAAAATTCCATGTCTGATGTTACTAGATCAGGCTGTCTGAAGACAACGACTTCCTGACTTAAAATTCACCAAACATTGATGTTATAATTTTTTTTTTTCCCTTTGCAAAACTTAATCAAAGCTAAAAACAAAAACAACAATTTTCCTCTAAAAAAACAACCAAACCAAACACAATGAATGAATATTGGAAGATATAAAGAACTTCAAGCATGAATTTTTTTACAAAAATGACCAAATTCGCCATTATGTAACCCGAAAAGGGTTGATATGCTGTAAAACAAAACAACGAAACCAGCTTTCCATGATTCTTCGCTTCTTTTGATCACTATTGGAATTCAGTTTTTATCGTAGCAGAAGCCGTTAACCATTGAGTTCTCATTGATAATGGCCGATTGCTTTACTGGGAATTCCTATTTTTAGTTGTAATCATCATCATAGTAAGAAGATTCAATGTGTTAGCTCATCATGATGTTCAGTTTAACGTCTGTTTGACAGGCTGGCATGCGTTAGATGGCTTAAAGAAATTAACTTGCTAACTGAACTATCTCTGACCAGGTCTTTATTTATCCCTCTTTCTCTCAAGTTCATTCCTATCACTTTGTCCCATTTTCTCTTTGGCCTTCCCCGTGCCAATTGACCCTGCTACCTCAATTGTTCTACATGTAAAAACCCAAGAACTCTCATCCATTCTTTCAACGTGGCCATACTATCAAAGTCTTCTATTTTGAACGCATTTCTCTATATAGATGTAGAACAGTTGAGATAGTAGGTTCAGTTCATGGAGGAAAGCCAAGGAAAACATGGGCGAAAGTGATAAAGATGGATTTGAGAAGAAGAGAAATAAAGACCTGGCCAGAGATATGTTAGTGTGGATGTTAATTTCTAAAAGCCGTCTAACACATGCCAGCATGTATAATGGACGTTAAACACAATATAATAGGTCCTGGGTATGACCTTAAAAGACATTCAGTGGCGAGGCCTCCATTTGGGAGCTGTGAGGAATGTAGAGTTGCCCCTTAGTTGCCATTGCTCCCAGGTCCACTCTGACCCGGAGTGGTAGTACCTGTAAGGGCCCCATCTATGGGTCAAATAGAACCTACTGGCGCTACCAGATCAGGCTGTCTGAAGTTATTGACTTCCTGACTCAAAATGCACCAAACATTGATGTTTTATTGTTTTTTATTTTTCTTTGCAAAACTAAATCATGTTCTGCAAAATCCAAAACAAAAAACAACAATTTCCCTCCATCCCCCTTCTCCCCTCCCTCTTCTCCCCTCCCTCTTCTCCCCTCCCCTCCCTCTTCTCCCCTCCCACCCTTTCACTCAACCAAACACCATGAACAAATATTTGAACATATAAAGAACTTAAAGTATAAACACTTTCACCAAAATGACTGGATTTGGCATTAAATAACCGGAAAAGGGTTGTTATACCGTAAAACAAAATAACCAAACACCATGAATAAATACTTGACATATAAAGAACTGAAGGATAAAAACTTTCACCAAAATGACCGGATTCAGCATTAAATAACCTGAAAAGGGTTGATATGCCGTAAAACAAAACAACCCACCAACCGAATATTATAATTATGATGATGAATTCCTATTAATCGTATATTTATTTATCGTTTGTCAAACACAAGTGTTTTCTTTTCTTTTTCACTGATAATTCATTCAATGCTTCCAACAAGCAAGTCAGCCACAACATTTATATATGTCTTTCTTCGTGTGTGTTGTCTCCATCTCCCAGCTATTCTGCGCAGACTCCTATGTCAAGGTATCTATACGTCTCTTCTCCCTGGGATCTCTCTGCTCCTTCATTCTCTGTCCCTGCTTTTAAAACGAACGTCTGCATCAGCCCTATTCATCGTGCCTTTGTTTTCATGAATGGACTTTAAGCTATTAAGCATCACTTGAAACATTATTACAGATAGTAAGTGGAGTTTTCTTCTGGTAAGTCCACAAATAACACATTTGTTTGCAAGGACATCTCTTGTGTAGGGTGACCCACACAAAATGCCACCCATGGAATCGTTAATAAAATTCACAATACTTTCTGCACTTTAACCATATATGGTACAAATCAACTTAATTTTATAACTGACTTGGCCACCAAGTTTCACTCATGAATGTCCAATCTTTGTTTTATCGTCGTTCAATGATATTGCTCGAAATGTACACCTCTTCATTGCAAGCACCCCTGGATATAACTGATTTGGACTGACCCTCTTCTGTTCAGTAATGGTCTAGTGATTGATTTTTTTTTTTAATAACCCTATATATTTAAATCTTTTAAGCCGATCTTGAGAGTAAATCCCTAAAAAAATTAAACTCAAACAAACTCCGAAACAGGATGAAACGTAAGTTTAAGAAAACAGGAACAGATATTCGTAATCTGTGTCCATTTAATCTGTATCCATTTAATGTTACTACAAACTTGAAAATAGAAATATGAAATATAAATAAACAAAAAAAGAATATAAACAAGAACACAAGTCAGTCATGAGACTGCATACCTCCCTCAGACAACGTAAGGATGGACCAAAATCGTATATCTGGGCCTTACTTCTCCATATTGTATGAAGTATTCCCGAAGTTATGCTATGGAAACGTTAATACTCAAAAACTATTTATCTGATCAGGCTGAAATTTTGCATGGTGGTTACTGTTATCAAAGAGCATCAGATCCATACATCAAATTTGGAAAAATCGTAAGTTACAATTCCATCACAATTTCAACCATGACCAAACTTTTCAATGTCATATAAGATGCAGGACTTCATTGGCTACAATATGGACCAAGTAGCGAGTCTCTACGATGAATAGAATTGAAGTTATGACAAAAAGTTTTGCTTTTTCCCTGACAACCTTTGACCTAGATATCCCAAAATTAAATCAGTCCTAAGACTGACCGATATTTTGACCAAATTCGGTGACAATTGGTCGAATGATGTGGATGCTAGGCTGTACACAAACTAACTCAACCACAAACATAACCTCCTTGGTAGAGGTAATAATGGTAATAAGGTGTCCAGAGCTGGGAGCTGAATTACACAAGGGTCGTCATTCATTGCTGAGTCTACTTGCGATATAGTATACACTAAGCATGCATCTTTGACGAAGTTATTAAATATTTACCATTATTTCTATATAAGAATTCTTTGCTCTGTATTATGTAGAATCTGTATTAAGACTGTTTGTCCAAGAACTGAAGTCGACCATTTCTCTCTTATTTTTTTGCATATGGAATTGAAGATCTTAAATCTGAAGACTCAGCAGACCTTTTGGGTATTAAATCATCTCTTCCAGGATTAAAGATTATCAAAGATGGCGATTGATCAAGATTCCAACGTTGGAAAGAATTCTTCTCCATTTATTTTTATTTCGATGATGAAAAACTGACATTAGTTCATATGTCGTTTGTGATCGAGAAGGATTTCGATAGATTTATACGTAAGAATGTTTCATGAATGCCAGATTGTGGCTAAAATCCTCGCAGGAGAGGACAATAAAAAAACAATTGGTTTTGAATAAGTCTCACGCTTTTAAATGTTATTTGAAGACATACTTGTTTATTCAATAAAGCAAATATATTGAGCTGAAAACCAAATGCAGGGATGTGAGTTTTCCGCTTTTAGTGGAATTCCGTGTTTTTTGTTTTTTACTCCAGAAAAAGCGTATTTCTGCTTAAATTGCTAGAGCCTCCCATGAATGTGAGCTCTCCGCTTTTTGGTTAAAATCCGCTTTTTTTTTTTTAATAAGAAAAGTCTGATCTCTCCTAAATAACTAGAGCCGTACCTTCTTATTTTTTCATCACTATTTGGCTAGATTTTATTTCTCTTTCTCTTTCTCTTTCTTTCTCTTCCCCTCTTTTCTTTCTCTTCTGCTTCCTTTCTCTGTCTCGCCTTGCCCCTCTTTTCTCCTCTTACGATTGTTCTCTATGAAAAGTGAAAATGTTATTTTTGCCGTGAAGGCTAAGACTTCAAACGATTAATGAAAGAGTAGTAGAGTTAGATGACTTTTTGTTTCATCAAAGAATGACTTCCTGTCTCCTTTCCCTAACACACATATGCACTCGTATTTTTATGTATTTAAAAACGTACTTTAAAACATACATCTATAAATATTTTGAAATACTTTAAAATTCTTAAAAACGATATCCTTGGTTTTAGCCGAAACAATTGTTTACCTTGATTAAAAACGTTTTTTTCTCCTGTGAACAACTATCTTTCATCATCATTTTTCACGATAAAATAATTAAAACTTTGTAAAATAGCTCTAGTCATGCATAGAGCTATAGCTGACTTTGTTATGAAATAATCCTACATTTGAAGAACTTTGAATATTGAATTAGAACACACACACACACACACACACACACACACACACACACACACATATATATATATATATATTTACTTTTTTTTACTGAGCCTTGTTGCATCCACGAACGTACCTTTTATTGGACCTTTTACCCTCTGGATTCTACCTATCTTCGCCGCACCTGAAGATGTGGTTTTTTGGAATTTAACTTTGAATCCTCTCTAATCACTTCTCGTGCCTTTTAACAGCCTACCTATCTACATTTCACTTTCTCCGCTGGACTTTTTGATACCGGACTTTATTGCAATCGGACATTTGCTTGCACTCGGGCAGAGTTTTGCCTTGTGTTTCTTTCCCTACAATTTTTATTTTACTTTCTCAAATTTTGAATTTTGGCCTTTGCCAACTTATCGATCCCAGCGACTTCCTCTGATGATAAGATTTTGTTCTTTGAAAAGCCTGGCTTAAGGAAAAATTTAACTTGAATAAATTTCCTTTTTGCGGAATATACCTTGCTATGAGCAACTGAATTGAAAAAAAGATTTGACTTTTGCTTTTCTAATTCCTTTTCATCCTTCTACATATATATATATATATATATATATATATATATATATAAAATATGAGACTAAAAGTATACTTTTAGAGAATTGAACCTATAGTGAAATGGTTTAAGCTCAATATACAAGATAGAGCAATTATAAAGATGAATGAAGGAAGAGTAAAGATGTGCAGATGGCAAATCTATTTCATCTAAGATTGTTCAATGCAAGATGTACTCAGTAAAAACATGTTTATTTTTCTTTCCTTAAGCCAAGCTTTTCAAAGATAAAAATCTTATTACATTTTGAACATCTTCAACGCAGTCTCCATGAAATCCCTTTTCCATCTTTAAATCTTTCGTCACCGGACACTTTGTCAACGGACATTCACCAACTGGACAGACTCAATATTTTGATAACTTTTTTATTCACGCACTCTTACTTTCCATTACTTTATATTGTTTTTTAAATTTTTCAAATTTTGAATTTTGGCTATTCCTCTGCCAACTTATCCATCTATGTAATTCCTCTGATAAGATTTTTATCTTTGAAAAGCCTGGCTTAAGGAAAGAAAAATAAACATGTTTTTTATTGAGTACACCTTGCGCTAAACAATCGAAGATGAAATAGATTTGTCATCCATACATGTTTATTTCTCTTCCTTCATTCATCTTTATAATTGCTCTATCTTGTATATTGAGCTTAAACCATTTCACTATAGGTTCAATCTTACTCTCTTACTTCATTCATCTCTTTAGCTCAAAGCTAATGGATTGTGTTCAGTTGGAAGATATGTTTATCTTAATTTGCAAGTCTGTGGTTCAATAGAAGAAAACTAGTATCATTGTAACGATTTGCAAGTCTGTGGTTCAATAGAAGAAAACTAGTATCATTGTAACGATTTGCAAGTCTGTGGTTCAATAGAAGAAAACTAGTATCATTGTAACAATTTGCAAGTCTGTGGTTCAATAGAAGAAAACTAGTATCATTGTAACAATTTGCAAGTCTGTGGTTCAATAGAAGAAAACTAGTATCATTGTAACAATTTGCAAGTCTGTGGTTCAATAGAAGAAAACTAGTATCATTGTAACAATTTGCAAGTCTGTGGTTCAATAGAAGAAAACTAGTATCATTGTAACAATTTGCAAGTCTGTGGTTCAATAGAAGAAAACTAGTATCATTGTAACAATTTGCAAGTCTGTGGTTCAATAGAAGAAAACTAGTATCATTGTAACAATTTGCAAGTCTGTGGTTCAATAGAAGAAAACTAGTATCATTGTAACAATTTGCAAGTCTGTGGTTCAATAGAAGAAAACTAGTATCATTGTAACAATTTGCAAGTCTGTGGTTCAATAGAAGAAAACTAGTATCATTGTAACAATTTGCAAGTCTGTGGTTCAATAGAAGAAAACTAGTATCATTGTAACAATTTGCAAGTCTGTGGTTCAATAGAAGAAAACTAGTATCATTGTAACAATTTGCAAGTCTGTGGTTCAATAGAAGAAAACTAGTATCATTGTAACAATTTGCAAGTCTGTGGTTCAATAGAAGAAAACTAGTATCATTGTAACAATTTGCAAGTCTGTGGTTCAATAGAAGAAAACTAGTATCATTGTAACAATTTGCAAGTCTGTGGTTCAATAGAAGAAAACTAGTATCATTGTAACAATTTGCAAGTCTGTGGTTCACTTGAAGCTGCGACCAGTGTCGGAATCAAGAAACGACTTCAGACTAGCACAACAAGTGGACGATCACGGCCTGTGCAATGAACGCACACAGACACACGTTCACAACAGGTGTATTTATTTTAACTGAGTTACCACTTATCAAGGCTAAAAGACATTTGAGGATAAGATCTAATGAGATGGATGGATTGACAGTTGAATAATGAAGAATATTATGAGAGGGTTGAAAATGATGGATGGATTGTCAGTTGAGTGATGAAGAATATTATGAGAGGATTGAAAATTATGGATGGATGGATTGTCAGTTGAATGATGAAGAATATTATGAGAGGATTGAAAATGATGGATGGATTGTCAGTTGAATAATGAAGAATATTATGAGAGGATTGAAAATGATGGATGAATTGTCAGTTGAATGATGAAGAATATTATGAGAGGATTGAAAATGATGGATGGATTGTCAGTTGAATAATGAAGAATATTATGAGAGGGTTGAAAATGATGGATGGATTGTCAGTTGAATGATGAAGAATATTATGAGAGGGTTGAAAATGATGGATGGATTGTCATTTGAATGATGAAGAATATTATGAGAGAATTGAAAATGATGGATGGATTGTCAGTTGAATGATGAAGAATATGAGAGGATTAAAAATGATGGATGGATTGTCAGTTGAATAATGAAGAATATTTTTAGAGGGTTGAAAATGATGGATGGATTGTCAGTTGAATGATGAAGAATATTATGAGAGGGTTGAAAATGATGGATGGATTGTCAGTTGAATGATGAAGAATATGAGAGGATTAAAAATGATGGATGGATTGTCAGTTAAATAATGAAGAATATTATGAGAGGGTTGAAAATGATGGATGGATTGTCAGTTGAATGATGAAGAATATTATGAGAGGGTTGAAAATGATGGATGGATTGTCAGTTGAATGATGAAGAATATGAGAGGATTAAAAATGATGGATGGATTGTCAGTTGAATAATGAAGAATATTATGAGAGGGTTGAAAATGATGGATGGATTGTCAGTTGAATGATGAAGAATATGAGAGGATAAAAAATGATGGATTGATTGTCAGTTGAATAATGAAGAATATTATGAGAGGGTTGAAAATGATGGATGGATTGTCAGTTGAATGATGAAGAATATGAGAGGATTAAAAATGATGGATGGATTGTCAGTTGAATAATGAAGAATATTATGAGTGTTGAAAATGATGGATGAATTGTCAGTTGAATGATGAAGAATATGAGAGGATTAAAAATGATGGATGGATTGTCAGTTGAATGATGAAGAATATTATGAGAGAATTGAAAATGATGGATGGATTGTCAGTTGAATGATGAAGAATATTATGAGAGAATTGAAAATGATGGATGGATTGTCAGTTGAATAATGAAGAATATTATGAGAGGGTTGAAAATGATGGATGGATTGTCAGTTGAATGATGAAGAATATTATGAGAGGGTTGAAAATGATGGATGGATTGTCAGTTGAATGATGAAGAATATGAGAGGATTAAAAATGATGGATGGATTGTCAGTTGAATAATGAAGAATATTATGAGAGGGTTGAAAATGATGGATGGATTTTCAGTTGAATGATGAAGAATATTATGAGAGGGTTGAAAATGATGGATGGATTGTCAGTTGAATGATGAAGAATATGAGAGGATTAAAAATGATGGATGGATTGTCAGTTGAATAATAAAGAATATTATGAGAGGGTTGAAAATGATGGATGGATTGTCAGTTGAATAATGAAGAATATTATGAGAGGGTTGAAAATGATGGATGGATAATCAGTTGAATGATGAAGAATATTATGAGAGGGTTGAAAATGATGGATGGATTGTCAGTTGAATGATGAAGAATATTATGAGAGAATTGAAAATGATGGATGGATTGTCAGTTGAATGATGAAGAATATTATGAGAGGATTAAAAATGATGGATGGATTGTCAGTTGAATGATGAAGAATATTATGAGAGAATTGAAAATGATGGATGGATTGTCAGTTGAATGATGAAGAATATTATGAGAGGGTTGAAAATGATGGATGGATTGTCAGTTGAATGATGAAGAATATGAGAGGATTAAAAATGATGGATGGATTGTCAGTTGAATAATGAAGAATATTATGAGAGGGTTGAAAATGATGGATGAATTGTCAGTTGAATGATGAAGAATATGAGAGGATTAAAAATGATGGATGGATTGTCAGTTGAATGATGAAGAATATTATGAGAGAATTGAAAATGATGGATGGATTGTCAGTTGAATGATGAAGAATATTATGAGAGAATTGAAAATGATGGATGGATTGTCAGTTGAATGATGAAGAATATTATGAGAGAATTGAAAATGATGGATGGATTGTCAGTTGAATGATGAAGAATATTATGAGAGAATTGAAAATGATGGATGGATTGTCAGTTGAATGATGAAGAATATTATGAGAGAATTGAAAATGATGGATGGATTGTCAGTTGAATGATGAAGAATATTATGAGAGGATTAAAAATGATGGATGGATTGTCAGTTGAATGATGAAGAATATTATGAGAGGGTTGAAAATGATGGATGGATTGTCAGTTGAATGATGACGAATATTATGAGAGAATTGAAAATGATGGATGGATTGTCAGTTGAATGATGACGAATATTATGAGAGAATTGAAAATGATGGATGGATTGTCAGTTGAATGATGACGAATATTATGAGAGAATTGAAAATGATGGATGGATTGTCAGTTGAATGATGAAGAATATTATGAGAGGGTTGAAAATGATGGATGGATTGTCATTTGAATGATGACGAATATTATGGGATGATTGAAAATGATGGATGGATTGTCAGTTGAATGATGACGAATATTATGAGAGAATTGAAAATGATGGATGGATTGTCAGTTGAATGATGAAGAATATTATGAGAGGGTTGAAAATGATGGATGGATTGTCATTTGAATGATGACGAATATTATGGGATGATTGAAAATGATGGATGGATTGTCAGTTGAATGATGACGAATATTATGAGAGGGTTAAAGATGATGGATGGATTGTCATTTGAATGATGACGAATATTATGAGAGAATTGAAAATGATGGATGGATTGTCATTTGAATGATGACGAATATTATGGGATGATTGAAAATGATGGATGGATTGTCAGTTGAATGATGAAGAATATTATGAGAGGATTAAAAATGATGGATGGATTGTCAGTTGAATGATGAAGAATATTATGAGAGAATTGAAAATGATGGATGGATTGTCATTTGAATGATGACGAATATTATGGGATGATTGAAAATGATGGATGGATTGTCAGTTGAATGATGACGAATATTATGAGAGGGTTGAAAATGATGGATGGATTGTCAGTTGAATGATGAAGAATATTATGAGAGAATTGAAAATGATGGATGGATTGTCAGTTGAATGATGAAGAATATTATGAGAGAATTGAAAATGATGGATGGATTGTCAGTTGAATGATGAAGAATATTATGAGAGGATTAAAAATGATGGATGGATTGTCAGTTGAATGATGAAGAATATGAGAGGATTAAAAATGATGGATGGATTGTCAGTTGAATAATAAAGAATATTATGGGATGATTGAAAATGATGGATGGATTGTCAGTTGAATGATGACGAATATTATGAGAGGGTTGAAAATGATGGATGGATTGTCAGTTGAATGATGAAGAATATTATGAGAGAATTGAAAATGATGGATGGATTGTCAGTTGAATGATGAAGAATATTATGAGAGAATTGAAAATGATGGATGGATTGTCATTTGAATGATGACGAATATTATGGGATGATTGAAAATGATGGATGGATTGTCAGTTGAATGATGAAGAATATTATGAGAGGATTAAAAATGATGGATGGATTGTCAGTTGAATGATGACGAATATTATGAGAGAATTGAAAATGATGGATGGATTGTCATTTGAATGATGACGAATATTATGGGATGATTGAAAATGATGGATGGATTGTCAGTTGAATGATGACGAATATTATGAGAGGGTTGAAAATGATGGATGGATTGTCAGTTGAATGATGAAGAATATTATGAGAGAATTGAAAATGATGGATGGATTGTCAGTTGAATGATGAAGAATATTATGAGAGAATTGAAAATGATGGATGGATTGTCAGTTGAATGATGAAGAATATTATGAGAGGATTAAAAATGATGGATGGATTGTCAGTTGAATGATGAAGAATATGAGAGGATTAAAAATGATGGATGGATTGTCAGTTGAATAATAAAGAATATTATGGGATGATTGAAAATGATGGATGGATTGTCAGTTGAATGATGACGAATATTATGAGAGGGTTGAAAATGATGGATGGATTGTCAGTTGAATGATGAAGAATATTATGAGAGAATTGAAAATGATGGATGGATTGTCAGTTGAATGATGAAGAATATTATGAGAGAATTGAAAATGATGGATGGATTGTCAGTTGAATGATGAAGAATATTATGAGAGGATTAAAAATGATGGATGGATTGTCAGTTGAATGATGAAGAATATTATGAGAGGATTAAAAATGATGGATGGATTGTCAGTTGAATGATGAAGAATATTATGAGAGGATTAAAAATGATGGATGGATTGTCAGTTGAATGATGAAGAATATGAGAGGATTAAAAATGATGGATGGATTGTCAGTTGAATAATAAAGAATATTATGAGAGGGTTAAAGATGATGGATGGATTGTCAGTTGAATGATGAAGAATATTATGAGAGGATTGAAAATGATGGATGGATTGTCAGTTGAATGATGAAGAATATTATGAGAGGGTTGAAAATGATGGATGGATTGTCATTTGAATGATGACGAATATTATGGGATGATTGAAAATGATGGATGGATTGTCAGTTGAATGATGAAGAATATCATGAGAGGATTGAAAATGATGAATGAAAGTAACACAAAATTTGATTACTTATGAGGAACGTTTAAGACAAGTATTTGATAACATTAGATTTTAAGGCGACAATGTTATAGTCTGCATGTATTTCAGTTTTGTGATATGTTCCCCAGATGGGAAATTTATGGAAAGAATCTCTGTTCATGGAAATTCCATTTGATGTTAGATACACGAATGAAGAAAGAAAAGTTCTTTGCAGTTGTGGTATCTTCAACATCAAATACTGCCTCAATTCAGCATTAGAGGTGTTGAGCTGTGCAGGTCAAGTGGCCCTTATTCATATCAGCCATTTTCTTGTCTATGGCGTCTTGTGAGAATGTTGATTAGTCTTCATTTAATCAATGCAACACAGATAGTAGCTCAAGGTATATACATGTAAAGATCATGTCATGCCATTTCATTTCTTTTCACAAGGCTTCAGAATGCTGCTGACTCAAGGCCATACCTATAACAGGCCAGGCTATCATGCAACTGGAGTCCTAGTTAATTGATATAGCAATTAAAAGCAAAGAGAAAAATTCTCCTGTGAGATTATTTGGTATGTAAAACATTTTATATGTTTTACATACCAAATAATAAGAACCACAATGAGCGAATTGATAAATTTGACGAATTTTTATGAAGGAAAACAGAATTGATAAATTTGACGATTATTGACGCATTTTTATGAAGGAAAACAGAGGTCATTTTGAATAAACAAAAGGCATCAAGTTGGTATTTTCTGAATAAAGAACGCTGTCTGTATGAAAAGAAAACCTAATAAACGATTGACATAAAATTTTTACAAAATATATAAAAAATAACTTGAGAAATTAAAACTATGAAATACTAATTACATTTTAAAAAAATTAATGACGGCAAAATATATATGCAAATAAAATAAAATTTTGAGTTTTCTTTCTTTTGCTTTCTCTCTCTCTTTATCTCTCTATCGCTATCTCTTTCTCTCTCTTTTTCTCTCTTTTTCTCTCTTTTGTCTTTTTCTTTCTCTCTCTCTCTTTTTTCTTTTCCTTTCTCTTTTTCTTTCTCTCTCTTTTTCTTTCTCTCTCTTTTTCTTTCTCTCTTTTTCTTTCTCTCTTTTTCTTTCTCTTTTTCTTTCTCTCTCTTTCTTTCTCTCTCTCTTTTTCTCTTTCTTTCTCTCTCTCTTTTTCTCTTTCTTTCTCTCTCTCTCTTTTTCTCTTTCTTTCTCTCTCTCTCGTTTTCTCTTTCTCTCTCTCTCTCGTTTTCTCTTTCTTTCTCTCTCGCTTTATATCTCTATTTCTCTGTATCTATTTCTCTCTCAATTTCTTTTTCTCTCTGTCTTTGGAAGTTTGATTATGAAATTATTGAATTATAAAATATATATATATTTTTTTAGGTTTTAAGCTATCGATAAGAAAAGTCGAGAATCTGACAAGATAATTTTATTTATTAGATAGAACTGCTGTGCAACATTGATTAACATGTTATCTAATGCTTGCATCAGTGAGGGCACCAGAATCGTGCTGGTGCAAAACGGAAAATAAAACCATGAGTTTGACCTTTTTAAGCCAGGATACAAACATACAAGTCACAGAGGACAGAAGCGAACAAAACGAATGGATTTAATGATCAAGTATTCATGTATGAAAAAATTAGAATCGGTCTCTTTTCTCACTGACACAAGACAAAGCAGAAAACAGATGCAATCTTGATTCTCTGGATTTTCAAGGTAATTCTTCAATACAGCTATCAAATGTGGATTTTATTTCAATGTCTGTTTGAAGACAGAGATGACATTTTTTTAGTGTCTCTCCACCTCACTTGTTGAATAACTTAGGTCTACTCCAAGTAGACTGTTGTCCCCTTTGAGTTTATCTAACACTTTGTGGGCCCCCATAATGTCATGTTTGTTGACGATCCTTGTCAAGTCTGTTAAGCAAAAACCCCTTTGTTGAATCGGATCAAGAACTTCTTGAAAAACCGTCAACTGAAGTTGTTGATCTTTGTAAAATAAGCCTACAAAGTGAATCTACTTCAAAATGACAATATTATTATTTTGAGAGATATCTATCTAGATACATATCTCACTCCCCCTCTCTCTGTCTCTATCTCACTCCCACTTTCTCTCTCTCTCTCAAACCCACTTCAAATACGTATATCCGATTTTAATGAAATTTTAACCATATGTATAAGACATTAGTTCAGTGAGTTTTCAAAAATTTTAGGGTTTTTTTCGACTATATTAGAGAGCAAAATGGGGTTAGTAAAAATAAAAGAAAAGAAAAACAGGAAATAATATGGTGTTATGAGAATAGTAAAAAAAGGACCTAGTGTTCCTCATTAAATCCCAAAGTAAGGTCGAGTCTTTCTGCTAGTTAAATTCTATAGGAAAAAAAAAGCCTTAGGGAAACGTGGACAAATGTGCATGCTAGTTAACTACTCAAAAAGGGTTGAAAAAAAAACACAAAAAAACAAAACAAATATATAACAAATTACTTTTACCAAACGCAAGAAAATTTAATTTTTTATCGACCTGCAAAGTTTTTTTAGTTTTTTAAAAACTTTTGTGAGTGTTTATTTTAATTTTTTTCAGAATTTGTATCGTAGCCTAGAAGGCTTGTAAAAAAAAATGGATCTAAGATGGCTGCCGTAATTTATTTGATTTGTAGGTTCGATCTCGTATGTTTATCAACTGAAAAATGGAAAATTAAACAAAAATACAACTAATAACTGTCACCAAAACGCATTAAAATTTAATTTTTGACCTACCTGCATATTTTTAACTTCCTGAAACGGTTTTAAAGTTGTTTTTTATTTCAAAATAAGTTGCAGAGTATCGTAGCTTTTGGCCTGACGTGGCCGTCCATTTTGTTTTTACAAGCCTCAGAGGCTACAATACAAATTCTGAACAAAAAAAATAACACTTACCAGAAATTCAAAAACTGAAAAACTATTGCAAGTCCCGAGGACCCCCCCCCCCCCCAACGTTGAAATGATATATTTCTTATATAGCCTATGACCTTCACTGAGAGGTTAGTAGTCTACATGCCAATTTTCAAGCAATTCTGTCCAGCAGTTTGGGTGAACATAAGACATGAAGATCAGATGGACACGCACACAGTTACTATCTTATATACAGGGTGGGCCAAAATAAGGGTCCTATCTTTAAATTTGAATAACTTGAATTTGAATAACTTCCACAAAATAAAAGTTAAACTCACCAAACTTTATGTGTGTGTAGACTGACCCTTCCGAGATTTTTTGAAATAAACAAAACAAATTTTAGCCGAAAAACACTTCTTAAAACTTCCAAAAACTAAAGTATTGTTTTTTACACTGTTTTGAGTTTTTAAGCAAAATAATGTTTTCTAAATGAGGGTACGTTCCTTAGGGCTAATACGGCTCATGCTTGCTTCGGAAGGGGTCCTTTACTTATTCTAAAAAAAAAAAATTAAAAAAAATCAATAAATAAAAAAGTTATCAATTTTTAAAAATAGGACCCTTATTTTTGCCCACCCTGTATATAGATAAAATTTTGTTGCATTTGTTTATTTTGCTTGCTTGTCATGCAGTGGGTGACGTCATATAAGGCCTCGTGCACATTGGATGATGTAATTAAAGGGTGATTGATGAGATAAGTACTGGGAGGAGGTGAATGGTGTAAATAATTAAACGAGAGGGAGAAAGAGCAGATAGAAAACGAATGATTATTATCACGAAAGATATCTGTTTATATAAACTAAGGTATGTGTGCATGTTTATATATTTGTATGTATATATATTTGTATGTATAGGCTTCACTCCAAAACTAATTAACCGATCATTATGAATTTTTGAAATAGGCTGTCAGGCGTAACGGTGGGTAATGTGGGCTATATTTAGTTTAGTTTTAGGCAAGACGGTAGTCATCGGAGACGCTGCTCATCTCCTTGTCTGACCCACACATGTTCAAATTGATAAACACGTTTTTCTCGGTAAGAGATTGTTATTCACACACGCATTCATATTCCTACAGAGACAATTTCTTCTCCAAAACATTTTATTTTCACGTATACAATTTCTTTATTGAATATATTTTCCCATGTGCGTTTTAATCATATGAACTATTTCAACTCCACACACGTTATTCATACATACATACAGCATTCATCATTCGACATACACACTGTATGCGTACTAATGTACTGTTTCATTGTCATTACACACGTTCAATAAACGCTTTATTTAAAAAAAAATATTGCCTGTGAATTATTATTTTGCCTTGCATGTGACATTGCTTGTATTATGAACATGTAACCGGGATTTCCCCTCGAAGCCCAACAGGGCTTTGTGAAAATTCAGATACCTCCAATTTTTGTGAAATTTTAACAATAAGTATTAGAAATCAATTAATAAATATTTCCCAAATTTTATTTTGGGTGGTAACCTAATGTGGACACAACCTCCCATTTGAAAATTAAAATATATAATATTTCACCTGAATTTGATCCATATTTAGCAAGATTCCCTGAATTTCAAATTTTTTTTTAAAATTCTGTAAGCTTAAGCCTTAGATTTTAGACATTTTCTAGAATCAAAATCATATAATAGGTTTTGATCAAAATTGGAATAAGGATTCTAAACATAAGGTTTAGTATCATTATATCTTGACTCAATCTCTGTACCGGGGATATAAAAGTGGTGCCAAACTGTTCTATTCAGGAGGAACTAATTTTACCTGGTCCTTGGACGGATATTCTTTCAGTATTTCTATATATTTAATAATATATATAACAAATACTGAGCCAACGGGTTGTCTAGTATTATACACTTTTAAATAAATGTTGTTAAAAGAAACGACTATTGCTGTTCACATACACTATATATGTATCGATGAATCTAGCCATTATGTACGCATGTATATAGACGCACAGAATGAATGTGCCATAATTATATAAGGTTCAGGGTGGTGGCTATCAATTAAGCAAACACATATTTGACTATCAGAATATATCACATTCTGGAATAATCGGTCGGTGTTTGTGGAGGAGAACCATGATTTAAATTAACTACATCCGTCATCACCCCCCACCCCCACCCTCCAACTCCATAATCAACAAGACCGCTGTCATCCCCATCCCCTCACATAATCGCCAAAACTCAAGCCCACCTCTGCAGCCTCACCGTCATCATCATCCTAGGTGAAGCACAGCCTGGCCTTCCAGAGAAAGTCAAATAGCGACTGAACGGCCATGCAACTAAGTACAGCTTAAAGGGAACACAATGGCCGGGTGTATGGAATGAGTTGAAACATATGTGTGCACACACACATTCACGCACACACACACACACACACATACACAAGCTAAGTGAGTCTTCTCTTCCCTACAACCTCTTTTCACACAGAAGAGACGTTGCTAGTCTCTCTCTACTCCATCGTTATTTTCATGGAAGGTGCTCGACTGAACTCCAGTTTTTTGTTCCTCCTTGTAAGACATTCACAGCAAGAACTTGTCTTGCGACCACAATGAAAGTCTTTTCTTTTTCCCTCCATATCCCTAGGAAGAATTTCCATGGCCAGAGCTTCTTTACAATGCAACACATTACTGTGGGACAGCTTCCCTGCTGATTACAGCATGGTCATCATCAAATACAATGTAAACAAATTCTTGTCCTAAATAACGAAGTTACTACCATTGAACAATCTTAGTACTCCCATAGTGCTCCCCATCTTTCGTCTGGCAACAATCCCCGTCTCATCAACCCTTATCCTCGAGTGTATTTTGGCCTTGATAAGTAATGACCCCAATAGTAAAAAACACACATCGTTGTACTAAAACAAAGTCAACCAACGTTTGTTTCTGTGAGGCTTTTTTTCCTATATACTTTAATAACACAAAATACATGTTAAAATATTCCTTTGTTGTACAATATATAACTGAACAAGTCACCCATCTCTCTCTTAGCTATCTATGTATATCTCTCGCCCTCTCTCACTGTATATTAATTCAGCTATTCTAATAGCTTTTAATGTCAATGTGACCATTTAGAGAAAGAGCAACTCTCTCTTTTTTTTTTTTAGCCCCAGGAAGAGACCCCTTGATTTCTGAGAACTTCGACTGAAGTAAAATGAAACAATAAATTCTCTTTACTTCTATATTATGATCCTTATGGATAATATAGAAGAGACCTATTATTTTGCTATCTAATTTACATACATTTTTACGGTATGTACGTACACACTGTAAATTACAGTGTGTACGTACATACCGTAAAAATGTATGTAAATTAGATAGCAAAATAATAGGTCTCTTCTATATTATCCATAAGGATCATAATATAGAAGTAAAGAGAATTTATTGTTTCATTTTACTTCAGTCGAAGTTCTCAGAAATCAAGGGGTCTCTTCCTGGGGCTAACACTTGATCTCTCTATATATAGGGTACATAGATATTCGAATATTTCATTAAGGTTCTTCTTTACCTGCAAATCGTTGAGTTTGTAAAGAAGTTAAAAACATTAATTTTCTTTTCTCCAATGAACAAATTAACTGTGGTATAACCTATCTTTCTTGTTGTCTCTTAGTCTTACTGGATTCCAGGACAAGAATTCATCTTGTCTGGTGGAGTATCAAGCTAAGTGCTGTTAATTGAGGTAACATCACTTGGAGAAGGTGCATCATTTATCGTATGGACCCGTGTATAGCCGTGTTGAGTTGATCTTATTGGGGCTTTGAATACTATGTTATTTATTTGGTCAGGGTTTACTTATAAGGTGAAGTATCCTCATGTCAGATTGTTCTGACAAAAAACCTTGTACAGAGAGTCCGAAGACACTTGAGGATGGTGTCCAGTAGGTAATTCAAACTCCCCTTAACAGATATCTCACAGTTTATGAATTTTCAAATGAAATTAAAATGGAAAAAATAGTGGTAGTGGCCCAAAGGGTCACATGTAGTGTGTGTATATATGATGCTTATTTAGATTAGGACCCGATCGTTAAGGTTGGGATCAAAGTTAGCCTGGGTCCTAATCTGATAAAGTACCGTGTGTGTGTGCGTGTATATATATATATAATATATATCTTTTGTTCTGGAGAAAAAAATCAAACATGGTGCTTAATTATTATAAGAGCATAATTTATTTATTCATTAATAATGTTACAGAAGATAAGGTCAAATCAACATGGTACCATAGGTTTCATGTCTGGAGTGGGCCCAAATCGAAAACTAATGTTTCGTTCGGTTTGTTTATATTTATAAACAAGTCGCTCTGATCATCTTCAGCCATTAGTTTTCGATCTGGGATCACTACAGGCTTGAAACCTTTGGTACCATGTGGATTTGACCTGATCTTCTATAACTTATCGTTGTGATAGATGTGCTCCTCACAACACATAAAAGATTATTCACTATGAAGATGTTGTATTATGCGCATCAAATAGTTCTGAAATGTATGGAGACCAAAAGAGGATGCTATGACTAGGTCATCTTAGAAAGATCAAACACATTACCATTGGATTATTTCATTGCAGACTACAATATGGTCGTGTTGAAGTCCATAAAATACTTTCCAAGCCGCCCTCTTAAGTAATCAGATTTTGTCCGTTCCATCCATTGTTTTCAATCTTCTCATAGTATTGTTCATAATTCAACTGACAATTTCATTAACTCTTATCCTCGAGTGGCTTTTCGCCTTGGTAAGTGATGACTCATTGGTATAAAAATATGTATTACTTCATTATATGGGAATTCTGAAGGCTGTGTGAATGGGAATAAGGGTATGATATTGGTGAACGTGAGAAGGGACAAGTTAGCGCTTTGAGCTCTATGATGAGCTGGTCTTCAGCTATAAGTGTTGTCCAAGTTCTTACAGATTTCAACAGTTTAATAAAGTCCTAACATATTTCAACAGTTTAATAAAGTCCTGACAGATTTCAACAGTTTAATAAAGTCCTGACAGATTTCAACAGTTTAATAAAGTCCTGACAGATTTCTACAGTTTAATAAAGTCCGTACAGATTTCAACAGTTTAATAAAGTCCTGACAGATTTCAACAGTTTAATAAAGTCCTAACATATTTCAACAGTTTAATAAAGTCCTAACATATTTCAACAGTTTAATAAAGTCCTAACAGATTTCAACAGTTTAATAAAGTCCTAACAGATTTCAACAGTTTAATAAAGTCCTGACAGATTTCAACAGTTTAATAAAGTCCTGACAGATTTCAACAGTTTAATAAAGTCCTGACAGATTTCAACAGTTTAATAAAGTCCTGACAGATTTCTACAGTTTAATAAAGTCCTGACAGATTTCAACAGTTTAATAAAGTCCTGACAGATTTCAACAGTTTAATAAAGTCCTGACAGATTTCAACAGTTTAATAAAGTCCTGACAGATTTCAACAGTTTAATAAAGTCCTGACAGATTTCTACAGTTTAATAAAGTCCGTACAGATTTCAACAGTTTAATAAAGTCCTGACAGATTTCAACAGTTTAATAAAGTCCTAACATATTTCAACAGTTTAATAAAGTCCTAACATATTTCAACAGTTTAATAAAGTCCTAACAGATTTCAACAGTTTAATAAAGTCCTAACAGATTTCAACAGTTTAATAAAGTCCTGACAGATTTCAACAGTTTAATAAAGTCCTGACAGATTTCAACAGTTTAATAAAGTCCTGACAGATTTCAACAGTTTAATAAAGTCCTGACAGATTTCTACAGTTTAATAAAGTCCTGACAGATTTCTACAGTTTAATAAAGTCCTGACAGATTTCTACAGTTTAATAAAGTCCTGACAGATTTCTACAGTTTAATAAAGTCCTGACAGATTTCAACAGTTTAATAAAGTCCTGACAGATTTCAACAGTTTAATAAAGTCCTAACAGATTTCAGCAGTTTAATAAAGTCCTAACAGATTTCAACAGTTTGATGAAGTGCTAACAGATTTCAGCAGTTTGATGAAGTGCTAACAGATTTCCACAGCTTGATAAAGTTCTTACAGATTTCCACAGCTTGATAAAGTTCTTACAGATTTCCACAGCTTGATAAAGTTCTTACAGATTTCCACAGCTTGATAAAGTTCTTACAGATTTCCACAGCTTGATAAAGTTCTTACAGATTTCCACAGCTTGATAAAGCTCTTACAGATTTCCACAGCTTGATAAAGCTCTTACAGATTTCCACAGCTTGATAAAGCTCTTACAGATTTCCACAGCTCGATAAAGCTCTTACAGATTTCCACAGCTCGATAAAGCTCTTACAGATTTCCACAGCTCGATAAAGCTCTTACAGATTTCCACAGCTCGATAAAGCTCTTACAGATTTCCACAGCTCGATAAAGCTCTTACAGATTTCCACAGCTCGATAAAGCTCTTACAGATTTCCACAGCTCGATAAAGCTCTTACAGATTTCCACAGCTCGATAAAGCTCTTACAGATTTCCACAGCTCGATAAAGTTCTTACAGATTTCCACAGCTCGATAAAGCTCTTACAGATTTCCACAGCTCGATAAAGTTCTTACAGATTTCCACAGCTGGATAAAGTTCTTACAGATTTCCACAGCTTGATAAAGTTCTTACAGATTTCCACAGCTTGATAAAGCTCTTACAGATTTCCACAGCTTGATAAAGCTCTTACAGATTTCCACAGCTTGATAAAGCTCTTACAGATTTCCACAGCTTGATAAAGCTCTTACAGATTTCCACAGCTTGATAAAGCTCTTACAGATTTCCACAGCTTGATAAAGCTCTTACAGATTTCCACAGCTTGATAAAGCTCTTACAGATTTCCACAGCTTGATAAAGCTCTTACAGATTTCCACAGCTTGATAAAGCTCTTACAGATTTCCACAGCTTGATAAAGCTCTTACAGATTTCCACAGCTTGATAAAGCTCTTACAGATTTCCACAGCTTGATAAAGCTCTTACAGATTTCCACAGCTTGATAAAGCTCTTACAGATTTCCACAGCTTGATAAAGTTCTTACAGATTTCTATAGCTTGATAAAGTTCTTACAGATTTCCACAGCTTGATAAAGTTCTTACAGATTTCCACAGCTTGATAAAGTTCTTACAGATTTCCACAGCTTGATAAAGTTCTTACAGATTTCCACAGCTTGATAAAGTTCTAACAGATTTCCACAGCTTGATTTAGTACGAAAAACTTCAACTATTCAGATTTTTTTTTCCACTTTCAGGATCCCAAAATTCCAACTAAGATTCCTAGGATTCCTAAAATTCTGACTTTGACTCTTAGTTGTCCCAACATTTCAACTCATAGGATTTCCACAATTCTAACTGCGACTCCTGGGATTCCTAAAATTCTGACTGTGACTCCTAGGATTCCTAAAATTTTGACGACTAGAATTTCTTAAATTCTTACTGCGATTCCTTGGATTCCCCAAATTCTGACCCTGAATCCATAGGATTCCAAAAATTTTGACTGCGACTCTTAGGATTCCAAAAATTCCCATATTCAGACCGTATGTTGATTCTGTAGAGATAAAATAAAATAAAACTTTGACTCTTAGCATTTTCACGGCCCGACTTTTCAACCCTGTGAACAAGTGTGTCCAAGACTTGTTTAAAAAGAAGCTATTAATATAATTAAATTCACTGTATTTTAATTTTTGTTAGGATTCTAATAGAAATTATGCATAATGTCAATATATTGATGATTCTGGAGACAATGTGTACATTGCTTGTTGTCTCGAACTGGCCGACCCTGAAAAGTGTGTCTAGGATCACTGCAGGCAATTGTTTATCACCAATCGATTGGATTATATTTGGGGATTAAAGGATTATTGAAATCGCAACATAAAATATTCGTCAATCAATTTTTGTCTGTGGTCAGTGGATTTGGATACAGTAATCCTCATATGATGATGTATACATACATAAATAAATGCTCCAAAATACACACAAACATACAGGTGTATGCACACATGCATACATACCTGTATTTCACACACATGCATGCGTGCAATGCTTACATATATACATATGTAAGCAAAATGAGCACACATATACCTGAGATGCACACATGTATATATCACACACACCTGCGATGCACATATACATATAACACACATAACTCTGATGCATATATATATGTAATGTGCACACACACACATCCATTATACATGCCTGTAATGCTCACATATATATATCCAAAATGCACACATACATAACTACATATATACATACATAACTACATATATACATACATAACTACATACATAACTACATACATAGATACATACATACATAACTACATACATAGATACATAACTACATACATATACATACGTATATAACTACATACGTATATAACTACATACGTACAGAACTACATACGTACATACATAACTACATACACACATACATACATAACTACACACATACATGCATAACTACACACATAACTACACAACTACACACATAACTACATACATATACGTACATAACTACATATGTACATAACTACATATGTACATAACTACATATGTACATAACTACATATGTACATAACTACATATGTACATGACTACATATGTACATGACTACATATGTACATGACTACATATGTACATGACTACATATGTACATGACTACATATGTACATGACTACATATGTACATGACTACATATATACATGACTACATACGCACATGACTACATACGCACATACATACATACACAACTACATACATACACACATACATACATACACACATACATACATAACTACATACACGCATACATACATAACTACATACATACACACATACATACATACACGCATACATACATAACTACATACATGCATACATACATACATAACTACATACATACATAACTACATATATAACTACATACATATATAACTACATACCTGTAATACATACATAAATACTAAAAATTCACACAGAGTAATAGCAGTCTGTTGAAAGTTGATGACGTCACTCCCCACAATAAGCTGGAGAGTGTGGTGTATGGAATTGGTTTCTTTTTCTCTGATTTAGTATATTTGCTAGTTATTTGAAAAGGAATATTATTATTAGCAGTAAATTATACAGATTAATGTCGAAAGCACTGGGGAATTTCCAGGGATCCTAATCGTACTGTATTATTACAGACCATGTAGTCAAATTGAACAGATATATGACCGTTTCCGGATTGTAATCTCTTTTTTTCTTAGCGTTTTTTGTAGCAACAAATACTTAAATATTTGATTAGCCATCTCTCTTCATCGTCACGAGTTAGGGGAGCCATTTCCCTATCAAGCTTTGACCCGCCATTGATAGGGGGTATTACTGTTTTCCACTGCAGTGACAGGAGGTCAAAGCTTGACAGACAGTTATTATACATTGACCCCTTCCTTCGTTTTAGGAAAATAATTAGTCTGCCCCTTTTCTACTGTCGACTTAAGCTTTTGTAATAACACAGCGTTTAAACTGATTATAGTAATTTTGCTTTTTTTTTTCTGGAACAGTTTTGAGCTGATACTAAGAGAAGGTGCTGAAAGATAGACTATACTTGATCCAATCAAAATTGAATGTATTTCTTTTCTCTTTCTTTTGCCCCCCCCCCCCCCCCCAATAAAAAAAAAACAAAAGAAAAAACGGTATATTGCCACTGGGTGGAGAATTGGACAATAAGATGTTTGTTCACATTATATTTAAATTTCTGCGTGCTGGTACGGTCGAAAAAAAAACAAAAAAAACAGGAAAAAAGGAGGAAATTCTCAAGGCCAACTTGCCAAGGAAAGAAACTATTAGAGTATAAAATCATCCGGCATCTAGGGACCTCTACAGAGAAGGGGTGTGATTTTGCTGCTAGTCAGGTGGGTCAGGGGTACGTTGAGGGGAGTACTGGTGCAGTGAGTTCATCCGAGCATTTTCTGTGAAAGTACTTGTAAATCAAGCACAGGGATGCAACACTTCGGCGATGCGGCAGGAGTTTAAGAAGAACTTAGTAATTGCTATTTTTAAAGAAATGTCTAGTTTTACTTTAAAAAAATTTAGTCAGTTCTACTTTTTGTTTTACTAATGGGTCAACCACTTATCAAGGCCAAAAGCCACTCGAGGATAGGAGTTAGTGATGAAGAATATTATGAGAGGAATGAAATTGATGAATGAAATGAACAAGGTTTGATTACTTATGAGGACGGTTTATGACAAAGTATTTGTTTACATTGGATTTGAAGACGACCATGTTGTAGCATGTGGGCAGTTACGTGCAAGAAAGGGGGGGGGGGAGGGCAACATGGCAGTGGCTCCGGACATCCAAATTGAAGAGGTGTGGGAGAGATCCAATCATATTAAAACTATCTCCCTTTCTTATATTTCTCATTTGAAATTTTGTGGTGAAAACTATAAAGATGGGGCTGCTTGTTTTTATTTCTTCAATTATATTTAATTAAATTCGTCTTCAAAACCTAAACAAACATTAAATATTATGTAGAAACCCTATTTTATCCTAATTTGGAAGGTTTTGGGGTGAGTGAGGATGAAGTCACCCATTGCCAGCACTCTCAGGTCGACTCAGAGTGGTGGTAGTGGTGGTGGTAGTATGCCAGGATCACATCTATGGGTATGGGTTGTATTTATCTCCATCTCACAGCGGGAAGATTAGACATAAAGTTATGAAAAGTGGTATTTGAAAAGCCAGCGCCCTAGAGGAAGAGCACTTTGGCCGACCAAAAAATGCCCGGGCAGCTTCGTTGGCATTTCCCGATAGGGACACCTCAGGCGATTAGCAATAAACTAACCTCTTCTCAAAGGGCGAGAAGGCAAAGCCTGGGAGGGTGGACCTCCTAGAACTGCGCAGGACCATACCTCAGAGAGACGGAGAACAAGGCCACACCAGCACAGCATGCCCAAGATTCTGTCGGTCTGATTTTGGTATGAAATAGTCACCCCCTTTTTTGTATGACATGAAACTGAATCTGGTGGTGAGGCCTCAATTTGGGAGCTTTGGGGACGTGTGGGGTCACCATTTAGTTTCTATTACTCCCAGGTCGATTTTGACTTGGAGTGGTAGTACCTGTCAGGGTCCCATCTATTGTTTAAATAAAAGTACATCATGAATACCTAGTTAAAGCCAACACCATGAATAATGATAATAATAGTAATGATAATAATAGTAATGATGATAATAGTGATGATGATAATAGTGATGATGATAATAGTGATGATGATGATGATGATAATGATAGTAATGATAATAATACTAATAACAATAATAATAATAATATTCAAAATCCAACTTAATCTTTCTAAACAAAAACAAGAGAACTTGCTTAATTATTGATATAGTCTGCTCCTTTCGACACCAGAATGAAGGAGAGAGAACAAAAAAATATATCAAGATCTAAAATGGGAATTAGTTAAACTATGGAAATGTAAAGAAGTAAAGGTGATTCCCCTTGTAATTGGAACGCTTGGAGCCATAACGAAAAGCCACCATAAATGGCTTAAACAGATTGTCGAGACAATTTTTTTTCCAATTCTGCAAAACATCCAAAAGTTGAGACTACTATGAAATAATAATGATAATAATTAAAAAGATAATGATAATAATGATAATAATAAATTATAAAAGCACACACAATATGGTTGCATCAGCCTCGGCTGATATCACACAAAATAGTCACGAAGGGTCAAGGAGGATGGAAAGACCAACGAGGGAGATTACTAATCAGACCTCCCCTAGTAGGGTGTGAAAAATACTGGGACCTTTGGGAGACTTATTGCAACCCAAATCTCAGAGAAGACCAATGGTCGTTACTAGTGAGAAATGAATGGTAAGCGGCTGTTGTGATACCGCAAAGTCATTTGCAATGGTTATTAAAAAGAGGTGGAGAGTACTGGAAATCTAGGGAGGCTTGTTGTCACTTAGACTCCAGGGAGCAATCATTTATGTGTAGGAACTCCTAGTGAATACAAATAATAATAATAATATAATAATAAAATTTATAAAAACACACAATGTGGTTGCACCAGCCTCGGCTGATACCACCTAAAATAATCATGAAGCGTCAAAGAGAATGGAAAGACCAATGAGGAAGATTACTAATCAGACTTCAACTAGAAGGTTGCGGAGAGTACTGGAATCGTAGGGAGGCTTATTGTCACGCAAATCCCAGAGAAGACCAATGGTCATTGCCAGCAAGAAATCAATGGTAAGCGGCTGCTGCGATAACACAAAATCATTTGCAATGGTTATCAAAAAGAGGTGGAGAGTACTGGAAATCTGGGGAGGCTTGTTGTCTCTCAGACTCCCGGGAACCTCACAGGTTATTATCAATGAGCAATTACTATTATTATTATTTATATTGTAAATGAAAAAAGAGGCTATGTAGCAATATCCTCTTAATCTATATATCTATTTTTATATATATATAAAAGAGAGAGAGAGAGAGAGAGAGTGTCAGGTTGTATATGAAAAGAAATCAAATAAAGTGCTCGATCATATAAGAGAGCTAATATAATTTATTTAGATACTATATATTACATATTTCAGCAATGTACCGCGGTTTCATCCAAAAGGGCAGATTTAGACATCTTTAGTAAATCTTCGTGCTTGCCGATGATTCCACTGGGCACGAAGATTTACTAAAGATGTCTAAATCTGCCCTTTTGGATGAAACCGCGGTACATTGCTGAAATGTGTAATATACAGTATCTAAATAAATTATATATATATATATATACTATGAAAAAGTTATGATGTTTTGGGAATGTTTGCATGAATGTACATACATATATACATATACATATACATATTTCTGTTTATATCCAATTTCAAAAAGCAAAAATAAACTCGACCAGAAAAAATGCAACTGTGATTCAGGATAAATCAATAGATCAAAGCATCACGTATATATAGAAAGTATCGGAATCAACTGATCGGGAATTGACACCGACCAGACAATGAATTATTTTAATAATTATTAACAGGAATATAAATTCACTGTAAATCTATTGAAGATTTCCTATTGTATTTTTAAAATTCGTACAAAGAAACCATTTCAATATTCATAGCCTTTGAAATTTCATTGAACTTCTTACATATCAAGACAAAAAAAGACATCCTCGTTAATTTAGTTTTAGCAAAAGAGGGATCAAATTTGCCTTCTATTTCTTGTGAAATACCCATGGATTATGAGCCCTGATACGGTTTAACAGATACGTAGGTACTTTATTATTTTTCATATTGTACATTAGAAGTTTTGTTACCGTGGTGATATCATTGGAGCACAGGGTGGAGCAGGTGCTAGTGTGACTACAAGAGTAAGACGTGGATGGAAGAAGTTCAGGGAACTTCTGCCGTAACAAATCAACAGAGCGTTACCACTGTCGACCGTATGCGGTGTGATGATGTATGGGAGTGAAACCTGGCCAGCGAGAGTTGAGAACATGCGTGGAGAGAAATGATATGAGAGTTATATGATAGATGTGTGATGTGAGTATCAAAGACAGGCTTAGATCAGATGACCTCAGAGGAAGATTGAATCTAGAATGTAATGTGTGCAGAAAAGGAGACTTCGATGGTATGGCCACATTGAAAATGGATGAGAGTTCTTGGGTTAGTAGATGTAGAGCAGTTGAGGCAGCAGGTTTAGTTTACAGGGAAAGCCAAAGAAAACATGGGAGGAGATGATAAGAATGGACTTGAGAGAAAGAGGCATAAATAAAGACCTGGACAGAGATAGGTTTGTTTGGAAGTTGATTTCTAAAAGCTGTCCAACACATGCCAGCATGTAAAACAGCGATTAAGCTGAATATGATGACGATTAAAATGCGGCTATGTAGCAATCTCCTGTTTTTAATATTTGAAATTAATATGTATTTTAAGATATTAAACATTCAAATTATGAGAACCCTTTGTTACCAAGATGATTGGATTCAGCATTAAACAACCCAAAAGAACTGATATGCCTAAAAAAAGAAAAAAAAGAAAGGGAGACAAATATTATCTTTGTTTAATAGGAAAGTTTACTTCCCCAACCCCTGCTGTTTCGCCCCCCCCCCCATTTTCTTCTTTCTCTGGGGATTTATTGTTTGTTATTGTTGTGTAAGCCATAACATACTGACTAGGTTTTCCCAGCTGAGCAGTTGGCATCCCCCTGGGTGACTCATAGTTGCACCCCCACCCCTATTCATTAACTCCCAAGGGTGTGCTTATAACACCAAACAGCCAATAGAAGTGATTCCCAGTAAACAACATACAAAACAAAGGCATGCATCATTCACACTTGTTTGCAGGGGACTCACCAATCGATTCATGGTGACCAATTTAGATTATTTTTGTTAATAGAATTATGGGCCCTACTGAACCTAATTCTAGTATATATTAAATATTAACGTTTGTTAAAGCAAAATAAATTGTTTGGGACTATTAAAATAATTTCCAACGCTATTGATAATGTTTACCCATTCATTTATTTATTCTTTATTATCACTTATGTTTGAATTCATCTTTTGAAACATGACGTAAATCATAAATCTATGGCGTCACGCCAAAGCTATAATTATTTTATTACTGTAATGTTTTAAGCTCTATTTATAAGAAAGTCCAAATAGGTCAGTTGGTAGAACCTCAGACTGAAGATCTCAAGGTTTCGGTTTCGATTTTCGGTCATGGCATCCGCTTTATTTGTTGGCTATTTATTATTTACTAAATGCAATATCTTCTACTTCTAAAAGTAGTTCAGATCTCTATTTCGGAATCAGACAAATTCCGCAATGTATTTATTATGTTTAAAAAATTGTGACTTACAGGAAAATCTCTATTTCTATGAGATATACTAATGGGTCACCACTTACCAAGGCTAAAAGCCACTCCAGGTAAGAGTTAGTAATTAGTCGATTCCTCTACTATTGGTGAACGTGGTTATGACCTTTAAGTGCATCAAGTGGTGTGGCTCCAATTTAAGAGCTTTGCGGAATGTTACCCTTAAATTATCATTGCTCTCAGGTCCACTCTGATCCGGAGTCGTTATATATGTCAGGACCCCATCTATGGATTAAATAGAATTTGTTCCAACACATTACTCAACTGCCCGGGACACCCTTGGGCAAGGTGTTCAACTCAACCTTATTTCATCACCCCAAAATACATAATCTTCCCCAGCCCTTTCTACCTTTCTTTTCTGCCTACCCTAATCTTATTGACTACATACCCCCTCTCTAACCGTCCTGGGTATTACACAATCTGCACCCAGTGATGTGACCCCAATTTGAGAGCTTTTCAGTGTTGAGTTACCCAATAATCATCATTGCTCTCCGGTCCACTCTGATCCGGAGTGCTTATATCTCTGATGGTCCCATCTGTGGGTTAGATAGAATTTGCCCTGAGTACAATAATAAACTGCCTTGGACACCCTTGGGCAAGGTGTTCGCCTCTACCTCACCAACCATCCCCAAATCCATTTTTCTCAACCCTTTCTACCTTTTTTTTGTTGCCTACCCTGTTTCCCAATCCTGTCAATTACCCCCCCCCCCCCAAATAAAAACAAAAACAAATAAAAAAAAACAAAAAAACCCCAAAAAAAACAAATCAAACAATCTCTCCTCGGTATGACACAAAACTGCTTCCAATAGTGAGATCCTAATTTGAGATCTTTCAGGGGTGAGGAGTCACCCATTAGTTACTTGACCCGTCGTGGTAGTACCAGTCAGAGTTCCATCTATGGGTTGAAATAGAAACTCTCGTCTACAAACGATCTGTTTACAAAAGATGCGCCTACACAATAAATTAATCTACAAACCGATCATATACAAAACATATGTATGGTTGATATAAAGTACTCTTGTCATATTGTGGCTGGTCAATCTCTGTCCCATTTGAGGGTTCTTGATAAGGTGCAGAAACATATCTGTAATATTTGATTCACCCCACCCTTTCTTCTTCTCTGCACCCTCTCTCTCACAGACGTGATGTTGCTAGTCTCAGTCTTTTCTATAAATAATATTATGGTATATGTTTTTCAAAATTGTCTGAGTTATTCCCTGCTTCCTTTGTTCCAGCTCGTTTGACTCGTTGGTCTAGTGGTCTCCATCAGCTCGTTGTTTTGATACCTTATTGTAATACAGTTTTGTTTGTTCGAATTGAACCCTTTATTAAATCAAAATTAGCTTAAATTAGCTCTTGTTCTGTCAACCATAAGAGTCTTCTGACGGTTAAAGGTTCAATCCTCAGTACGGGCGATACTAAGAATACAATTGCGAATTACTTAAGACTTCTACCCGATCATGGCTGTAGGAACGAGAGCAAGCTACCCCTGTGGATTAAATAAAAGGTTTTGTTCGGAATTCTATACAGATTCCTGAGTTCGGCATAAGGATTTTCAAGTTCGACAAGATGCACATGAAGAAGGTTAGAGGTTATATCGGCTGAAACGTTCTGAAAATAACATCTAAGATGAGAACAGTAGTCTGAATAATCCAAATAATGAAAGTTGCATATGGCGTTGAAATTTGGTTGGTAGATAAATTTTTTTCTACATACTTTGCTCTTCATTTCTCTCTGTTCAGTAGTAGATTACATATTCTATCCAGTCCGATAACTCTTTGAACAGCATAGTCTGTGTGAGATTCACCATCTAATTGGAAAATGCATATGGAGTCTAAAATCGGTTAGTACATGCTTATTTGACATACGTTTATATTCATTCATGTAGTATTTGTAAACTAAATGAAAGAATACTTGCTTAGTACTTTCTATTAAACTAATAGAATCATTAAATTTTACATTTATTTCTAAATTAGCTTTTCTTGTTTTTACACGATGGTACACAGTGCAATACATAGCTGATAGAATTAATATTTAATTTCTTTTTAATCTATGATCCGTTTTCTAATAAAAAAATGATATCTAACATATAAAATTACCTTGTTGGATTTTCAAAGTCCGACCTTAATAGCCTTTAAGCTGACAAATCAAACTTTGCTTCGGATAAGCCAATTTTTATTGGTTATTGTTGTACCAAATAATTGGCAATATAATAAACGTACTTAGTTACAATTTATTAACAAAAATACTTAGTCTGGCCAAAACGATCTGATAATATAAAACATTTTTTACTAATCACCGAAAAATAAAATTCAGCAAGGGGAATAACTCATATTTTAATTAAAGTTCCAATCGATTTCATTGATTACATATTCTTTCCAGACCAACAGTTCTTTCAATAGCAGACATTTTGTTTATTCGCCATATTCACCATTTGTTACAACTGGAAATTGCATTATGTTTCGGAATTTTTGATATGAGGATTGATAATTTGTATTTTTATGATTCGGACTACTGTTCTCATCTTGGATGGTATTCTAACAACGTTTTGGCCTATGAAACCTCTGACCTTCTTCAGGTGCATCTTGTTGAACTCAAGAATCTATACAGAATTTCAAACGGAACCCTTTATTAAATCCAAGGGATTAGCTTGCACTTGTTCTCTCAACCATGACAGTCTTCTCATGGTTGAGGTTCAATCCTCAGTACGGGTGATACTAAGAATACAATTGCAAATTACTCAAAACTTCTACCCGATTATGGCTGACAGAACGAGAGAAAGCTATCCTCATGAATTTAATGAAGGGTTCCATTCGAAATTCCGTACAGATTCCTGAATTCGACAAGACTCACTTGAAGAACACCGGAGGTTACATTGGCCGAAACGTTGTGAGAATAACATCCAAGATGCGAACAGTAATACAAATGATACAAATTATCAATCCTCATCTCAAAAATTCCGTTTGAATAATACAAATAATACAAAATGCCTAACTTTATAAATATAGAGATTAGCTGTACTGACCCGGCATCGCCCGAGATTTATTATGGTCAAGTTTGGTTTATAAATATTTATATGTTCTATAACCACACCTATTTTGTTTGGTTCAGCATCTAAGCTAAAAGTGTATCCGTATTTGATGTAATAACAACGAAGCTAGATGTAAGTAAAAAAAAAATAAATAAATAAAAATAATAATAATGAATAGGTCAATAATCAATCGGTGTCTAAATTACAAATGAAACCTTGCGTTTGTATATAAAGAAAAGAATGAGAAAACGTAATGGTAAGTAAACCGAAAAATTATAATAAAATCAAGTAACAGAATAAGTTATTCCCCTTAGCTGATTTTTCTTTTTAGGTGATTATTTAAGAATGTCTCTGTATTACCAAGCTATCAGATCAGTATTGTTTTAAAAATAAATTGTAGCTAAGTATGTTAGTTTTTACTCAAAACTTCTACCCGGTTACGACTGACAGAACGAGAGAAAGCTATCCTCATGAATTTAATAAAGGGCTCCGTTCGAAATTCTGTACAGATTCCCGAGTTTAACAAGATGCAGCTGAACAAGGTCATAGGTTACATTGGCCGAAACGTTGTGAGAATAACATTTAAGATGAGAACAGTTGCCCAAATAATGGAAATTGCATATGGCATTAAAAATTGGTTGGTACATACATTTATTTTTTACATACTTTGCTCTTCATTTTTTACTAATCACCGAAAAATAAAATTCAGCAAGAGGAATAACTCATATTTTAATTAAAGTTCCAATCGATTTCATTGATTACATATTCTTTCCAGACCAACAGTTCTTTCAATAGCAGACATTATTTTTTATTCGCCATATACACTATTTGTTACAACTTATTGCATATGGCATTAAAAATTGGTTGGTACATACATTTATTTTTACATACTTTGCTCTTCATTTCTCTCTGTTCAGTAGTAGTCGCAGACTAAACGAAAGAATACTTATTTAGTACATTTTATTGAATAAATACAATAATTAAACTTAACGTTTACTTATATAATTGACCTTTTTTAATGTGGGTACTTAGTGCATTACATACATGATATACTTAGCACATTTTCTTCATCTCTTTCTGTAATATCGAAAATAAAATTATTACTGCATTTAATTAAAGAAATAAAATAAATTTAATGTTTCTTGCCTATTTATTTAACTCAAATAATAATTAAACTTCATTTTTATTTCGATGAATTACTTCCTGCTTCTCTAAAGGCGAATAAATATTGGATTACAGGAATTACAGATTGAACGGATTACAAATTCTGTTAATCTGTTTAGTGTAATGTCACGGTCACCGACTTTCTATAGTACCGAAACTACAATGATGACTATATTTCATTACACGACGAAATAGACAACAAAGTTTGCGCTTGTTGTTAATAAAATATAAAGAAGCAGCGGAATCCATGGAAATTAACAGTTGCATCCTTCATCTGTTGTATATTACTACCATACTTAAAAATATTTCCGTTCTATGGACGTTCAGTGTGAGTGCAGACCCCACGAAATTATTTCATCATTTTTGTTCAAACAGAAACATACTTATCTAAGTACTCTGGTTAATGTAGTTTCAGAATAGATCTGGTTATGGGATGGGGAGGGGTCTATTTATAAAACCCTTGTTTTGTGGTATTTTTCCATTCTATGGACGTCCGGCGTTAAAGTAGATCCCACGATATTGTTGTACCATCTTTTGACAGAACAGATACTACACTTTGATCCTAGCCCGAAAACCAAGAAAGTGTATTTTATTTAGAGTTTTACATTCGACACAAAGGTGACATCAGATGAAATTTTAAAAAACAAGCTCTTTATTGCATTGCACAATGATTTTTTTTATTATTATTTCATTATTGTTGTATTATTTTATTTTATCATTTTAATATTATTTTATTTTTATCATTTTAATATTATTTTATTTTATTATCATTTTATTATTACTCCATTATTATTTTATTATTATCATTTTATTATTACTCCATTATTATTTTATTATTATTATCATTTTATTATTACTCCATTATTATTTTATTATTATAATTAATTTATTATTTTATTATTATAATTATTTTATAATCGTTTTATTATTATTTTATTATTTCATTATCATTTTATTATTTTATTATTTCATTATCATTTTATTATTATTTTATTATTTCATTATCATTTTATTATGTTATCATTTTATTATTTTTTCATTATTTGATTATTATTTTGTCTTGTTATTATTTTTAAAAAATGGGTGTAGGATTACAACGAACATGAAATTGACTTACATATTATTATATAGACAATTTGTCTAATATATATATATATATATATATATATATATATATATATAGGCCCAAATTCTCGTATATATTAAATATTAAATTGTTTTTAACGCCAATACGTAGGTAAAGCAAAATAAATTGTTTGGGACTATTAAAATAATTCCCAACGCTATTGATAATGTTTACCCATTCATTTATTTATTTTTATTATCGCTTATGTTTAGATTCAAGTTTTGAAATATGATGTAAATAATAAATTTATGACGTCACATCAAAACTATACTTATTTTCTTATTGTAATGTTTTAAAATCTATAAGAAAATCGGAATAGCTCAGTTCGTAGAATATCGGACAAGGTCTCAAGGTTTCGGTTTCTAGTCATGGCATCTGCTTCATTTGTTGGGAATTTATTATTTAGTATTAATGCAATATTTTCCATTTCTAAAAGAAGTTAAGATATTTCTTTTAAAAAATTGTGACTGACGGACAGGCACACACAGAAACTTCTCCTTATATTGTGAGTGGACTAACCAAAATATCCTCCCTGCTGTCGTATATTTTAGCTAGGCTGCCGCGTCTCTTCCTCCTGTGACTGAAGAGTTCCACAGTCAACCGTCAATGAGTTAATTTGAAAGACTTTCATAAATTCAGTCAGTTAGCTCAGTCAGTAACGACTAAGACTACAGGCCTTAGGTTTGCGGTGTCAAACCACGTGCTGCCCCACCGACAACCGTCAACCCCAACGTTGTGTTTCCGTAGCCTTCTTCTTTGTCTTCATCGTCCAGCCGAGTCGTCTATCTACTGACGAATCGTCGAGGGAACAGCACTGGTCCACAAGTTAAAATAAAAGAAACACCACTCACGATAAAGAACGCAAACACATATACGTTGTGTATAATCTGTCGAGACCCCCATTGTTGTTGCTAAAGTCGTGAGCTCATCTCATCGTTTTCCCGGTCCGATGCGCTCTCTCGGGAGGTTAGATCCTAACTGCTCGTCTTCTCTCTGAAACCTAAACTCGTCAACTTTTGCCATAAACTTTACTGTCGTCAACTGTCGTAAAACTAACCTACCTTACTGTAGTCAGGTGTCGTAAAACACTGTCACTCCTAAAAGTGTCCAGTATTCTTTTCTTGGTGACCTGTCCTGAACAATGGAAACTGACCACTCCCAAATTTCTTTTGTCTCTGTAGATTAGTCACTTCCTATCCTGTCTTTTCTTTTGTGTGCGTTCATGAGTCATTTCCTATTCCTGACCGGGCCCCGGCCTTTGCGGCAGCCATAGTGTCACAGCGGTTTCGATTCCCAGTATTGGCGACAAGTTTCTTTATTGTTTATTTATTTATGTAAAATAAATTTCTTACGTTTAGAAATATTTTCGCTGACAGACAGACTGAGAATGTCCTTGTTAGTAGATAAACCAATACTTATGCATTGTCTATATGTCACTGCATTATTTCCGGATTGAGATTACAGGAACATGAGATTGAACGGAATACAAATTCTGTTAATCTTTTATCTACAGTTTAGTACGATGTCGCAGCAAGCGGCAGATAAATATTGGATTACAGAGATCACAGATTAAACAGAAAACAAATTCTATTAATCTGTTTGATTCAGTTTAGTGCGATGTCACAGAAAATCTGTAATAACGAAACTGCAATGATTATTATATTTAAGTACACAACAGAGTATGACAACGAGCGTAAACTTTGTTGTCTGTTTACTAAAAATCAATACAACATTCCTGCTTTTTTATTTACTCATGAGTCACCGCTTACTAAGGCCAAAAGCCTCTGGAGGATAAAAATTAATGAGATGGGTGGGTTGCACGTTGAATGATGAAGAATATTGTGAGAGGATTCAAACTGATGACTAGAATGAAAAAATTTGATAACTCATCGGAACGTTTTATGACAATTTGTTGACAGTGGATTTCAACGACGACCATGTTGTAGTTTGCAGGGAAGAAGCCACGCGGTAATGCATTCCACAGATGGAAATTTCTTTGAAAGACACTCTGTTCGTGAGAGTTCCGTTTTCTGATAGGCACATGGGGAAGAAAGGAAAGTTCTTTGTAGCTGTGTTAATAAGACGAGTTCTTGCTGCGTATGTTTTACAAGGAAGAAACAGATTGGAGTTCAGTCGAGCATCTTCAATGGAAATAAGGATAGAGTAGAGAAAGACTAGTAACGTCTCTTCTGTGTGAAAGAAGCTGTAGAAAACAGAAGAAATTATAGCCGACTAGATAGCGGTGTGGATTTTGTACTTTGTTGTAACAAGAAAGAGTGGCCTGTGCAGCACCTCCCCATATGTGGCAGCAGTACTCCACCTTAGGGTGTGTCTGACTCGTATCAGATACATCCAAAGACGGAGTACTGTTGTCACAACTTGGGGATATACCGCTCAAAGCAGACTTTCTTGCTTGACAGACTACAAAACCGACTCAGCAACGGATGATCTCTTCCCTTCCCGGAGATGTTGCTAGTCTCTCTCTACTCTATCATCATATTCATGTTAGGTGCTCGACTGAGCTATAATCTCTGATCCCCTCCGTAAAACATTCACAGCAAGAACTCTTCTTACTCTGCCACAACTGCAAAGAACTTCTATTTCTTCCTCTGTGTACCTAAAACCAAACATAATTTTCATGAACAGAGTTTCTTTCCAAGAACTTCCCATCTCTGAAAAATATTGCCATGGGACTGCTTCCATGCAGACTGCAACATGGTTGTCTTAGAGGATTGCATCAGGAGTCAAGTACTTTCTAGGGCGGTAGAATTATGTAACCATTTTTTCCAGCAACGATATAAGTCTTCCATTTCGAGTCGGTCAGTCCTCGGAACTTATCTAAACAAGGGATTTCCTCAAGGAGAGAGCCATTCATTTCAATTGAAGCAAAACGAGGATCCAAGTGTTGGTGGTTAAAGGAGAGAAGCTTGGTTTTGGAGATATTGAAAGCAACAAGTCACTTTTTTCCCCCCATTGCATCATGTGCTTGAGACCAGAAGAGAGAAAATCAGCAAGATCTTGATCACCAATGTTCTTCGAAGTGCTGCCATGGATGGTTATGTCATCTGCATAGATCTCTGGAAGATCATTAAAAGGGTTGGGACCAGAATAGATCCTATAGGCACACCGGCGTTGAAACTATGTGTTTCAGACTTCTGCCTGTCGACAACTGCTTTTGTAGACCTATCAAAGAGAAAGGATTTGATGATTGAGAAAATAACAAGTTTGTGGAACAACCCTTTGTGCCAGATCATATCGAAAGTCTTTATATATCGAGAGCTATTACCCTAAGAAGAAAGCCCTCATATAGATATTCACTGATTTTATGCGATATTACAGTCAGCACCTCAGCAGTTAATCTTGCAGGATGTAATCCTTATTGCTTCAAGGGCATTAAATACACAGGGAATACACTATGAATGTTGAAATGAGTTCTTGAGTCCTTAAACGACATCCGGGTGGGAGACCTGATTTGGGAACTTTGGGGAGTGTTGAGTTTATATTTATATAATGATTAATTGAAGAAAACACCCGGAATAAATATTTGAAGATGGTAAGAACTTTTTGAACAATAGAATGTTTATTTTCATCTATCATTATTTATTAAAGTTTATTCATTAAACCAAACAACAATTTGTGAAATACAAACAGTGATAGTCAAATAAAATATTAAGAATTAAATTGGGGAGGTAAATAATAATTAATTAATAACATGTCCCTTTTCGAAATAAACATGCATGCATCAGGAAGTTTGATCGAATGTCCGGCTGGTTTGGCAGACTGAGAGCAGGCTCAAGGCGTTTCCACGAATAATAGCAGTAGAGAGGTGCTCGTAAGAAGTTCTAGTAGACAAACTTTTACAAAAATGACTACATTCAGCATTAAATAAGGGTTGATATGCCGTAAAACATACAAAACTGTTTTCCCAGTGGAAGAGTTGGTATCCATCCAGAATGACTCATTTACCCATCGCTCTCTCTCCCCTCTCCTTCTCCCCTCTCTCACTTTTCTCTTCTCTCTCTCTCTCCTCCTCTATCCCTGCCCCTGTTTCCCCTTCCTCTCGTTTCTTCTTTCCCTCTTTCCTCGTTTCTCTTTCTCTCTCCATCCCCGTCTCTCTCTTTCTCATTTATCCATCGCTCTCCCCCTATCTATCTCTCCCTCTCTATATCCCTCTTTCCTTATCCTCTCTCTCCTTTTCCCTGTCTCTCTCTCTCTGTGTTCTCCTCTATCTCTGTTCCCTATCCCTCTCCCCCTCTCCTTGTTTCTATTTGCCTCCCTCCCCCTCTTCTCGTTTCTCTTTGACTCTCTCCCCCTCTCCTCGTTTCTCTTTGCCTCTCTCCCCCTCTCCTCGTTTCTCTTTGCCTCTCTCCCCCTCTCCTCGTTTCTCTTTGCCTCTCTCCCCCTCTCCTCGTTTCTCTTTGCCTCTTTCCCCCTCTTCTCGTTTCTATTTGCCTCTTTCCCCCTCTTCTCGTTTCTATTTGCCTCTTTCCCCCTCTTCTCGTTTCTATTTGCCTCTTTCCCCCTCTTCTCGTTTCTATTTGCCTCTCTCCCCCTCTCCTCGTTTCTCTTTGCCTCTCCCCCCTCTCCTCGTTTCTCTTTGCCTCTCTCCCCCTCTTCTCGTTTCTCTTTGCCTCTCCCTTCCCCTCTCCTTTCTTTTTCTCTCTCTCCCCCTCTCTTCGTTACTCCTCCTCTCTTCGTTTCTCTCTCTCTCGCCCCCTCTCTTCGTTTCTCCTCTCTTCGTTTCTCCTCTCTTCGTTTCTCCTCTCTTCGTTTCTCCTCTCTTCGTTTCTCCTCTCTTCGTTTCTCCTCTCTTCGTTTCTCCTCTCTTCGTTTCTCCTCTCTTCGTTTCTCTCTCTCTCTCACCGTCTCTCTCTCTCTCTCACCGTCTCTCTCTCTCTCTCACCGTCTCTCTCTCTCACCGTCTCTCTCTCTCACCGTCTCTCTCTCTCTCACCGTCTCTCTCTCTCTCACCGTCTCTCTCTCTCTCACCGTCTCTCTCTCTCTCACCGTCTCTCTCTCACCGTCTCTCTCTCACCGTCTCTCTCTCTCACCGTCTCTCTCTCTCTCACCGTCTCTCTCTCTCACCGTCTCCCTCTCTCTCCCCGTCTCTCCCCCTCTCTCTCTTTCTTCTTTATCATCGGTTTCTCTCCACAAAACTAACGCCCACAGATTTTCTGATGAAGTGTATTCTCCACCCAGAAACGGACATTAACTGATTCCCATAATTAGCCAGACAGAAAGACAAAGACAATTCATTCAAACATTTTGGGGTTGTATAGATTTTTAAATCCATATTTTATGTGACACAAAAGAGTAACATTAATTTCTGATGAAACTTTTTCACTCTTGACATCCCATATCCCCCATCTCCCGAAACCACACTCACTGGAAATGATGTTCGTATTTCAATTTCATATAAAATAACCATTTGTTAAAATCTACTTTTAAAATACCTTTAAGACATAACAGTTAGAAAAGAAATAACTCTTAGCAGACCTTATGTTTTACATCTGGGTCATAATAATTAGAAAGGGTACAAAAAAGAGTCTCTAACCTAATAGGTCCCATACTGTCAGCTGAGCTCCAGCCCCTGTCCCATCGTTGCAATGTTGCATCCCTGTGCATTTTTAGTACTCCCATGGAATGTGCTCCGTCAAACTTACTGCCCTTGTACCCCTCAACGTAAATACCCCGACCCACCCAACTAGCAGCAAAATCCTGAAATGCCGGAAATCTTTCTATTCAAATAGCTTCTTTCTTCGGACTGCTTCCCTTTGTAACTCCATCCCGGCTCTCGGTTTTTCAGTTTGTATGAATATGCAGAAATTTAAATGTAATGTGAACAAACATCTTGCTGCACAACTTCCAACTTAGGATGCTTCCTATAAATCTGGCTCCTAATCACAGTAGCTGCTTACGTCTTTAAAAAAATTTTTTTTAACATATTTCACCCCAAACAAGACGTAAGGGGTTATTGAGAATTAGGGTGTAGGTTTTGAGTGTCATGCTAAGTTTAAAGCTGTGTAGCGAGATGTCGGTTTACATTAGTTTTAAATTTCTGCATTTCAGTACAGTCGGGAAACAGGGTACATGGAGGGAGTTCCAGATGCCGGCAACACGAGGAAATAAGCTAGTAGAGTATAAGGCTCTCCGGCATCTGGGGACCTCCACGGTGAATGGATAGGATTTTGCTGATTGTTGGGTTGGTCGAGTGTATTTACATTGAGGGAACACCAGAGCAGCAAGTTCATTGGAGCACAATCCATTGAAATATTTGCGGCGATGGGACAGGAGCTGGAGCTTGGTGGATAGTGAGGGACCTATTAAATTTACGACTCTTTTTTGGACCTTGTCTAAGAGGGAGAGACTAGTGGATGATACACCAGCCCAGATGTGGCAACAATACTCCATGTATGGGTGGACGGTGGCTTTGTAGAGATACAGGATAATGTCGGGTGTGAGAAGTTTACTAGCATGGTAGAAGGAGCCCACCTTCTCTGCAGCAGCCTTGGCAATGTCTTCAATGTATTTGTTCCAATTCATGTTACCTGTGAATGTTAGGCTGAGGAGTTTGAATGGTGAACTCCCAGGTAAGGTGATATTTGCCATGGTTGGAGAGGTTTCTTGTAGTTGTTGAAGGAAAGGAGCTTTGTCTTTGCGGCATTAAAAGTTACCAACCATTTATGCCCTCATTTCACTACAGCCTGGAGGTTATTTTCTAAGGATTCAGCCATTGCCTCGGATATGATCGCGTCCGTTTTGCCCACATGACAAAAGTAAAGCATAGTGTCGTCAGCAAATATACCTATATCGACTCAATGTTATCAGGGAGGTTGTTTATGAAGATCAGGAACAATAATGGTCCAAGGATAGATCCGTGGGGTACACCAGCATTTATGTCATGTTTCTTAGATGAACGGCCATTGAGGACAACCTGGATCTTTCGTTTGGTTACTTGGCAATATGCCTTGTTTTGGGTGAACAAAAGTCAAAAGATAAATATACAATAATAATTATTTAAGTATGTCTTAATTTAAGTGCATCGATTCTATTAATATCAAATTCACTATCTTATCATAAATTTTAATCCGTATACCTGTTTATTTTTCATTATATATATAATAATATGCTAAAACAATTTCATGTTCTTACGTACGTTATCACACTATACCTCCTTTTTTTAAAGATCGCATCGCTAATGATGCAATGTAAAAAAAAAAGTTTGATCATTTCAATATAAGATTTTGTCAATATCTTGTTTTGGGGTACACTCAGAATGGCCGACAAATCTCTGTTTCATTCTTTAAAAATAGTTTTAAAAAATATATACTTACATTATCAGTAACCCTAAGTCCGACCTCTTTCCCGGACTTAGGGTTAGTGGTAGGGTAAACCCCTTTTTTTTAATATAATCTTTTAGACCTAAAATTAGTGAACATCGCCAAGAAAAATACTTGACTGCCATTTTTTTTTATTTACTCATGTTTGGCTAAGTATAAGTGACAAAAACATATTCAGAGATAATAAATCTTATAATCGGTTTCAGAACTTAAACTATGCAGGTCGACGGATGAAAATTAAATTTTCTTGTGTTTGGTGGAAGTTATTTGTTGTATATTTTGTTCGTTTTCGATTTCTCGGCTGTTAACTATACTACTTGAATGCCAATTTTATTCATAAAATAAAAATTATAGAAATTAAATGAGAATGGAAATTGTAATATGGGGCTGAGAGCTTGGGCAGGAATACATAAGGGTCCTCATTCTTTCTCGGGGAAACGCTGGGTGTCTTTCGAGTGGGTCAAATACTATACATTTATCGAAAGTTACTTCAAAAAATGTCGCTGTACTCAGGTCAATGCTGAGTAATATATCTTTCAGCAGCACCAGATCAATTGAATGTTATGACATAGGGTTTCTTGTTCAATCCCGGGCAACGCTTGGTTTTCATGCTAGTATATATTTCTGTCGTCTGCTCAAAAATTAAAACCGAAATTTACAACTTTATAAAATTGCTTAAAAAAAAATGAAATAAAATAAAACCCACAAAAGAAAAACGAAGCAAAACACATTCTTTCAGTTTAATTCTTTAAAAATAAGCCTTAAAAAAGAATTTCCTCAAAACTTGAAAATATGTCAATAAAATAATTACTGCTTATCGCTGGGATTTATTTTCTCTGGATTATACAGAATCCCTTGTACGGAGTCATTTGCCGAGAAACTGAAAGATTATAAGGTACACCATAAATGTCGCTGTACGTTCTTTCTGACCAAATCGGTGTTGACTATATCCTTGGGCACTACTGCCACATCAATTGAATATTATGACATAGGGTTTCTTTATTTTTATTTGTTTATTCTTTTAACTTTTATCCATCTCAAAACAAGGCCTATTGCCACTGATGCATAAGGGACTACTGTGATAGTGGCCAGATTTTAGGAAGACAACCTGTGTGGGGAGTTGGGCCGCAAGATATTTGCTTTCGCTGAGTTGGTTTTGAACAATGTAGTGGTTTGTTGTATATTAAAAACAAAGCGAACACAAGTAGAGTATTACCAGCCGAATCTGTATAGATAGGATTGGAGCTTCTGGAAAAAGTGCAGGGTCCGTTTCCATGTATGCAATCCCGGGCAACGCTGGGGGGTTTTCTGCTAGTAAATATTTCTATTGTCTGCTAAAAAATTAACACCAACAAAGATTTTCAGAAATTCCAAAAAGATAAAACCCACAAAAGAAAAAGGAAGCAAAAACAATCTTTCGCTTTAATTCTTCTAAATGAATAAATGCAAAGTTTTTCCTCCCGTTAGGATTAACGATATTAACATCAAAACGGGTTATGCTAATCTAGTATTATTTACTCCTCTCCAGGAGTTAGGCACAAGGCCAGTTTTATCCTACTCCCACAAGTAAGATGTGACCCAAGGTCGGGTCGGAAAGTGGGGGTTGAAAAGCCAGCGCCCGAGAGGTGAGCACTCTGACCATTAAAAATTGCCTGGGCAGCCCCGTCGGCATTCCCCGGTAGGGGCGCCTCAAGCAGTAAGCAATAAACTTACTCCTCCCCAAAGAGGGGAGGCAAAGCCTGGGAGGGTGGACCTCCTAGAACTGCACAGGACAGGCATGCAGTATCCATCGGAACAGATACTACACTTACATAACATTTTGTCATACCGCATATACAGTGATCTGCTTTAGGTATTCCTAATTTGCATATTTATTTTAAAACAGTTTCTAATAAATTAATATTCTGTAATATACTTTCGTAATTTGCATTGCCATATTTTCTTATGTATACGCAATAGTTTTGTCGATAGTAAAACATCTGATGTTGCTGGGATGCTGAGAACAGATACTACACTTGAAATATTTATTAGCAAGAAAATATAATCAATTTACACTTAAAACAAATTAGGCACAAGGTCATCAAAAGTGTGGGGAAAATGGGTGTCGTTGGTCATCATTGGTCTAAAGTGATAGTCTATTGTACTCGTAACTAGAATCATCTCAGTTACCGCAATACCGCATTTACGCAAGAATGTAGAGCAAGGGCGACAGCGGACAGTCCTGACCGGGAGATAGCTAAGGATTGCGAACGCTTTCCGTTTACCTACCTGCACCGTTGCCATCGGCGAGCGATACAAAATACAGATCCATTTGCGGAAGTTCAGTTTAAAACCAACGGTCTCCAAAACAGATGCCAAGAAGCCATGGTCAACCCTGTCAAAAGCTTTGGACTGATCCAAGTTGATCAGCGCAGCCTCCGTGTCATCTTCTATCTCTTCTAGGATTGTACGAATCAGATGCAAATTGTTCTGAATCGATCTCCCTTTTCACAATGCAGTTCTGCTTGATTTCAATCAACTCTTCGATAACACCCTGCAACCGGTTTGATAAGATCTTGGCTAAAATCTTTAACTCTGTGTTTAGCAGAGTTATGGGCCTGTGATCGCCTAGTTCCTCCTCACCATGTCTATCCTGTTTGTTCAGTAATGTGATCACTTCCTTGGTGACTTCACCCGGAATAGAACCCTCGTCAAACCAATAGTTGAACACATCCGTCAGAATAGGTACGAACATGTGCGGCAGCCTCAAGTACAATTCGTAGGGCAGACCGTCAAGTCCCGGCGATTTGTTGCAGCCAACCTGCTTCAACGCAGCCAAGATCTTACGCTCTGTATCCTTGCCTTCGCAACCAGTTGCTCTAGCTGCATTGAGGCGGGAAGAGTCAGTCAAATACTACACTTTGATCTTAGCCAAAAAGCCAAGGAAAATGAACGCAAAAAAAAAAAAGAACTGATTTAATCTATTTTGTATTATTTTTTTAATGGGGGGGAGAGGTAGTGTAGTATCGATTCTGTTATAAGACCGTCCTCACAGGAATTACCTCCTCCTTTTTAAGTGGGTGGGGGTAATCCTCCAAGGTATTATATCCTTCTCTGAGGGAGGGGGTAATGTAGTATCTGTTCTGTTGTGATGAGATCATCTTCCCAGGGACTACCTTCTCCTTTATTTGAGGTGGGAGTAGTGTTGTATCTTGTCTGTTTCCATGATACACTACTCGCAGGCATTACCTTCTTCTTTTCTGAGAGGGATCCTCCCAAGTATTACCTCCTCTATTTTGGAGGGGATATTTTAGTAGCAGTGCTATTGTTATGATACCATCCTACCAGGCATTACCTCCTCCTTTGGGGGGTAGTGTAGTATATGTTTGTTCATCATGATAGCATCCTCTCTGGCATTATCACCTCCTTTTGGGAGGAGAGGAAGAATCCTTCCAAGCTTAATGGGGTGTAGCGTAGTATATTTTCATTTGTCATAATACATTCCTACCAGGAATTACCTCCTCTTGGGGGGGGGGGGGGTGCAGTATAGTACATTTTCGTTCCTCACGATACCATCGTCCCCGGATTACCGTCTCATTTTTTTTGGGGGGGGTGGAGGTAGTGTACTATCTATTCTGTTGTCATATCATCATCCCAGGCATTACTCCTCCCTTGGGGGCGGCATATAGTGTTCGTTCGTCATGATATAATCCTTTAAGTAATTAGTTCCTTCTTTGGGGGTCAGTGTATGTAGTTCATTCAACATTATATAATCTCCCAGCCTAGCAAAAATAAGCTTTTCAAGAACTGTAGACTTGTGGAACTCTCTTCCTGCTGACTGTTTTCCTCCTACATATAACCTTAGTCTTTTCAAGAGTAAGGTTAATAGGATTTGGGGTGAATCAAAGTAGAAAAACAACAATCAAACACAAAAATAAACATCAAATGGCTGCATGCTCGACCTTTTGGCTGCGATCAAAGTGTACTATCTGTTCCGATGGATGCTACACTCCTTAGATCGGTACCGTCTTGGCCTTCGAGCCTTGATTCCGCTAGTCTTAGGGATTGTTCTGTGCAGACCTAGGAGGTCCACCCTCCCAGGCTTTGCCCTCTCATCCTTTGAGAAGGGGTTAGTTAATTGCTAATCTCCTGAGGCGCCATATTGGGGAATGCTGACGGGGCTGCCCGGGCATTTTTTGTAGGACAGAGTGCTCAACCTCTAGAGTGCTGGCTTTTCAATTCTACTTTCCGGACTTGTGTCACATCTTCCAACTGTGGGAGAAAAAAAAGAAGCAAATGACTGCATGCCTTTTCTGGAGCGACATCCATTAAAAGTAACCCCCCCCCCCCCGTCCCAAAAAAAAAATTTATTCAAAACTTGAAAATATGTCAATAAAATAATTACTGCTTATCCCTGGGATTTATTTTCCCTGGATTATACAGAATCCATTGTACTTAGTCATTATCCGAGAAACTGAGAGAACATAAGGTGCACAAGCCCGCAGAGATGTGGATGTGGATGGGTGGGGTAGTGATATATTTTGAAACTTTCTGCCCTCCCAGGAAAAGGGCGGTTGGGTGTGAACTTCCTCAGATTGTGCTGTGAGTTTGGGGTCTTCTTCCTCTTACTTTTCTGTTAATCAATAACTACAGGTGAATCACTTTAGGGGACTGATTCCCCCCCCCCCCCCCGCTCCTTCACACACACAAAATCGGCGCGCACATCACATCTCTGCTTTTCCCCAGCACGTGGCCTTTGACCCACCTCCCAATCATCTCTTCTTCACCCACCCACAACAGTTGGCAACTGCTTGTCTCCTTGGTAACATACCACAAGGAAAATTAACACTTCTCTCTTTGTGTCCTACTCCTCCACAATACGCATCCAAAACACTTTCCGGGGGGGGGGGGTCTTTCCTCTTTTTGATTCTTTTTTTTTTTAGATCTGTTTTCTCTTCCCTGGCACCTCCTCCTCCCATTCATCTTTTTCTCTCCCTTCTTCTTCTTCTTCTTCTTCTTCTTCTTCTTCTTCTTCTTCTTCTTCTTCTTCTTCTTCTTCTTCTTCTTCTTCTTCTTCTTCTTCTTCTTTTTCTCTCCCTTCTTCTTCTTTTTCTCTCCCTTCTTCTTCTTTTTCTCTCCCTTCTTCTTCTTTTTCTCTCCCTTCTTCTTCTTTTTCTCTCCCTTCTTCTTCTTTTTCTCTCCTTCTTCTTCTTTTTCTCTCCTTCTTCTTCTTTTTCTCTCCTTCTTCTTCTTCTTTTTCTCTCCTTCTTCTTCTTCTTTTTCTCTCCTTCTTCTTCTTCTTTTTCTCTCCTTCTTCTTCTTCTTCTTCTTCTTCTTCTTCTTCTTCTTCTTCTTCTTCTTCTTCTTCTTCTTCTTCCTTCTTTTCTCCCTTTTCATTCTCCTTCTTCCTTTCCTATTGCGAAGGGAAGGACGGGATGGCGATGGGGCAACAGGGGGATTGCCTATCCCCTCCCCACGTCCGGTTTACACACTTCTCTTTTTTTCTTTCCTCTTAGATTCTACAACTATCTTCAAAATATTCCTTTTATTTCAGCAAGACTATTTTGTGTTGTCCGGGTTTCAAATATCGTATAATCCTTTAAAAAAAAAAACCCCAAAAAACTTGTGTTGATGTTTGTTTCGATAAGGATGGTGTGTACAGCTTCCTGGGGAGATAAAGGGGGAGGGACGTTGCGCTCAGAAATATTGAGCCTCTTGTTCCTTCTTTTACATCCACGCATTTGAAATTGAAAGGATCCGCATTCAGCATCTCAAATGATGTTAACCTTTGACTCTAATTGTTGTATTCATTGTCCGAAACCGTTTAGTGGACAAACACCGTTGAGCCATTTCGACCATTTTTTGTTAAAATGTTCTTTTTGGGCTAAGATCAAAATGTAGTATCTGTTCCGATGGATACTGCACCCCATAGACTGGTGTTGTCTTGGCCTTCGAGTCTTGATTTATGCCGGTCAATGGGTCTGTCCTGTGCAGTTCTGGGAATTTCCCAGGCTTTACCTCCCCTCTTTGGGGAAGAGTAAGTTTATTGCTTACTGCCTGAGGCGCCTCTACCGGGGAATGCCGACGGGGCTGCCCAGGCAATTTTTAGACCCCACTTTCCCGACCCGACCTTGGGTCGCATCTTACTTGTGAGAGTAAGATAAAAACTGGCCTTGTGCCTAACTCCTGGAAAGGAGTAAATCAATACCCTATTTCCCAACCCTATGAACTACACAAATTCTATCTCCGGTGGTAAGGCCCCAATTTCTGTGGGGAGTGTAGAGTCACCCATTGGTTGTCATTACTTGCAGGGCTATTCTATAGCAGAATGATAGTATGTGTCAGGTTTAGATTCTGATCTGGAGCATATTTGTGTAACTGTTGTTGTATTTTCAAATAACGCACAACACCGGAGACAATCGCAAATTGTCTTGGCTTTATGAGCGCCTCTCTATCGCCATTATTCATGGAAATGCCTTGAGTCTGCTTTCGGCCTGTCAAGCCAGCCGGACATTCGAAGAAAACTATGGACTGAGATACAATTATATGTAAGGAATCAGGATTTCTCGATATTGAACTAAACAATGTCCAAGTGACGAATAAGGGATTTATTAATTATTTATTGAATTATTAAGCTTATTAAGTTTATTTTTTCACCATTTTATTAAATCCGATTCTATTAAAAAAAATAAGCAGATAAATATAATTCTTGTGATTCCTGTTTTACTTATATTTTCAATTTTTTCCCTCTTTTTTTGACTTTCCTTTTCGTTCTTTTTCTTTCTTTTCCTTTTTCTTTTTGGTTTTCTCGGCTCCTCTTCTTTCTCCCTAATTTACTTTTTTCTTTCTTACTCTCTCTCTCTCCTTCCTTCCTTCCTTTTATTTCCCTATTCTTTTCCATTCATTTCGTTTCTCTTTCCTTTTGTCAATATCTATATTGGAGAAAAAGTGACTTGTTACTTTTAACACCTCCAAAACTAAGTTTCTCTCCTTTCACCACCAACACTCGGATACTTATTTTGCCCCAGTCTGTTGCTAAAGTTGCTGGAAAAAATGATCGGATAATTCTACCACTCCAAAAAATATCTGACTTCAGATGCAACCCTCTATCTGTATAAGAGTCAGATACTTCCTAAGATGGAGTACTGCTTTTTTACTCCCCTAGGTCTTAGAGATCCTCCGAGATGCCAACTCTCCATTTTTATTTTGTCCTTTACCCCCCACCCCACTCACAAATGGTACGTATCTTGGAGGACACCACACAATCCATGCCCCTGGATCCTATCCAGCTTTACTCTTTTTTTTTATCACCCAATAACCCCCCCCCCTTTTTTTTCTCTCCACTTAGAACCTGGAAAACAGTGAGCCGCTCATACCTAGATAGATTTGGGAAAGGTCTTACTAACCATCCCACTTAGCATTTTATTTTTTAGCAACCTCTCTTGTCTTTTAGCCCCCCCCTCCAACCCCAACCGATAAGTTTGTACATACTTTTTTTCTCAATAAAAAACGTCAAATCATTGGGGATAATGTTAAGTAAGTTTTACCCATAAAGTGAATGTGTTTTTTTTTTTGGTGACTGAAACTTGTTTAGAGAATAGACCAAGAGGACGACAGCCGACCCCCATCCAATTTTGGCCTTGTGCCACATCTTATTTTATAAATCAAAAATACGATACTGTGAACTTCTTTGTAAAATTTTAAAGATAATAAATAATATTTTCGGAGGTGCCGCTTAGAACACTCTTTCTAGCTTTGATAGTACAAAATCGATATCGCAATCTAGTGGGTGGGGGGGGGATGATCTCTTCTGTTCTTTACAACCTCTTTCTCGCAAAGGATACATTGATAGCCTTTTTCTACTCTATCGTTATTTAAATCGAAGGTACTCGACTGAGCTCCAATCTCTGATTGCTACCGGTAAAACATTCGCAGCAAGAACTCGTCTTTTTTACCACCACTGCAAATAACTTTACTTTCTTCCTCTGTGTACCTAAAATCAAATGTAATTACCATGAACTGAGTTTCTTTCCAAGAATTTCCCAACTGTGGAACACATTTCCACGCGACTGCTTATCTGCAGACTACAACATGGTCGTCGTCAAATCCAATGTCAACAAATTTAATCAAATTTTCAATCTTTTCACTGTCAGGTTTAGGGTAAGGAATTTTTTTAAAGAAAGAAACAAAGAAAATGAAACATATTTACATGATTTTTTTTTTAAAGAAACACCAGGAAAAAAAACCCAGCGAGCTTACTGTTGTGTTATAAAATGAATACTGTATTTTTATTTACAAGGAATTTTTTGAAAAAAAAAAAAAAAAAACGTACCAAAATGACTTTTATCACGACATATTTTTTACATTTTATTATTTATTCTTACTTGCTCGCGATGATACTGCAGTGCAAAGCTGTTCGTAATTCATTTTTGGGTTTATTTTCTAAAAAAAAAAAAACTTCCTGACAAAAAATCCGTCTTCGAAAGCACTTATTTTCAATTTGTAACAAAGTTATCGGCTGCTCGCTGCTTCGGCTCGTCAACACTCGGCCGTTTGCGTAGGACAGCCAAACGATTCCAAGTCGAACGTCACGACAGCTGGTTCAGGATCGATAAAAGTACCGAAATAAACTTTACAAGTTTATTTCGATGTTAGTGTGTCGATAACAGACATGAAAACCAAAATGGTGGCCGAGATGATGGCTAAACTTCGGTTAACTTTATGCTGAAAATATATTAAAATAAATAAATACTTATTCCATCACTAACCCTAAATCCGAGTGCCCCTCACCCAAGTAAACCCGTAATAAAACCACATTTAATCGCCTAGGTTTGGCGAAGTTAAGTTATAATCTCTGCCGCCATTTAGTTTTTCGTGTGTTTTATCGAATAAAATTCTGAAACAAATCTTACGAACAGTTTCCACACATTAAAATTATACGGGTCGGTACAGAATTTAATTCTACTGCATATGCTAGAAATTATTTAAAAATGTGACTGTGTACGACCATAGTACCCAAATGCGTCGGCTGTAAAGCGGAGATCACGTGATATTAATCGCACCGTTTTTACGCCCCGTTTTTTGAAATTGAAATGGTTGAATTTGAAATACAAACAAACAAGTGATTGTCAAAAAACAATTAATTTATTAAAGAAAATAAACAAAGTTTTTTTGAAACGAAAAATTTAACAAATGTTTTTTTTTTTCTTTTGAGTTTCAAAAATGAACAAATGTTTATTAATTTTTTAAAAATAACCAATATTAAAAAAAAAATACAAAAAAAAAGCTTTTTTGGGGGAGGGGTGGGGGCCTTCAAAATACCCCTTCTCTAACATTAAGCTATATTTCCTGGTCCTTTTTTAAGGTACGTAAAAAAAACGGCGTGACTAATATCACGTAATCTTCGGTTTACAGCCGACGCGTTTGGGTACTATGGTTGTATCCCCCCCCCCCCCCCCAAAAAAAATTGCTTATGAGTTCTCTACTGTTAACTATTCTGTACTCTACCTTTGAAAGTGATTTCCAAAGTCTTCAAACGAACGTCAATACAATAGTCCAGTATTCATGATTCATTTGTGTTCCTAAACTATAGGGAAGGATACATTTTAGCTCGCGTCTCAGTCGTATCAAAGACCCTATTTTCAGATAGACCGGTTTATTTATTTTTTTGCAATGTATGTGAATTTCAGTATATACGCTTGCATAACTTATGCGTGCGTATCCTATCTAGTTGAGTGTTTTTCCTTCTTCTGGGTGGGTCGGTCTATGTGTCTATAATGCCCCCCCCCCTCTGCATCTCCCAGATGCGTGTAATAATAATAATTCATACCATCCCATCCCCTCTCACATCAATGCAGCCCGTATTTAAGGATACCCGTTTCTCACCCCACCCCAGACAACCTCATTATTTCTCTACACCCCCACCCCCCCCGCGCAACAAAAAATATTCTATTTGCTTTCAGTAAGTTTTTTAGTTTTTTAAGACGGCAATAATTTTTTTTATCTTTTCTTTCATATTTTTTATCCCCCGCTTCAATTTTAGAAGAAAAAAAAACAACAAAAAAACTCGCTATTCATTTCCCATCCTTCCTTCAACTTCCTCCTTTCTCCTTGTTGTTCAATGTTTACTCTTTTTTTACTGCCGCCTTTTGCACCCTCTCTCTCTCTCTCTCTCTTTGTAAGCTTTCTCCCCCCCCCCCCCCCGGCAACTCGCTGAGTGCCATTTTTACAAATAATGGAAATTTAAGTCTGGAAGAAGAAAAGCACCCGAGAAATTCTTTCAAATTCCAAGACTTTTCCTTCATAAAATGGGCAGGTAAGACGTATTCTTATCTACAGGTTTGTTGTTGTCTTTAGCTCTCACATACATAGCACCCATCATTTTTCCTCGCCCCTGGGGCATTTCTTCCCCTTTTTTTCTTTGTGCATTTCCGACCATAACATTGCTTCTTTTGCTTAGAAAGAGGCTTTTTAATTTTTTTTATTATTATTATTTAATAAAAAAAAAAAAAAGAAAGTTCTACCTTGTTTTAAAAAAATTGGTACATTTGTAGTTTCCTGCTCAAAATGGCGGACAACTCTGACGACAATGAATCGTCTGCTATTTTCCGACCTCACAAATGAGTAAGTAAACCCAAGTAAATTGTTTGGGACTAATTTCAATTTACCTTAAATTATTTTAAAGGAAATACAGTTGATGAATTTGTCCCAAACAATTTTGTCTCGGTTAACAATCAAATAAGTAAACGAAAAGAACAAGTTGGTTTGTATATTAATGAATGAAAAAGAAAAGGTTGATATGTATATTTGTTAAAAAAAAGTTAACAATAAAATACTGACAGTTCACATCTTTACAATATATATATTTTTAGATGCGCAGCAGATTTAAATAAGTATCCTCACCAAAAATGAGGAAAAATGATCGAGTAGAATTTTAATTAAAAATAAACATCGGTTTCATCGTATTTTGATGACTGCCATTGATTTATTACTTGTTAATATGAAAGACTGAGTTATCTGCCCCTGAATTTCGTGTTTTTTTTCTTGCGCTCGAATCAATGGCGGAACCCGATTAAACGATATGATGTATTGTTCCTGCCTTTCTTCTTTTTTTCCTAGTAATAAATTTAAAAAAATTAAATACTAAAATGTTGTTTTAAGTCCTTATTTACTTGCCTCCCCACGAGGGCAGAGTTAGGTGCAAGGCCGGTTCTTAATGTAGGGGTAAAATCCAGCTTCCAAAAAGGAGCACTCTGGATTGGGACGAAAATAAAAGTTGCCTCACTCTAGAAGGATTTCTTCCTTACTGAACGAGGACAGAAAAGATACTACACTTTGATCCTAGCCCAAACACTCAGCTAAATTATTTTGAGTTAAGTAGGTTTCGGCATTACTACTTATTTTTACTTAAACAATGTTTTGATAAAAAAAAAAAAAATTAGCATTAAAACACCACCATACACGTGAAATGCCGAAATAAAAACTAGACCAGAAAATGTAGTCGCCATCTTTATAAACAAATCCAAAAACGATAACTCACGTTCATAATTTTCTTGTTATAGGGTGGGAAACCATTTTTTTAAGGGTGAATACAAAAACAAAGAAAAATATTATTTAAAATATTTTTGATTGAAAAGTTTCCAACCAAAAATATGGTTAAATAATTTTTTATTTCTGTTGTTTTTTTTGTTGTTGTTTTTTTTTGTTTTGTTTTTTTGATAGTTCCCCTGTTCTCTAACTAAAAAAATATAAACTTGTCCGATAAAGATGGCGACTAATTTTTTCTGGTCTAGTTTTCATTTAGGCGTTTCACCACAACCATCGTACTATAGCGTTATTAGGACGGCCGTGGTTTCATGCATACAGTGAAAATTGCTATAACTTATTTTTTTTTAATGTTATTTAAACTTTTTTTTTTTTTTTACTAAAACATGGTTTAAGCAGAAATAATTTGTTTCGGAGTAATGCCCAAACCCATTTCATTCTAAACAATTTACGTGATTTAAATGGAAATTATAAGCAGCAAACATCTTAAACGGTTATGACTTATGGTGAGTAAAATTTAAAAAAAAAAAAAAGCGCACGTTTTAAATCATACAATGTTTATGGCTCTTTGATACAACAGGGCCGCTACGAAAATTTATGCTTTTCTTTAGGTTCTACTTCTCTTTTTTTTTTGGTATTTAGGGGGTTGCGAGGGTCCCGGGTCGACAACACCAGACGTCACATTCCTGCTATCCATACAATCCAGTTCAACCTAAAGCAGACACCCAACATAAAACTTTTTCTTTCCAGGAACTTAGGTTTCTACGTCGTCGGTGTTAGTTCTTTCTCCCGACAAACTCCCCGGATATGCTAGCACTAAGTGAAACAAACCTTCAATCCTCAATCTCCTCTCACCACTTTGACATGACTGATTACCTCCCACTCTACCGTAAAGACTCTGACAAACAAGGTCCAAAAAAGAGTCGCCAACTTAATAGGTTCCTCACTATCCACCAAGCTCCGGCCCCTGTCTCATCTCCGCAATGTTGCAGCCTTGTGCTTGTTTTACAAATACTTCAATGGATTGTGCTCCGATGAACTAGCTGCTCTAGTGCCTCCTCGACACAAATACACTAGAACAACCCGACAATCAGCTAGGTCCCATCCATTCACTGTGGAGGTCCACAGATGCCAGAGAGCCTTCTACTCCAGCAGCTTCTTTCCTCGTGCTGCTGTACTCCGGAACTCCCTCCCTGCTCCCTGTTTCCCCGACTGTACCGACATGCAGAGGTTAAAAACTAATGTAAACAGACATCTCGCTACACAGCTCCCAACTTAGGATGACACCCAAAACCTACACCCTAATTCTCAGTAACCCCTTACGTCTACAGTGGCAGCCTACCTTGTTTGGGGTGAAATATGTTAAAAATAAAATAAAATTAGGTTGTGATATAACTTGGTCAGAAGTTATAATAACAAAAATAACCAGAGTGTAAGGTCTTTAAAAGAGGATGATTTATTACAACGTATATCTTGTACAAAACAATAGCACTACTGGTAATCCAATAGGATTAACATAATACACTTGAATACCGTTGAATACAGTTCACCATACATACTACTGTTCGTAGTATATATATATATATATATATATATATATATATATATATATATATATATATATATACTACAGACTAGTACGCTTATCAGACTTGAGGGGAGTCAGATATGCCATCACAACAGGTTGCATGCAGTCATATCGTTTCTTATGCACTTGAGCTAGATAAGGAGCAGTAAAGAACCATAATACCCTCATCGCCAATGAGGGTAGTTGATCAAAGGAAGTTGTTTTTGACAATGACTGCCTCCACCACATCTTGCATTGCCGGCAGGTCGACTATATCCTAACTGCTTTTCTCTGTCAACACCTCAATCTAAAGTCTCTGCCATCTGTCCTGCTGCAACTTCGATGATTTGAGCATCCAGCTTGTCATCCAGAGAGAGAGAGAGAGAGTTAATTCATGATGTAATCCTCCCTACCTTTCTGTCATGATGACGCAATCGTTCAACATTCAAACTACTTGGCCTAACATTCACAGGTAACATGAATTGGAACAAATACATTGAAGACATTCCCAAGGCTGCTGCAAAGAAGGTGGGCTCCCTCTACCGTGCTAGTAAACTTCTCACACCTGAAACTATCCTGTATCTCTACAAAGCCACGCAAGAAGTATTGTTGTCACATCTGGGTTGGTGCATCATCCACTAGTCTCTCCTTCTTAGACAAGATCCAAAAAGGAGTCGCCAACTTAATAGGTCACTCACTATCCACCAAGCTCCAGCCTCTGTCCCATCGCCGCAATGTTGCATCCTTGTGCCTGTCTTACAAATACTTCAATGGAATGTGCTCCTATGAACTAGTTGCTCTAGTTCCTCCTCGACGCAAATACACTAGAACAACCCGACAATCAGCTAGGTCCCATCCATTCACTGTGGAGGTCCCCAGATGCCAGATAGCCTTCTACTCCAGCAGCTTCTTTCCTCGTGCTGCTGTACTCTGGAACTCCCTCCCTGCTCCCTGTTTCCCCCGACTGTACCGACATGCAGAGGTTTAAAACTAATGTGAACAGACATTTCACTGCACATGTTGTAGTCCTCGGGGAAACAATCTTGTGGCAAAGGGTTTCACAGATGGCAAGTTCTTGGAAAAGAACTCTGAAAATTCCGTTTGATGTTAGGCACACGGGGGAAGAGGGGAAAGATCTTGAACGACTCAATAAACCGTTTTGGTAAAAATAATTCGACCCTGGAATTATTCTGTCGTCACTTCTGCTTTTTACGAAAAATAAAAGTCTATCCAAAAATAACGTGGCACTTTGTATTTCTCTTCCGTTCACTTTCTCCGACCAATGCATCTGCCAAAATCACGTTTGTCGTGTTCTTTATAGCGGCGACATCTCATTTATGCTAATCAGCCGTGTGCGACGTAAGCCACTCGCTGCCGTTTACTTTCGAAAATTAAATTAAATGAAATTTTTCGAAAGTGGGCATTTCCGGGTTCGCGTCAGCAACTCTCCTCTGCACAAGCAGCAAACCAAATGTCATCTCTTTGATTGACGCAAACAATTGTCTTCGTTCACGGCAGTCGGCTGCTCCTCCTGCTCTCCGTTACAGATCTTTGCAGTGGTTGTAATAAGATGAGTTCTTGCTGTAACATTTTTACAAGGAGGAACCAGAGATTAAAGCTCGGTTTAGCAATATTCCATGGAAATAACGATAGAGTAGAGAAAGACTGGCAACGTTTCTTCTGAGAAAGTGGCAGTAGAGAACAGAAAAGATTGCGAATTTAAATTTTGAACTCTGTTAAGGCAAGAAAGAGTGCTCTGACCACCTCGGATGTGGCAGCATCACTTCATCTTTGGAGTTATACCGAAAAGATAAAGGGGGGAAAAAAAAAAATGTTGATTTGCAGAAATTTATTATTTTGTGTTTCTTACTACCGGTTTTTATTTTTTAAAGATATTTATTATCTTTTGCAAAATCTATAAGATATTTAAAGAAATATGTTTATCAGCAACTGTGCCATGTGTTCCCAAAGTTCGTTTTTTTTATCAAACATATTTGCCATAATCTGTGAAATTTTATCCTTCTGCTCACGTATACACGGCGGGCTATAAGTCTCACCGAAGGTAATTACTTAAAACATATTATATTCAATAATAAAGATATTTTTTTTATAAAATATTTAGAAAACCTTGCACAACGCAGATTATTTGTTTTTAAAATAAATTATTTATTCATCTCAAAAACATTTTTTTTTTTTTTTAATAAACTTGAGTACTTTCGGTAAATCTACCATCTTCAGAAGAATATTTCTTTTTCTTTTTTTTCTTTTTTTCTCTTGGTTGAGACATTCTCGTGGCCAAGTTGAAAATCCATCTAGGTGTTTTGACGAAGTGAAAAAAGTGTTGATATGGCTGTGTGTCACGTGGTCGGCGTGGAAGGATACTTTGAAAAGTCACAATTTGAAGCGTTGGGTGGGTGGCAATAATAAAGATAGAAGATGGTAGATTTACCGAAAGTACTCAAGTTTATAGGCAGGCCTTACCCTCTTATAAAGGACTAATCAAAGGCCTGTTCAAAAATAAATCGGATGAAGAAGAAAAAGAAGCTAATGCTGTATGACCAGTTTAGTCACAAACAAGTCAACCACCAAGAACACTAAAACACTGGTTTATATTAAGGCTGGAATGTTCCATTATGTTCAGATGGGCAAGTCCATTCTTTGAGTTCTGATTGGCTGCTAGTCCATGAGTGGATAATCTAATAAGGAAACTTCTTGCTTGAATTAAGCAATATTTGCATATTAAATATTGGAGTATTTTATGCCGGTAAGTCAATTTGATTACAATCTGTTGTAATAGCATTCATTTCTTCTTCAATGTGAGCTTATAATTCAGGTAGATTGCACCTTCAACGTGCATATGGCCGAACGGTTAAAAGTATTGGTTAACAATTCATTCTAAGTAACACTCTTCTGGAGGTCGACTGTTCAATCCTTACTATAGGTGATAATAACTAAGAAAAACATAAATTAACACTTTTATCTGGTCAGGGTTGACAGAATGAGAACAATCTACTCCTGTGGATTAAATAAAGTGTTTCCGTCCAGGTTCCCAAGTTTGAAAATATGCACCTGAAGAAGGTCAGAAGTTACATCGGCCGAAACGTTGTGAAAATAACAACCTTGAGGAGAATAGTAGTTCGTTCAGATAATTCAAGTTATCTTCTGAAAAATTCCGAAATTTCTTTTGTTTTATTTAAGGTCTTTTTCCTTTTCTTTTTTTTTCTCTTTTTCTTTTATTCTTTATTTTTTCTTTTTTTTCTTTTTTCTATTTTTTCTCTTTTTCTTTGATTCTTTATTTTTCCTTTTTTCTCTTTCTTTTTTTCTTTTTTTCTCTTTTTCTTTGATTCTTTTTTTCTTTTTTTTTCTTTTTTCTTTTTTTTCTCTTTTTCTTTGATTCTTTATTTTTCCTTTTTCTTTTTTCTTTTTTTTTCTTTTTTCTATTTTTTCTCTTTTTCTTTGATTCTTTATTTTTTCTTTTTTTTTCTTTTTTCTATTTTTTCTCTTTTTCTTTGATTCTTTATTTTTCCTTTTTTTCTTTCTTTTTTTCTCTTTTTTTTCTTTTTTCTTTTTTTCTCTTGATTCTTTATTTTTCCTTTTTCTTTCTTTTTTTTCTCTTTTCTTTCTTTTCTTTCTTTCCTCTTTTTCTTTTTTAAACCAATAAGTCACCACTTATAAAGGTCAAAAATCCACTCGAGGAAAAGGTTTAATGGGATGGATTGTCAGTTGAATGATGATGAATATTGTGAGAGGATTGAAAATGATGAACAAAGTTTGATTACTTATGGGGATGGTTTATGACGAGTATTTGTTTAAATTGGATTTGAAGACGAGGTGTTGTAGTCTGCGGTGAAGCAGTCCGTTGTAATGTGTGCCACAGACAGAAATTCTTGAAAAGAAACTCCCTTTATGGATATTTCGCCTGACGCTAGACACAGAGAAAGAAAGAAAAGTTCTTTTCAATTGTGGTATTAAGATGAGTTCTTGTTGTGAATGTCTTACAAGAAGGGACTAGAGATTGGAGCTCAGTCGAGCACTTTCCATGAAAATAACAATAGTAGTGAGAAAGGGGCTGTAGAGAACAGAAGACATCTTCACTCACTAGATTGCAAAGTCGATTTTGTACTCTGATAAGAAAAAGTGCTCTGAGCGGAACATTCAGAAATGTGGCAGCTGTACTCCAGCTTTTATCATATCTGAATCTTATAGAGGTAGACGATTGCATCAGAAATCCCTATTTACTTACCTCCCCACGAGGGCAAAGTTAGACACAAGGTCGTTTTTTTTTATGTGGGCTATATCCAGCACTCCAAAAAGGGGCACTATGAATGAAAAAAAATTACCCTAATTAAGAAGGATCTCTCCTTCTCTGAGTGGGGACAGAACAGATGCTACACTTTGATCCCAGCTCAAATGAGTCAGATAATATTTTGAGCTGTAGAATGATCCAACCATTTTGTCCAGCAACCTTAGCAACAGATTGGATATAGGTCTTCCATTTTAGATCAGGAGTGAAAGTCGGTCCTTGGAGCTAGTATTTACTCCCCCTCCACCGCAGGAAGATGTGACACAAGGTGGGATTTGAAAAGCCAGCCCCTAAGAGGAAGAGCATTTTGGCCTACAAAAAAATGCCTGTCGGCATTTCCCTGGTAGAGGCGCCTTAGACAATTAGCAATTAACTAAACCCTTCTCAAAAGATAAAACTTGAGAGAGTGGACTCGCCCAGAACTGCACAAAACAATACCTCAATGATTGTCGAGGACATATCCCAGGGGTCTTTTTTATACCCCAAACAAAGGACATTGCCACTGAGACGCAAGGAGCTACTGTGATTAGGATGGGAGCCAGATTTATAGGACGCATCCTAAGTGGGGATTTGGGTAGCAAGATTTTTGTTCACATTACATTTCTGCATATTGGTACAGTTGGAGAAACAGGGAGCAGGGAGGGAATTAAAAAGACCAGCAGTCCGAGGAAAGAATCTTGTAGAAAGTTTTCTAGCATCTGGGTAACTCTATAGTGAAGGGGTGGGATTTTGCTGCTAGTTGGGTTTGTCGGAGGTATTTACATTGAGAGGGTACAAATGCAGTAAGTTCAGAGCATATTCCGTGGAACTTCTTGTTAAACAAGCACAGAGATGCAACACTGTGGCAATGGGAGAAAGGCTGGAGCTTGGTAGACATTGCTGTACCTATTAGATTAGAGACTGATTTTTTTTTTTACCCTGTCCAAGAGGGAGAGACTAGTGGTTGGTGCACCAGCCCAGATGCAGCAACAATACTCGATGCACGGGCGAATGGTGGCTTTATAGAGATATAGTTTATGAAAACAAGGTGAGAGCTTATGTTCTAGTTGAATGAGTTGAATGTAGATAATTTTAATGCTATTTTTTGCATCATGTCTTGGAGGAATGTCAGAAGGATTCTTCAAGTTTCTTCTATGTGGAAGCATCCGACTGAATTAGATTGTGAACGAGCCTACGGTAAAACTTGTGATGCGGTGAAAATAGGTATCGCATGAGATTCCGTTAGCAACCATCAGTCAGCGTTTAAATGCTTATCTGTCTTGACATGAGGAAAACTCATTTTCGAGATAAGATCGTCGCTGGAAATGAAAAATGGATTTCTTGGGAGGAAACAAGAATGAAAGTAGCCATGTTTTCATCTAGGTATGACTTTGAAAAGAATCTTTTTGACTAAAGAATTTTTTTCTCTCTAATAAGTTGCCGGGGCATGTCACAGATGTAATTAGTGTTAATAGTTTTTTTATTTTTTTAATAATATTGACCAGTTTTTGTGATCATCGGATAAATAATAGATAGCATTAGGAGCTTTCAGATGGGATATTTAAAAGAATATATAACATAGTGTTTTTTTATTATTATTGTTTACTAGTGAGTTAATTTAAAATGGAAACCATTTACTCTTAAGGGACGAAGTAAAAATCATGGACAGAAGAACGGTGTAGAGTTAGACGTCTCAAAGAAGCAGTACATATGTTGGGTGACAATGGCTTCGTAAGTTGAAAATGGTGTCCTAATTGACTTGGTAAGTTTTTTTTTATATCATTTCATTAATATAGACATTAACCATTTCTGTCAAATTTGCAACCTCCGACCTTTTTCAGGTGCACATTGTTGAACAGGGAAGAACGGTGGAGAGTAAGACGACTCAAAGAAGCAGCGCATATGTTAGGCGACAATGACCTTCTAAGTAGACCTAGCATAGAAATGAATACAATATAGGAACCATTAATTATAAATAATAGATTAGAACATCATTAACTTTTTTTTATTTTTTTAACTGAAAATTTTTTTTTTGTGGGGGGGGGGGGGGTAAAAAAATTTACGATAGGTACATATATAGTATGCACACTGAGGCGGAGATAAGTACCTATATAGAAAGTGCAGACATACAGAGGTAGTACTTTTTATAGAAATGTCATACTTTTGCCCTGGGCAACGGAAGAGGAATGGTGGGGAAGTGACAGCTTTCGCAAAAGGTAAAGGGAGAAAGTAGCGGTGAAATGGGGCGAGCAGGGAAGAGAAAGATAGAAAGATAAAGAGACGGCTATAGAGAGAGGGAGAGAAATAGAAGTTTGAATATAAAGATGTTACACACGCGATTTTTCTTCAAGTATATGTTTTTATGACCCCGAGCAACGCCGGGTAGCCCCGCTAGTTAATTATAAATAATAGATTAGAACACAATTAAGAAATTAAATAAGATATAGTAATAAGTAGTAACTAGAATAGCTCCTAAAAAATTGTCCACGTGGTGCAACGGATAAAGTGCTTAGTAATAGTCAGTTTTAAGTGACAGTCTTCTGGAGGTTGAAGGTTCAATCTCCAGTATGGACAATACTAAGAATTACTTAAGACTGGCTGACAGAACGAAAGCCGTCTGTCCACCGGTTCTGTTCGAAATTCTGTACAGATTTTCGAGTTCGTCATAAAGGCTCTGAGTTCAATAAGTTGCATCTGAAGAAAGTCGGAGGTTACATCAGCCGAAACGTTGTGAAAGGAACGAGAGAACAGTATTCCGAATAATCCAAATAATACTAATGTAAAACCACCTGAAATATACAGATACTACACTTTGATAATTGACTGACGGTAGGCCATAAGTTCTGTCCTCGCCGAACAGGATAAATCCTGCTAGATTGGATCAATTTTTATTTTTGTCCTAATTCAAAATACCCCTTTTCGGGGAGCTAGATTTTACTCAAATTAAAAACCATACCTTGTGTAACTTTGCTCTCGTGAGGAGGCCAGTTAATAAGAGACATTTACATGACGGATTGATGCTTCTCCCCCCCCCCCCCCTCTGTGAATTACAACATGGTCATCTTCAAATCTAATGTCAACAAATACTTGACATAAACCTTCCCCATAAATTATCAAACTTTGTTTATTCCATTCATTTTCAATCTTCTCATAATATTCTTCATCGTTCCACTGACAATCCATCTCATTAACCCTTATCTTATTGTGTGTGTGTGTGTTTGAAGATCTTTTTTTCTTATTAAAAGCTATCTGAACTAGTTTTTGTTAGAGAAAGTCTCAGATCAAATGAAGTAAAGTATATTTGAATATCACTCCTACTTTCTGCTAATCAATTTTTAAATCATAATAATTCCATCATATACATTTTATGGTCCGTTTTATATGCTGGCATGCGTTGGACAGATTTTATAAATTAACTTCCAAACTAACCTATCTTTATTTATCCCTCTTTCTCTCAAGTCCATCTTTATCACTTCTTCCCATGTTTTCCTTGGCCTTCCCCTGTGAACTGACCCTGCTTCTGCAATTGTTCTACATCTACTAACCCAGGAACTTTCATCCAATCTTACAACGTGGCCAAAGTCTCCTGTTCTGCACACATTTCTCTATATTGTCCAGATTTAATCTTCATCTGAGCTCTTCAGATCTGAGCCTGTCTTTAAGAGTTGCGTTACACATTCATCATATTATTCTCATATCATTTCTCATGTACTCAACCCTCACTGGCCAGGTTTCACTTCCATACATACTGTGTACACATGCCTGATAGACTCTTCCCTTGGTCGACAGTGGTAATGCTCTGCTGGTTAGTAATGGCAGAAGTTCCTTGAACTTACTCCATCAACTCTTAATTTTGGCTATCACACTAGCACCTGCTCCATCCCGTGCTTCAATTGTATCACCAAGATAACAAAATTTCTGAACACCCTCAATAACTTCACTATCCACATATATATTTCATCCATATCTGAGTTCGCATTCGTCCCTGTTGTCTTACACTTCTTGCACACAAACTAGTTTTCCTCTTTCATCCTACCTGTAATTTTACTGCAATTCTTGTGTGCTCAATGTTTACAAGTACGACAGAAAATTAAGTTGCATCTGACTCAATTTCCACAAACTGAGCATTGGATTTTTCTCTTTTTCCGGAGGATTTCCAACACTACAACCACTGATCAACACTTTTGTCCTGGTGACATTCACTCTCAGGTCTTCCAAGTTTTGAACTTGACAAGTAAACCCTCCATTGTTTTACAAGTACTAAGCCATCAGCATACATTATCTTTTCTGGACAACCCATGCGGAACTTCCTAGACAATGCCTCCAAGACACAGATGAAAAGCAACGGACTCGGTACAGAGCCCTGATGCACTCCCACTTCAACATTAAAGCTTTCACTAAATATTGAGTTGCATCCGACTCCCTTTCCACAAACTGAGCAGGGAAACTTTCCTCTTTTGGAGAGCTTTCCAACACGACAACCACTGATTATCACTTTTGTCTTTGTAACATTCACTCTCAGACCTTTACTTTACATGGCATTCCTTTAACTTAACAAGTAGACTTTACCATTGTTTCTCTGGCAAGTACTAAATCATCAGCATACATCATCTCTTCCGGACAACCCATAGAACTTTCTGAACAATGCTTCTCACGCACAGATGAAAAGTAATGGCCTCAGTACAGAGCCCTGATGCACTCCTACTTTAACATTAAAGCTGTCACTAAATGTGCTGTTTATACTAAAACGACTTTGAGCATTTCTGTACATTGATTGAACAACTTTTACTAACCACTTGTTTGCCTTTAGTTTACACAATGCCCACCAGTCAACATCTCTTGGCACTGTGTCAAAAGCTTTCTTCAGATCCACAAAAGCAAAATACAGGTTCTTCTTATTACTAAGGAACTTCTCTTGCATTTGTCTCAGGATAAATATAGAACCCGTGGTACTTTTCCCAGGTATGAAATCAAATTGCATTTCATCTATGCTTATCTGATTTCTTATTTGCTGCTCAATTATTCTCTCAATCATTTTCAGGACTTGATCCATCAACTTGATCCATCAACTTGATCCATCAATTTAAGCATCTGTAATTACCTCTATCTAGAGCTTCCCCTTTACCTTTGTAGCAGTTGACAATTGTGCTAAGTTCCTAGTCTTTCGGAATTACCTCTTCTATTATCTTTCGGAATTTTTGAGATGAGGGTTGATGATTCGTAGAATTTGGTATATTAGGACTACTGTTGTTCTCATCTTGGGTGTTTTTAACTTACTAAGCAGACCTAGTATAGAATTCAATACAATATGGAAACCTATAATTATAAATAATAGATAAGCAGTGATCTCTAGTGATAAGTAAAAACAAGAATAGGTTTAAGGGCCTCAAAATTCATACTAGAATTGTCCGCAAGGACCCGTGGCATAGTGGATAAGTAAAATTCAGTTCTTAGTGACAGTCATCTGAAGGTTGAAGGTTCAATCTTCAGTACGGGCGATATGAATTACATGGCATGAAATTCCGTCCAGATTCCCGAGTTCGACAAGATACACCTAAAGAAGATCGGAGGTTACATCGGCCGAAACGTTGTGATAAAACCATCCAAGATGAGAACAGTAGTTCGTATATACCAAATTCTACAAATCTTCTATTATGATCTGATTTGTCAAGTCTGTGATCATCTCAATGCCTGTTTCACCTGCAGATTTCAACATTTTTTAAAAATTATTTATTTTTTTTATGGAAATTGCTTTGATGTAAGCAAAAACAAAAAATACAAGCCATCAATAAGTGTTATATGGATAGATTCTGACCAAGAAAACAGCAATTCTTCCCCCCTTTGTCAGAAACATTGCTCATGGAATGTGAAGACTAAAGGACAAAATAAGGAAAGCGAGAGTTACGAGGCTGCTGAAAGTACGCCCAAGTTAGTCACTTTCTACTCTCCATAATTTTTTATTTCAGCAACAATGCCTGAGGGATCTCTAACCTTAACCATCTTCATCTTTCTCACCATATCCTGTAAATCTTACATATAAATATTTCTATTCATATAAAGTCAGATCTGTGTATATGTTTATATATTTGTACGTATAAGATTCACTCCTAAACTAATTAACCGATCATTATGAATTTTGGAATTCTACTGCTAGGCGTAAGGGTTCATAATGTGGGCTATATTTACTTTTAGTTTGACGCAAAGGAGGCAAAGAGGGAGTGGAAGCCCTTTGTGAAAATTCAAATACCTTGGATTATTGTGAAATTTTAGCAATGTGTATTAAACATAAGTTAATAAATATTCCCCAAATTTCAGTTTCTTTGGAGTATTTTGAAGGGTTTTAGGGGAGACATAATATGGGCATAACCTCCCATTTGAAAATTCAAATATTTCAGATTTGCATTGAATTTGATCCATATTCATTCGACATCAATTAAGCAAGATTCCCTGAATTTCATTTTTGTCTTAAGATCACTAAAGCTTAAGCTTTAAATTTGAAACATTTTAAATAATCAAAATCATGTAATGGATTTTAATAAATATTGGAATAAGGATTCTAGACATACGATTTAGTAGCATTAAATCTTGATTTTAATCTCTGTAAGAGGACATAAAAGTTAAGCAAAACTGTTCTGTATATGGAATTTTACCCATCCTGAAAGGGGTATTCTTCTAGTATATATATTTTTGTTTCATTTTACTTCGGTAGAAGTTCTCAGAACTCAAGGGGCCCATTTTCTGGGGTTAACACTTGATCCCTATATGAGATACATAGATATTCGAATATTCCATTAAAGTTTTTTATTTCTCAAACGTTGAGTTAGTAAAGAAGTTAAGAACATTAATTTTCCTCTCCACAATTGACCAGTTAACTATGTTATGGTATGTCTTTCTTGTGGTCTCTTGAGCTTACCGGATTCCAAGACAAGAATTCATTTAGTCTGGTGGAGTATCCAGCTAAGTGTTGTTACTTCAGGTAACATCACTAGGAAACAGCACACTATTTCTTGTATACATCCAGAAAAGGGGTCCATGTTCAGCTATGCAAATGATTCAATTTGCTGACCAATCACTGGCATTTTGGGTTCAATTTAAGCAGGTGTATTTCGCCTATTCAGCGACGAGCCTGTCACTCAGTTCTAGTTTTAAGCTTGCTCCCCATTGCGATAAGACTTGTTGTTCCAGTGGGAGTCAAAGTACAAGAAGTACCCTTATCTAGTTTTATTTAATACAGATATCTTTATGCCCTTCCTTGTATGTACAAAACCTGCTCAAGTTATACATCTGTGGTGGAAAGGGAACACTGGCTATCCGAAACAAGTGTTCCGAGGCAAACACGTGGGACAACAAAATGAGCCATGTCCGATTATGCAGATGACTTGTTTTGTTGATCAATCACTGGCGTTTTATGCTTGAGTATACCACTTGCATTCCAACCTTGTGCCATACACCAATGCACATTCATAATCATACCTTTGTTAGCCGCTTGCTCCTGTATGCGACCGTTCTACGATCTTTCCAGACTGAAAGAACACTGTCTGCAAATAAGTCAATTCTCAGTAAGTCTAACCTCGAGTTCAATAAGTTGACTCCAACTGAATTTCAATCCTGTTATTTTCAACTAACCAATTTATATACTAGCGGATCTACACGCCCAATATTTAATATAAGCAAACATATTCAGGAAGTAATTTGATGAGTTATCTAGTTTTATTTAATACAGATATCTTTGTCCTTCCTTGTATATACAAAACCTGCTCAAGTTATCCATGTTGTAATATCATGAAGTGTTTTCTTTCTTTTAGAAAAATAAGTAATCAAATAGGTTTTTGGTTTTTTTTTTCTTCCAAACATTGAAATATGAATTTTTCTACCAATCATAGAGTGCTGTCAAATCCATTTTTGCTTTATATTTAATTTTCATTTAAAAAAAGATTCACTGGCAAGTTTTAATTATAAAGTTTTACATAAAAAGATTTTGACTTTTTGAAAATTATAACCGGAGAGACAGTCTATTGATTGCAACTTGCTGTTGTGAATTCGGAATAGCGGCACACTGACTCAGTCGAATGTTTTTCTGGAGTGGAGTTATCTATGTGCAATGCTATGAAGTCCTTCCCTTTCCCCAAGAAAATGTATATTTGTTTAATTATGCTTTTATTTTAACTGTTTGCATGTTTTTAGTTTTGGATAGTGAGTGTTTATTTAACTTAGTCTTGTTGATCTGATTTTAGTGAAAGGCTGATTCACCAAAAGGAAATTAAAAAAAAAAAAGTGTTGAGAGTGATTGACACCATATGGAATAAACATAGAGGGTGGCAGGGATGGATAGAAAATTATTTAGAGATGGATCCCTTGGTGAGTTAATTGCAAATTGCAGCTAATTAGAACAATTAAAATGCAAGTTTTTTTTTGTTTTTTTTTTCAAACATAACTCAATCCCCAAAACTAAGGTATATTTTAGCATGTATTTTGTGTGATTTACATATATAAGAAAAAAAGCCTTAGGGAAACAAACGTTGATTAACTCAGTTTGAATATTGTTGTGGCCTTAAAGAGCCGGAAGAAATAACTCGAACAGAAGCTAATTAATAAGAAATTGTATGAACAGAAAGTACAGAAGTAATGGGTTGACAGAGGCTGCTTGCTCAATTCGCTTCTTTTCTCACTTATCCTGAATCAGGAAGAGTCCATACAATAACGGAATAGGGTAGATCATTATTACAAATATAATCATGGATATCAGACAAATGGCTACCGTTATATGATCTTTTATAGAGAAAATGAACACGATAGAAATATTGTTATAATAATGAATGAAGTAAATGGTAGTCTATCTTACCGATTGAGACCTGTCCTGACTGTACTGCTACTACAGCTCCAAATTTGTGACATTGTAGTGGAGCTGATACTAACAATGATTAGCTTACTGGCCCTGGTAATAATAGCCACTTATGCTAGTCGAAGCACCGCTGACTTGTATCTGCGGTGGAAAGGGAACAGTGGCTATCCGAAACAAGTGTTTCTAGACAAACACCCGGTACAATAAAGTGAGCTACGTCCGGTTATGCAAATGAATTGTTTTGTTGATCAATCCCTTGACGTTTTCGGCTTGAATATAAGTGTTGCATTTCAACGTTGTGCCATACATGAATGAAAGTTCATAATCATACCGTTGCTTGCTCCTGTATGCGTCTTTTCTACGATTTTTCTAGACTAAGGGAATGCCGTCTTCAAATAAGTTTTTTCATACCTCGAAAAAAGGACTAAGTCAAGACAAAACTGTTGAAGACAGAGAAGGTTTATTCGCCTTGTTCTTCATTCTAAATCACTGACCAGGAGAAAGAGATCGATAATCACTGTTTAATCATATCTTATCCGAGCATTTTTAAAATAGCATGTTCACACATGTAGTGCTCCCAACAAACTGTCAACTTCTCTAACTCACTCTCTCTTTGAGCCATTTGATGTCACATCCGTTTCTATCAATTCTCAGTTAAGTCTAAGCTCAAGTTAAGCAAGTTGACTCTAACTGAACTTTCATTTCTTGTTATTTTCAACTAACCAATTTATATATAGATCCCGGCATCTGGGGACCTCAACAATTTACGTCGAGGGAGCACTAGGGCAGCAAGTTCATCGGAGCACATTCTATTGAAGTACTTGTAAAATAAACACAAGAATGCAACCTCGCAGATCTACTCGCCCAATATTTAATATAAGCATGGATATTCAGTAAGTAATAAATTCAACGATTAGCTTGCCGTTCAGTTCTAGTTTATTTCCGTTGTAAGCTTACTCCCTGTTGAGAAAACCAGTGTTCGTAGAAGGTGTTCGTTCATTGTAATTTAAGTCTTAAATTTTGTTTCATCCCAAACAAGGCATATTGGCACTGAGGCATAAGGGACTACTGCAGTAGGGATCAGATTTATAGTTGGGAAACCTGGGTGGGGAGTTGGACAGCAAGATGTTTGTTCACATTGCATTTAAATTTCTGCATGTTGGTACTGTCGGGAAAACAGGGAGTAGGAAGGGAATTCCAAAAGTAAGCCGTCCGAGGAAAGAAGATATGAGAGTAGAAGGGACCTCTATAGTGAAAGGGTGGGATTTAGCAGCTAGTTGTGTCGGTCTGATCGACCGTTGACTCTTTGTAGGTTCATTTGCTAATCCGTGGGAATCAAGGTACAAACAATACGATGATCTAGTTTTATGCCTTTCCCTCTATATACAAAACCGGCACTCCAGAAAAATATTCGACTCTGTATCAGCATGCCGCTATTCCGAATTTACAACAGCAAGCCGCAATCAATAGACTGTCTCTCCCGTCATAATTTTTAAAAAGTCAAAATCTTTTTCACATAAAACTTTATAATTAAAACTTACTGAAAGTTTTGGCACTTCTGTAGTATATATGAAGCAGCAGATTTTCTGTCCTTCTACTGAAAATAAAGGGAGGTAATTCAACCGGAAGTGATTTTTTTACAACATAAAAAAAAAATGCAAGACTGATTTGTTTTTGGGTAACAATTAACAATTTCTTTTTTTTATTATATGAAGTAAAAAAAAATTAAATAAAAAACCCTAACCCTAACATTAAGAAATCAGGCGGTGTGCCTGTAAAAAATCTATTGTTTTTTGCGGCTGGTTCATTAAATTACCAATGTCTCGAAGATTAATCTCATTTAACTCCATTTTCTAAATACTAAATTCAACTTCCGGTGAATTCTGAATGAATGGTACTTGGAGAAAAAAAAAACGGAACTCTTCAATTTCGATTTCTTAATCGGCAGCTGCTTCAGAAGTGCCAAAGTTTTGTATTTTTATTTTAATTTCTTATAGAAAAATAAGTAATAAAATAGTTTGTTTTTTTTTGTTGTTTTTTTTTGTTTTTTTCGAAACATTGAAATAATTAATTTTTCTACCAATCATAGTGCTGTCGGATCGGGATCGCAGATATTTAAAAAAAAATCCATTTTTACTTTATATTTAATTTTCATTTAAAAAGAAAATTACCAACAAGTTTTAATTATAAAGTTTTACATGAAAAAGATTTTGACTCTTTAAAAATTATGATCGGAGATTGCGACTTGCTGTTGTGAATTCGAAAAAGCGGCACGCTGACTCAGTCGAATGTTTTTCTGGAGTGCCACAAAGTTATCTATGTCGCAATGCTATGAAGTCCTTCCCTTCCCCAAAGAAAATGTACATTTGTTTTAATTATGTTTTTATTTTAACTGTTTGCATGTTTTTAGTTTTGGATAGTGAGTGTTTATTTAACTTAGTCTTGTTGATCTGATTTTAGTGAAAGGCTGATTCACCAAAATAAAATAAAAAATAATAAAGTGTGGTGTTAAAATTTGAACCAAGAAACTCGTGCGGAAAGCGAATCCGTCTGTTGAAGAACTCTTAGGCTGGGAATGAAAACATGAAAACGAGGCTCTGGGCAGGTCAGCCATTTTAAATGATTAATGATTCCCTTCAAAGAGAAAGAAATTCCGTCTCATCAGATCTATAGAATTCTGGGAACTCCCAAATCATCTGTCTTAGAGATGACACATTTCTTGGCGATTTTGACGCGTTTCTTTTATTGTTTTGTTTGTTCTTGTTGTTTGAACAGTGTTTTGGATTGATTGTTTGCCGGTGTTTGTTGTTCGTCAACGTTGGTCGCCCACGAATTCTGCTGTTTCTCATTTCTGCAATTCCATTGACCGAATAAAAAGAAGAAAAAAAAGAGTACTAACATTTTATGCCACTTTGTAAACAATGGCTTTTTGAGTGGCAAATATCGGTCAGTTGTAAACGGGCTTCTCCTGTAAAGGTTGTGTGCGTTCTGCGCCGTAGAGAAGTTTACATTAAACCAATGAATGTTTGGGAATCTTTTACGAGACTCAGCAGAGTAAAAACGCAAAAAAAACAAATTACAACAAATAAAAGTAACTGTAAGCTGTAAAAGTTAGTTTCAAACTTGCATGTGCTATTTGTTTGTATTTTAAACCCGTATGAAGTGCTATTTATTAGAAATCAATAGTTTTGACACCGTAATTTCGAAAACAAACATGGCAGATTTGGGGGGAATTACTAACAAATGCACCTGGAGCGGCCATATTGATTTTTGTGAAAACGTTGGAAAAAAAAACAAGACATTTTTTTTTTTACATCTAATGAAAACCCATTTATAATACGTAAAAATAAAAACAAATTACATAGGTAAGTAGAAAAATATCTATTCTCGTCGTAGGTCAACTTCACTTGTTGCAAATTTATGTTTTTAAACCCTTTCTCGTTCTTTTTTTGGACCCCGTTCGCGCCTCTGCTGAGTCTCGTAACATATACCCGAATATTTTATTTATGGGTGTCCGAAGGGTTAATATATTCGTAGAAAATGTTTTGCTGCTTATCCAGTTTAGCGGATACTTTCGAAAAAAAAACAAAAAAAAAAAACTAAATAAACTGAGGAATATCTGTTTGATGTACGTACCTGTCACGGGCTGAATATATCCTATACAAAAAATCACGTATATTAATCAAGTAGTTTTTTTTTTTATAAAAGAAAAACTAATTTCATCGATTAACGAATAGCGTGGAAATACGTCCTCCATTACGACTTATTCAAGGGAGATAACCGAAATTTATAATAAGCCGTAATGGAGGCCGTATTTCCACGTTATTCGTTAATCGGTAAAATTTAATTTTCTTTTCTAAAATAGAAACTACTTGATTAATTTATGTGATGTTTGGTATTAGATATAGTCAACCCGTGACAGGTACCTACACAAAACAGATATTCCTGTTTGTTTATTCTTTTTTTTTCCGAAAGTATCCGCTAAACTGGAAAAGCACTAATGTTTTTATTTATTCAAATTTGTTGTTTTTTTTATTTTAACGAAAGTATTTATTAATTAATTTTTTTTTTCAAATACAACAACTTGGGAAGTTTTTATTCAAACACACAAAAAAAAAATATATATATATTACACTGATCCATTCGGTGAAAAAGTAAACTATAAGATTAATAATTCAATAAATAATTAATAAATCCTTTATTCAAATGTTTTTTTGTCTAATCTAAGGGGGAAAAATAAAGGATACTCTACTCCTTTATCTGTTTCATTTTACTAAGGTCGAAGTTCTCAGAAATCAAGGGGCCCCTAACCTGGGACAAACACTTGATCTCTATATGAGATACATAGATATTCGAATATTCTATTCTCAAACGTTGAGTTTGTGAATAAGTTAAGAACATCAATTTCCTCTCCCCAATTGACCAGTTGATTATGTTATAGTATATCTTTCTCTTGGTCTTACCAGATTCCAGGACAAGAATTCATCTTGTCTGGTGGAGTATCCAACTAAGTGATGTTACTTGAGGTAACATCACTAGGAGAAAGTGCACCATTCCTCGTATAAGCCAGATGAAACCATTTCAAGTGGCGAGGGGAAGAGAGAAAGCAAATAGCAAATCAGACAACCCACCACCACCTGAAATGAATTCACAAATAAATCTCCCACTCTAAATCAAATTAGTGCGAACACTGGCGAAACATAATTGTTTTTCCATCCGTTTTGACGGAGGGTGCACACGAGTAGATAATATTGTTACAGATGATGATTTTATGAAACAGATCAATTGATGAAAACCTGAAGACTCTGAAAGATTTACTTTTGGCCGATTTGAGAGATCTGCTCTAGGCAAAACTGGGGGCGAATTCTTCGGAGGTCGTTTGTATGGTTGGATCTTAGTTAATTACAATTAGCAAACATGGATGATTATATACAGATTAATCTCCCCCCCCCCCCAGAATGCCAGCCATGGAATCATTAATAAAATCGACAATCCTTTCTGCAATCCAACCATATTTGGTACAAGTGAACTTCAGTCTATGTGACGTATTTAGCAAGTCTCAGTCATGAATCTTCAAGTCTGTTTTGTCGCGGTTCAATGATATGCGGGGACACTTTGATCATAGTCGTAGTATTGATTTACTCCTCTCCAGGAGTTAGGCACAAGGCCAGTTTTTATCTTACTCCCACAAGTAAGATGTGACCCAAGGTCGGGAAAGTGGGGTTTAAAAATTGCCTGGGCAGCCCTGTCGGCATTCCCCGGTAGGGGCGCCTCAGACAGTAAGCAATAAACTTACTCCTCCCCAAAGAGGGAAGGCGAAGTCTGGGAGGGTGCACCTCCTAGAACTGCACAGGACCAGTCTTGTGCAGTATCAATTGGAACAGATACTACACTGTGATCTTAGCCAAAAGGCCAAACAGTCGTAGTAGGAGGTGTGATCCTGAATGAGCTTTACACTCACAGGACCTTAACACCCCTAATTTTTATCTGTGGGGGTTAAAATACATCTGAAGGATAAGACACCCAGATAAGAGGAATTTAAACTGCTTGTACTCGTTTTAATTCAACATGCTAAAAAGGAAAAGAAGAAAAAAACTAAAAACTAAAACGTCTGTCTTTGAAATAATCCTAATGGGTTGACTTCATTCACCTTTAACATGCATAAAAACTTGTAGAAAATAAAATAAATAAATAAGTGTTGCCAAGTTCGGAAATCCTGTAAAAAGAGTTGTCTTCAAGTGCTAATGTTTTTAAAGCCGTAACTGTTAGAACCGGAAGCTGTGTTTGATTGGTGGATGTGGTTTCACAGAGATCGAACATAGTTTCCGGTTAGAGAACAGTTTAAAAGCCGAGTTACAGCCGAGATCGTTCATTTGTTATGCGCACGCGAGAGTGAGTGAGTGACAGAGGAACCCCCTCCCAAAAAACCCTCATAGTAAATAACCAGTGTACATATCGATATCTGATCAATATTGATAGGGGCACAGCAGAGAGGTGGTATGATGCTAAAAAGGAAAAGAAAAAAAAAAACCTTAAAAACTAAAACTTTGAAATACTCTGAATGGGTTGACTTCATTCAGCTTTAACATGCATAAAAACTAAAAACGTGTGGGAAAAAAAAAAAAAAATTTAAAAAAATGTCTCAGTGTTTGCAAGTTCGGTTGTCTTCCAGTGATAGTGTTTTTTAAAGTCGTAGCTGTTAGGACCGGAAGCTGTGTGTGATTGGTGGATGTGGTTCAAAAAGATCGAACATGGTTTCTGGTTAGAGAACTGTTTGAAAGCCGAGTAACAGCCGAGATCGTTCATTTGTTATGAGAGAGAGAGAGAGAGAGTACCTCATAGTAAATAACCAATGCACATATCAATATCTAATCAATATTGATAGGGTCACAGCAGAGAGGTGGTATGATGTGGAATACTCGAAGCCATAGAGGACCTGCTGTACAACGTCACTGACGATGTGCACTGGTGCATCCTTCAGATGTATTTCGCTAGTAAGAGGTCTGATCCTGAATTGGCTTCAAACTCACTTGACCGTAACATCGCAGACTGGGGTTATTTCAAAGATAATGTCAATCAAATCGATCCCCAAGCTTTTCTGAAGTGCAGAGGATCATCACAGTCAAAATCGGGGCAGTGCCAAGAGAGGAGAGTGTCAGAGTTATTGGCAATGTTGCACATCATATCCAGGATTGCTTATCACTGAACAGCATTAAAAAAATAAGACTATTGGATATTCATGACTGAAACTTGGTGGATAAGTCACACATAGACTGACGTTCATTTGAACCAAATATGGTTAGATTGAAGAAACGATTGTGAATTTTATTAACGATTCCATGGGTGACATTTTCAGGTCACCCTGTACATTCTTTTAAAAAATTAGCTACTCAAGTTAATACTTACCTCCCTCCCACCGTGAGAAGAGGTGACACAAGGTCAGAAGGTGGAGGTTAAAAAGTCAGTACCCAAGAGGCTGAGTACTCTGACCTACAAAAAATTGCTGAGCTGCTCTGTTGGCATTCCCAGGTAGGGGCACCTCAGACGATTAGCAATAGACTAACCTCTTTTCAAAGTGCCAGAAGGTCAAGCCTGGGAGGGTAAATCTCCTAGAACAGCACATAACATACTTCAGCCTGATAAAAAAAAAAGGCCGCCTAACTCAAATGGCTCAGACTCTGTCAAACTGATCGTCGTGGACGTATCTTAGACTTGGTATGAAAAACAACCACAAATGAGGTCAGGTTGACCACCCTATTGAGTTGAAAATAGCACAAATGTAACAAAATCTAAGGAATAAACGAATGAATTTACAAGAACGCTGTTGGGGTCTATCTGGTTACAAATTAAAAAATTTGATATGTATATTCATTTTATATATTGTGAGATTGTAGATTATTTTGTATATATGTTTTCTTAATTAATTAATTTTTTTTAATGTTGAAGTAAGGTTATTGATTAAGACGAGAAATGTTTCAGAACGGATATTACATTTCTAAAAAAAATTTTTGTGGGTGAGAAACTTCATCTTACATGGTCCTAGTTATATATTTTTTAAAGGATGTTTAATCATTTCTCATTTTTAAGGAAGACCTTGAAATTTTTGCCACCACTTAAATACCCAGACTTGGCCTTAGGTTTTATTTGCTATTGTAGGATAGGGCGGGGGATATAAAAAAGCCATTGTCCATTATCTTTTTCATGGTTCACTTTTTTCTCAACTCTATCTCTCTTTTGATGCCTCTCTTCTCCACATCGTCTCTCTCTTCTCCCTCTATACTCTGTCGTCTCTCTCTTCTCCCCCTATACTCCGTCGTCTCTCTCTTCTCCCCCTATACTCCGTCGTCTCTCTCTTCTCCCCCTATACTCCGTCGTCTCTCTCTTCTCCCCCTATACTCCGTCGACTCTCTCTACTCCCCTATACTCTGTCGTCTCTCTCTACTCCCCCTATACTCTGTCGTCTCTCTCTACTCCCCCTATACTCTGTCGTCTCTCTCTACTCCCCCTATACTCTGTCGTCTCTCTCTACTCCCCCTATACTCTGTCGTCTCTCTCTACTCCCCCTATACTCTGTCGGCTCTCTCTACTCCCCCTATACTCTGTCGTCTCTCTCTACTCCCCCTATACTCTGTCGTCTCTCTCTACTCCCCCTATACTCTGTCGTCTCTCTCTACTCCCCCTTTACTCTGTCGTCTCTCTCTACTCCCCCTATACTCTGTCGTCTCTCTCTACTCCCCCTATACTCTGTCGTCTCTCTCTACTCCCCCTATACTCTGTCGTCTCTCTCTACTCCCCCTATACTCTGTCGTCTCTCTCTACTCCCCCTATACTCTGTCGTCTCTCTCTTCTCCCCTATACTCCGTCGTCTCTCTCTTCTCCCCCTATACTCCGTCGTCTCTCTCTTCTCCCCCTATACTCCGTCGTCTCTCTCTTCTCCCCCTATACTCCGTCGTCTCTCTCTTCTCCCCCTATACTCCGTCGTCTCTCTCTTCTCCCCCTATACTCCGTCGTCTCTCTCTTCTCCCCCTATACTCCGTCGTCTCTCTCTTCTCCCCCTATACTCCGTCGTCTCTCTCTTCTCCCCTATACTCCGTCGTCTCTCTTCTCCCCTATACTCCGTCGTCTCTCTCTTCTCCCCCTATACTCCGTCGTCTCTCTCTTCTCCCCTATACTCCGTCGTCTCTCTCTTCTCCCCCTATACTCCGTCGTCTCTCTCTTCTTCCCCTATACTCCTTCGTCTCTTTCTTCTCCCCCTATACTCCGTCGTCTCTCTCTTCTTCCCCTAGATTGCGGCGTCTCTTTTGTCTTCAATCTTTCTGCTCCCCGCCTCTCTTCCTCACTCTCCCTGCTCCTTTCTTTGCTCGCTTTCTCGCTCTCCCCTCTTCTCTCTCCTCCTCTCTCTCACCGATCTCCTCTTCTCTCTCCTCTTCGCTTCCCCCACTCCCCTCTTCTTACTTGCTCTCCTTGCTCCCCTCTTCCCTTCTTCCTTGCCGTCCCCGATCTCCTCTTCTCTTCTTCCTCGCTCTCCCCGATCTCCTCTTCTCTTCTTCCTCGCTCTCCCCGATCCCCTATTCTCTACTTCCTCGCTCTCCTCGATCCCCTATTCTCTTCTTCCTCGCTCTCCCCGATCCCCTATTCTCTTCTTCCTCACTCTCCCCGATCCCCTATTCTCTTCTTCCTCGCTCTTCCCGATCCCCTATTCTCTTCTTCCTCGCTCTCCCCGATCCCCTATTCTCTTCTTCCTCGCTCTCTCTGCTCTCCTCTTCTCTCCTCTTCCTCACTTTCCCTGCTCCCCTCTTCTCCTCCTCCTCACTCTCCTCCTCCTTCTCACTCTCCTCCTCTTTCTCACTCTCCTCCTCACCATCTCCTCTTCTCTCTTCCTCCACTCTCCCCTCTTCTCTCTCCTTGATGCTCTTCATTTTCTTTTTCCCCTTCTCCTGTTCCTACACCTCTTCCCCTACCCCACCACATGTTGTTTCGTCTTTTTTTTCTCCTTATTCTTTATCATTTTCCCTTTTTATTGTTTCTCTTATTCCCTCACTTTACTATTTCTACTACTGCAACTACTGCCCCCCCCCCCAGGTAGGTGGGTGGGTGTTTGTGAAAAATATGAACTCAAAATCCCTAAAAATAAATCTCCCTCTTTTTCCAAATTCTAAATTGTAGATTGCTGATTTTAATATTGTCTACTTCTTTTTTTTCTTTATTTTTCATCTTATCCAAATACTTTTTTCTCAGCCTTAAAATAAACACAATATTTGTAGAATCACCGTAAAATATCCCTCCCTCTCCCCCGAAAAAACAAACAAACATTTTTTATCAGAATCAGCGAGAAAAGAAAGTGCTGCCAAGTCAAACTAAAAGCTTGGTGCATCTTGTTCTCAAACTGCCAAACAGAAAAAGTCACAATTTTGGCAAAAAGAAAAAAATGTCATAAGAAAAGGCACAATTTTGATTGGGAAAAAGAACTTTAAAGTCACAATTTTGGAGAAAAAAAAATGTCATAGGAAAAGACACAATTTTGATTGGGAAAAAGACAACTTTAAAGTCACAATTTTGGGAAAAAAATGTCATAAGAAAAGATACAATTTTGATTAGGAAAAAGACAACTTTAAAGTCACAATTTTGGAAAAAAAATGTCATAAGAAAAAACACAATTTTGATTGGGAAAAAGACAACTTTAAAGTCACAATTTTTGCTAGTAAAAAGAGAAAGAAGCATCTCACAATGTGATACTATAGACTGAGGGTCTAACCTTTGAGACCCCATCGTCAGTTATAAGTTTCAGCCCTTGACCTGCACTTAATCACTGGCTGATCACTTGAACACGGGAAGGAGGAGTGGGTGACATTCACCGTATGGCTATAAGTTTTAACCTTTAATGATTTCCCATGACAAACCTGGCAATATTTGATGATATCTAGAGAAAAGGTTGCAATATCATTTTAGACACATTTTTGATTAAGAAATATCCACGAGCTTGATGCTGAATCAAAACCACAATGAAGTCATAATTTAAACTCGGAAAAAGAGAAAGGAAAATATCACAAGAAAAAATTCACTACTTTAAGGAGCAAAATGCAAAATTATAATTTTGCACATAATCTAATTCGCTTACACTTATGGTTTGCAAAGAATAACATTAGAAAACGGTTCAAAATCTTAGTTAAATGTCTGAACACTTGTTTGTATCATGCTGAGGTGATCAAGAGAGGGGAGTTTTAGAAGCCAACCAGATCGAACAGCAGACGTCGGTATATCAATCAACCATAATAAAACGCATTATGTATCCATTTATTCCTAAACCAACAATCTTCTCTTGTATGTATCTGGGAGACAGGCGCAGTATGAGGCTCATGGTGGTAGCAGTTAGTAAAATTTAGGGGACCACTAAAATTTAGGGGACCACTGCTTTAAACAAAGCTAAAATTAAAATAAATGAATTAGTTTGGTACGACTTTCGACTGATTCGATTCTGTTGTTCACATTGGTCTCCCCAGCTCTTTCTAGAATCGGGTACTCATGCGAGGAACCACATGAAGGTTGCGAACATCCACAGTTAAAGTGGTGTTATGGAGTTGGTTTAGTACTTTTCCATTGTCCCCTTTTTGGGTGTTGCTTTTCTCGCAAGGAAGAGGAGGTTAAGAAAGAAGGAAAGGACAAAGTAAAAGGGGAAAGAAAAGGAAGGTAGTAATCTTAGCAAATCAGTTGGTATCCAATCCAGAGTAGAAAGCGACTAACTTGGGTTTACTTTCGGCAGCCTCATAACTCTCACTTCCATTATTTTGTCCTATAGTCCTCACATTTCATGAGCGATGTTTCTGACAAAGGGGGGAGAATTGCTATTTTCTGGGTTGGAATCTATCCATCTAACACTTATCGTTGGCTAGTTTTTGACCTTGAAGTGGTAATTTTTTTTTTAGCTCCTTACATCAAGTGGCTTCATGCTTTGTCTGGAGTGATTTCCATAAAAAATTTTTTTTTTTATTGACTGCATTAAGATGCTCTAACTTTTCTCTGTGACTTCTGGTGTTTACTTACTATCACGCCATCATGAAAAAAAAATGTCTTATTTTTTTTTTAATCGGCCATTTTGATCAGGGGAGGGGGTACTCCAATTTCTATGGAAATCACTCCAGACAAGGCATGAAGCAACTTGATGTAAGAAGCTAAAAAAAAAGGGACTGTTAGAATCTTTAAAAGATCTCTAGGCTGGAGTGTCTGAAATAGCCGGTGAATGTTTGGCATCCTACCGGATGCCCATCTCCAGCAAAAACGGAAAGATAAGAAAAATAAAAAAAGAAAAATACCCATTACAAAACGTGTATTCTTCTAGTAAATAATAAAATTAATTCCCTGAATTGTAGCAAAGTACATTATAATGATGCCAATAACATGGCACAACAATAACAAATGAAAAATCGTTAGTGTGTAATAAAGTTTGATTTGTCAGCTGAAATGCTATTATGCCTGATTTTCAAAATCGGACAGGCTTTTTTTTTTATATAGATGTGTGTGTGTGTGTGTGTGTGTACACATTCATAGATAGATTCGCCTCTCCCTCTTAAAAATCATAGATGCGCACGTGTATAGGAGAGGCTGGTGAGGGACAGTGACGGTTTGTATATATATTTTTTGCCCATGGCTTCTTTTCATCTCACCCAATTGACCACACAAATGGACAAGGTTTCTGTTGACTTGTTGATATTTTCCAAGTCTCTGGATGACCCTCAGCAAAAGGTCATGCATGGCTCGTTTGGTTTTGTATTTGTTCGAAAGCACTCAACAAATTGGTTGTTCTCGTTTCATCTTCATGATACCGATGATCAAAGCATCCCTTGAAAGATTGGCTTCATCTTCATCTTCGCTTTGTATAGAATTTTTAAATTTTTTTTTTTACTTTTATTCACTCCAAACAAGGTATATTACCGCTGATACGTAAGGGGCTACTGTGGCTAGAGGCCAAATTTAAAGGGGATATTCTAAGTGGGGAGTTGTGCAGCATCATATTTAAATTTCTGCATGTTGGTATAGTAAGGGGAGCAGGGAGCAGGGAGGAATATGTATAGAAATGTTTCTCAACCTTTTGTGCCATGACGATTTAACAATTGTTCTAATCGGTGTTGAGGATGACGTTTGTTTGTTTGTTAGGTGAGTCGGAGCTGTATCGGGCTCACTAAGATTGTGCCTCAGAATTGTCATGAAGTCCTCCTCGTTGGCCGTAGCTATTTGTTAATCTGCAAGTTTGCAGGTGTTTACCTCCCTCCCAGACATCGAGAACGGCAAGGCTCAGTGGTTGCATGTGAAGTCGGGGAAGGTTTGGCCAAGAACACAAAAAGGCATAGCGCAGAAGCAACGTTGCCACTTTCTCACTCCATTGATTTGCGGTTCCATGCCTGACATGTCTTTGCTTGCAGTGGCAGAGACGACCAGAAGACTTCGGATCCTGATGCCGACTCCTCTTGGATTTTCACCAGAGTCCTGTTAGCCAGGTAGCTCTGAGGCTACCACATTGCCACCGCCCCCACCACCACGGTGAGGAAGGGTTGGACTTTAAGAGGGTGTAGATGATGATGATGATGATGTCTTTCAAGATTTTCTAGCAAATACATCTCTATTTATACAGCTGAGCCATTTATCGCACTGACAGTGAGATTAAAAATGCCAAATTCAGGTTCAAAATAGAACAATAAACAATAGTTTTCTAATATGCTGATCAGGTGTATGCGATTGACGTTCTAAGGTAAACTAATTTGCATATTACTTTGCAAAAGTGAATCTTATTAATTCACTATCCATTCTTATTGTTTTTTATTTCAATGATTGTTTTCATTTTCCACATAGTTCTACTTTTTTATATTGTGTGGAAAGAAACTTAGCATTTTGGGTGGAAAGAGTCTCTGGACCTTTCAGGTCAATTTTCTTCTAGGGATTGCGATCCAAAATACTCCCCCCATCCAAAAACACACATATACACACACGGCGGCCAAGCAAACAAGTCAGTGAGACTTTTGTTAATTTCCCCTTTCCAACTTATCTGTTTGCTCCTCTGGCGATAAGATATCATTCTTTGAAAAGCCATATCTTAAGGAAGGAATAATAAAATTTATTTTATTTAAAACCCCTTGCCTTGAACAACTGATGACTTAATAGATATTTTTATTCTCACCCTTTACTTGTTTATATAATTGCTCTATCTCATATATCAAGCATCAATTTTTCATTATAGTTGTACTTTAAAGGTACACATATATTTATTCTTCTTTTCCTTATATATATATATATATATATATATATATATATATATATAAATATATTCGCTACTTGAAATACTTGAAAACAGAATTTTAAATAATAAACATTTCATTAATAAGTTTCTGGTAAACATAAGACTAAAACTTTCACATTTATTCATATAAATAGATAAGCATTAACATTTTAGTCATTTTGATACCAATTTATCTTTTAAATAAAACCGTAATAAAATTAAAAGACAGAAGAAATCAATTCACCTGAGCGATGATGTGTGTGGGGGAGGGGCGTTTTTTTTTTAACTTACAATTTAGAAACGTTTGACAACTTGTTGAACATCAAGTCAGTCCCCCTAAAAGCCTGAATGGAAACTTTAAACACAAATACAAAACGTTTTGTCTATCGAATCAAAACAATCATTGAATTTAAAAACAACTTTAAAAAATGCGGCATCGCTAACGGGAGAGAGAAAGCGAGAAAGCCAATCTGCCAGTTACCCTCTCTCTCCCTTTTCTTTTCTCGCTTATTACTCGTCGATATCTTTCTAGTGAGCAATGTTAGTTTAAGTTAAGAAAGCTTTTTAGCAATTTATCCTATTTTTATTAAATCACTTTAATTAATTACTTTAAATATCGATGAAACTAGTGCATATATATATATATATATATATATATATGTTATTTATTTGTAATTTTATTGTTCTATTTTATATATATACATATATATATAGCGTCTCTATTAGTTAAATTTGAATCCTTTCCATAACGGGCTACATAATTCCACGCAGGTGACAATTTAACCTGCTAGTTTCCCATCTGTCCAACTGTTAACGTTATTCCCATTTAATTTCTTGCTTTTTCGATGTACAGCGTCGCTGTTGTTTTGATCTGAAACCTTTCCATAACTGACTACGTATATTCCACACACGTGACAATTTTAAATCTGAAAGTGTTCCATCTTTCCAACGGACAATATTTTGAAATTCCTGGCGGTTCTTCTCACTCATTAAGCTATACGACTCCGCTGATGAAGGTCCGATTTTCTCGGATCTGAAACCTTGGTCCGGATTTTGTTGTAACACTTTATTTAATATTAATAAATATCATGCTTTTATTAATTATCTAGTTAATTTTACTTTTGCATTAATAATTGAGCACTCTGCTGGGAAACTCTCCCAATTAAGAAATACAGTATATATATAATACAACAATAAAATTACAAATAAATAACACCAAACATCAATTAATTATGAACTGTTTAAAAAATAGTTATGCAAATATTGGCATTCAAATAAATGTCTTTGAATTGTTGGTCTGTACTATATATAGAGTATAACAAAATATTGTATTGTATTATTGTTTAGATAACACTAATCTGTTTTGATAGTTATATAGGAGTGATAAATGAAAAAACGTTCACATTTATTCATTTAGATATATATATGAAGTTAGGTATGTATATATCTTTTTGGGAAGAGAAGGATGAAGGTAATCCGACGTAATGGGAAAATGAAAAAGGAAAACCAAAAAAATGGATGTTTTTTTTTATGTGTACATCAACGTTTCGTCTTTATTTATAAGACTTCATCAGGATGATAATATAAAGAAAAATGTCATGCAAGTACAAACACATATAGGGTTGACATATTTGGAAAAAGGAAGAAAATAGTAGCCACTACTGGAGAATACAGTAGGGTGGATGTCCGTGCTTGGTGAGAAATGAAAAAAAATGTGTTTGTACTTGCATGACATTTTTCTTTATATTATCATCCTGATGAAGTCTTATAAATAAAGACGAAACGTTGATGTACACATAAAAAAAACATCCATTTTTTTGGTTTTCCTTTTTCATTTTCCCATATATCTTTTTATATTTCTATGTACAGAATTCACTCCTAAATTAATTGCTCATTATGAATTTTAGAACAGATGTAAAGGTGGGTAATGTTGGCTATATTTAGTTTTATTCGGGGGGGGGGCAAAGAGGAGGTGGAAGCCCTTCGTGAGAATTCAGATACCTCTAATTTTGTGAAATTTTAATAATACGTATTAGATATCAGTTCATAAATATTCCCTAAATTTCAGTTTCTTTGGGGTATTTTAAAGGGGTTTTAGGGGGGAATAACATGGTCACAACCTTCTATTTGAAAATTTAGATATTTCAGATTTGCATTGAATTTGATCCATAGTCGTTAGACAACAATTAAACAAGATTCTCTGAATTTCAATTTCTTTAGACATTTGCTAGAATCAGAATCAGGTAATGTATTATGACGAAAATTGAAATAAGGATTTTAGACATAACGTTTAGTAGGATTATATCTTGATTTTGATTTTCGTAAGGGGACATAAAAGTGGTGCAGTTCTGTGGAAAATGTTGTCAAGAACATAAAACTAATTTTGTCTGACCAGGAGGGTTTGCATTCTAAATGGTAAATGGAATTTTCGACAGATTTCTTTCAGAATGATTTATTTTTGACTCTGCTGTCTAAAGAAGGGTTATAGTACTGTTATCATCACTCTCCTGGCGATCTTTTTATAATGCCACATTACTCCGAAAACAATAATGCATTTACGAGACTACATGTCTATTAATATGTACAAAAGGTTTGAAGTGGTAATAGAAGTGCTGAGTTGACTGCAAAAAAAAAAATTCGAACCAACTCAGAATCGTTTAAAAAAAAAAAAATTAAAAAAATGGAAAAACTCTGACTCCTTAATTCTACAAAAACTCCCTCCTTTAACTCCACCCTTATCTCCAAAAGTAGGGAGTCAGCAGGGAAGGAAAAAAAAAGCAACCTGTTCAAAAATAAAAACTCTGAGTTCGACAAACACTGCAAACTCTGATTCGGACGCGCTCAAAGATCAGAAGTCATCTGGAAAAAAAAAAAATCTTGTAGATGTAAAAGGCAAACCATCGACTTTTCGACAAGTTTCTTTTGACATGATTTGCTTTTGCTCGGAAACGTTGTTGACTCGTCTGTCTGATGAAGAGTTATGACAGTGTTATTGCTGCACCCCCTTACCCAATCGCGATCTTTTTCTAATCTGACATTCCTCCGAAAACAGCAATCCATTGTGGAATTTGAAGTCCGTCTGGATCCATAACTCTGTCTGTCCATCGTTCTTCTTCTTGAAATGTAACCGCATCCAACTCCATCCTCACCCACTAACCATGCTACTCTTGCACAACTTATTGATTCCCTCCTACGCTTGTCATGTCCTCCCCTATACCCGACCGACCGGAAATATTGGGGGGGGGGGGAATCTGTACTTGCTCTCCCGCCCCTTTCACCTTCTTCACACTCCTCATCCTTACACCACTACCACCACACACACACACACACACACACACACACACACACACACACACACACACACTCACACACACACACACTTTTCTATTGATCTGTTTAGCCTGCAGGAACTCCACAGGCAAAGAATTCGGCTAAACAAGTGTTAGAATCGGCTGTGATAGGGGGATGGGTGATTCTCGGGTGGTTGGTTAGACTGCATTTTGAAAGGCATGTGAGGCGTCGGAAAGTGAGCGGATGGGGTTTTGTTTTCATCATGAAGAGGAAATTATCAAGTCCAGACTCTTATTTTCTTGATGAGATTACATCATTTCACGAACAAATGCAATATTGAGCGGCCATTTTGGTTTTGGGTTTTATTTTTTATTTCCCCGGCCTCGGAAAAGTAGTGAATATATCCGATTGACGAATTTCAATGCTATTTTAGAATACTCTTAACAATGCATTTATGAGTCCACTTCTGAAATGTGGAAACGGTGGGGAGCTGAAATTGAAAAAAATCCGAATCTGGAGTTTGTTAAAAAAATTTTTTAAACTCTGACAAAAATTGCTGATCTCTGACTCCGAAATATCCACTTATGATTCATTCATTTACTTTTTCTAATTTATCTAAAAAAAAAAAATTTAAATTAATTTATTTGGAGAGTGAGGAATACATGGTTAAACATTTTCTTTCTTATACTTTTGAATTTTTGAGATGAGGATTGATAATTTGTATAATTTGGATTATTCGTACTACTGTTCTCATCTTGAGTGTTTCTCATTTTCAGTTGATGTAAACCTCCGGCCTTATTCAGGGGTATCTTTTTGAACTCGGGAATATTTGTCGAACTCGGGAATCTGGACGGAATTTCGAACGGAACCTTTTATTTAATCCACGGGGGTAGCATGCTCTCGTTCTGTCAGCCATGACTGGGAGAAGTCTTCAGTAATCTGCAATTCTTCGTATCGCCCATACCTTCAGATGACTATCACTTAGAACTGAATTTTACTTAGTACTATATCCACTGCGCCACGAGTCCTTGCGGACAGAAATGTTCCCGAGTTCAAAAAGATACACCTGAAGAAGGCTGGAGATTACAGCGGCTGAAACGTTGTGATGATAACACTCAAAATGAGAAACGTAGTCCGAATAATCGAAATTATAACATTTTTTCTTTCTTTCCGAGTTTGATTTTTTTCATTTCTTAAACGAGATATGATCCAAAGCTATTATTTATAACTTCTCAAAATCTGCCCAAATTTGGATGAAGACTACACTAGAATCGTCACGGACAGAAGAAAAAGACGAGAAGGAAGAAAAACCACAGCACATAGCGTTTTGGGTTCAGCGGAATCACATAGGAATAGTTATACAGCAGTACATGTCAGGGTTCCATTTACTTTATAAAAGGTGAATGCAGCAGTTTAGAAAGAGAACGATTTTTAAAGGTCGTTGGATCTTGTTCACAAAGTTTGCAAAGAATTAAAGGCTTAAGATGAAAGGTTTTATTTATCTACCTCCCACAAGGTAAGATGTGACACAAGGTCGGGAAAGTGGGATTGGATAAGCCAGCGCTCGAGAAAGTGAGCACTCTGGCCATTTAAAAATTGCCTAGGCAGCCCCGTCGGCATTCCCCCGGTAGGGGCGCCTCAGACAGTAAGCAATAAACTTACTCCTCCCCAAAGAGGGGAGGCAAAGCCTGGGAGGGTGCACCTCCTAGAACTGCACAGGACGGACAACCCCCAATAGATCGGCGTAAATCCAGACCCAAAGGCCCGGACGATACCGGTTTATTAGGTGGGGTAAAAACACAATGGCAGATGGTGACATGCAGACCCTTCAGAAGCTCCAAGAGTAATGCATACAAAATTCTCTGCAACTGTAATGATTTAGAGGGTGGGTGGCTGTCAATAATGAAGGACGTGTGATGTCTTCTCACTTTTTTCACAAGGTCCTCTAGTAAACTCTACTGTTTACATAGAGGTTCTAAATACAGTGGTTAAGTCATGAATTGATATGGTACACAACGGAAAACCTTATGTGTTTCAACAAGACTCTGCACAAAGACACAAAGCTATAGAAATACAGGATTGTATGGCGGATAATTTTGATGACCCTATAATCCCAAATATTTGGCTTCGGAACTTTCCGGATCTTAATCCATTGGACTGCTCTCTATAGAGCATAGTTAAAATGAGGTTAACAAGCACCCTCATGTAGTGAGACGGAGAACAATAAAAGACGAGAATACCTTTGGTAAAGGTTTTAATTACAAAAGAATACTAAAGCAAATAATACTGTGAAGTAAACGTGCTAGTAGAATGAATTGTACATTTATAAAGCTAACATAAATTGGAACAAATACATTGAAGACATTGCCAAGGCTGCTGCAAAGAAGGTGGGCTCCCTCTACTGTGCTAGTAAACTACTCACACCTGACATTATCCTGTATCTCTACAAAGCCACCATCCGCCCATGCATAAAGTATTATTGCCCCATCTGGGCTAATACACCATCTACTAGTCTCTCCCTCTTGACAAGGTCCAAAAAAGAGTCGCCAACTTAATAGGTCCCTCACTATCCACCAAGCTCCAGCCCCTGTTCCATCGCCGCAATGTTGCCACCTTGTGTTTGTTTTACAAATACTTCAATGGAATGTGCTCCGATGAGCTAGCTGCTCTAGTGCCCCCTTGATGTAAATACACAAGACCAACTCGACAATCAGCCAAATTCCATCAATTCACTCTGGAGGTCCCTAGATATCGGAGAAGCTTTTACTCCAATAGCTTCTTTCCTTGTGCTGCAGGCATCTGGAACTCCCTCCTTGCTCCCTGTTTCCCTTGACTGTACTGACATGCAGAGGTTTAAAACTCATGTAAACAGAAATCTTGCTACACAGCTCCCAACTTAGGATGACACCCAAAACCTACACCCTAATTCTCAGTAACCCCTTACATCTACAGTGGTGGCCTTCCTTGTTTGGGGTGAAATATGTTTAAAAAAAAAAAAAAAGAAGAAGCAGCATTTAAATAGTCGTGGGCTTAACGAAAAAAAAGAAAGTCTGACTGAGGAGTTCATCCAGTGGGAGGAGGGGGAAAGAATATAATTTACAAAACTTCATAACACCAAAGAATCATAAAAGTCACTGTGGTCAGAGTAATGGCCAATATGAGCACAGACCACTTGATCCTAGCATGTGGCCGTCTCAGATCTGGTATAGAAGCTGTTATTGAGGCTGAATGAGACTTCATTGAATACAGTTATTATATTTATCGTCTTTCTAGGAGGTTAGACACAAGGTCAAGTGTAGGTTTGATGAAAGTGTTTCTGTGGAATGAAAAGGATTCGAACTTGGCACACCCAGGTTAACCACTTAGCCACCATCACACCACCCACCCACCCCGTTAGGAAGTAATGTTATTCTTATTTTCAAGTGTTTTTCTGTATAAAGGCATTAACTGTTTCTACAATTCATTTTGGTGTAAGAATAAAAATGTTCTCAAATATCTTACTGTTAGGGCAACCTAACAAAACAGAATCAAGTTATTTCCCTTGGATGAAAAGAAAGAGTTATTGCCCTTAGTTAAAAGAAGTCGTCTGCCATGACAGTTAAAAAGGTAAACAGAACGGCTCTCACGATCAAATAAGCATCTCACGTTCAGCGGTTTTCTACATTTCATCTAATCGGTGTCTTTGTTAAATGAATTCTGTTAAAGGTTCTACTTCGTCCTTCCTTCATTTTTAAGTTGAAATTAAACCGATAACGTGTAAACACCATTTATATATTATTATACTAAATGTGAGTCAATAAACGTTTGCTTCCCTAATACTTTTTAATAACACTAAATATATGCTAACATATACATTAGTTCAGGATTGAGTCATGTTTTAATTAGGTGTAATTTATAATTAATTAAACAATTCCCCATCTCTCTCTTAACTATCGATTTCTCTCGCCCCCTCTCACTCTGTTGATTCAACCACTCTCTAATGTTTCTGTGAGCATTTTGCGAAAGAGTGACTCTCTTTTCTCAATGTAGCCATCTAATTTACATATGTGCAAGTTAAATGGCAAAATAATAAGTCACTTTGCTTCTACATGAGCACAATTAAGAATAATAATATTAATATAATAATAATAAGAAGAAGTCAACATTTTAGAAGCACGGATTATAATGTATTAAAGTGAAATATTTTGAAAATCAAACAATCGTGCAATTTTAAATGAAAAATTCATTTATTTAATTTTTTTTTTGCGAATTTTCGTTGTAAAAACAATTCTAAGATTCTAAGATGTTGACTTCCTTTCCTTACTTAAAAAAAGTGCCAATCAGCGTATAAACATCGGCATGACTAAAAACATAACGTCGTAAAAACCTGACGTATTTTCGACCCCTCAGGGTTAATACCACCAATATGAGGAGGAAGAAAAGAAGAAAAAAAAACACTATAAAACAGTTTCGCTTGACAAGGTTGTTTTTACATCGAAAATTTGCGGAAAAAAAAAAAATTAAATAAATGAATTTTTCATTTAAAATTGCACGATTGTTTGATTTTCAAAATATTTCATTTTAATAATAATAATATATAAATAGAGAGAGACTTATTATTTTTAGTTATGTTGAAACTGCTTTCGTGTTAATTGATAACTATAAATAGTGTAGAATATTTAGAATATTAACTAATTAATTAGTTCAACAAACAATCACCGGCCGGTTAGTTGCATCATACATTCCAAGGACTTTTTCCAGTTGGTTGTGAGGAACAGGCGCCATACAGGCCCTTGTCTTGTGTTTTGCCAACTGTGTTAACTGACTATTTAAAAATACCCTCTCTCTATCTATTACGTAATTTTGTTTGATCAATCATGACTTCGTATTTCACAGCTCCACCCTTTTAACACTGACAACATTTTATATTCTCATTACAATTTGCACCGCCATGTGCCGTCCTTAACAAAAGACACTCTCTCCATATTCGTTTCAACGACACCGAATTGCTAACACCAAAAACGAGATGAAAAAAAATTTTATTTGAAATTCTGATGATGAAGTGTATCTTCGAAACTTAAATTGAAAAAAAAATAAATTGAAAAAAAAGTTAATAAAACTAAAATGCATTGTATGGCGTTCTAATTGCTCATTATTATTTTTAATAATTCATATCACCATATAAACAATGCTTTCTAAAAGAAAGAACAACATTTCTCATTATTTTATATTTTGTTATTCTTGAATTGGTTATAAAATGTGAGAAAAATTAAACGTTATATCACAGCTCATGAATTTTTGAATGAAATCAAAGAATAAATAATGATAGTAGTTGTGACCCAACGGGTCATGGGTACATCTAGTATATAAAAGTTAGAATTGAAATTATCTCAAAACATCGTGACAGGTGTAATAATTTACTTCACCTACAATGTAGGACATTCAGACGTGAAACTGACAATTTTAGCAACAAAAATCAAGGGAAATAGAGGGGGGGGGGTCATCAGGCATTTTTATACTACTACTACTACTACTACTACTACTAAGCTCTACTTATATATTGAGCATTAAAGTAAATATTGAAACCAATATATATATATATAATATATTATTTCATAATATAAGTATATACATGTAATAATAATAATGTATATATATATATACGCATGCAAATACTTACGCTATCACAAAATATATATTAAGAAGACTAGACCATATATATGCTCCCTCTGGATGCATATTTTTACGAGCTTGGGAGAATAGCATCATAATGAACAAACATATACTACATTACCCCTCTCCAAAGGAGAAGGTAATATCTGGGTGGATGGTATCATGAACAGATACTACCCCCCCCCCCCCAAATAAATAAATAAATAAATAAAGGAAGAGGTAATTCATGGGAGGGTAGGCTCATACCAAAAGAATAGATACTACATTACGCAACCTGAATTGAGCATTATTGAAAGATACAGTCAAACCTCTACATACGAATTTAATTAGTTCCGGGACCGAAGCGAAACTGTGAACTCTCCATTCCGTCGTGAGTGCTGCCATATAGCGGACTAACCACGAAACTTCGGCATCGTATGTTGGATTTTCCATCGGGTTTAGAGTCGATGATTTGATCGAATTTCACGTCGTATGTTGGAAAAGTTTGTATGTAGAGGTTTGACTGTCATACAATAGTAAAATAGAGAGAAGTAATAGTTTAGTTTCGGCTTCAGACAGATACATAATCTTCATTAGTAATAGATGTAGATCATAGATGAAGAAGTTATATACTAAATAGGTATTTTAATTTAACGTCTTGTATTGTTTGGCTCAAGATTGCCTGAGTATTTGCTTCTTTTTTTTTTTTGTTCTTGCCTGTTGGTTATTGTTGCAGCATTTAAATGTGTTTCAACTTTTCCTCACCAATTCTGATTGCTCAACAATATTTTAACTAGAAAGAAAATTTCTAGAACAGCTGAAAAATTAGATATTTTTTCTGCTTTTCAGTAGATTTTCTTTATTTTCTTTTATTCTTCTTGATTTTATTTTATTTTGTAAGATCATACGATGAACAGCTAACCCAGTTGGCAAAGACGATGCACGTCTTCTGATAATCAATTCTACAAGCATATTTAGACAACAAATGCGAACGTTTCGGCTTGAGGTTCTATCAAATTACAACTGAGGATGTGCAAATTGAATCTGTTATCTAAAAATGCTTTGGGAAGAGGAATGGATCATTTTTCAGGATTTGGGAATTTTTTTTCTTTCTTTTTTTTTTTTACAATATGGGGAAAGTTGTCTGTTGCTGACAGTGTGATATCTGCTTGTTAGTAAATTAAAAGATATTTAATATACAGCTGCCTGGAAACCGCATCAACTGATTTCACAAGGATCTTTTTTCTTTCTTTTTTCTTTACTAAAGAGGCAAAACTTATCAAGGCTAAAACCCACTCTAAGATTGGGGTCAACAAAATGGATAGACTGACAGATGAATGGTGATGAATACTATGAGAGTATTAAAAACAGCAGCCGACCCAGAAAACAGCATTTTTCTCCCATTGTCAGAAACATCGCTCGTGGAATGTAAGGAGTATATGAAAAAATAGCGTATAATTCATAACTCTTGTTCCCACCATTCATTTCTTGTAAGAATTATATTTCAGTAATAACTTACTTACAAGTATAGGGCATTACTTTCCAATCGCCCTGTATACAAGCAGAATGACATGGTGTTGCCTGAAAGAAAATATAAATTATGTGTGATGTATGTAAGTGAACCCTGGCCAATAATGGTTGAAGATATGTGTTGCATGAAAAGAAACGATATGATGGATGTGTAATTTGAGACTTAAAAACAGACTTAGATCTGATGACCTCAGAGGAAGATTAAATCTGGACAGTATAGAGAGAAGTGTGCAGAACTGGAGACTTTGGTCACATTGAAAGAATGGATGAGAGTTCTTGGGTTAGTAGATGTAGAACAGTTGGAGTAACAGGGTCAGTTAGCAAGGGAAGGTAAAGGAAAACATCGAAGGAAGGGATAAAGATGGATTTGAGAGAAAGAGGATTAAATAGAGACCTGGTCAGATATAGGTTAGTTTCGAAATCAATTTCTTAAAGCCGTCCAACACATGTCGGCATGTAAAACAGCGGATGTTAAACCGAATATAGAAAAGAATTAAAATGTAGTCACGTTTACAAATTTTGTTTTAAAATATGAAGAAGGGTTTACAAGGCCCTTCTAAACAAGCTACATGTCGCTGTGAATAGTAATGCCAGGGATAATAAATTTTGGAATCCCCCCCCCCCCCAAAAAAAAAAAACAAACAAACAAACACATACCCTTCAATAACTGTAACACTAACCACTAGTTGCGACTTCATACTGAGAAACGAAAAATACACCCGAGAAGTCTTAGACGTTGCGGGATAATATAATAATAGATATGGTGTTGCCTCGGATGATAGCTAGGGAGATGCGCTGGGACATCAAAGCAGTCTCTCGGGACTCGTTCCTACAAGTGGCTATCATCCGTCCAATGTCTTGTATGATACGTGAAGTATTGGGACCGAGAACCCCTGACGTTTCGACTGAGATAAGATGGGAAATGAGACGGTCAGTTAGCGAGTTGTATATGTCTTTTGTTTCTGGTTTCGGCGAAGTAGAACTGCGCTGTCAGGATTGAGAAGATGCCGCAATTCTCGATGGTGTGAAAGTGTCAGCAAATGGTGTCCGAAAATTATGTAGTGAAATAGAGACAATCTATTGGTTTATTCTTTTTATTTTATCGACGAGACGGCAAAGTTTGGGCTTGCTTTTATATTGTGTTGTGTAATTAAGAATAATAATCATTGTAGCTTTGTTACTACAGATTTTCTGTGACATTGTACTTAAGTGGATCAAACAGATTAACAGAATTTGTATTCTGTTCAATCTGTTATCTCTGTAATCCAATATTTTTCTGCCGCTTTTTGTTATATTTTGATGGCCGTGACGTCATACAAAACTGTGGGTAAAAGATTAACAAAATTTGTATTCGGTTCAATCTCCTGTTTCTGTAATCACAATCTGGAAATCATGCAGTGAAATATAGACAATTGTTAATGTTAGTATCGGTTTATCTTATATATATATATATATATGAGAGAGAGAGAGAGAGATAGAAGAAAAAAGAGTGATAAACATGCGACGATTGTCCAAATTTATTTAAAATTTCAATTGTTCAATGCAAGGTGTATTCAGTAATAAACTAGTGTTTATTATTCTTTCCTTAAGCCAAGGCTTTTCAAAGATCGAAATCTTATCATCAGAGGAGAAATACAGATGGATAAGTTGGCTTTCTCCTCTGATGATAAGATTTCGATCTTTGAAAAGCCTTGGCTTAAGGAAAGAATAATAAACACTAGTTTATTACTGAATACACCTTGCATTGAACAATTTAAATTTTAAATAAATTTGGACAATCGTCGCATATATATCACTCTTTTTTCTTCTATCTCTACAATTGCTCTATCTCGTATATTGAGCTAATCCTCTTCACAATAGGTTCCATCTACTAAAAGTTTTCACTTTGGTTTATATTTGATCCTATATATATATATATATATATATATATATATATATATATATATATATATTTTTATAAATGTCAATGTGTTCTATATAGAAAGAAAGGGTAGAAAATCTACAAAACTAAAAGTGTATTCATATGTAAAAAATTCCGGGGTAGACAATGGAAGTAGTCCTGAATCTCTACACCTTCTCCTCTAAGAGAGTTATGAGGGTAGAACCCCTCTAAAACTTCAAATATGTGTATCCGATTTTAAAGAAATTTAAACCATATGTATAAGACACTAATTCAGAGTTTTCCAAAATTTCTGATTCTTCCGACTATATTAGGGTGCGAAACGGTGGTGGTGGTGGTGGTGGTGGGGGGGGGGCAGTAAAAAAAGTAATATGGTGTTATGAGCATAGTGACAAGGGACATAGTAGTGTTCCTCATTCAATCCCGGGCAACATCAGGTCTTACTGCTAGTTCTTTTTATTAAATACAACAAGCGCAAACTTTGTTGTCTATTTCGTCGTGTAATGAAATATAGTCATCATTGTAGTTTCGATACTATAGAAAGTCGGTGACCGTGACATTACACTAAACTGACATAAACAGATTAACAGAATTTGTAATCCGTTCAATCTGTAATTCCTGTAATCCAATATTTATTCGCCTTTAGAGAAGCAGGAAGTAATTCATCGAAATAAAAATGAAGTTTAATTATTATTTTGAGTTAAATAAATAGTCAAGAAACATTAAATTTATTTTATATCTTTAATTAAATGCAGTAATAATTTTATTTTCAATATTACAGAAAGAGATGAAGAAAATGTGCTAAGTATATCATGTATGTAATGCACTAAGTACCCACATTAAAAAAGGTCAATTATATAAGTAAACGTTAAGTTTAATTATTGTATTTATTCAATAAAATGTACTAAATAAGTATTCTTTCGTTTAGTCTGCGACTACTACCAAACAGAGAGAAATGAAGAGCAAAGTATGTAAAAAATAAATGTATGTACCAACCAATTTTTAATGCCATATGCAATAAGTTGTAACAAATAGTGTATATGGCGAATAAACAAAATGTCTGCTATTGAAAGTACTGTTGGTCTGGAAAGAATATGTAATCAATGAAATCGATTGTAACTTTAATTAAAATATGAGTTATTCCCCTTGCTGAATTTTATTTTTCGGTGATTAGTAAAAAATATTTTATATTATCAGATTGTCTTGGCCAGACTATTTATTTTTTTTTAATAAATTGTAACTATGAACGTTTATTATATTGCCAACAATCTGGTACAACAATAACCAATGAAAATTGGCTTGTCCGAAGCAAAGTTTGATTTGTCAGCTTAAAGGCTATTTAGGTTGGACTTTGAAAATCCAACAAGGTAATTTTATGTTAGATATCATTTTTTATTAGAAAGTGGATCATAGATTAAAAAGAAATTAGATATTAATTCTATCAGCTATGTATTGCACTACGTACCATTGTGTAAAAACAAAAAAAATGCTAATTTAAGTAATAAATTTAAAGTTTAATGATTTTATTAGTTTAATAGAAAGTACTAAGCAAGTATTCTTTCATTTAATTTACGAATACTACATGGACGGTGAGAAATGAATATAAAAGTATGCCAAATAGGTATGTACAATCCGATTTTAGACTCCATATGCATTTTTCAGTTAGTCTGTGTGAGATTCGACATCTATGTTCAAAGAGGGCTGGATAGAATGTGTAATTAATGAAAGCAATTGAAATTTCAAGTGATAATTATCGAAAATGACTGGCTAGTGTGAATAAAATATTGATGTGGCAGCTGCATTGTTATTCAGGTCTAACTTGGAAAATGCACCGACTTGTTATCAATTTAATATATATATATATATATATATATATATATATATATAATGTATATTGAATTATGGCTTAATTTTTCATACACTAATCAGACTTACTTATGAAGACCCTGTGGTTGCACAAGTTAGCTCAACATCACAGCCTGCTCTAGTTTGCTCCAATTACAAGATGTAAATGCTATAAATGGTCCTTTTCAGGACAAATTTATTTTCCAACTACTACAGGCAATACATTGCCCTTTTCAAAACAGGTTTATTTGCTTAGTGATGTTTATAGACTTTTAATTTAATAAGTCCTCGGACCCACAAATTTGATTATAAGTCTCTGGGAAATTTTATGAGCAGAGAAATTAGTTATGATCCCCGGAATAAGATGAGAAAACTAAAATTAAAAAAATCTAATAAATAAGAAAATAGTCCTGATTTTTTTTTGTGTTTTCTCCTACATGAATCGAATAAAAGTATAAATGTGAATTATTCCCCCCCCCCCCCCCCCAGTAGGGATCACATGACCAGAATTCAAGAATGTATATTTCAAAGAACGGTTGAAACAAAGAGACCCCCCCCCTGATAGGTTTTCTGTGTACGTTGCAACGTATCGTTTTTTTTTTAATGAAACACATTGGTAAAATATTAATGTGCGTCCTAATGTGAGTCTTAAAGACAGGCTTAGATCTGATCTCAGAGGAAGATTAAATCTGGACAGTATAGGGAGATGTGTGCAGAACAGGAGAATTCGATGGTATGGCAACGTTGAAAGAATGGATGAGAGTTCTTGGGTTAGTACGTGTAGAAGAGTTGAAGGAAAACATGGGAGGAAGTAATAAGGATGAATTCGAGAGACAAAGCGATAAATATAGATCTGGTCATAGATAAGTTATTTTGAAAGTCAGTTTCTATGAACTTCTGAACAACAAATGCGAGCATGTAAAATGCCGGAGAGCCATCTACTCGAATAGCTTTATACCTCGAGCTATCGGCCTTTGGAACTCCCTCCCTGTTTCCCTGACTGAACCGACACGCAGAAATTTAAAACTATTGTGAACAAGCATCTCGCTGCAGAGCTCCCAATTTAAGACGACGCCCTAAACTTTCACCCTAATTCTCAGGAGCCTCTTGCATCTAAAGTCGCAACTTTCCTCGTTTATGATGAACTGAGTTAAAAAATTTTTTTTTTTAAATGCACGTTAAACCGAATATGATTATGAAGATGAAATAATGCATGGAACTGCTTGGGTTAGTAGATGTAGAACAGTTGAGGTAGCAGGTTCTGTTCAGACGGGAAGGAAGTCGACAATCAACTAAATCTCATTCATTCACTGTGGAGGTCCTCAAATGCCGAAGAGCCTTCTACTCAAATAGCTTCTTTCCTCGTGCTGCTGGCCTCTGGAACTCCCTCCCTTCCCCCTGTTTTCCCGACAGTACTGACATGCAGAAATTTAAAACTAACGTGAACAGACATCTCGCTGCGCAGATCCTAATTTAGGCTGACCCCCCCAACCTTCTCCCCTTTTCTTCTTCTCAGTAGCCCCTTACGTCTACAGTGGCGGCCTGCCTTGTTTGGGGTGAACCATGTTAAAAAAAAAAATTTTTTTTAAAGTGATAAGGATAGATTTGAGAGAAAGAGGGATAAATTAAATAAAGATCTGGGTAGAGGTAGGTTGGTTGGTTTGGAAGTCAATTTCTAAAAGCCGCACAACGCCTGCTAGCGTGTAAAACGGACGTTAAACTGAATATGATGATGATGATGCATATTAGGAGATAAATACATTTTGAATGATACCTGCTTAAATAGAGGGAGGAATATTTTCAATTCTTAAAATTCAGTTCCTGTCATGAATGCTATGGATTAAATATTGTTTTCTGAAACATTATAACTTCAGTATTTTAATGTGGACCACCCAGTTTTGTTGATAGAGCCGCACGTTAAGGTAGCAGAGTTCTGATAAGTGCATTATTTTCTGCTTCGTTACTTTCATTTATTTACTTAATTGCAAGTTCAGATTTACAGGAAATTGCCTGGAAGCATTTAAAGCAAATACTTTTTCAGTGCAACAATATGGCTGCCAGTACTTCAAGGCTAAACATTTGCCTGTTCAGCGAAAAATATCTACTGATAAACGTTATAATAAAGACCGATGTGTATTTATTTGTGTGTGTGTGTGTATATGTATCTATCTATCTCTCTCTCTCTCTCTCTCTCTATATATATATATATATATATATATATATATATTATTTATTAATAATAATTATATATATATATATATATATTATTTATTAATAATAATTATATATATATATATATTATTTATTAATAATAATTATATATATATATATATATATATATATTATTTATTAATAATAATTATATATATATATATATAATATATTATTTATTAATAATAATTATATATATAATATATTATTTATTAATAATAATTATATATATAATATATTATTTATTAATAATAATTATATATATATATATAATATATTATTTATTAATAATAATTATATATATATATATAATATATTATTTATTAATAATAATTATATATATATAATATATTATTTATTAATAATAATTATATATATATATAATATATTATTTATTAATAATAATTATATATATATATAATATATTATTTATTAATAATAATTATATATATATATAATATATTATTTATTAATAATAATTATATATATATATATAATATATTATTTATTAATAATAATTATATATATATATAATATATTATTTATTAATAATAATTATATATATATAATATATTATTTATTAATAATAATTATATATATATAATATATTATTTATTAATAATAATTATATATATATAATATATTATTTATTAATAATAATTATATATATAATATATATTATTTATTAATAATAATTATATATATATATAATATATTATTTATTAATAATAATTATATATATATATAATATATTATTTATTAATAATAATTATATATATATATATATAATATAATATATTATTTATTAATAATAATTATATATATATATATAATATAATATATTATTTATTAATAATAATTATATATATATATAATATAATATATTATTTATTAATAATAATTATATATATATATATAATATAATATATTATTTATTAATAGTAATTATATATATATAATATAATATATTATTTATTAATAGTAATTATATATATATAATATAATATATTATTTATTAATAATAATTATATATATATATATGTATTATTTATTAATAATAATTATAGTTATTTATATATCTCTTTTTATATATATATATATATTATATATAATTATTACTAATAAATAATATATATATATATATATATATATATACTAGCAGACTTCACCCATAAGCTCTCACTTCAGTTATTAATAAATATATATATATATATATATAAATATATATATATATATAAGTGCAGATTAGTAGTCCGAAATTTAAATTTAGAATTGAATAAAGAAAAAAGGGAAAAAAATTAATAGATCATATAAAATAAAATATAATAAAATTATAATAATCTCTTATATAAAGGGCAGTTGTCTGTATGTATGTATGTCTGTTTGTATGTGAAGGTTTTCCTCAAAAACTACGCGGCAACATGTCAAAAAGTTGATATCTTTAGCACCGTACATATCCCGGAATCATAATAACTAAAAATCGCGACAAACGATTCACTCGCTGACAGTCAACCGGACAACTTTCCGACAAAAGGTAGCAGTTTTTTCGTATTTTCCACAACTTTTTTAACGTTAATATGTACTAAATTCGAAATAATCTAATGTATTTATGTACTAATCCGATAAAAATGCAGAGTCATTGTAAACATCCCATAATCCCTTGCCGGATGTACCCGGTCTTGCCCTAAATTGTGTCCGGTTGTATCAGATCATCCAATAACTTCTGTCCGGATGCATCAATAACAACATAGGAATCCTACGTTAAGAGTGTGTAGTGAAACAAGGGTTGCTCAATCACATCCGCACCTGTCCCATAATCCCTTGCCGGATGTACCCGGTCTTGCCCTAAATTGTGTCAGGTTATATCAGGTCATCATGACGTCAGAGAGTGGCAGTTTTCCTTTCTGTCATTTTTCCCTCTCACATTTATTAATTTTCCCTCTCACAATTATTAATAGACGATAATATTCCCCCCCCTCCCCCCCTGTGGCCGTTCTGTTATGATGATAGGAATTACCTCCTCCTTTCAGGCCAAATTGGGGGGGGGGGGGGGTGTACGGTATTCGCCGGTGTGAGCATTACCTCCTCCTTTTTTGAGAAGTGTAGGGGTAGGGTCGTATCGGTTCCGTTGTCATGATGCCCTCATCCCATGCATTATCTCCTCCTTTTTTGAGAAGTGTTGAGGTAGGGTCGTATCGGTTCCGTTGTCATGATGCCCTCATCCCATGCATTATCTCCTCCTTTTTTGAGAAGTGTTGAGGTACGGTCGTATCGGTTCCGTTGTCATGATGCACTATTCCCATGCATTACCTCCTCCTTTTTTGAGAAGTGTAGAGGTAGGGTCGTATCTATTCCGTTGTCATGATGCACTATTCCCATGCATTACCTCCTCCTGTTTTGAGCAGTGTAGAGGTAGGGTATGTGTGGGTACCCTGCGACCTGACGAAGTATGTGTGGGTACCCTGCGACCCTACGAAGTATGTGTGGGTACCCTGCGACCGCACGAAGTATGTGTGGGTACCCTGCGACCGCACAAAGCATATGTAGGTACCCTGCGACCACACGAAGTATGTGTGGGTACCCTGCTGCCTCCCGAAGTATGTGTGGGTACCCTGCGACCGCACGAAGTATGTGTGGGTACCCTGCGACCGCACGAAGTATTTGTGGGTACCCTGCGACCGGACGAAGTATGTGTGGGTACCCTGCGACCGGACGAAGTATGTATAGGTACCTTGCTACCGCACGAAGTATGTGTGGGTACCCTGCGACCACACGAAGTATTTGTGGGTACCCTGCGACCGCACGAAGTATGTGTGGGTACCCTGGTATCCGACGAAGTATGTGTGGGTACCCTGCGACCGCACGAAGTACGTGTGGGTACCCTGCGACCGCACGAAGTATGTGTAGGTACCCTGCGACCGCACGAAGTATGTGTGGGTACCCTGCGACCGGACGAAGTATGTGTGGGTACACTGCGACCGGACGAAGTATGTATAGGTACCCTGCGACAGCACGAAGTATGTGTGGGTACCCTGCGACCGGACGAAGTATTTGTGGGTACCCTGCGAGCGCACAAAGTATTTGTGGTTACCTTGCGACCGCACGAAGTATGTGTGGGTACCCTGCTGCCTGACGAAGTATGTGTGGGTACCCTGCGACCGCACGAAGTATGTGTGGGTACCCTGCGACCGCACGAAGTATTTGTGGGTACCCTGCGACCTGACGAAGTATGTGTGGGTACCCTGCGACCCCACGAAGTATGTGTGGGTACCCTGCGACCGGACGAAGTATGTGTGGGTACCCTGCGACCGCACGAAGAATATGTAGGTACCCTGCGACCACACGAAGTATGTGTGGGTACCCTGCTGCCTCACAAAGTATGTGTGGGTACCCTGCGACCGCACGAAGTATGTGTGGGTACCCTGGTACCCGACGAAGTATGTGTGGGTACCCTGCGACCGCACGAAGTACGTGTGGGTACCCTGCGACCGCACGAAGTATGTGTAGGTACCCTGCGACCGCACGAAGTATGTGTGAGTACCCTGCGACCGCACGAAGTATGTGTGGGTACCCTGCGACCGGACGAAGTATGTGTGGGTACCCTGCGTCCGGACGAAGTATGTATAGGTACCCTGCGACCGCACAGAAGTATTTGTGGGTACCCTGCGACCGGACGAAGTATGTGTGGGTACCCTGCGAGCGCACGAAGTATTTGTGGGTACCCTGCGACCGCACGAAGTATGTGTGGGTAACCTGCTGCCTGACGAAGTATGTGTGGGTACCCTGCGACCGCACGAAGTATGTGTGGGTACCCTGCGACCGCACGAAGTATTTGTGGGTACCCTGCGACCGGACGAAGTATGTATGGGTACCCTGCGACCGGACGAAGTATGTATAGGTACCCTGCTACCGCACGAAGTATGTGTGAGTACCCTGCGACCGGACGAAGTATGTGTGGGTACCCTGCGACCGGACGAAGTATGTATAGGTACCCTGCGACCGCACGAAGTATGTGGTGGTACCCTGCGACCGGACGAAGTATTTGTGGGTACCCTGCGACCGCACGAAGTATGTGTGGGTACCCTGCTGCCTGACGAAGTATGTGTGGGTACCCTGCGACCGGACGAAGTATGTGTTGGTACCCTGCGACCGGACAAAGTATGTAAAGGTACCCTGCGACCGCACGAAGTATGTGTGGGTACCCTGCGAGCGGACGAAGTATGTGTGGGTACCCTGCGACCGCACGAAGTATGTGTGGGTACCCTGCTGCCTGACGAAGTATGTGTGGGTACCCTGCGACCGCACGAAGTATGTGTAGGTACCCTGCGACCGCACGAAGTATGTGTGGGTACCCTGCGACCGGACGAAGTATGTGTGGGTACCCTGCGACCGGACGAAGTATGTGTGGGTACCCTGCAACCGCAGGAAGTATGTGTGGGTACCCTGCGACCGCACAAAGTATTTGTGGGTACCCTGCGACCGGACGAAGTATGTGTGGGTACCCTGCGACCGGACGAAGTATGTATAGGTACTCTGCTACCGCACGAAGTATGTGTGGGTACCCTGCGACCGGACGAAGTATGTGTGGGTACCCTGCGACCGCACGAAGTATGTCTGGGTACCCTGCTGCCTGACGAAGTATGTGTGGGTACCCTGCGACCGCATGAAGTATGTGTGGGTACGCTGCGACCGGACGAAGTATGTGTGGGTACCCTGCTGCCTGACGAAGTATGTGTGGGTACCCTGCGACCGCACGAAGTATTTGTGGGTACCCTGCTGCCTGACGAAGTATGTGTGGATACCCTGCGACCGCACGAAGTATGTGTGGGTACCCTGCGACCGCAGGAAGTATGTGTGGGTACCCTGCGACCGGACGAAGTATGTATAGGTACCCTGCGACCGCACGAAGTATTTGTGGGTACCCTGCTGCCTGACGAAGTATGTGTGGGTACCCTGCGACCGCACGAAGTATGTGTGGGTACCCTGCGACCGCACGAAGTATGTTTGGGTACGCTGCGACCGGACGAAGTATGTGTGGGTACCCTGCGACCGCACGAAGTATGTGTGTGTACCCTGCTGCCTGACGAAGCATGTGTGGGTACCCTGCTGCCGGACGAAGTATGTGTGGGTACCCTGCGACCGCACGAAGTATGTGTGGGTACCCTGCTACCGCACGAAGTATGTGTGGGTACCCTGCGACCGCACGAAGTATGTTTGAGTACGCTGCGACCGGACGAAGTATGTGTGGGTACCCTTAGACCGCACGAAGTATGTGTGTGTACCCTGCTGCCTGACGAAGTATGTGTGGGTACCCTGCTGCCGGACGAAGTATGTGTGGGTACCCTGCGACCGGACGAAGTATGTGTGGGTACCATGCGACCTGACGAAGTATGTGTGGGTACCCTGCGACCGGAAAAAGTATGTGTGGGTACCGTGCGACCTGACGAAGTATGTGTGGGTACACTTCGACCTGACGAAGTATGTGTGAGTACCATGCAACCGGACGAAGTATGGGTGGGTACCCTGCCACCGGACGAAGTATGTGTTGGTACCCTGACGTCAGAGAGTGGCAGGAAGAAATTCACTCACACTACAACCATTTTTTTCTTTTTTTATTTTTTCCCGCTCACTCCCACACTTTATTTCTTAATTATTAATAGACGCTAATATCCCCCCCCTCCCTATGGCCGTTCTGTTATCATGATAGGCATTCCCTCCTCCTTTCGGGGGGGTGTCGGCATACGCCGGTGTGAGCGCTTCAGGTGGGGGAGGGGTGGGGGGTGGTATCAGCATACACCGGTGGGACGCCTATGGGAAAATTTGGGGGAGGGGGGTGTCGGCATTCGCCGGTGTGAGCGCCTCAGGCCAAATCTGGGGAGGGGGAATGTCGGCATTCGGCGGCTCAGGCCAATCTGGGGAGGGGAGGCATTCAGCGGTGGCGATAGGAAGTATATAGCATGTGCACATGGGCGGCAATAAATACGTATATAGCATGCGCATCGGGAGTATAAAAAAAATTGGGGGGGAGGCAAAACATTTATTTTGTCTTTTATCTTTTTCATTGAAAATATTTATGAGAATGAAAAAAAAAAATTTTCGGGTGGGGGGGCTAAAAAAATTTTTTTTTTTTCTTTTTTAAAATAAAAATATTTCTATGTATGGGGGGAACATAAAATTTTTGGGGTGTAAGGGGGGTCAAAAAATTTTCTTTTTTTTTTCCTTTAAATTAAAAATATTTCTAAGTATGTGGGAGGATAGAAAAAAAATTTTCTTGTGGGGAGGCAAAAAAATGTATTTTTTTCTGTTTGTAACTAAAAATATTTATATTTATGATAGTGACAATACATAAATGAACACTATTTTGTTTTTCTAACACGACAGGGCCGAATAAATATAAGTTGTTACGTATGCGAACTGTGCTGGAGATTGGTACATATATAGTATGTGTACCCTTGCAGAGATAGGTAAGTATGTAGTATGCGCACCAGAGCCGCGATAGGTACGAATATAGTATGCACACCGGGTCGGCGATAGGTTTATATATAGTATGTGTACCGGGGTGGCAATAGGTACTATATAGTAGTGCATAGGGGTGGCTATAGCTACGTATTTAGCATTCGCACCGGGGTTGCGATAGGTATGTATTCAGCAATCGCACCGGGGTGGCGATATGTACATATTTAGTATTCGCACTGGGGCAGTGATAGGTACATATGGTGTATGAACACCTGGGCGGCAATATGTACGTATTTAGCATTCATCCCTGGGCGGAGATAGGTACTTATTTAGCATGTGCACATGGGCGGCAATAAGTACGTGATAGGTATGTATTATGCATGCGCACTGGGGCAGCGATCGGTTCATATATAGCACGCGCACCGGGGCAGCGATAGGTACGTATATAGCACGCGCACCGGGGCGGCGAAAGGTACGTATTTAGCATTCACACCGGGGCGGCGATAGGTATGTATTTAGCATTCACACCGGAGCGGCGATAGGTATGTATTTAGCATTCGCACCGGGGCGGCGATAGGTATGTATTTAGCATTCGCACCGGGGCGGCGATAGGTATGTATTTAGCATTCGCACCGGGGCGGCGATAGGTATGTATTTAGCATTCGCACCGGGGCGGCGATAGGTATGTATTTAGCATTCGCACCGGGGTGGCGATATGTACGTATTTAGCTTCCGCACCGGGGCGGCGATAGGTACGTATTTAGAATTCACACAGGAGCGGCGATAGGTACGTATTTAGAAATCATACTGGGGCGGCGATATGTATGTATTTAGCATTCGTACCGGGGCGGCGATATGTACGTATTTAGCTTCCACATCGGGGCAGCGATAGGTACGTATTCAGAATTCAGGGGTGGCGATAGGTACGTATATAGCATGTACACATGGGCAGCAATAAGTACGTACATAGCATGCGCACCGGGGCGGCGATCAGTACATATATAGCACGTGCACCGGGGCGGCAATAGGTACGTATATAGCACGTGCACCAGAACGGCAAAAGGTATGTATTTCGCATTCGCACCAGGGTGGTGATAGGTACGTATTTAGCATTCGCACCGGGGCGGCTATAGGTACGTATTTAGCATTCACACCAGGGCGGCTATAGGTACGTATTTAGCATTCGCATCGGGCCGGCGATAGGTACGTATTTAGCATTCACACCAAAGTGGTGATAGGTACGTATTTAGAAATTCGCACCAATGCGGCAATATGTACATATTAATTATTCCCACTAGGCCAGCGATAGGTACTTATGTAGCATGCACACTGGGCGGCGATAGGTACTATTTAGCATTCGCACCGGGGCGGCGATAGGTACTTAAATAGTATCTGAACTGGGGCGGCGATAGGTACGTATATAGTATGTGCACTGGGGCGGCGATAGGTACGTATATAGTATGCGCACCGGGGTGATGATAGATACGTATATAGCATGAACACCGGGGTGGAGATAAGTACTTATATAGAAGGCGCAGATAGAGGTGTTACTTTTTATAGAAATATATCATACTATTGCCCTGGGCAACGTAGGAGAAATGGTGGGGAAGAAACAGCTTTCGCAAAAGGCAAAATTAGAAAGTAGCGGTGAAATGCGGCGACCAAGGAAGAGAAAGGTAGAAAGATAAAGAGACGGCTATAGAGAACGGGGGGGGGGGGGGGGGGGAGAAATAGAAGTTTGTATATAAAGATGTTACACACACGATTTTTCTTCAATTATATGTTTTAATGACCCCGAGCAACGCCGGGTAGCCCCGCTAGTCTTACATATAACTGGAAATAATAAGGTGAAATATTAATTCGTCCGTTGTTAATATTTCTCATTTGCAATCCTCTTTTAAAATAGAAATGAATTAGGGAACACACTTTTAGATTAGTTACATTTTTCTAATAGTTGTGAGGTAAGCGAAATTAACTGATTTTATTTAATAAATATCCGTGTAATCATACCAAACGACTTAATTTGTCACTACTGTTATTTATTTGTCACTTGACAAATAAACAAGTATGAAAATTACAATCATTGATGTTTAAAATATACGTGACTTTACAAATAATACTAATCTGTGTTGGTGTCAAAAATACAGTCACATACTTTAAATGAAACACATCAGCAACTGAAAAAAACATCTAGAAAATCAAATGACAGAACACGTGAATGAAATTTTAAAATAATTTGAAAGCTGAGAAGTTGAACTCCGCGAATGAAAACTAAGAGAAAATATTGAATACACAGTTGCTACATCCCATTCATATGTCATTATATTATCTTTTATTGTTGAGAACTTAATTTACTTATTTACGGTCGAGTTTGGTGATTATACTAATTCCATAAAACATCCTTCAAATAATCACATACATTACAACAATTTTATTTTGATATTCCATTTTTTAATTGATTTTCTTAGATGTTCTCGCTTAGTCGTAGTTATTGTTCGTGTTGTTGTTAATTCATGTCAGACATGACACTTTTAACTACCATACTTTTCTTCACTTCAAATAGGTTAGCAAATGTTCGTGTTTTTTTACACGGTCGTAACTATTCCTACTGAACCATGACATTCTGACTTATTAGCCAGAGAAAACATCTAAGTGAGTTCAGAATTATTTACGTATTTATGATTAAACAATTAAAAAGATTTAACACTCGACACAACACTCATAGCATGATCCATGATCTAACGATTTAGATTTAAACACCGTGTATTGGAGAATGATTTGAAATCTATTCGAACCGCTTTAAAAACGAAAGCTATTTTTTTCCTGACGTTGCTTACTTTCCATATTCATATTTGGTACACATTGCCTGTTTACTATCTAGTATCGTCTTTACCTTTTCGCTGTTTCAGTTGAAATGAACAAAGTTCTGAGCATAGCACGTAAGTCGTTTCCAAAAATGTAACATCGCCAGTAGAAGTAATGGTTATGTTTAATCTATATAAGTCTTCAATTTATGTGTGACATCAGTTCGGGTTATGCTGGGTTCTAATAAGACAGAGTGTTCGTCGCCAGTGTTGCCACTTTGGAGGATTGATAATAAATACACAATTGTAGATTTACAAGAGTGCGTATTAACAGATGTACACAATAGTATGTTCCGGAAAGACTAATCGCCTTTCGCTGACAGCATCTCAATACATAATGTCGATAGGATCCCATATAAGCACGTTATAGGCTAGATAAGAATCACAAAATAACATGTTCTTTAATGTATGCACGTAGAAAAACGTAGGTTTAGAGGTTGTCGTTTAGCACCAATGAGAAGTTTGTTGAACATTGTGTTGATGGTGGGGTCTTGTATATGTTGAAATATATTTTTTAATAGGTCGTATAGTTTTTTTTGTTTTTAAGTTATGCAATAAAATTGTGTTTATTAGTTAATGTATACAATTTAAATTAAATTAAATTTAAACTCTCACGTATAAAGTTTGATTTGACAAAAAAGTTAAATATGTGTTTGAACTCTTTTGATTTCAGATCATTATAAAACAATAATTACCAAAGTCTTAACGTAATTTGAGATTTAAGAATGTATTTATATTAAACATTTTTATGAGAAAATATATGTGTATATGTATAGTATTCTTATTATAACTACATTCGAATCAAACCTATATTTGTGGTTAATCTGTAATCTAGTTAGTATATAAATAAACAAATGTTTATAGTATTTTAACTTTAGTTGAATAATTACTTAATTAAATTTTAACATTTTCTGCGTTCCTACTCCCAATTGTCTGCTGCGGTATTTCAATGGTTTGACACCGGTTTTTCCCGTTTTTTCGACCCTCTCGGTCTTCTATTGTTGTCTTTTGAAAATGAAAGTTTTTCTTTCGAAAATTTAAGATTACCTTTTGCCGAACTTTTTTTATTTACCAGATAGTATTTACTATTCTGGTATTTAATCAGTTTTTCGTGAAATTATTAATAAATCGTTTTGAGTTTCACTTTCTCTCATCGTTTATTTCTGTTCACTTCTACATCGCATTGCTATAGCCTCGGACTACTAATTTGCACTTATATTTACCAGCAATGCTTCAAGCAAACTACAATCTCCTTTTATTTATATATATATATATATATAAACTTCTTTTGTAATATAGTAGGAAAAATCCCAGCAAATTTTGCTGAAATCTTTGGTCATTTACTTATGGTTTAAATTTTATTTGAATCTAAGGGAAACAGTTTTTTTTTGGGGGGGGGGAGCAGCGTTTAGTGATATATTTCTTATATAGCCTATGACCTTCACTGAGAAGTCAGTAGTCCACATGCCAATTTTCAAGCAATTCTGTCCAGCGGTTTGGGTGAACATAAGACACAGATCAGACGGACACATACACACAGAGTTACTATTTTATATATGTATATAATTATTACTGATACATAAAAAATATTTATATATATATATATATATATTCCATCACACAAAAGATATCGAGTAAACAAAAAAAAAAAAGAAAAAAAATTGCCTGACAAAACCATTTTTGGTATGAAGGGAGAAAGTAAGTCAGACAACCCCACCATCTGAAATGAATTCGAAAAGAAATTCTTCACTCTATTTCCATAATGAGACGTTTTCTCTCTTTTTTTCCCTTTCTTCTATTCATACCGATTGATAAGTTTTTTGTGTTTTTTTCTTTTTTTAAAGTTTCCAGTTGGAGATGTTTTCTTTCTTCTTTTTTTGAACTTTAGCGACTGAGACGTTATTTTATACGAATATGAATAATAGCGAAGCATATTTTTCCCCTGTCAATTTGACAGAGAGTGTACACTGGTTTTCTATTTCGCCAGTGTTAGGGTCTTGAAACAAATACAAGAATGTATATTCTTAAGATGCGTCCATTCAATCTGCCCATTAAGTGATCAGAATGCTTTTTCTAACTGAAGTGTGACAGATAGACAAAATTATTATATTAAACTTAAGCATGACAGACCAACAAAAATACTATTTGAAACTCAAGCATGATGGACCAGAAAAAATGCTATTTCAAAAATAGGCGTAACCAACAAAGAAAAATGTTTTTTTAAATTTAAACGTGACAGACAATAAATATTATTTGAAACTTATGCATGACAGGCCAACAAAAATGCTGTTTGAAACTTATGCGTGACAGACAGACAAAGAAGCTGTTTGAAACTGAAACATGATTGACCAGTGAAAATGCTATTTGAAACTTGAGCATGACAGATCGAGTGACAGACATATCCTCTTATAAGGATGCTTGGTCGCCTCTAAAGTAAGATGTGTCAATTCAATCTGCACGTTAAGCGATGAAAGTGCTATTTCAACCTGAAACGTAAACAATCATGAAACGCTTACGGGGAATTACAAGATTAAACAAAGAAGAGAAAAGAAAGAAGGGACTTCCGGGAGAACAGAAAATGAACGAAACAAAAAGACAATGCCATTGGTAGCAATTGTATTTTATTCGGAGCGAACATCTCCATCGAAAAACTATCACTACGAGTGAAATAAAACGAGTTTTCTTTTAAATAAGTGTGCTGTCCCTATTTACTTGCCTCCCCACGAAAGTGGAGTTAGACACAACATTATTTTTTAATGTGACGAAGCAAAAATAAAAATTGCATCAGTTTAGAAGGATTTCTTCCTTAACTGACTAAGGACAGAAAAGATGAAGTATAGTATCATGACAGATACTACACTTTGCTCCGAGCAAAAGTTTTTCAATAACCATATTTTATTTCAGTAAACTACAGAACCAGTAACAATAAGATTAGATGTGTATATTCCTACTCCTATGGAGAATAATACTCATCCCTCCTCCCAGAAACTTTTTTTTAAAAAGTTTTGGGGCTCATCCTAAGTTGTGAGCTGTGCAGCGAGATGTCTGTTTACATTCTTTTTAAATTTCTGCATGTCGGTAGAGTCGGGGAAACAGGGAGCAGAGAGGGAGTTCCAGAGGCCGGCAGCATGAGGAAAGTAGCTATTGTAGTAGAAGGACCTCCACAGTGAATGGATGGGACTTCGCTAATAGTTGTGTTCATCTAGTGTATTTATGTCGAGGGAGCACAATCCATTGAAGCACTTGTAAAACAGGTACAAGGATGCAACATTGTGGCGATGGGACAGAGACTGGAGCTTGGTGGATAGTGAGGGACCTATTAAGTTGGCGAATCTTTTTTGGATCTTGTCTAAGATGGCGAGATTAGTGGATGGTGCACCAGCTCAGATGTGGCAATAATACTTCATGCATGGGCGGATGGTGGCTTTGTAGAGATGTAGAATAATGTCAGGTGTGAGAAGTTTACTAGTTCAGTAGAGGGAGCCCACCTTCTTTGCAGCAACCTTAGCAATGTCTTCAATGTATTTGTTCCAATTCATGTTATATGTGAATGTTAGGCCGAGGAGTTTGAACGTTGAACTCTCAGGTAGGGTGTTATTTCCCACATAGATGCAAAGACGCATGTACATATTCTATGTAGAGCATGCAAAAACAAGCAAGAAAACTTCCTCTGAGGTCATCAGATCTAAGCCTGTCTTTAAGACTCACATTACACATCCATCATATCATTTCTCTCCATGCAACGCATGTCCTCAACCCTCACTGGTCAGGTTTCACTTCCATACTTAATCACACTGCATACACATGCCTGATAGACTCTTACCTTGGTCGACCGTGGCAATGCTCTGTTTGTTGGTAATAGCAGAATATCCCTGAATTTACTCCATCCAAACCTAGCTTTTGCAATCATGCTAGCACCTGCTCCTCTCTGTGCTCCATTGGTATCACCAAGATAACAAAACTTCTGAACAATCTTAATAGCCCTGCCATCCAAATATACTTTCTCCACAGCTGAGTTCTCATCCGTCTCCATTGTCTTACATTTTTTGCACACAAACTGGTTATCATCTCTCAACCTCCCAGTAATTCCACTGCACTTTTTGTGTATCCTAATGCTTACAGGTACCACAAAAAATTAAATTGTACCCAACTTCCTTTACACAAACTGAGCGGGGTAACTTTTCTCTTTCTGATGGCTTTCCAACACTGCAACCATTGATCATCACTTTGGTCTTGGTAGCATTCACTCTCAGACCTTTACTTTCCATAGCATTCCTCCAAGTCTTTAACTTAACAAGTTGGTTTTCCATTGTTTCACAGGCAAGTACTAAATTATCAGCATACAGCATTTCTCCTGAGAAACTTTTACAAAACTCCCTGAACAATGCTTCTTAGACACAAATGAAAAGCAACGGACTCGGTACCAAATCCTGATGTATTCATTTTTAAGTCTTGAATTTCACAATCTGAATTCACATCTGAATCCTCATCCATTGTCTTACACTTCTTGCACACAAACTCGTTAGTGAACTTGGGGATGGTAGCCATTGCCAACACCTCCACTGACAGACTATTCCACTGAAGTGTGACAGACCAACAAAGCAGCAAACCAAGTTCATTAAAAAAATTATTCGTTTGCCATGTTTGTTTTATTTTCATTTTTTAAAATAATTCTAATTCTTGTCTTTTATTTTATTTTCAGGTGAGTTGATTGAAATTCCTGTTTTGTTAAAGATAATCGGCCAGGTGAGTGCCATGTTTTTATTTTTATCAAGATGGCCGGTAATAATAATAATAATAATAATAATAAGTCTCGGACCTGACATACATAGATGGTGCCACTAATAATAAAAATCCATGTGATCTTTATAAACACTAATCTTCAAATGACACATGTAAAAACTTTAGCCCAATCAGATTATTAGTTTAGAAATTACAGTTATTTAAATGAAGCTACTGTTGCAAATTTAAAAAAAGGAACAAATCTGAATTTTGTGTGTTGATAAAGCATCTTTTTCTGATGGAAAAAATACTGTTCAAGCAAACTAATGGCTTCATAAGTGTTATTCATACTTTGCTCTGTCGGAAAATAACGGTTAATAGATGGTATGCTGACTTTAAATGCGGTTGTAAAGACACAAATGATGCTGAACATTCAGGTCGCCCAAATTAGGTAGTTGTCCCGGAAAACATCGGGTTGATACAAAAAACATCGGGTTGATATGCCATAAAACAACCAAATCATTAAAAAACATTGGGGTGATACAAAAAACATTGGGTTGATAAGCCATAAAACAACCAAATCATTAAAAAACATTGGGTTGATACAAAAAACATCGATTTGATATGCCATACAACAACCAAACCATTAAAAAACATTGGGGTGATACAAAAAATATCAGGTTGATATGCCATAAAACAACCAAATCATTAAAAAACATCAGGTTGATATGCCATAAAACAACCAAATCATTAAAAATCATCGGGTTGATATGCCATAAAACAACCAAATCATTTCAAGTTCAAGTATATTTTATCCTAATTCTACTTAAAATTGCCAATTGTAGAAAAACATTTTCTCAACTTATCAATCAAATCTGATTATATATATAAAATGAAAAAAGGAAAGCCAACAACTATGTGATTTATGTATTCATCAACGTTTTGTTTTTATTGAAAGACTTCCTCAGGATGTAGAAGAATCATACAGAATATTAATTTTCATTTGTCAGAAAGTGTCCAGACTGGTTGTTGACGTGAACAAGCAGAGAATGAAAATCATGATTTTGGTTATAGTGTTATCAGCAGTGGCCTGTCTCCTTCAAAGGACGCAAAATGAATGGGATTGATGGATTAGACTTATTAGTTTATGTCTATTTTAGCTAGGAAGTTTGTCTGAGTCAAAATATGTCACAGCCAAACTTGGCTCGCAGTGAATGTAGGGAATGGGTGCGTGGAAGTTTAAATCTGTCGTTTATCCTATATATATATATATATATATATATGTTAACATAATAGCTCTACTTGTTATTGAGCATTGTAGTTTCATGGGACATACCCCTATGAACTAACAACCCTACAAACACTTTTTGAATTCTTATCCACATACACATGTATTTCATCCTTTTTCTGGGAATCATCATTGTAGAAGATGACTGTTCTGCCGGTCGCACAATTCAAAACTTCAAACACAAGTTACCTTTTTAACTTTCAAGTATGAACCGCTAGATCGATGAGGCCAACCCAACAGCCATGGGGAAAGAAGAGAAATAAAGTCTACACGCATATATATATATATATATATATATATATATATATATATAATTATTATTATTATTATTTCATGTATCCACATAAAATGTTATACGGAGATATAATCTTTTATGTATCAATTTTCAGTATTTACAGTGCTCAATACATGAGTAGAGCTAGGTAGTAAGTTATGAAAATATATTTATGGCAATTAAGCTACACAGAGGTTTCCACGTTTCATATCCGTAGGGAATCGACATTCCTGACGATTCCCAACGGAGATGAAACACAGAAGCCTCTGTATAGCTTAATTGTCATAAATATATTTTCATAACTTATATATATATTCATAACTTACTATATATATATGTATGTAAATGAATAAATGCAAAAGTTTGGGCCATTTCTGGCACGAACGGTAAAGTAAAAAACGGTCTATTCTCAATTAATTCAGGTATTTATCTACCTCCCACAGCAGTAAAATGTGACACAAGGTCGGAAAGTGGGATTTAATAAGTTAGCACCCTAGAGGAAGAGCATTTATGACTGTCATAAAATGCCTGAGCAGTCCCGTCGGCATTCCCCGGTAGGGGCGCCTCAGGCGATTAGCAGTAAACTAACTGCTTTTCAAAGGGTGAGAAGAGAAGGCCTGGGAGGGGTGACCTCCTAGGACTACATTGGACAAACCTACAAACCGGCGTCATCAAGCCCCAGAAAGCCAAGACGATACCGGTCTATAGGGTGTAGTATCCATTGGAACAGATACTACACTTTGATCCTGGCCAAAAAGCCACATTATTTAGTAGTCACTATTTGTGATATATACTGGTTTATATAGGTGTGATATCAGATTTGTATGGTTAACTAATTCGCATATTGGTTTTGTTAAAGTTAATTTATTAATTAACTATTATTTGTTATTGTTTTGTAATGCAATTTTTTTTTTTTTCATATAACAAATGCTCGTGACAAATATTTAGTACTAGCGAAACTTGTTGCACGGGAGAAAGTACTACCTATTGCATGACGTCGAATAAAAAAGAAACAGCCTATTGTTTTTTCTCCCCCACCCTACCGTGTTTGCAAATGTTTTAAATTTGAAAAAGAAAAAAGTGGTAGAGTAGAATGGGATCGAACGCTAAAACTGGCGATCATGAAATCTGCCTTCTTAACGACTGCGCCACGGTTTCGAGTTAAAAATACATGTGAAAATAGCCCAATTAAGCTAAGCTTGATTATTGACATGCTTGTTATGTTAAGATTTAGATTCTGCCGACCAAATGTAAAGTTGAACAATGACACGGTTTAGGTCATTTGTAGTTGATGAAATAATTGCATTTGGGCAAATTTTCTACAATATGCGTGTTAAAGGTGTATGATTTTGAAAATGTAAATGTATCGGGGTCTACGAGTATTTTGGCGCTTATTGAATTAAATAGGAAGTCGATTCGATCAAGAAATTGTAACCACCATGTTGAATGATTAAATGTTGCAGGAACTGTGTTCGTTAATTTCATCCGCTTAATTCCGGAATGAATATAGATATTATAGGTAGAAATGGAAATAACGTAATCTGATATTCGCGGAAAATCATCGGAGTGAACGGGAGCGGTCATTAAGTCTTTGCGTATTGCTTTATATTATGTAGTAAATGAATACCAGGCAAATAATAAATAAGAGCGGAGTCTTTTGTGAAAATTAAATTGTGTGTATTAGTTCCCGGTGTCGATGAGTAGAGTGACAGTACAGAATTGTTAGAGAGAAAAGTTTTTGCTACCACCTATATAGAGTTGGTTTGGCGGAGAGTCGTGGATGGTGGGCCAAATGTAATATTTAGTGTTAGCTGGGGAAAAAGAATAACAAATTTACTAAAACACGCTCGAGTGAATAAATGTAATGTAATTGTGAGTTTAGTAGCCTGTGATGCATGTGCTTATTTTCCTATACTCCGAGAAGGTACAGGGGAAAAATTGTCTTAACTTTATATATTGGAATAACTTTATATATTAGATTTGTGTTCAAACGTTTTCTAACATTGTTCAAATGTTTCGGAAAAATCGAGTCGGTCACTTTTTCTTTAAAGCGACCGACTCGATTTCTCTAAATTGCCAGTGAAATGGCAAATTTGTTTCTTCTTTCATTGTTTTCTTTCCGTCACATTTAAATATGTTTCGGAATTACCGAAATGTTAACGTTTCGTGTGTGAAAAGTTTATTATTTTAAACTAGCAGGGCTACCCGATATTGCCCGGGGGAATAGTAATTTATTTTTATCAATGAGAATTGATTTCTTACTGTTGGTAAATCTCACTGTAAACCGAAACAGCTAAGTGAGGTGAAACTTACAAAAAAAAACAAAAAAAAAACAAAAAAAAAAACGGGAGTTACATCTTACGCAATGATGAAATATCCGAGTAAATTTTAAAAAAAATAAACGCGAGATAAGTTTTACTTAAGAAAATAAACTACTCTCTCTCTCTCTCTCTCTCTCTCTCTCTCTCTCTCGCTATTGTTTTTTATTGTTTGAAGCAATAGTTTCATTGATAGTTAAAGAATAAATGAGATGCTGAGAAAACATACTACACTTAAATCATTTATTTGCACAAAATATAAAAATTTAAATAACAAACAAATTAGGCACAAGGCCATCAAAAGTATGGGGCAAATGGATGTCGTTGGTCATCTTCGGTCAAAAGTTATAAAAATGTCTATCTTACTCTTAACTAGAATAATCTTAGTCACCACAATACCACATTTACTACTACTTAAAATATCTCCAAATTGTTGAAAACATTTTTTCATAAATACATTTATTTACAGAAATTCATTGGATTAAAATGGGAAGTGGGATCTTAGGGAAAAAGTCCAAGAAATTAAAAAAAATGTTTTCATGACTAGGCATTTATAAATGAATGACCCCCCCTCCCCCAACAAAAAAAAACTGATTTAATCTATTATTATATTATCTTTTAATGGGAATACGTTAGTTTAGCATTGGTTCTGTTGTCATAGGACCGTCCTTCCAGGAATTACCTCCTCCTTTTTAAGGGGATGGAGGTAATCCTCCCAGGTCTTACATCCTACTGCGAGGGAGGCTTAATGTAATATCTGTTCTTTTGTCATGATTCCCAGGGACTACCAGGGGGGGGGGGGGCAGTTGGTAGTGTAGTATCTTTTCTGTTGCTATGATACTATACTCACAGGCATTACCTTCTGTTTTTATGGTGATATTTTCCCAGATATTACCTCTTCTATTTTGGAAGGGGTATTGTAGTACCTGTCCTATTGACATCATACTAGCCTACCATACATTACCTCCTCTTTTGAGGATTAGTGTAGTATATGTTCGTTATTAATTCCGCCTTTGGAAGTTAGTGTATGTAGTTTGTTCATCATATCATCCCAGCCTAGCAAAATGCGACCGGAGGGAGCATATATTTGCTAGTATGTATATATATATATATATATATATAATATATATATATAAATTGAAAAGGAAAAGAGAAAAACCTAAAACTCAATGTTTTGCCCAACTATTGCATGAGTTTTTTCGCTATTGAAAAAGCCCACGCAACAATTGGGTGAAACGTTGAGTTGTAGGTCTTCCGCTTTTCCTTTTACCGTCGGATTATTTTATCCTTTCATTTATCATACACATACACACACATATATATATATATATATATATATATATATATATATATATATATATATAATGGTAATAATCCAGGTAAAAACATCCACAGGGTAGTAATCCAAAGAATTTCAACCGGGTTTATAAAAAGTGCTCAATATCAAATAGAGCTTTGTATATGATAATTTTTATTTACACAAACATGTACAAAATCTGCAACACTGGCATGTCGATGTTATCGATCAACAGCTATCATAAACTGAGATCTCATCAGGCAGAGTTAGAATCCGATCTTAACCTCAGATCACATTTGGAGAGAATGAAGTGGTGAGAAAAAGAAAAAAAAGAAGAAAAAAAATTTAACATTTCAAAATTTTGGGAGACATGTGGTTTAGGACCGTTAAAATTCAAAAAATTAAAATCTAAAAACTAAAATCTAAAACAAACAAAACAAATAAATAAATATAATAAAACAAAGTGGAAAGAGGGGCATATAATGAAGAGAGTATGGTTGATACAGACAGAGAAATGAAAACGTCTATTAATTCAGACCGAGAGGGGAGAGGTGAGAGAGGGAAGATAAACATGCAGGTTTAGGTGTCAAAGAAATCGACAGTTATTTTAAACTCGAGCGAACAAGCCTATTTCCAAGACAACTGTAATTTTGTGTATAAGTGTGTATGCGTGTGTGCCCCCAGATCAGCCATAATTGGCGGTATGGGTGAGTAATGGGGGGGGGGTAAGGGGTGGTTAATCAAATGTGTCGCTAATTCTAAATTTATACTGTTTTTATTTTGTCTGGAGTTTACCAACTTATCATTAATAAATTAATAAATCAAACAAATATATTAGTAAATTAGTTAAGTCTAACAGAATTATTAGTAATAATAATAATAATGATAATAATAATAATAAACACCAATAATAATTGAAATGATATAAAATGATAATAATAATGATAATGAATGATAATAACAGTAATAATTTAATTTAAAAGTACTAAAATGCTGCCATTATTAATTATTTATAGTAATAATAATGGTAATAATAATAATAATAGTAATAATAATAACGACAACAACAACAATAATAGCGGTCAATAATAATTGAGAATTAATAAAAAAAAAAGTAATAGTCGGAAAAAAATATAGAATAATTGAGAAATATTAGAAATACGAGAAGGTAATAATAATAATAATAATAATAAAT
>OY744519.1:205535609-205625609 GCA_963556195.1 Sepiola atlantica
GCCGTGAGCGTCCAGTGGACAAGGAGGCAGGAGAGAGGCTGAGGCGATCCTTCCTGGCTGGTGCAAGAGTACCATCTGCCCATCGTCTCAAATATCATAAGGGAGCTCAAGTAGTCCCTTAGGGAACTAATGATATCAATGCGCCCTGCAAACTGATTGGTCAACATTTGGCCAAACCACCTCACCGGGACACTGATACGCAATACAAAGTAAATCTAATTTATGACTGCTACACTGCATGGTCAGTGTCCAATAGGATGACTGCGTCAGCGACGAGCAGCTGCAGGCTGCAACCAGAGTGACGGATACTGTTGGTTCTTGCCTGAAGGATAGACAACCAACCAACAGATGGATGCTGACGTTGACCGAGTGGCTGCTGATTGACATTAAGTACCCATTCGGCAGACTGGCATAATCACGTTGACGCAACGGGTTTAATTAGATCATCAAAGCTAAGCGACATTGAGTCCAGTCAGATGGTGACCACGTGGAAAGATGGCGACACTTCCCTGCCAAAAAGTATGCAAAAAACTACGTCAAAATTATCTTTTCTGATGATATACATGCAACTGGGAACCGCATGTGAATTTTATATTCCCTAGAAACTTCCTTTCGAGGAACTATCCTCGGTTAATTCTTCAGATACGCAACATGATGACATGATTCGCTGCAGCAGGATCATCATCATCATCATCATCATTAGTTTAACGTCCGTTTTACATGTTTGCATGTGTTAGCCTGGTTTTTATAAATTGACTTTCAAACTAACCTATCTCTGCCCAGGTCTTTATTTATCCCCTTTTCTCTCAAGTTCGTTCTTATCATTTCCTCTCATGTTTTTCTTGGCTTTCTCCTATGAAATGAACCGAACCTGCTACTTCAACTGTTCTACATCTACTAACCCAAGAACTCTCATCCATTCTTTCAACATCGCCAAAACAATGAAGTGTTTTGTTCTGCACACATCTCCCCACGGTGTCCAGATTTAATCTTCCTCTGAGGTCATCAGATCTAAGCCTGTCTTTAAGACTCACATTACATGTCTATCGTATAATTTTCATATGATTTCTCTCCATGACCTCAATAATCTTATGCTGGCTTCATCAAGTGAATCAGGTTTTAATGTCATACACTCTCCACTAGATTATCCAGCTTGAGTTAATCAGAAACGGTCACATCTTGTTGATAACGCGTTGTAAGTGCGGGTTGAGGACATGCGTTGCATGGTGAGAATTGATATGAAAATAAGTATGAGTATTACTATTAAAGACATTTTCAAGGCTTCTAATATTAGTAGTTTTAGTTTGTTATTTTTATATTTTAATATAGTTGTATTGTTTACGAGAATTTGTTAAAGCAGAGAGCGGGGGCAAGAATTTTTATTTTTAGATGCTGAGCTATTGTGCTAGTGTCAGAGAGGTGCATGGTAAGACACCTCGACAGAGTTGTAGTACTTAAGCCTACTTATGTTTTTTTCTTCATCACTAGAAACACAGTCTCTCAAGCGATATTTAAATTCATATACAGGGTTTGCCTTATTCAAAATTCTGGTTGAGGAGGAAGAATTGTTGGGGATATTGGCAAGGTTTCACTTCCATACATCATCACACTGCATACATATTCCTGATAGACTCATTCATTGGTCAACAGTGGTAACGCTCTGCTGGTTAGTAATAGCAGAATTTCCTTAAACTTAACCATCCACTCCTAACTTTTGCAATCACACTAGCACCTGCTCCACCCTGTGCTTCAACCTTTTTTTTATGGATTTCTAAATGCTGTCACTTGGGGAAAAAAAGAAGCAGTTATATTGTTTACAAACAATACTAATGCTTCAAGTGAGCTGCTGCTGACGCTTAGCAAACAGATATATATTTTTTGTAAATATTATGAAACAAGTTGCGGAATTTTTGAGATGAGGATTGATAATTTGTATCATTTGTACTACTGTTCTCATCTTGGATGTTATTCTCACGTTTCTGCAAAGACCTGTGGTGCAACGGATAAAAGTGGTAAGTAATAATCATTTTTAAGTTATAGAATTTTATACTTAGGGCTCAACTGTACAACCAGTTGAGCAGCAAGATAAGTAAAGACTCAAGTAACCAAAAAGCCAGTTTATATGAAAGCTGGACTGCTCCACTATGCCAAGTTGGGCAAGTCCATTATATGAATTCTGATTGGCTGCCAGTCTGAAAGTGAATAATTCTATATATATATATATATATATATATATATATATACTGCTTCATTCAAGCAATATTTGCCTGTAGGATATAGGACATTGGAGCCGCTAAGTGTTAATTTGATTCTATATAAGTGATAGGCTTTTCGAGATTGAAGTTCCAATCCTCAATACGGGCGATACTAAGAATACAATTACGAATTACCTAAGACTTGTACTCAGTTATGGCTGACAGAACGAAAGCAAGCAAACCCCGTGGATTAAATAAAGTGTTCAGTTCGAAATTCCGTACAGATTTCTGAGTTCGACAAGACTCACTTGAAGAAGACCGGAGGTTACATTGGCCAAAACGTTGTGAGAATAACATCCAAGATGCGAACAGTAATACAAATGATATAAATTATCAATCCTCATCTCAAAAATTCCGTTTGAATAATACAAATAATACAAAATGCCTAACTTTATAAATATAGAGATTAGCTGTACTGACCCGGCATTGCCCGAGATTTATTATGGTCAAGTTTGGTTTATAAATATTTCTATGTTCTATGGTCACACTTATTTTGTTTGGTTCAGCATCTAAGATAAAAGTGTATCCGTATTTGATGTAATAACAACGAAGCTAGACGTAAGTAAAAAAAAAAAAAATGAAAATAATAATAATGAATAGGTCAATAATCAATCAGTGTCTAAATTACAAATGAAACCTTGCTTTTGTATATAAAGAAAAGAATGAGAAAACGTAATTGTAAGTAAACCGAAAAAATTATAATAAAATCAAGTAACAGAATGAGTTATCCCCCATAGCTGATTTTTCTTTTTAGGTGATTATTTAAGAATGTCTCTGTATTACCAAGCTGTCATATCAGTATTGTTTTAAAAATAAATTGTAGCTAAGTATGTTAGTTTATTGGAAATAACATGGTACAACAATAACAAATAAAAATTGGCCCGTCAGAATCAGAAGTTTGAGTTGTCAGCTTAAATACTACTTAGGTCTAACTTTTAAAATCCAGCCTGCATAATCTTATATATCAGATTACACCTCCTATTTATACTTATCTATATTTAAACAAAGACACAAAACATTATTATTTACTTAGTAGTAGTCATTATCAGTGATTGACTACTGACGCTCCCTGGAGTCTGAGTGACAACAAGTCTCACCAGATTTTCTAGCACTCCACCTCTTGTGATAACCATTACTTTATCGCAACAGCTGTTTACCACTGATTTCATGCTAATAATGACTGTTAGTTTTCTCTGGAATTTAAGTGGTAATAAGCCTCCCCAAGATTTCAGTACTCTCCGTACCCTTCAAGTGGAGGTCTGGATAGTGCTCCCCTTCCTCAGTCTTTCAATCATCTTTGACCCTATCGTCGTCTTCTTCTACAACCACCACCACTTTATTATGTCACTGTATGGACTCATCCTTACTCTATGAATAGAGTCGTTATGACCAATCAGTAGAATTGAAGAAGCGGCCTCTGCCAACCCATTACTTCTGTACTGTCTGTTAATACAATTTCTTGTTAATTACCTTCTAGGCACAACAGATTATTAGCCACTCCAGAAAAATATTCGACTCTGTATCAGCATGCCGCTATTCCGAATTCACAATAGCAAGCCGCAATCAATAGACTCTCTCCCGTCATAATTTTTAAAAAGTCAAAATCTTTTTCATGTAAAACTTTATAATTATTAAAACTTGCCGGTAATTTTTTTTTAAATGAAAATTAAATATGAAGTAGAAATGGATTTTTTTTTTAATATCTGCGATCCGATTGGTAGAAAAATTCATATTTCAATGCTTCGGGAGAAAAAAATCCACCTATTTGATTACTTATTTTTCTAAAATAAATTATTTAAAATAAAAATACAAAACTTTTCCTTTCGGAAAGTTTTAATTATAAAGTTTTACACGAAAAATATTTTGATTTTTTAAAAATTATGACTGGAGAGACAGTCTATTGATTTGCGGCTTGCTGCTGTGAATTCGGAATAGCGGCATGCTGATTTGGAGTCGAATGTTTTTCTGGAGTGCCGATTATTATTATTATTACACATTCAGGTTCGAGTTGTCAGAGCTACTGCATTACTTCCACTAAGTAACTTGGGAAAGGTATGAACCCATACATTCTTCGTCCATCTATGAATTAAATAATTAGGGTGGATTAAACTCTGAAGCCTTTGTCGTGCAACTAGTCTAGGAGAAGGAAAATTCAGAAATAACACCAGTCTTTCTCTGCTTATCTCGGCACCATTGTTTCCAGTCAACCTGGACTGGAACAGCCTCAGAGATTGTGCAACCCTAGTTTTACTATAATCCCCCCCCCCCCGCGTAGGCACCGTTACAGGGGGTATCCATTGTCTCTGGAGACTAAAAGGGGTTTAAAAAAAAAAATTATTACACATCTCACAGGGATGGTTTTTATTTTATTTGGGAATCAACAATTTATTTCTTCTAAGCAGTTTCTTCTTCCTTTTCCTAAAATTCCAATGGGGTCTGTCATAGTTTTGTCAGCCTGGCAGCAGGAATGGTTTAAGAATAATAATCATATAACCATGTCAGTTTCGACGCCCCCCCCCTCTCTCTCTCTCTCTCTCTCTCTCTCTCTCTCTGTCCTTTTCCCTTTATTTCTTTTATCTGTTTTCAGCACTCCTTTCTGTCTTGAATTCACTTCCAATAAACGCCCTCTCCCCTCTCCCCCGAGCCACCATTTTAAGCCAATTACTTCATAGACAGTCATTCTCTCACTCTCTCAAACAAAGAAGATGAATGAATGAAAGCTGTTGAATTTACTATATCTGCTTTTTACAGTATACCCCTCCCCACCAAGCATTCTGCCACAGCATCCCCCCCCCCCATTCCTTCATACCAGCCTTTTTCTTCTCTTTGTTCTTCCCACTCCACCCAGCTCAGAAGTTGGCTGGCTTGGATGGCTGGGCAGAATTTGCCCCTCTCTTCTCCGGGTCCCACCCTCATTCATCATCTACCCACTCAGCAGCTTTCATTGCTTAAAGGAAGATGTCATTTTTCGGTAGATTTACAATAAAACTAAATTAATATTGAATAAATAACATGAATAAATGAAAATAATAAATAAATGACCAAAGTTTTTTCCCTAGAACTGCCCGGTTGTAGAACACAATACTACGGGGCTGCTTCCAAGCTGACTACAACATGATCGTTTTCAAGTACAATGTAAGCAAATTCTTGTTAGACCGTGTTTTAAATAATCAAATTCTGCCCAATCACCACCATCATTGCCAATCATCGGTGTTGCCTCACCGTCTACCTGACACTTATTTAACCCCTATCTTCGAGTGGCCTTTGGGCCTTGGTAAGTGGTGACGCCTTAGCAAAAAAAAAAAAAAAAAAAAAATCTCTCAACTGCAAGTGTTCTCTCTCTTTTTCCCATATATATATATATTATATTTTTTTAAATATTTTACCTACATACGTCTTTTCTAGCTTTCTGCTCTCATCAGTGCAGGGAAATGACAATCTCAGACCGTCCCGGGGCGTTAACCCGGTTAACAGAGACATCTTGAGTCTGTAAGCGTTCACCTTATCCCCTTGACCATGAGAGGTTGTCACATGATACAGATAAATTAAGTTATATTTTCTCTGAAAGCGGCGGGCGTAAATATCAAGACAGTCTGATAGAACTCAACGACAGTCGGAGTATCGCACTGAAGCTTAAGTGAATGTCTGTTTTTTTAATCTCTCAAACAGAAATATATATATATATATATATTATATATCACCTTACCTGAGATAGCCCAATGCCATATATTACAAATTTTGCAGAAAATGACCAACTAGTGAATACATAGACGAGACAAAATGACCTTTAAGATTTAATAACCACACATTTACCATTAAACAAAACCCTACTCCCAAATAGCCAAACATTTTAACCAAACAAAGCATACACTACATAACATCAAATGCATTTTAATAGACACCAAATTTCCGTCCACATATTCACGCCAGCAAAATGTATGTTAAAACTAAACACACAAATCCTGTCTGAACTCTGATTCCCTTTTGAAATGAAACGTTGTTGGTTGCAGGAATTATTTGCTCTTAACAGCAAAATTCCATTCTTATTATTTCCTCCCACGTTTTTCTTGGCCTTTCCTGCGAACTGAACCTGCTACCTCAACTGTTCTACATTTACGTACTCAACACCCCTCATTCATTCTTTTAACGTGACCATACTATCAAAGTCTCCTGTTCTGCACACATCTACCTATACTCTCCAGATTTAATCTTCCTCTGGGGTCATCAGATCTAAACCTCTCTTTAAGACTCAAATTACAAATCCATCATATCATTCTCATATTGCTCTCCATGAAACGCATGTCCTCAACCTTTACTGACCAGGTTTAACTTTCATACATGATCACATTGTGTACACATGCTTCATAGACTCTTCCCTTGGTCCATGGTAGTAACACTCTGCTAGTTAGTAATGGCAGAAGTAATCTGAACTTACTTTATCCACTTCTTACTCTTGTAATCGCACTAGCATTTGCTCCTCCCTGTGCTCCAATTGTATCACCAAGGTAACAAAACTTCTGAACAACCTCAATAGCTTCACCATCTAAATATACTTTCTCCACATATGAGTTCTCATCCGTCTCCCATGTTACACTTCCTGCACACAAACTGATTATCCTCTCTCACCCTACCAGTAATTCCACTGCACTTCGTGTGTATAAAACCTCATGAAGGGTCTCTTTCCACTTGGTGGAGAAATTTCGCGTGAACAAACTTGTATGTTGAGACAAAGCATGAATGTTGAGACAAAGGTGAAAATGTTCATAATCATTCAATTTTTATCAAAAACTACACTTTTTTTTTATAAAGAGCAGATGATAGTTAAAAACATTAATATTAAATTTCTAGAATTATGGTCGCTACTGGCCCAAATTCTAATATATATTAAATTGTTTTTGACGCTAATACATAGTAAAAACAAAATAAATTGTTTTTGACGCTAATACATAGTTAAAACAAAATAAATTGTTTTAGACTATTAAAATAATTTCCAACGCTATTGATAATGTTTACCCATTCATTTTTAAAAAATTTTATCGCTTATGTTTAAATACATGTTTTGAAAGATGACATGAATCTATGACGTCACACTAAAGCTATAATTATCTTGTTAGAGTAATGTTTTAAGCACTATTTATAAATAGCTCAGTTAGTAGAAAGTCAGACTGAAGATCTTAAGGTTTCGGTTTCCAGTCATGGCATCTTCTTTATTTGTTGGGGAGTTATTATTTACTATTAATGCAATATTTTCCATTTCTAAAAGTAGTTTAGATCTCTGATATTTCGAAATAAGGTAAATTCTACAATGTATTTATTACGTTTTAAAAAATTGTGACGGAGGGATGGACAAAATTTCTATTTATATAAGATAAAAATACTTATAATTTAATATGCTTTTATGTTTTTCATGAGGCTACTTTTTTTTATTTGTCAAATGTGTTCAAAATTCATTTTTAGCTGATAAAAAAATATATATTCGATCCAAATAAAAAATAAAACTTATAAAGTACACAACAAATTTAAAACATTTAACCTTATCACCATCAACAATTCTTCCTCCTAAACCAGAATTTTGAATAAGGCAAACTCTGTATATGAATTTAAATATCGCTTGAGAGACTGTGTTTCTAGCGATGAAGAATAAAACATATGCGTAGGCTTAACTACTACAACTCTGTCGAGATGTCTCAAAATGCACCTCTCTGACGCAAGAGCAATAGCTCAACATCTAAAAATAAAAATTCCCCCCCCCCCCGCTCTCAACTTTAAAAAATTATTAGAATATGAAAATAATAAACTAAAACTACTAATATTACGAGGGGCGTTTAATAAGTAATGCCCCTGACTCATTTCCCATAGCAGTAGATTAATGAAACTTGGCACAGTTATTCCTCTACATAGAAACCACCCAGTTATGCATTTCTCCCATCATTTGATGCAACTCTGGACACCGTTTTTGTAGAACACCCCAGGTTGGTCCTCCAACCACGTAACTTCAGAAATCCAGGCTGCATCATTTGGGAAACGCTTTCCTTTCAAAAACAACTTCATGGCTGGGAAGAGATGAAAGTCAGAGGGTGCAAGGTCAGGAGAGTAAAGGGGATAGTGGAGGATTTCATAGCCACCCGTCCGTACTTCTGATCTGGCGACATGCGAGTTGTGGACAGAAGCGTTGTCTTGCGGGAAGAGGATACCTTTGCTGATCTTTTCCCGCCTCTTGATTTTGATAGCTTCTCTTAATTTAATCAAAAGTGAAGCGTAATAGGCTCCTGTAATTGTGGTGCCCTTTGCCAGGAAAGCTGTTATCACTACTCCGTCCTGGTCCCAGAAGACTGTGAGCATGACCTTGCCAGCGGAGGGCTGCACCTATGCCGTCTTTGGAAGTGGTGAGTCCAAGTGCTTCCACTGCATTGACTGGGATTTGGTCTCTGGATCATAGTGATGGACCCAAGTTTCATCCTGTGTAATCAGTCTTTTGAAAAACTTTGACCCATCTTCTTGGCACATCTCCAAATTCATCCTTGAGCACTTGACGCGTTCTTGCTTCTGGAAAGGTGTGAGCAACCTGGGAATCCATCTGTCAGACACCTTATGCATATGCAAATAATCATGAATTATAGTTTCCACAGACCCTATACTAATCTTGACCTCTTGGGCTATTTGGCGAATAGTAATGCGTCGATCTTCCAAAATGGCAGCCTCAACTTGACGGACAGCTGCCTCACCAATGGCAGAAGAGGGACGACCAGGTCTGGGAGCTGTTTCCACAGACTTCCGGCCATGTTTGAATCCACGATGCCAGCGTTTTACAAGGTCATATGATGGAGCATCATCACCATAAGTTTCTTTCATTTCATTTGTATTTGAAAGGACGCACACCAAAGGAGACTTTTATCCTTTGGTGTGCGTCCTTTCAAATACAAAAACCATATCACTGCACGACACTCAAATGGCTCCATTTCACACCTGACTCAGTTCAAACACATGTAAATCAGAAACCACAATTAGTTCAAAGCTGTTTTTTGCATGCAAAATTTCATCTAGATCAGACAACTGAAAGTGGGTCAGGTGCATTACTTATTGAACACCCCTCGTAGAAGCCTTACAAATAAAAACTACAGAACCAGCAATTAATAAAATTAATTTCAATAACAGTGAAAACGTCCTAAAATGTCTTTAATACTAATACTCATACTTATTCGCATATAAATTCTTGCTATGCAACACATGTCCTCAACCCACACTAACATTTAAAGAAAAAGAAGAAAAAACAAAACATCATCAAAAGGAGTTGTTACCGTTATCAACAGGATGGGTTTGTTTCTGATCGACTCAAACTAGGTACCGGTGCTACCAGGTCAGGCTGTCTGAAGATATCAGCTTCCTGACCCAAAATGCGCCAAACATTGATGTTTTGTTGTTTTTTTTCTCTTTGCAAAACTCAATCATGTTCTGCAAAATCCAAAACAAAATACAACAATTTCCCTCCCTCCCCTCCCCCTTTCACTCCCTCTTTCTTCCCCTCTTTCACTCAACCAAACACCATGAATAAATACTTGAACATATAAAGAACTTGAAGCATGAAAACTTTTCACCATACTACAACTAATGTTTCGGCATTAAATGACCCATAAGAGGTTGGTATGCCGTAAAAGAAAACAAAACAAAAACAAACTGGGTAATCTGGTGGAGAATTTATGATGTTGAAACCTGAATCGCTTGAAGAAGCCAGCATAAGATTACAGAGGACATCTCTTGTCGCGCTAAAATGTATGTTACAAATCTATTACTAATGGAGATTTGGTATCTGTCTGTCTGAAGCCGAAATTATTACTATCTTTCAATATTCAATTCGGGGGGGGGGGGGTGATAGTTTAGTATCTGTTTTGTTGTCATGAGACCATCTTCTCAGGCATTAGCTCCTCCTTTTTTTGTTTGTTTAGGGGGTGGGGGTAGTGTAATAAGTTCTTTTGTCATGAGACCATGCTCCCAGGCATTACCTTCCACTTTTGTGGAGGACAGTGTAGTATATGTTCGTTCGTCATGTATATTTAAAAAATTTTTTTTTTTTTTTTAACATGATTCACCCCAAACAAGGCAGGCCGCCACTGTAAACGTAAGGGGCTACTGAGAAAAAGGAAAAGAGGAGAAGGATTGGTGGTTCAGCTTAAATTGGGATCTGAGCAGCGAGGTGTCTGTTTACATTAGTTTTAAATTTCTGCATGTCAGTACTGTCGGGGAAACAGGGGGCAGGGAAGGAGTTCCAGAGGCCAGCAGCACGAGGAAAGAAGCTATTTGAGTAGAATGCTCTCCGGCATCTGGGGACCTCCACAGTGAATGAATGAGATTTAGTAGAATGTCGAGTTAGTCTAGTGAATTTACGTCGAGGGGGCACCAGAGTATTGATTTACTCCTCTCCAGGAGTTAGGCACAAGGCCAGTTTTTATCTTACTCCCACAAGTAAGATGTGACCCAAGGTCGGGTCGGGAAAGTGGGGTTTAAAAATTGCCTGGGCAGCCCCGTCGACATTCCCCGGTAGGGGCGCCTCAGGCAGTAAGCAATAAACTTACTCCTCCCCAAAGAGGGGAGGCGAAGCCTGGGAGGGTGGACCTCCTAGAACTGCACAGGACAGACCCATAGACCGGCGTAAATCAAGCCTCGAAGGCCAAGACAATACCAGTCTATAGGGTGCAGTATCCATCGGAACAGATACTACACTTTGATCTTAGCTAAAAGGCCAAGCATCAGAGTAGCCAACTCATCGGAGCATAATCCATTGAAGTATTTGTAAAACAAACATAACTTACAAAAAGTTGCGACCAGAGGGAGCATATTTTTGATAGTAAAAATAATGATGATAGAAAGGAAATTGTCTCTGAAAGAAGTTCTTCTTTGAACTAGAATTCATCAGAGGAGTGTCATTAGAATTTGCACTTTACAATAAAATTATACATCGATGAAATTCTTATTTTAAAAGTATTCACATTATGACAAAGTTGTCCGGCTTGTACTCTTTCTTTGTCTATTAGTCAGGCGCAGAGGTACCATCCCAGGGAAGCTGCAAAGACACCCAGTGCTTGACCTTGTTTTCTGACTAGGAAAATGAACACCGCCCTACCCTATCTTTCTCTTTATCTAAACAACATGGGGATATTTGTTTGTCACTTAGTTTCATATGATTAATCTGAGCCGGTTTTGTTCTGACAGCGTACAGCTTTGACAGCTTGTCTAGCTGCCGTTTCCGACTGGTAGTACGAGAGCCCTAACTCTTAGGTAGCGCTAAGTGTGGCTGCTCTTCAATAGTTATATAATATCGGGGTAACAATAGTGCCATATTGCGCATGGAAAGAGACTTTGCACTTATCTCTGTGGACCTTTCTCAGATCACAACCCCAGAGGTACAGATTCGTTTAATATTCTACTTGTGTGTATTTCGTTTGTTTTTACATCAACTAAACCCACACTTTGTCCAAACCCACTCTATCAAAAAATGATAATGAAAATGCAACAAAACAGTAAAACGATCGAACTAGGCGTCCCCCTAAAAAATGTAATGTTAATAAACATCTTGCTGACCAACTTCCCAATTAGGATGACCCCTATAAATCTGGTTCCTATCACAGTAGCCCCTTACGTCTCAGTAACAATATGTCTTGTTTGGGGGTGAATGAAAGTAAAAACAACAAAAAAAAAACTTTAGAAATAAATAAATAAATTAATGTTATTCAATTTGTTAAAAAAAAAAAAAATCTAAAAGGTGTATGTAATTCGCTGTTTGTTCTAAGGGAGACAACTCCCATTATATTCTTCAATTAAAATTAGTTATTTCCTTGCTGATTTTGATTTTCTAGTGATTAATTAAAAATGTTCCATATTATCAGACATCCGGGCTGGACTAAATATTCCATATTGTTAAGTGTCTGGGTCGGACTAAGTAGTTTACAAAAATAAACGTATTGAAGTCCATTATTATATTGCCAATAAAATGGTATAACGAAATGAAAATTGGCTAGTCCGAAGCAAAATTTGATTTGTCAGCTTAAAGGCTATCTCTTTTTTTTCTTTCTTTTTTCTTTTTTTTCTTTTTTTTTTCTTTTTTTTCTTTCTTTTTTTTCTTCTTTTTTTTTTTTCTTTTTTTTTTCAACATTTCACCCCAAACAAGGCAGGTCACCATTGTAGACATAAGGGGCTACTGAGAATTAGGATGTAGGTTTTGGGTGTCATCCTAAGATGGGAGCTGTGTAGCGAGATGTTTGTTTACATTAGTTTTAAACCTCTGCATGTCAGTACAGTCGGGGAAACAGAGAGCAGAGAAGGGAGTTCTAGAGGCCGGCAGCACGAGGAAAGAAGCTATTGGAGTAGAAGGCTCTCTGGCATCTGCGGACCTCCACAGTGAATGGATGGGATTTAGCTGATTGTCGAGTTGATCTAGTGTATTTATGTCAAGGGAGCACCAGTTTGGTTCTGACTTTGAAAATCCAACAAGATAATTTTATATGTTAGATAATTTAGATGGCAATTTAATTGGCTGTAGTTTTTATTTTATTCTATTATTTTTCGTTATTTAAACGAAATGTTCTTACATTTCCAAATAATTTTGTTTATTTTTCACTCGAAATGGATTTTGTATCGCAAATTTAATAAATCATCAAAAAAACAAAACCATTCTTTATGGGACAGAAAAGGGGAGCAGGACAGGGAGGCGGCGCAATGAAGTCTGAATGATACAAACGAATAACAACAACAACAACAACACAAAAAATCCCAGAAAAAAAAAACTAAAATAAAAGTAAAAAAAAAATCTCCTCCTCCAGGCGATGCAAGGGCAGTTTTTAATATGAATATTTTAATTTTTTTATGAACTACAAAGATAAATTATGATGGCATTTGGAGATATAACGTTTGATCATTATTAAAAACGTTTTATCAATTTACTACCCAGAGGGTAGGGCGGGGGGGGGGGCAATAGGGATGCCTTCGTTCTCTCATCCTTCCTCCTGTTTTTCTCTTTATTCATATATCCCTCTTCTCATCTCTCGCTCTTTCTTTCCCCCCTCTCTTTCTCTTTCTCCCCTCTCTTTCTCCCCCTCTATTTCTCCCTTCTCTCTCTCTCCCCCCTCGTTTCTTTCTTTCCTTCCATCTCTCTCGTTCTCTCTTTCCTCCCCTCTCTCTCTTTCCTCCCCTCTCTCTCTTTCCTCCCCTCTCTCTCTTTCCTCCCCTCTCTCTCTTTCCTCCCCTCTCTCTCTTTCCTTCCCTCTCTCTCTTTCCTTCCCTCTCTCTCTTTCCTTCCCTCTCTCTCTTTTCTTCCCTCTCTCTCTCTTTCCTTCTTTCTTTTCCTCTCTTTCCTTCTTTCTTTCCTTCCCTCTCTCTCTTTCTTTCTTTCCCTCTCTCTCTTTCTTTCTTTCCTTCCCTCTCTCTCTTTCCTTCTTTCCTTCTCTCTCTCTCTTTCCTTCTCTCTCTCTCTTTCCTTCCCTCTCTCTCTTTTTCTCTTTTCCTCCTCATCTCTCTCTTTCCCTCTCGTGCAACTGGGGTCTTTTACTGGAGGCGATGTGAATTTTCTTAGATAATTGATATAGCAGTTAAAAGCGGAGGGAAAAATTCTCCATGTGAGATTATTTTGATGTTTTTATCACCGTTCAATGATTGTGGGGGAGGTGGAGCAACTTTGGTGATCGTCTCACCAATGGGAGATGTAATCCTGAACGGGCTTACACTCACCTTACCATAACCTCCCAGATTTTTATCTGTTGGGTTATTTAAAAGATAATGTCTCTCAAAACAATCCCTAGACTATTTCTGAACTGAAGAAGGCCACCACAGCCCAAATCATAGGGGAGTGCCAAGAGAAAAGTGTGTCTGAGCCACTCCGACAATTTTGCTTATCATTGAATGGCAATAAAACAAAGAGTGTCTACAACCATTTGTGAAAAACAAATTATTTGCATAACCAGACGTGGCTCGCTTCATTGTCCTGGACGCATGTCTACTCTATAGTTTCATTTCTCAAGGTTGTGAGTTCAATTTACTGTACATAATGGAACTTCCATGAGCTAAGTTTTTTTCTAAGAACTACCTGTCTGTGGAACACAATACCACTGGGCTGCTTGCCAGCTGACTACATATTGTCGTTTTCAAGTCAAATGTTAATAAATTCTTGTTAAGCTGTCTTCTTAAATAATCAAATTCTGCACAGAAAAACAATTACCTGCTTTAATGAATTATTTTTCTCAGTGAAAATAAATACTATTATTATATTATCAAGCTTTATTTATGTTGTGGCCTTACTTACTGGGTTGAAAAGAAATAAGTCAACAAAGAGGTAGTTAACAAAAGTGTGCATTTACAAAAAGTACAGAAGTAATGGGTTGTCAGAGATTGCTACTGGATTGATCATAGAGACTATGTTACCACCACTATTCAAAGTGTTTGGAAAAGTCCATGCAATAGGGTAAATCACCATATTAATATACATAAAGTCCACACTCAAAGCAAATGAAACTAAACAGAGAAAGTGACCTCCACTCTGTAGTGGAATGGGGTCATAAATGGATGGTAACATTTAATGCTGCTAAGACAAAACTCCTCTCCTTCAACAACTACAAGAAACCTCTTCGGCCATCGATTGCCATGCCAAATTAAACCCTACCTGAGAGTCCAACGTTCAAACTCTCCAGCCTAACATTCACATGTAGCATGAATTGGAACAAATACCTAGAAGAAATTGCCAAAACTATTACAAAGAAGGTGGGCTCCCTCTACCATGCTAGAAAACTTCTCACACCTGACAGTATCCTATATTTCTACAAAGCCACTATTCGCCCATGCATGGAGTATTGTTGCCACATCTGGGCTGGTGCACCATCCACTAGTCTCTCCCTCTTAAAGAAGGTCCAAAAAAGAGTCACCAACTTAATAGGTGCCTCACTATCCACCAAGCTCCAGCCCCTGTCCCATCGCCACAATGTTTGATCCTTGTCCCTGTTTTACAAGTACTTTAATGGATTGTGCTCCGATGAACTGGCTACTCTGGTGCCCCCTCAACGTAAATACACTCGACCAACCTGATAATCAGCTATATCCTATCCATTCATTGTGGAGGTCCCCAGATGACGGAGAGCTTTTTACTCCAATAGCTTCTTTCCTCGTGCTGCCAGCCTTTGAAACTCTCTCCCTGCTCCCCCGACTGTACCGACATGCAGAAATTTAAAACTAATGTGAACAAGCATCTCGCTGCACAGTTCCCAATTTAGGATGACCCCCCCCCCCCCTAACTTACGTCTACAGTGGCAGCTAGCCTTGTTTGGGGTGACCTATTTTTAAAAAAACAAAAAGAAAATTAAAGGTACGAATTGACAATTGTTCAATATGCGTCCTAAGATACGACCATCTCTTCCAACTTTATTAATCTTTCAGATCTTTTTGCCCTGCACAGTTAGCCTTCCTCTGTGATTTTTTTTTTGTGCAGTGTCCAAATCTGTGACTTCCTTGTAATCCTATAATGAAATTAAAGAAATTCATCTTCAACGACACTGCAACGAACACCGACAAATCTCAACTTCAATGTTCTATCTCAGCTGTCCAGAATTCAACTGCCGCCTTCCATTTTAGTCCTGCCATTTACCTCACGGCATAATCACGCTGACACACCAGTTTCCGTTAGATCACTGAAGTTAAGCGATGTTAAACCTGGCCAATATTAAATGGGTGACCATTTGGGAACACCAGGTGCTGTATGTGGCTTGGAGAGGATATGGGCACTACCAGGTTCTATCATGCCGACTGAAAAGTTATGACAGATAAAATATCTGCATGACTTACCGACGATGCTCCTTGGACGTTATAGGATATAGATGGATGGATTTACCTCAGCTAAGTAAAGTAATTAGTCATCAAATTTTGTTCATTCGTTTATCATTTTCAATCCTCTCATAACATTCTTCATCATTCAAGTGACAAACCACTCATTTCATTAATCCTTATCCTCAATTTGTATGAATCAGAATGGTACAACTTTGCTGACCGGCTTGATTCTGTTGTTGGCTGTTTAGCAGGAGGAACCTCATAATGGTTGCCAACATCCCTAAGTGAAAGTGGTATTATGGAACTGACTGGATTCGAACTTGGCACACCCAGGTCGTCAGTCCGTGTCGTTATCCACTTGACCACATATGCTAATTAGTTGCTACTACAAAAGTCTACACCTGAGAAGAGAAGCCTCCTCTCACTCTGGTAGATCGACAGTCACAGCATGCGCAGCATCGCATTCTCTTCTCAGCCGGTAGGTGTTCCTCATTATTGCCACAGATATTTTACAGAACTCCCTCATAAATGCATGCTGTACACTAGCGTAACTTGACATACTTCAATACACAAAACGCCTTTTCCATACCAGAAAAGATAAATGCATCAAACATTAAATTTTGACCCGTTTAAACAAATGCTGTTCAAAGCAGAAGTCATTTGAACTAGCAAAGATTATTAGATTGCAAAACGATATCAAATTCAATTGTTAATATTTGAAAAAATACTGCACGAAAAGAATTAGGCGAAAATTCACACTATGAATAATTATTCAAAGATATATTTATCGGAACATAAAAAAGAGATGCCGATAGCTATGCATCGTCCTGCGTCAGAGACCATAAAAATCTAAAAGGATGCGGTAGAATCTTATCCATGCATTTGTCAGCAATTTTTTTCATAAAAAAATAAAAATCAATACATTAAAATGCACACAGCATATCAGTTAGAGATGTGAGGTGTTCTGTTTGTCATGGAAGTAGTTTTTTGTTTTTTTTTTCCTTATAGGAAATTTCTGGGTGAATTTACCTCCTGGGATTTTTCTTTTTTTTTTTTCTTTCTCCCCATTTTTCCCCATTTTAAGTAAACCGGAAAGACAGTCGACCCTACCACTAACCCTAACTTTCTTTGTAACTAAAAAAAATTTAGGATCGGTGAAATACATTTCAATATTTTCTTTAAAAAACGGAATGGGGTACACGGTAGGTGTTTGATAGAATGTTGCAAGCTGTGGAGAGTTGTGGGAGGTGCATAACGCATAATTGTTTTTCAAGGAGCCATTAAAATAAAGTCTGAGGACTCCTCAAATTCAAAAACTAATAGCATCACTGATGAAGCATGAAAATTTTCACCAACTTTAAATTTGTCAGTAAATAAGCTGAAATGCCGTAAAAGCCGTAAAACGACCAAACATTCCTTGAAAGTGTCTGTTTTTATAGAGCCTCACAGGACCGGGGGGGGGGGGGGGGGAGACAGTTATAAAAGTATGGGGGGGGGGCTCTACTAAAAAGTGGAGGGGCCCCGGTTAAACACATGCATATATAACTTCATTATTGATGACCGTAAAGTGGGGAGGCCAAGTCAAAAAGCTTGACCCCCCTATCCCCCCCCGGTGCCGCCGTCCATGCCTCAGACTCCAGTGATTGGTTTGAGGTAAGTAAAAAAAAAAAAAATCATATGAATCAGTAAGGGACGACTTTTTTGACCGGCTTGATTCGGTTGCTGCCATTGGCTTCCCCAATTTTATCAGGAATCAGGTACTCACAGGAAGGACTACGTGAAGGTTGCCAACATCCATAAGTTAAAGTGGTGCTATGACAGCAGCTTGATTCGAACTTGGCACACCCAGATCGACAGTCTGCGTCATTATCCACTTCTGCCACCTCCATTAAGCTGACTGTGATGAGTCGACTTATTGTATATGTATTATCGTAACTATTATTTTCCTTTTTAACCAGTGTTGCAGAGTTGGAAGTTAGTGAAGAAGTCTGAGTGTGACTCGTAAGAATGCCAGGAGTGTGACTTGTAAGAATGCCAAGAGTGTGACTCGTAAGAATGCCGAGAGTGTGACTCGTAAGAATGCCAAGATTGTGACTCGTAAGAATGCCAGGAGTGTGACTCGTAAGAATGCCAGGAGTGTGACTCATAAGAATGCTAGGAGCCGAATTCAGATTTTTTAATCCAACTCCGATTACTGAATATTGGAAGACTTTAAAAAAAGGAGTCGGAGTCAGAATTTTTGGAAACCGTAGGAGTTGATGTCTGACCTTATACCTTCCGACTCCTCAACCCTGCTTTTAACTATTGCACCTGGCAAGACATAGCAATTTTCTTTCTCCCGAGCAGCCTTTCACAGGAGCTTAACTAAGTTTCCTGTAGGGGTGGTTTTATGTCTAGTAAGCTATAAAAAGAAATTGCAGCCTGTGTGGGTGACGCCTGCAACTGCACTTGTGCAAAAGTTGTTGCTGATTTGAAAGTAGGGGGGGGGGCGTAAAAGTATAAAAGTGCAATTCCTTTTTCTTTCCGTTCTGTGTGTGAAATGTTTGAACATGCCTCTCGAATCTTGGCTAATCATTTATTTCCTACTTCGTCTTTATTATTTCTGAATCATTTTCAAAATGGATATAATTGTTAGGTTACCCCCCCCCCCCCCTTCCATTTGGGGGGGGGGGATCGGATGCTGTTTGATAAGAGAAGACTAAAAATACGCAAGGAAACAGATTTTTGCTCTTGGGATTTTGAAATAATTTTCGTTGGATCTTTTTTTTTCCCCACCATTTTCTCTCTTTAACAAAGAAATAAAAAAGATCCTTTTGACTGAAAATGTGATTTTATTTGTTTATTTATTTTCTTTCTCGCTCTTTATTTTTAATTTCCCTTTTTCTTTTTTCTTTTTTCTTTCTACTCGGTTCTCCTTTTCCTTTTTTCCTGTTTTCTTTTTTATTTTCCTTTTCCATTTTTTTTATTTTCCTTTCCATTTTTTTCTTATTCCTTTTTCTTTTTCTTTTTTTTCCTATTCTTTTTTTTTTTTTTTCCTTTTCTGTTTTTCTATTTTCTCTTTTTGTTTCTACTTTCTGTTTTTCCCGCCTTTTTTGTTTATTTCGTTTTCCTTTTTCTTTCATAGTTCCTTTTATTTATTTCCATTTTCTTTACTTTAAAAAACATTTATTTTTTTACATTTTTGTACATTTTCTCTCCATTTTTATTCATTCAATATGAAATAATATCTGTTTCAAACTTGTTGCAATTTTCAAAATTAACAAATTTCAATTCACTAATTGTTTATTCAGTCACTCCAGGAGCCATAAAATATTCTGTTAGAATTAAGCAATTTTGTCTGTCACTTATAGGCTCCAAAAGTATTCTATAGAATTGTACAAAATTTAACATGAAGCACCTTTGAGGTACTCGGTGTGTCATAGGGTTACAAATACTATAACTATACCTGATCTATTGCTACTAATATAGCATGATCCCCCCAAAATAATTCCGTCCATGGAATCATTAATAAAATTCACAATCCATCCTACAATCTCACTTTAGTACAAGCAAATTTCAGTCTATGCCTGACTTGTCCACCAAGTTTCATTTATGAATGAATATCCCACAGTCTTTGTTTTATTACTGTTAAATAACATGCAGAGATACTTTGATTGGTGATCATCTCAATTGTAGGAAGTCACATGACCTTAACCTTTCAGATTTTTAGCTGTGGGGTTATCTAAAAAGCTAACAAAGATAAGAAGCATCAGACTATTCGTAAACTGAAGAGAACTATCACACCCCAAATCAGTTGTACCCAGGCATGTTTAAGACAGGTGCATATTTGGCATATAGCACTGAACAACAGCGATAACACAAAGACTGTTGTACATTCATGACTGAAACTTGGTGGACAAGTCAGGCATAGAATGAAGTTTATTTTTACCAAATATGGTTGGCTTGCAGAAACGATTGTGAATTTTATTAACGATTCCATGGCTGGGCGGATTTTTTCTTTTTGTGTGTGTGTGTGTGTGTGTGTGTGTGTGTTTGGGGGGGGGCGGTCACCCTGTGCTGAAAAAAAAAAAAGACTTATAGGCTCCAAAGCTATTGAGCAGAATAGCACCAAATTTGTCATGAAGCACCCTTGTCACGCTGACTCTTATAGGGGTTGGCATTATAATATTATTAAACGCTTAGATCCTCTTATTTTCAATGGAATATCCTATTATAAATATCATTAAGAAAGGTATGAAGCCACAACCCTCTTACTATTGGTAAAACAACAGTTCCTTTTTCGATAAATTCTTTACAATAATTAGGTTTTATTTAGGCATTTAATAATCTTAAAGGGGTTTATATGTCAAAAAAACATACAGAGGTGCTAAAAGTTCTTCTCAAAATGAAGAATGGGTTGAGAAGACTTGATAAATTTTATTATTTGGGTTATTTGGACTACTATTCTCATCTTGGTTGTTATTTTCGCAATGTTTCGACTGATGTAACCTCCGACCTTCTTCAGGTGCATCTTTTTGAACTTGGGAATCTTCATGTCAAATTCGGGAACCTATATATATGTATCGCCCACACCGAGGATTGAACCTTCAACCTTCAGATGACTATCACTTAGAACTGAATTTTACTTAGTACTTGGCGCAGTGGATATAGTACTAAGTTAAATTCAGTTCTAAGTGATAGTCATCTGAAGGTTGAAAGTTCAATCCTCGGTGTGGGCGATACAAAGAATTGCAAATTACTGAAGACTTCTCCCGATCATGGCTGACGAAACTTCCGTCCAGATTCCTGAGTTTGAAAGAAATATTCACGAGTTCGAAAAGATACACCTGAAAAAGGCTGGGGGTTACAGCGGCCGAAACGTTGTGAGAATAACACTCAAGATGAGAACAGTAGTCCGAATAATCCAAATTATAAATCCTCATCTCAAAAATTCAGAAACATAATACCTGAAGAAAGACGGAGGTTACATCAGCTGAAACGCTGTGAAAATAACAACCAAGATGAGTACGAATAATCCAAATAATATAACATCCTTATCAAATTCGGGAACCTATACGAAATTTCAAACTTAACCATGGCGTTCTATACTACAGGTCACTTAATGACACAGCTGAGTAGCACGACTGGAAACCTATTGATAAATGTTTGATTTTCAAAGATTTTTGAGGGTAATTAAATCAACTATATTTGAAAATACATAGAATAACATTCTAACCCATATCTGAGGTGCGAAAAAATGTTGAAAGCGAAATAAATGAAAATATGTATTTTTTTTGTGGAAACTGATAAACCATAAACAAAACAAATAAGTAATTAACGTGTCTGGCAAAAAGATATGATCCACAGACGTATTTTCATTCATTCATTTATTTTTCAACGCGTCTTCTTTTCCTCAGGAATGTTATTCTAAGTATTTTCAAATATTGTTGACTTAATTTCCTTCAAAAATCTCTGAAAATCAAACATTTGGCGACAGGCCTTTTGTGTGATATGCAGTTCAATGGAGACGTCTTTAACGTTCCATCTTTGCACAACAACAATAACAACAAAAAAAAAAAAAGTGAAAGAAAGTCTCATCTTCAATCATGCTAATGGAGTTCTAAGCATAACTTGAAAGTGAAAATAAAAACGGAATCAGCAGTAATACAGTCGTCCCTGTAGAGACCTGTAGTATACAACGCCATGAAATGAACCGTTTATTTAATTCATGAGTGTAGATTATTCTCGTTGGTCATGACCTGATAAAAGTGTTAATTATTATATTATTTGGACACGTGAGACAACGGATAAAGGCGTTGATTAACACTCAGTTCTAAGTGACAGTGTTTTGGAGGTTGTAAGGTTCAATCCTTTCTTTCAAATTATAATACCTAAGAATAACATAAATTAACAGCTCTAATCCTTACTACAGGTGGTAATGACTAAAAATTATATAAGAATTAAGTAACACTTCTACTCAGCCATGGCTGACGGAACGAGAACAATCTACTCCTGTGGATTAAATAAAGGGTTCAGTTCGAAATTCTGTATAGGTTCTCGAGTTTAAAAAGATATACCTGAAGAATTTGTATAATTTTGATTATTCCGACTACTGTTCCCATCTTAAGTGTTATCACAACGTCATCACAACGTTTCGGCTGCTGTAACCGCCGGCCTTTGTCAGGTGTATCTTTTCGAACTCGGGAATATTTCGTTCGAACTCAGGAATCTGGACGGTATTTCAAACGGAACCCTTTATTTAATCCATTGGGGTAGCATGCTCTCATTCCGTCAGCCATGACTGGGAGAAGTCTTCAGTAATTCGCAATTCTTTGTATCGCCCACACCGAGGATTGAACCTTCAACCTTCAGATGACTATCACTTAGAACTGAATTTTACTTAGTACTTGGCACAGTAGATATAGTACTAAGTTAAATTCAGTTCTAAGTGATAGTCATCTGAAGGTTGAAGGTTCAATCCTCGGTGCAGGTGATACAAAGAATTGCGAATTACTGAAGACTTAATAATCTTAAAGGGGTTTATATGCCAAAAAAACATACAGAGGTGCTAAAAGTTCTTCTCAAAATGAAGAATGGGTTGAGAAGACTTGATAAATTTTATTATTTGGTTTATTCGGACTACTATTCTCATCTTGGTTGTTATTTTCGCAATGTTTCGACAGATGTAACCTCCGACCTTCTTCAGGTGCATCTTTTTTAACTTGGGAATCTTCATGTCAAATTCGGGAACCTATATATATGTATCGCCCACACCGAGGATTGAACCTTCAACCTTCAGATGACTATCACTTAGAACTGAATTTAACTTAGTACTATATCTACTGCGCCAAGTACTAAGTAAAATTCAGTTCTAAGTGATAGTCATCTGAAGGTTGAAGGTTCAATCCTCGGTGCAGGTGATACAAAGAATTGCGAATTACTGAAGACTTCTCCCGGTCATGGCGGACGGATTTCCGTCCAGATTCCTGAGTTTGAAAGAAATATTCACGAGTTTGAAAAGATACACCTGAAAAAGGCTGGGGGTTACAGCGGCCGAAACGTTGTGAGAATAACACTCAAGATGAGAACAGTAGTCCGAATAATCCAAATTATACAAATTATAAATCCTCATCTCAAAAATTCAGAAACATAATACCTGAAGAAAGCCGGAGGTTACATCAGCCGAAACGTTGTGAAAATAACAACCAAGATGAGTACGAATAATCCAAATAATATAATATCCTTATCTCGAAAATCCTGAAACTTGATGATCTCTTTCAAAAAGATAGAATCAGAAAGGAAAGAAAATCTATGCATAACACAAAACCGAAATCAAAGAAAGAATTTAAAAAAAGAAGCAAAAAAACAAACAGTTTTAATGTAATTAAATTGGTTTTTATTTTTCGGTAAGAATGAAACCATTTATTAAATGTGGAGATTAAAAAGAATGAGATTTTGGTTGCTATGGAATGAGCTGTTAAAAGAAGCGGAAGGAAATGTGGAATTGGTAAAAGCATTTGAGAAATGAGCTCCTCTGGAATCGGCCTCAAAGAATTCAGCTTTCAATTTCGCATTTATATTAACACATTTCGTTGAGCATCTCATCGTTAAATACTATTTTGCTAATAAGCGTTTTTCTTTTTGAAGTTTTTTCTTTTCTTTTTATATTTTTATCTTATTTATTTTGATTTTCTTCAACTTTTATTTTTTAAATATTTTTTTAAAATCTTGTACTATTTAGTTAGTCTTTTTGTTTTCTTTCCTTATCTCTCTTTCTCGGCTCTTTCTCTTTCTCTTTTCTGTTTTTCTTTCTCTTTTCATCTTATCTCTTTTCTTTTTTTTCTTTTAAAAATACTGCTCTGTCATATTACAAAATATTTTTTAATATTTTTTTTTCTTTTATGAAGATTTTAATTTAAAAAAAAAAAATTTTTTTTTTTTAAAGAATCCATTTTCTCCACTTGAAATAGTTATATATCTTTCTTTGTTGGTTTGTTACATTAGGACCGGAGCTATCTTTAGGGTTAGGGTCATGGTCAAAGTTAGTGTGGATCTTAATGTAATAAAGTACCCTTTTTATTAAAAATTTTTATTTCCCTTTTCTTGTTTCTCATTTCTTTTAAATATCTACACAATTTAAAAAATGTTAATTTTTCCTTTAAAATTTATTTTTAATTTTAAATCTTTTTATCATAAAAAGCCATCATTTTAGAATTTAAAATGTTTTTCATTCTTCAATATTTTTCTTCCTTTTTTCATTTATCACTCCTATATTAACATCAAAACGCCAGGAGGTTAGGCACAAGGCCAGTTTTATCTTACTCCCACAAGGTAAGATGTGACCCAAGTTCGGGTCGGGAAAGTGGGACTTGAAAAGCCAGCGCCCGAGAAGGTGAGCATTCTGGCCATTAAAAATGGCCTGAGCAGCTCCGTCGGCATTCCCCGGTAAGCAATAAACTTACTCCTCCCCAAAGGGTGAGAAGGCAAAGCCTGGGAGGGTGGACCTCCTAGAACTGCACAGGACAGACCCATAGACCGGCGTAAATCAAGCCCCGAAGGCCAAAGCAATACCAGTTTATGGGATGAAGTATCCATCGGAACAAAGTCTGATCAATAATACAACATAATATTTTGAAACTGTACTGTATATAAAGTACAGACGGACGATTCAAAGAGAGGTCTTTAAATGACTAATTTGCATAACTATGTTTTAGACAGTTCATAGTAAATTAATGTTTGGTGTTATTCATTTATAATTTCATAGTCCTATTTTTTCCTATATATCTGCAATACTTTCCTCGATATTAACAGCTATTAAAATGATTTGATAATAAAAAAAGGATAAATTATGAAAACCTTTCTTAAAATATGCTCATTTATTATCAAGGGAGATAATTTCAATGAAACTAATATATCTTAGCTAGCTAGAAAGATATACCGATGAGGCATAAAAGTTCATAGAGTTTATAGATAGAGGGGAGGTAACTGTTCTCTCCCCCCCTCTCTCTCTATACATAACTTTTGATCCATCCATTCAATTTCTCTGAAACTTGGCAAAAATGTGGAGGCAATTGTTCCTAATAGAAAATAAGTATTGCTGACCTTGGAAAAAATCTTGTTCGCACCCCCAGAAGGTCAAAAGCCCCCTAAAATTGCAAAAAATGACCTTTTTCTCCCATAACGTTTGATCCATCCATTCAATTTTTTTGAAACTTGGCCAAAATGTAGAGGCAGTGGTTCTGGATATAAAATGAGCATCCTTGACCTCAGAAAAATGCTGGTTCGCGCCCTCAGTGGGTCAAAGGAGGGTCAAAAATGCCCCAAATTGCCCAAATTTATTGCATTTTACACTCGCTACATCGAGTCACATACAGAGGGGGACCACGCATGCGCGGCTTGTTTTTATGGTATTGATAATTTAATCTGCACGCTTCTCTGTACAAGCACCGAAATTTATTTTCAATATTGGATTTTCCGCTATAAAAAGATCCTTAATTTATAATAAGCGAAAGTCAAACGTAAAAAATCGTTGTTACGGCAAAAGGTGTCCTTTTCGTTGTTGCTCATTCAGGGGTGACTCAAATCTATTTGATCCAAGATAACAAACAACCAACCAGCTAATAAATACTTTGATACTTATGCAGATTAGGACCCAAGCTAAAACGGTTATGATTAGCTTGGGTTTTAATCTGCATAAGTACCAATACTTTATCACATTGAATCAGGTGGATGCTTGAACCCAGACTGCCACCAAACGGCCTGCCAAATTCTGTCATGCAATTCGATTTATAGAGAAGGATTCAGTTATGCCTCTTCATATAGTTAAGCAACATTGAGCCTGGTCAGTATCAGATGGGTGGTCATTTGGGAATACGAGACTGCTTCCCTGCAGCCTACAACATGGTCGTCTTCGAATGCAACGTCAACAAATACTTGTTGTAAACGGTCCTCATAAGTAATCCAATTTTGTTCATTCTATTCATCAGTTTCAATCCTCTCATAATAGTCTTCATCAATTAAACTGACAATCCATCCATATGTTTAAACCTTTATGCTCGAGTGGTTTTTAGTTTTGAAAAGTAGTGACTCGTTAGTAAAAAAAAAAAAAATTTTTTTAAATGGAAATATTAATTATTAAAAATAATAATTAGCAATTAGAACGCCAGACAATGCATTTTAGTTTTAACTTTTTTTCAATTTAATTTTCGAAGATTTTTTTTAAAGCGCCACCAAATTCTGCCAAAAGTAAATAGTTTCCATATACAAGACTCAGCTAATGCAGGCGAAATACGAAGCAGCATCAAAAGAAGAGATCCTTAATTTCGGTAACATGCGATGTATGTGGGGGTACACAAAAACTGAAAAACCTAACATCGTCAAAATCATCTCCACTAGCCGGGATATATAGTAGGCCCCCGCTATTCACGGGTGTTACGTTCCAGATATACCCACAAATATGTTAAAATCTGCGAATAGATTTTGATACCTCAAAGTTGACTAAAAATCCTGGTTTTGTACATTAGGATATTTTTCTTTTTCATGAAAACCAACAAATTAGCGTAGATTAGCCCTTTCTGCTTGTAAGTTGGTTGATTTTTTAAAAAAAATATTTCAGTTCTGTATAAAGTTTGCGAAAATTTGGAATACCAATGCTTTTGTATGAGTCGCATTTAATAATTTGTTGTTATATTAGCCTTCGTTAGACTTAATTGATTATCATATTTGTAAGTTCTACCGAATTTATGAAGAAAATGTTAAGTCAATGCTTATGTTGAACATCCGCGAATGGTGAGACCGCGAATAGTGGAGGTCCACTGTGCATGCGACTGTGGACTGCTTGTGAATTTGATATTCCCTAGAAACTTTCACCTTGAAGGAAGAAGCTGGCTTAACCGAGCCAAGGTGAATGCCGGACCAGTACGGGAAGATATAAAAATTTATTGATATCTTTTTTTCTCCGCTGAAATAGATACCGTTTTAATCGTCTCGTCAAAGCTGCAGGATATTTCCCCAACTTTCTTTTCATTCTGTGTAAACTACTCCCTAACGTCCTCTTATTTTTCTAGGTTTCGCTGATGCATCCACTCTAGATTTTCTTCAAATGGAACCGTTCATTCAATAATGTAAACAATTTTTTCAAATAACAGACAACCAGGACGACGCTGGGCAGTTAGCAGCGTTTCAGCTGGAAAAATGATTTGTCAAATCTATTGCAATGTTTCATTCCATGCAGCCACGAAAATAGCAGGGATTTTTTTACGCATTTTTATGAATTACTTCCGGAATTTTCTTCTGTTTAGGAAATCATTTTTTCTTTTAATCCTGTTCTTTTATCTTTTTTCATCCTTTTTTTCCCTTTTTTTTTCTTTTTTTTCTTCTTTTATCCGTTTTGTTTTTTATCCTTTTCCATTTTTCATCCATTTTATATTTTCTTTTTCTTTTTTCGTATTTTCTTTTTCCTTTTTTCTTTTTTCCTTTTTTTTTCTTTTTCTTTTTCCTATTTTCTTTTTCCCTTTTATCTTTTTTCCTGTTTTTCTTTTTCTTTTTCCTTTTTTCTCATCGTTTTTCATTTTCTCATCTTTTTCTTGATCGTCTTTTTTTCTTTATCCTTTTTTTAAAATTTTTTTTTATTTTTCCTTTTTTTCTTTTTTTTCCTGTTTTTCTTTTTCCTTGTTTGCAGTTTTTCTTTTTTCTTTTTTTCGGTTTTTCTTTTTCCTTTTTTCTCATCGTTTTTCGTTTTTTTGGGTTTTTTTTTGCTAATTTTTTCTTTGTCATTCTTCTTTCAACTGTTTCCCAGTTTTCATTTCAATTTTTCATTTTTTTCTCTTTCTACTTTAGTTTCATCTCTTTTTCGTTTTCCCTGTTACATAAAGAGGGGGGGGGGCAATTTAAATGTAGATATTAAAAAAAATACGTAAAAACGAAATAAAAAAAAAGATGAAAAATAAAGCATAACATTCCGTGTTACTTTTTTTTTTTTGCATTTTTTTTGTTGTATTTTTTCATTTAAAATCTTTTTTCTCCTGTTTTTCTTTTTTCATTGCTTGCAAAACGTAATTTTTTTAATTTTAGAAATTAGTTTATGAAGGTTATGTGCACCTACACCAATTTTCACTTTTCAAATTGATTTACAGCGATTAAGAAATTAAAAAAAGAGAAAATAAAAACAAAATGTTTTGTGTGTGAATGTAGGACATTTAGTAGTTGTAAAATTTACCCTTTATCGATTTCCAAAACATGCATCAGGTCATGAGGTCATCCATTCTAACTTGCCATGTGTGTTTTATCATTCACTTACTCTCTTTATAAGGGAGAGAAGAAAAAAACAAGAACGGATACTTTTAAGATGAGTTTTGAACCAAGATAGAAAACTTCTCACATCTGCCAGTATTCTATATCTCTATAAAGCCACCATTCGCCTGTGCATGGTGTATTGTTGTCACATCGTTGCTGGTGCACTAACCCTAACCTCTTCATCTTGGAAAGGGTGCCAAAAAGAATTTTCTAACCTAATAGGTTCTGCACTAGCTGCCAAGCTCCATCTGCTGTCGCATCGTCACAATGTTGTATCCCTGTGCTTGTTTCACAAATGCTTTCACGAAATATGCTGCGATCAACTTTACTGTACTTGTACCACCTGCTCAACGTAAATACATCCGACGCACCTGACTAGCAGTAAAATCGCACCCCTTCACTGGAGATGCCAGAATATTTTATCCTCTAATAGTTTTTCTTCGGACCATTTTCGTTTGGAATTCCCTTCCGGTTCTCTGTTTCCCCGCCCATACCAACATGCAAAAACTTTAATCTAATGTGAACATCGTGCTGCCCAACTCCCCACTCAGGTTGCCCTCCTATAAATGTGCCCTCTATCGTAGTAGCCCTTTACACTTCAGTGGCAATATGCCTTGTTTGGGGTGAACTAAATTTAAAAAAAACAAAAAAAAAAACTATCTGGGAGCATTATTGAAACCATCTTGCATCCCTAAGCTTTGTTTACAAGTATTTCTATGGAATGTGATCCGATCAACTTACTGTACTTGTACCACCCCTTCAACGTAAATACATCCAATGCACTTGACTAGCAGTAAAATCGCACCCCTTCACTAGAGATGCCAGAGCTAACTTCAGCTTGGGCATCTTCAGCCTGAATAGCAGAGAGTCAAAACTAGCTCTGTCGTTAAGGTGCTCACCACAAATCCACCGAACCCTAACCACAGTCATGTCATTTCTTTCACATCCTCAGAATGATCGAGCTAGTGGGAGCCCGGCATTCACTTGCATGTAACATGGCACTACGGACATAACTGTTGTAAACTTGACCCCAAGTAGAAGCTAACCTAATAAGTCTCACAATGTCTACCAAGCTCCAGCCCCTGTCGTATCGCCACAATGTTGCATCTCTGTGCTTGTTTGACAAGTACTTCTATGGAATGTGCTCTGGCGAAGTTACTGCACTCATAGCCCCTCAACATAAATACTCCCGACGATCTCGTCAAGCGGCAAAATCTTACCCCTTCACTGTAGAGATCCCTTGATGCCGGAAGATTTTCTACTCTAATAGCTTCATTCCCCGGTCTGCTCACCTTTGGAATTCCCTCTGTTCGGTTGAGTGGTTCGTATTCTCGGTCTATAGGAAAACAGGTCGCGTTACCAGGGAAAACACAAACATTTGTAATAACGCACGTGTGCATTGACAAATGAGGAAAACACAAAGAAGTGAGTTTAACTAAACTCATGTGCGTTTATTAACCATTTGTTTTGACAAACGTTGGCACGATCAGAAATAAAGAAATAAACATTTATTATAAGTCCCAAAACAATTGAATGCACATAGTTGTTACTCAAATAAAGGGGTTGTGTGAAGTAAACAAAAGGGTCTACTTACATTCGAAGGATGACTACACTCCAGGAAGGACAGCCGAGAAGAGGAAGAACATCAGAGGGATTCCTCGAATCTCGCGAAAACTGGGTCCAAGTCACGTGCCTTCCGAGATCACGATTCTTGATCCTTTTTCTCAAGGGCACATCTCTGAATCTATCAAGAAGCTAAATCCTATTCAAGGGAGGCAACTCTGTCGTCCCTACACCTCCATATTTCCAATACCGTACTGACGTGCAGAGATTTAAATGTAATATGAACAAGTATCTTGTTGCTCAACTCCCTACCTAGGTTGCCCCCCCCCCCTCCCTATAAAACTGCTATTAAAACTCAAGCCTTACAAATAAAACAAAATGCTATTTCAAACTAAAGCATAACAGACCAGAAAGAAATGTTTTTTCAAACTGATGTATAAAAGAAATTGTCATTTTAAATTGAGCATGAGAGACTGACAAAGTTTTCGTTGACGTCATCATCATCATCATCATAATCATCAGCAGCAGCATACTCGGTTTAACATTTGCTCATAATTTGACTTACAGTAACAATATCCTTTCTATGAAAAAAAGAAAAAGAATTGTAACATTAGTCAAGCAATGTTTAATGATGACTGACTATTGTTGGAGCATAAAGAGAAATTTGACATTCCGTCATCATATTTGGTTTAACATCCGTTTTACATGCTGGCATATATTGGACGGCTGTTAGAAATCCACACACACACGGGAGTTGTTGGCTGATAAAAGAGAACCTATTTGAGCTTTACCTTTTGCCTTTCTTTGACAGGTCACATGCAACAGAGGGTTTCTTAGTTTTAGAAGGGTTAACCCGCCATTTTCTTGTTTACCCTCACACAATAATCTATTGTAGTTTTATTTATATTTAAAAAGGTGAGGCACATTTTGGTGTTGTCCTAAACCTGTTCCTCTAAGAATCCAACCCAAGTGAGATGCTTCATGTGCACTTGGTACCTGATTTCTTTACGATATTTATTTACTCCTCGCCAGGAGTTAGGCACAAGGCCAGTTTTATCTTACTCCCACAAGTAAGATGTGACCCAAGATCGGGTCGAGAAAGTGGGGTTTTAAAAGCCAGCGCCCGAGAGGTGAGCACTCTGGCCATTTAAAAATTGCCTGGGCAGCCCCGTCGGCATTCCCCGGTAGGGGCGCCTCAGACAGTAAGCAATAAACTTACTCCTCCCCAAAGAGGGGAGGCGAAGCCTGGGAGGGTGGACCTCCTAGAACTGCACAGGACAGGCGTGCAGTATCCATCGGAACAGATACTTACCTTTGATCTTAGCCAAAAGGCGAAAATGCATCTAATTTGTAAAAATATAAATCAGCTGGGTGGCATATAACATCCTCCCGCCTAAAAATATCTATGGAAGTACGTTGCTGCGATGGTGCTCTTTTGTAGTTCTGAGATAATACTAACATTGTTTTATAGTCGTGTCTCTCATCCTTCGTAATGAATACAAGTTGCTGTATAATTTTTACAGTAATTAAATTTGTTTTCTAATCATCATTCGACTGCCACAGAGGAAGATTTTTTCCCTATGTGTCACTTTGGACTTCCAGTCCATGACGTCATATCCTGACATGTAGCTCTAATTCTGGCTTGTTGTTGTTGTTATTATTGTTGTTGTTGTTATTATTGTTATTATTATTATTATAGAAGTTTTATTATTATTATAGACGTATTATTATTATTATAGACGTATTTTTATTATCATTATAGAAGTATTTTTTATTATTATTATAGAAGTATTTTTTATTATTATAGAAGTATTTTTTATTATTATTATAGAAGTATATTTTTATTATTTTTATTATTTTTATTATTATTATAGAAGTATTTTTTATTATTATTATTATAGAAGTATTTTTTATTATTATTATTATAGAAGTATGATTATTATTATAGAAGTATTTTTTATTATTATTATTATAGAAGTATGATTATTATTATAGAAGTATTTTTATTATTATTATAGAAGTATTTTTTTATTCAAGTATTATTATTGCATTATTATTATTATTGTATTATTTCATACATTATTATTATTTTTATTATTTAATAGAAGTATTTTTATTATTTTATACAAGTATTTTTATTAGCGCATTATTATTATTTATTATTATATAGAAGTATTATCTTTTATTACTCTTACAGAGAAGTAAAGATACTATTTTACCATCTAATTTATATATGTGTTTGTTATGTACAGTCACGTATGTAAATTAGATGGCTACATTGAAAAAAGGAAGTCATTCTTTCTCTAAATGTTCGGAGACACTAAGAAATATTAGAGAGTGGTTGAATCAACATAGTGAGAAAAGGTGAGAGAAATACATAGCTGAAAGAGAGAGAGATTAGTCACTTTTTCAGTTAATTATAAATCACGGCTAATTAAAACAATTTTTTTCCAAACATAACTAAATCCCAAAACTAAGTATATATTTTACCATGGATTTTATGTTATTAAAGTATATAGGAAAAAAGCTTTAGGGAAACAAACGTTGAAAATTCCACTGTGCTTTATACATCAATCTATATAATTTACTGTTTATGATACTATTCCTTTTGAATTAAACGTCTGTGAGCGTCAATACTATGACGGAAAAAATAACTCTTTCTTCTTCTGTATAAATGTCATTGTCAGCTAAATATTTAAATAAATAAAACGAATATGTCTTTTTATTTATTTAAAATTGTAGCGATTTAATTCTTTTTAAAACAATAAATATTCTCTTGTTTTCTTACTGTAAAAATAATTGTCAGCTAAGTATTCTTCAAATCAATAAAACGAATGTAGTTTTTAAAATTAATTTCTTTAAAATTGTATTTTGTTTTAGTCGACGGGGCAAAATAATTTGATTTTGGAACAATTCATTTTAAAATGGGTGTAAGTCTGAATTTTTTTTACCTCATCGACATGAGATAAATTACCAGTCAACATTTTTGCTGATCAGACGATCTCATTTTTTAAATGTGTGTGAAAGGTGATAACCTATGTATGAACATGAAATGCCTGAGCATATTATTATTATTATATAGGTAATAGATAAAATATATATACTTTGTATATTACAGTCAGCATTTCAGCAGGGTGGTACAAAACATCATAGTTGGCACCTCATCCTCCATATTGGACACAGGAAGCTGAATACTTTTGTAGTAATTATATATACGTTTTCTTATCATTCATCATTTTTGGGAAGATGTCATATTCAGTTTCACATTGGGCATATAAGATTTTTTTTTTCCCTTTCAACTAAATTCTTAAAAGAAATGGGATTACCTTTTATATTAGAAATAGATTCTTGGGTTTGGCGCAAAACGTTGGCATCAACTATCGCAACTTGTGTTTTGTGTATTTTGGCTGCTGTGAGGATGACAAGTCCCGTTAGAACTGAATGTTTCAACAATACAGTTCGAGAGTTGTAGACATCAATGGAATATTGTAGTGACTTTCAAACTTACCTATCTCTGTCCAGGTCTTTATTTATGCCTCTTTCTCTCAAGTCCATTCTTATCACTTCCTCCCATGTTTTTCTTGGCCTTCCCCTGTGAACTGAACCTGCTACCTCAACTGTTCTACATCTACTAACCCAAGAACTCTCATCCATTCTTTCAACATGTTCATATCATAAAAATCTCCTGTTCTGTACACATCTCCCTATACTGTCCAGATTTAATCTTCCTTTGAGGTCATCAGATCTAAGCCTGTCTTTTAAACTCACGTTACGCACCCATCGTATCATTCTCATACTATTTCTCTCCGTGCAACGCATGTCCTCAACCCTCACAGGCCAGGCTTCACTTCCATGCATCATCATGTTGCGTACACATGCCTGATAGACTCTTCCCTTAGTCGACAGTGATAACACTCTGCTCGTTAGTAATGGCAGAGGTTCCTTGAACTTACTCCATCCAACTCCTAACTCTTGCAATCACATTAGCACCTGCTCCACCCTGTGCTCCAATAGTATCACCAAGATAACAAAACATCTCGACAACCACAATAACTTAGGCACCCACGTATACTTTGTCCACATCTGAGTTCTCAAGTTTCTAGAATTTATCATCCTCCATATTTACGTAATAGATTTACTTGCAGAGAAAATGAAAAATTATCATATTGCATATTTAGTGGGGTTGCACTGTATGCAGACGACAGGCCTGTGATAGGAAGAATATATGGCTTGGGGTTTGACCACCCAAAATTTGATTTCCCCACTTGGAAAAGTTATTGACTCTTTAAGGCAAGGGTTCATGCTGAGAAAGCAAACCACTTGATATTCTCCAAAATTAATGTCCACTCTAGATAAAAGACACCCGTGTCAGTTTTTATGTCCGATAATTCTCAAGTGGTCTTGCTGTATGGCCTACTCGGAAGGAGAGGAAAATATATTTTCAAAAAAACAAAACAAACTGTGCTGTTTACATAAGAATAGAACTACAATTGAGGACAGGAAAATGTTTATAGAGAAAAGAGTGGAGAAATAAACCTCGTAAGTTGAATTGTCTGTGAATGATTTATGCTAAGAGTTATGTCCTCTTCAATAAGTGTTAGATTGAAGAAATGATTTGTCACCACAGGTGGCGCTGTTACTAATCTTTTCATTGCAAAGGAAGCACTAATTTGTGTAGGAATGGTGGTGTTTCATTGATTTGCCAATCATGAGTAATCTAGAGTGGCGGCCATATAATACAAGATTGACATTTATCAGTGGCACTTAGTTAGATTCTGCTTATTTACCGCACCGTCCCCTAATGAGAACTGGATGTGACACAAGGTCGGTTTAAGAGACACTCTGTACTGTCACAAAAATTACCCCAGTCAACATGGATCTCATTCTTTAACCGAGGCAGAACGGACCCGTTGAATTATTTCACCTTCATATTTACTCGTTTACCAGCAATGCTTCAAGCAAACAACCATGTTCTTTTATTTATTAGCAAAAAAAAAATCTATTTTACTTACAAATTAGCATGTGATTGGCTCCAAATCGTCTTTTTTATTTCTCTTACAACCCGTCTTTTGTATTGGTACAGAAATGCTAATTTACATCTGTGATGTTGTTGTCTATTGGTTAGAATTTATTTTTTAATAACTTGGAATGAGATCTTGTCAGTAATCGTGTCCGAGGAGTCTAAAGAGATCATCGAACCGAGACATTCTTTTGCTCCAATGTTTCATCAATATCTACTGCTTGACGAATAAATGGGGAAGGGTAAAAAAAAAAAATTTTGGTGGGGGGGGGGGTAAATTTTTATTTTTACTTTTTCTAACTGAAAATATTACTATTCATGGGGAAGGGTAACAAAAAAAATTTTTTTTTTTTTGTGTGGGGGGAAGTTTGGTGAGTAGTTATGAAAGATATAGAATAAAATTAACACTTACCGGCTCCAATGTCTTATATCCTATAGGCAAATATTGCTGTAATGAAGCAGTATTTATATACAGAATTATTCACTCTCAGACTGGCAGCCAATCAGAATTCATATAATGGACTTGCCCAGCTTGGCATAGTGGAGCTGTCCAGCTTCCATATAAACTGGCTTTTTGGTTACTTGAGTCTTTACTTATCTTGCTGCTCAACTGGTCGTACAGTTGAGCCCTAAGTATCAAATTCTATAAAAGATATCAAGAAAAATACGGATTTAAAAAAACTGCAGGATGACCAGAAACATCTAGACTTGAAACCATATGTTCAGGCAGGCAGAAATTCTTAGAATTAATTCCTTAGCCATATCAGGTTAAGCAAGTTAACAAATATGCAATGACGATGGGTGAAGATATAAGTCTGGGGGGAACAAAGAATGAAATTTTGTTTACTTTCCAGAGAATTGAGATTTGTTGATGTTTAGAATTCTCAAAGGCAAAACAAAAAGCTGTACCTCTTTTAGAGTTCAAAGAACAAGTTTCAGCAAGGAATTGCACCAAAAATAAATAAATAAAATAAACAAATACAAGGTGATCCTCCCTCCCCCCCTCCTCCCAAGAAAAATGATATTTCATAGAAGGGAGGAAGAGTTTGTTCTCTCACAGTAACTCATTAACAACCGGATTTTATTTAATAAGATACATTTTTGTGTGCACCGGTTTTTGTTTAAATTTTTCTGTCGTGCCGGTTTTGATTGGCCAATCGTCGTGTTTGTTTCAAATTAGTGGAAGCATAAAATTGAAATAGCATTTAAATTAGAAAATTATCAAACTTAAACTTGTTTTTGCTTATTTGTACAAATGGTTGGTTCGGAACGTAAAAAAAAATGAACTTTGATGGTTTTTAAAGAATCTAAATATGTTAAATTAATTATCGCCTTCAAATGAAAAGGAAGTTATGTCTTTTTAAAAAAAAATTTTTTTTAAAAACTTTTGTTCACGCCAAACAAGGCATATTGTCACGTAGACATAAGGAGCTACTGTGAATTAGAGGGCAAATTTAGGGGGTGGGGGTGGAAGGCATCCTAGGTAGAGAGTTGTGTAGCAAGATATTTGTTCACATTACATTTAAATTTCTGCATGTTGGTACAATCGGGGGGAGCGGGGAGCAAGCAGGGAATTCCAAAGGCAAGCGTTCCGAGGAAAGAAGCTATTAGACTAGCAGAAAGTTTTTCGGAATCTGGGGACTTCTATAGTGAAGGGGTGAGATTATTTACGCTGAGGGGGGGTACAAATGCAGTAACTTCATCGGAGCTCATTTTTTCCTTTCTTTTGTTATCTAACACAGTTATCTCGTGAGATTTTAAGAGTTGGACCTAAATAGTACTTAAGTTGACATATACTTTGATTCTGACTACGCAATTTTTATTTGTTATTGTTGTTCTATGTTATTGGCACTTTAATAACATACTTCGTTACAGTTCGATTTTTTTACTTATGTAGTCCCGTCTTTACAACTGGTGATGTGGAAACATTTTTCAATTATGAACGCAAAAAAAAAAAAATCAACTAGGGGAATAACTCATTTTTTAATTTAAGAAGATCAAGCGTTTTCTCCCTTACAACTAAAATTTCGTTTCTTTTTCTGTATAGGTCTGTGTGAGATTGGAGGGGTGACGCCAAAACAAACCATTATTATATATATATATATATATATATATATAAGTATTATATAAAAAAATAAAATAATAATGTGAAAAAAAGTTTATATTGTGTTATAACTTTTTATTATTTATTTTTCCATTTATTTATTTTGTGACGTGTAGGAATATAAATTGTTCTGTAAAGAAAAATAGTTTTTTCTTGTTGATGGTATGGAGAACAAAATTTTCGACTGATCCTTCAGTCTTCATCGGTGTTTGGGGTTTGCGTGTGTACATATATATATATAAACTAAAATAAATATTATATGTTACAATCCCGGGCAACGCCAAGTAAATGCAGCTAGTTCGATATAAATGATCTCTGTGAGTGTGTATATCCTTAGACCATGGTTAGTTAGCTTATTTAATAGGTCAGTCCGACTGTATAATTATGTCTGTAGTGCTGCCCCCTGCCCCAACACAAGTGGCCACTTATCCAAGGCATGTCATAGTGCTAAGGTCCCCACTTTAAATATGACCTTGTTCCATATCTTACCCTGTGGTGGAGGAAGTAAATACCTGAAACTGTATTATCACTGGTGCTCCATACCAATGGCCTCATGCCAGACCTAGATTCCTTAGTAGATAAATACAAGGTGCAACATAATACTTGTACTACTATCGCAAATAATAATAACCGAGATTTGTTTTCTGGTTTCTCCTTTTAAGACATTCACAGCAAGAACTCATCTTCTACCACAATTACAAATAACTTTTGTTTCTTCTTCTGTGTGTCTAATATCAAACGAAATTTCCATGAACAGAGTTTCTTTCCAAGAACTACATATCTCTTAAACAGGTTTCTGTAAGATCTCTTCCCTGGGAACTACAACATGGTCATCTTCAAATCTAATGTCAATAAATACTTGTCATAAATCGTACTCATAGACCGTCATCAAATTTTCTTCATTCCATTATTTTCATTCCTCTCATAATATTCTTCATCATCTAACTGACAATCCATCCATCATTACTAAATAAAAAAGCACAACAAAGAAATACCATTCAATTTGAGGTGGTTTTAGATGTTTTCATTATTTTTGTATCTCTGATTCCTATGATGTCAGGTTTGTAGGTGTATCTTGTGTAGTTTCTGACTTTTAGTCAGAAGACGCACACACGACTTTCATATAATAGATTAGCATGGTTATCCTGCGTTGCCTTGGGTATGAACAACAAAATAGTAGAGTTAAAAAATGTGTGTAACATCTTTCTTCAAAAACTTCTCCACCATCCCCCCTCTTGCGTTCTCTGGCAACTGGAGAAAAAAAATCGTTGACGAATTACTACATAATAACATTAAAAAATCGTTTTAAATATCGACCCCCCCACACCTGAATAATTCTGTTCCTGTTGACCCCTAAAAGAATGAATATTCTTCAGACTACAACATGGTTTTCTTCAAATCCAATGTAAACAAATATTTGTCATCAACCATTTTCATATGTAATCAAATGTTGTTCCTTCCATTATACTTTAAGGATATGATGCCATTTTTTTTTGGGGGGGGGGGCAGTTTATAAGATTTCTTGCAGTTTCAGTTTCCTCAAATTCACGTGATTATTATTATTTGTACTCACTAGGAGTTCTCACACAGGTCATCGGTGATTGCTCACCGACAACCGGTGGTATTCCCTGGAGTTTGAGTAACAACAAGTTTCCTCAGATTTCCAGTATTCTCAACCTCTTTTCGATAGCCACCGCAAATAACCTTGCAGTATCGCAACAGCCGTTTACCACTGATTTCTCGCTGGTAAGGACCATTGGTCTTCTTTGGGATTTGGGTGGCAATTAATCTCCCCAAGGTCCCAAAACTCTCTGCACTTCCAGTGGAGGTCTGGTTTGTGCTGTCCCTCCTCGGTCTTCTCATCCTTCTTGACCCTATGCAAATATTTTGTGTGGTGTCAGCCTAGGCTGGTACCATTTTTTTTTTGGGGGGGGGGGGGCAGAAGCTTATGGTGTTTCTTGCTATTTCTGTTAATTGGTTCATTTTTGTGTGGTGTCAGCTGAGGCCGGTGTAATTTATTAGGGATGGAAGGGAGCTAATAAAGTGATGTTTCTTGCATTTTCTTTTCCATGTGACCCTTCGTAGCTTATGCGGGTTGGTTTCCGCATTCGAGGATTTTTCTTAAGATTGCAGCTGTTTTGATCATTGCCGTCCTTTGTATAGTTTCAATGATCCCTTTGATTTCCATTTCTCCCAGTCTTTTATTTATTATTATTATTATTGGCAAAAATATGCTAAATATATAAAATATGCTGAAATATTCAAAGAGAGTAGAAAATGACTAACTTAGGTTTACTTTCGGCAGCCTCGTAATTCTCGTTTCCCTTATTTTGTCTTTTAGTCCTTACATTTTATGAGCGATGTTTCTGACAAAGGAGAAAGAATTGCTGTTTTTTGGGTCGGAATCTATCCATCTAACACTTATCGTTGGCTAGTTTTTGACCTTGAAGTAGTATTTTTTTTTTTTTTAGCTCCTTACATCAAAGTGGCTTCCTGCCTTGTCTAGAGCAGCTTCCATAAAAAGTAAATAAATAAAATAAAAGTGGTATATTTTGTCCGAGGCAATGCTGACAAAGAATACATCAGTTTTGTGGGTGTGTCTTGCTTAGGTTTTTTTTTTTTTTTTACTTTCACACAAACAGACAACTATTATAAATGGATGACGTGATTCATTTTTGGAGTAAATTTGACAACTATTGAATGTCCTACATTCACACTGAAAATTAGTTTGATTTTTTTCTTTGCTTGTTTTTTTAATTTATTAAAAACTGTAAATCAATTTGATAATTGCACGCAGAGTATCCTCATTAGTCACATGACCCACATAAACTGATTTAATTTCGAAAATTACAAAAATTTATTTTTACCAGTGATGTAAAAGGAAAAAAAATATTGAAGATAAAAAACTACTACTACTACTAATACTACTACTACTACTACTACTACTACTACTACTACTAATAATAATAATAATATAAATACTATTGAAAAGCTATGTTTTGGAGTTTGTCTGTTCCTACACAAATATAAACCATGCGATTGGTTGACAAAACAAGGAATAGGCAGAGTACCCATTACTAAGGTAGTAGTTTTTAAGATATCTGTACCCGAGTTTGAAGTCTCAAGGATTTTTTTTTAACTGGATATGTGTTTTATAAATTTAAAGAAATTAACATAACATAAAAAAACATTACATAAATATTTTTTTTAAACAAAGTGACTTTTTTTTTAATAGTTTAAAAAAAAAGTAGACATAAAGGGTATTCGGCATTCATTCAAAACGAATTATTTTTTTCTTAAAAATATTATTTCAAATTTTTTTTTTTTTTTTGCCAAAAAAAAAACAATACGTAAATATATTCATCATAGTTACTTACTCTTTTATTCAAATAGTAAGTAACGTATTTTTTTCCATAAAATTTCATTTTATTACAAAGGTACTGTACCAACAACGCTAAAGGAGAAGGTATAAACTAAATGATGATGATAATAACTAGCTATCCCTATCCGGCGTTGCCGGGGAGTCTTTTGGGTGACCAAAAAAAATTCTTTAAAATAAGGTTCAATTGCAGTATAAGACCGTTGAAAATTCGACAGTTTAAATGCTTTTAAATTTCTTTCAAATTTTGAAAAGTCATGAAAGATTACAAAGTAAATAAACTGAATTTCTTTCCATGACTTCCTATCTGTGGAACACGTTACTGTAGGATTGCTTCCCTGCAGACTACAACATGGTCGTCTTCAAATACTTGTTATAAACCATTTTCATATGTAATCGAATGTTGTTCATTCCATTCATCATTTTCAATCCTCTAATGATATTCTTCATCATTCAACTCACAATCAATTTATCTCATTAATTCTTATCTTCGAATGGCTTTTGACCTTGATATGTGTTGACTCATTAGTAATAAATTTCTTCTTTTTTTTTTTTTTTTTGTTGCCACATCTGGGCTGGTGCATCATCCACTAGTCTCTCCCTCTTAGACAAGGTCCAAAAAAGAGTCGCCAACTTGATAGGTCCCTCACCATCCACCAAGCTCTAGCCCCTGTCCCATTGCCGCAATGTTGCTTCCTTGTGCCTGTTTTACAAGTACTTCAATGGAATGTGCTCTGATGAGCTTGCTGCTCTGGTGCCCCCATCACGTAAATACACTAGACCAACTCGACAATCTGCCAAATCCCATCCATTCACTGTGGAGGTCCCCAGATACCGAAGAGCTTTCTACTCTAAAAGCTTCTTTCCTCGTGCTACTGAACTCTGGAACTCCCTCCCTACTCCCTGTTTTCCTGACGGTACTGACATGCAGAAATTTAAAGCTAATGTAAACAGGCATCTCGCTGCGCAGCTCCCAATTTAGGTTGACCGCCCCAAACTTTCACCCGTTTCTCAGTAGCCCCTTACATCTACAGTGGCGGCCTGCCTTGTTTGGGGTGAACTATGTTAAAAAAAAAAAATTTTAAGTGAATAAAATTAAATTAATGTATGAATGATTAAGTAAACATCACAGCTGCCACTTGAATTAACCTATCAGCCATAACTAGGAGTAAATATAAGATATAATCTCGAAATAAAGGCAGACTACCACCAGCAGGTGCAGTATAAGCGAACAAATAGAAGGCACTCTACACACAGACATCTGTTAGCCACCTAGTAAACTAATCTGGTGGCAGCAGGATTATTAAGGTCGATATAGTGATTTTGTTTGAATTGAAATAGGTGATGTACCATCAATTGCCGGAAAATCACTGCTGCCGCTGATGATGAGGATGCTGATGATGATGATGATCATCATCATCATTATTATTATTATTATTATTATTATTATTAGGTTTAATGTTCGTTTCGTACTCCAATCCACAACCGAATCCAAGTCAACTTCTAGATCAGCTGCATATTACAACTGATCCCAGGAAGATGGGCGAGAAGAAACATCAGAATCGAAAGTTATATCATCAGCATAGATGTATTTGGACAAAATGTTTTCTGGAAGGAATTAAATCCAATGTCAATAAATACTTGCCATAAACCTTTCTCATAATCAATCTAACTTTGTTCATTCCATTCATCATTTTCAATCTTCTCATAATATTCTTCATCATTCAACCGACAATCCATCCATCTCATTAATTCTTATCCTCGAGTGACTTTTAGCTTTGATAAGTGGCGACTCTAAGAATTTGATAGTTATTTATATTTTTGCATTATTTAACATTTATCTCAGGTTAATTTTTACCGACTTTGAATCCTTAATTAAATGAATTTGCTCTTATTCCGAGTCCATAGCATGGACAATATCATCTTCACATTCTGTTTAACGTCCGTTTTATATGCTGGCATCTGTAGGACGGCTTTTAGAAATTTACTTCCAAAATAACCTATTTCTGCCAGGTCTTTATTGATCCCTCTTTCTCTCAAGTCCATTTTTATCACTTCCCTCAATGTTCCCCTTGTCTTTTCCCTACCAACTGACCCTACTATCTCAACTGTTCTACATGTACTAACCCAAGAATTCTCATCCATTCTTTCAATGTGATCATACCAATGAATTCTCCTGTTTTGCACACATCTCCCTGTACTGTCCAGATTTAATCTTCCTCTGAGGTCATCAGGACGAAGCCTGTCTTTAAGACTCACATTACATATTCATCGTATCATTCTCATATCCTTTCTCTTGATGCAACGCATGTCCCTAACCATACACATGCCTGATACTCTTCCTTTGGTTTAACTGCTGGTTAGTAATGGCAGAAGTTACCTGAACTTACTCCATCCACTCCTAACTCTTGCAATCATACTAGCACCAGCTCCTCCCTGTGCTCCAATGGTATAACCAAGGTAACACATCTTCTGAACACCTTCAATAGCCTCGCCATCCAAATATACTTTCCTCACATTTGAGTTCTTAACCTGTCTCCATTATCTTACATTTCTTGTTTTTTTTTAAATAGAAATCGCTTCAAACAAGGCACAAAGCCACCTGATATAAGTAGCTAAAAAACATTATCAAAGTACAAACTGCACGAAACGAATTATACAGAGGTTTACACCATGTAGATGTTAAGAACATGAAGCATGAAAAACTTTTACCAAAATGAGTCAATTCTGTACTAAATAACCTTAAAGAGGTTGATGTGCCATAACAAAAAACTGATCAAATAGATTTGAGGCACCCCAGAATGAGCAACAACTTTAAAGAAAACATTTTTCCTTAACATCTATTTTTTTTTTTACTTCCGGTATAATTAGGAACAAGACTTACTCCATCTACTTCTAACTCTTGCAATCATACTAGCACCAGCTCCTCCCTGTGCTCCAAGGTAACACCTCTTCTGAACAACTTCAATAACCTCGCCATCCAAATATACTTTCTCCACATTTGAGTTCTCAGTCTAAAGAAATACACTGCAAATGAAAAGAATTTTTTTTTCATTATGATTAAATTTTGTGTTAAAAATTGGACATAAATTATTTTTTAATGTAAAATGTTGAAACGGTCTAGATATCTATATTTATATAAAGTTAGGTATTTGTATATGTTTGAATATTTGTACTACTGGATTCACTCTTAAACTAATTAACTGATCATAATTAATTTTGGAACACAGCTGCCCTGCACAATGTGGGTAAAGGGGTCTATAATTAGTTTAATTTAGTTTTATGCAAAGGGGGTAAAAAGAGGATGAAAGCTTTTCTGGGAAATTCGGACATTTCAGATTTTTGCGAAATTTTAACAATAGGTATTAAACATCAATAAATAAATATTCCTAAAATTTCAGTTTTTTGTAGTATTTTAAAGGGGTTTTAGGGAGCATAATATGGGCATAACCTCTCATTTGAAAATTCAAATATATCGGATTTGCATAGAATTTTGCTCCATAGTCATTAGATACTAATTAAGCAAGATTCCCTGAATTTCTTGTTAAAACCCCTAAATCTTAAGCCTTAAATTTTAGACCTTTTCTAGAATGAAAATCATGTAATTGGATTATATATATATATATATATATATATATATATATATATATATATATATATATCATAATATAAAATGAAATAATAAAATAAGGTGCCAATCAAATTTTATTAGAATTCAAATCATTTTATATTATTTTATTATTTCATTTTATATTATGATATTAATGCTCTATCCAGTATATTGAGCTTCAGTTTTTATCCGGATGTTTCACTAATTATAAGATATTAGTTGACTCTTATATCTTTTGTTGGATTACTTTATATATCAAGGGAGGCGCGATAGCGCTCTATCCCTTAATAGACTTCAAAAACGACCTATGCTAGAAATCTCATTTCTTTGATCAGTCATAACTCAAAAACCAATAAACCAAATTAGTTGAAACTTTGCAGAAAATTTTCATTTGATAGGTTCTATAAGTGTGTAGAATTTCAGCATCATTAGTCAAGGCAACCCAGAGATCCAGAAAGGTCAGGAGTGATTTTGTGTTATCCGTGTGTACGTACGTACATACGTGTGTGCCACCCTGTATCTCATCACTTATTTGATGGATTCAGCTGATTTTTGGCAGAGATAGAGGTTCTAGGGTCTAGTTGATGGCATTTTAATTTCAGTTTACCATATACCTTAGTTTACCAAAAATTCTAAAAAAACTTTAAAATTACCATTGTCTTGAGGCATGGCCTTTACAAAAGTAGTGACATTCCATAATAAATGCCAGTATACTGAAATCATATGCCCTTAATAGAGTTAAAATAAAAATTAATATACACTAAATGTACAAAAGCAACCAAATTCCCAAATGTTTACACTTTTATTGTCATTGAGGGTATGACTACATATCAACCAAACCATTTCATTATCACATCAATACAGTATAAATATCTATGCATGAGTGGATGAAGTGTGTGAGGTGCGCTGAAGAAAAATTCCTACAAGTAAAATACATAGCCCTGTTGTGCTCGCATACCCTTAATGACAATAAAAGTGTAAAGATTTGGGAATTTGGTTGCTTTTGTACATTTAGTGTATATTAATTTTTATTTTAACTCTATTAAGGGCATATGATTTCAGTATACTGGCATTTATTATGGAATATATATATATATATATATATATATTTAGTAAATATGTTAAGAAGGCTGGGGGTAATTCAGAGTGCCGGATTGATGAAAAGCTGGAAAGAACAAAAATAATAAATCGAAGGTGTGGGGGGACTTACTATTTATTTTTCTTTACAATCTTACATAACAGCAAGTGTGGTGTCGGCTGTATGTGTTGTCCGGATGATGATTAAGAATCGTTTAATATTTCATTCGGTGTTAAAAATAGACACCAAAGGAAAAGCCCATCTGTATACAAAAATCAATTATTTTTGTTCTTTTCAAACTTTTCATCAATCCGGCACTCTGCATTGCCCCCAGCCTTAACATATTTACTACAATTCCCAGCAATGCTTCAAGTAAACTACCATTCTCTATTATATATGTATATATATATATATATATAACAACTGACGATCCCTTATATAAAAAAACATATATAAAAATATATTTATATTAGAGTAAATTCTTGGAAGTTAACTAATATAGTGATTGCAGTAGATTGATTGACTTACTAGAGAAAAATCTTTCAACAAATTTTTTTTTTTTTTTTCTAGTTTTGAAGGTTAAAAAAGCTTCCGAGACTATATATATATATATATATATATATATACACACCTAAATTAAATAATCGATCATTATGATAAATAGTAAAGGATTGTAATGTGTGCTGTATTAAGCTTCATTTAGTTTCTGTCAAATGGTGGTAAAAATGGGAGTGGAATACCATCGGCAAAATTCACATACCTCCGATTCTGTGAAATTTCAACTTTAGACATCAATTAATGAATTTTAGTTTCTTTGAAGAATTTTAAAGGATCTTTCAAGAAGAATAATATGGGCACACTATCCCATTTGAAAATTTAAATATTTCAGATTTGCATTGAATTTGATCCATAGCCATTAGACACGAATTCTCTGAATTTCAGTTTCTCCTAAAGACCCCTTAAGCTTAAGCCTTAAATTTTAGACGTTTCCAAGAATCAAAATCATGTAATGGATTTTGATCAAAATTGGAAAAAGGATTCTCTAGACATAAGGTTTATTATCATTATAGTTTCATTTTAATCTTCGTAAAGAGACATAAAAGTGGTGCAAAACTGTTCTGTTTGGGGAATTAATTTTACTCGTCGTGGGACGGGTATTCTTCCAGTTCATTATATTTACTGAAAGTTTATTGTTCATTAAATGTTCAATTTTATACATGCTAAAAAGTTAAAAATTTACTTTGTTATCATCTTATTCTAAACAATCTGCTTTAATTGCAAAGTTTAAAAAGCCTTTGGAGTCCTGGGTATGACCTTAAAAGACACCCAGTGGGGAGGCCTCCATTTGGGAGCTGTGGGGAATGTGGAGTTGCCCCTTAGTTGCCATTGCTCCCAGGTCGGTAGTACCTGTAAGGATCAAATAGAACCTACTGGCGCTACCAAATCAGGCTGTCTGAAGTTATTGACTTCCTGACACTAATGCACCAAAAATCTAAAGCAAAAAAAAACAGTTTCCCTCCCTCCCCTCTTCTTCCCTCTCCCTTCTTTCTCCCCCTCCCCTTTCACTCAACCAAACACCATGAATAAATACTTAAACATATAAAGAACTTAAAGCATAAAAACCTTCACCAAAATGACCAGATTCGGCATTAAATAACCCGAAAAGGGTTGATATGCCGTAAAACAAAACTACCATACCATACCCTAAAAAGCCTTTGTGGATAGATCCGAAATATCAGGAAGTCAGATTGGATGGCACGCCAAGAACAAGTTTGAAACATCCCCTTGAATTAGTATGATGGAAAGGTGCTCGTAGACCCAAGTCGACTCACGATGGTCCCCAGTGTGGCACAACTTTGATAGACCCAGGCAGTTGAGGAAGTTCCATGTGATGGAACTAATCACTCTACGGCGATCGGTTGGAATACGAATTCATGCATATTTTAATTGCTTGCGGCTCTCCGCTGACACTGCCACATGGATTCCGCTATTGACGATAGTGCAAACATGTCGACACAAGTCGCATCCCATATTAACAACTTGCTTTCTGTTTTACATACTTCACAATCCCCTTTCATGCTTCCGAAAAATAACGACTAAATCATTATCGGACGTGCATGCGTTAATTGCCAAATGCTTGTCTGGGTCAACTTGCGTTAGCGCTTTCAAAATGTCTGCCGTGATTATACATCATTCCGTATGCTAAGCAGCTCCAGTCACCTCGAGGTGAAGAAAGCCGTCTAAATAAGTGTGGAAGTGAGCAAATCTCAGATCGGTAAGTTTGAGCTCCTTGGAATCCTTCCAGAATTGCGAGCATATGTCTTCATTTGTCCCGTAAGATCACACGTTCGATTCATCAATATTTCGTATTACTGAAATTCTGCACATGATTCTATGGCCACGTCCGTTGTCTCAGGAGACGTTCTCTTAAACCTCCCTAGGATCATTTATTTATGATTCACAGAGTTACCCGGCGTTGCCCGGGAGGAGTAATAAGTACTTTATTTTTAGCAATAACAATTGATTTCCTACTGTTGTCACATGTAAGTTAAATCTTATTGCAAAAAACGAAAGAACTAATCAAGGTAAAACTTACAAAAAAACAAAAAAATAATAAATTAAATCTTAAAGAACAAATAAGCAAGTAAAGCTTAAAAAAAAAAATCAGAGAATGTCGGAAGTTATATCGGCCGAAACGTTGTGAGAATAATATCCAAGATGAGAACAGTAGTCTGAATAATCTGAATAGCAATGTTCACATGTTTCTTCGCAATTACTGATTGTTCTAAATTCCTGATTCCGATACAATTACCGATTCTGTTCTAAATTCCCGATTCCGATACAATTACCGATTCTGTTCTAAATTCCCGATTCCGATACAATTACCGATTCTGTTCTAAATTCTTGATTCCGATACAATTTTACTGATTTCGATTCTTTTTAAAAAATTTCTAAATATTTAGTTATAGAGTTGTCTTTTTTTAATTCTTGGATTATGGTAAAAAGTTCGAAACATCATTAAATTCCGTTTCGGTAGAACGTTAACAAAGTTTCATTTTCGCCAAAAACATTCAGCTAAAGCTCGAAAAGATTTGCCAAATTCTTCGCTGCAAGATAGACACCAAAAATATTGTTGATTTTTTTTTTTTTTTTTTTTTTTTTTTTTTTTTTTTTAAATTTATCTTTTCTGTTTGTTTTCCAATTTTAAAATTCTTATCTCTCCCGCTCTCTTGTGCAGTCTTTTAATTCCATCTCTGGTAGACGACTCTTCAGTCAGTCTGGAACAAAAATATCCATATTGTCTAGAGATATATCGCAGAGTGTGCTGAGACCTTCCCTTCCCCTGCGGGAGGGAGGAACAATCCTCAAAACATAGATATTCTGTGTGTTGATAAAGAAAAGTGTTTGTTCCCACATAATGTGCCACACGCATGCACTCTCGTACGCTCGCTCCCCTCGGACTACTCCCAACCTGCCCCAGTCCACTTTTTACCCTAATTTTATCTTTTCCTCCCACTGATATTAGTAAGAAAGGAAATTGTGGGAAATTCTTTTTAAAGAATATTACTCAACAGAATAAGTCTTTTCAGTAATAAAAAAAATGGTGAGTTGCTTCATACTTGTAAAAAATAAACTTTCCGTCAATTTTTTCGCTTTCTGTTACACGTCACTCAATAAGTGCCAGGAATGACATATAGATGGCGCCACTAATAAAAAAAAATCCATATGCTTTATAAAGTACTAACCTTCGACTGGCACATGTCAAAATTTGAGCGCAATTAGATTTTGCAAAATTTCAAAACAGTGGAAAAATTTGAACTTCGTGTGTTGGTAAAGCAGTGCTTTCTGATGGGAAAAATACTGTTCAAGCAAATCAATGGCTTGATAAATGTTATTTAGACTCTACTTCGCTGGAAACAATGGTTAAGAAGTTAGGATGCACAAGGTATTTTGTTCATCAATTACCTTGAGAAAGGAAGAACCATCAACAGCGAATGTTATATAGCATTTTTGGTGCGTTTGAAGAAAGAAATCGCTAAAAAGACGGCCACAAGTGAAGAAGAAAAACATGCTCCTTCACCAAGACAATGCACCTTGTCAGAAGTTGATTGCAAAACTACATTAATTACACTTTGAATTGTTTCTGCACCCACACTATTCTTCAGATGTAGCCCCCAGCGACTACTGGCTTTTTGCAGACTTCAAAAGAATGGCCCAGGAAAAGAGATTTGACTCTCATGAAGCAATGATATCAGAAACTGTTATGGTGCCGTACCTATGACGAACATTTGGACTCGTCCATTCTCAATAAATACTGGAAGCATTATGCTTCTCACTTGTCGTTCAACCCCAGTCTGAAGACTGAGGTACACCTGTCGAGGATTCGTTTTCAACAGTCAGTCTGACAGGTACTGGGCCATTTTGGTGACCTTTTATCTGTCGGGCTGAGGGGTTGAGTCCAGGGTAGTTCTAGGAGGTTCACCCTCCCAGGCCTTGCCTCCCCTTTTTGGGGAGGAGTAAGTTTATTGCTTACTGCCTGAGGCGCCCTGACTGGGGAATACCGACGGAGTTGCCCAGGCTATTTTTGCTAGGCCAGAGTGCTCCTCCTTTAGGGGCGCTGGCTTGATACTTTCCCCCACCTTCCCGACCTTGTGTCACATATTGCTGCGTTGGGAGCCAATTAAATACCGCTGATCCAACCCCAGTCTACCCTGGCAGTCAGGACAGACGGTCAACTTCTCTTGCTTCTCTGTTGTATATATTTTTCTCCAATATACTTGTTATACCTAACCCCCCCCCCCCATGTCCGTGTTTTCATTCTGGACCCTTAAACAGGGCCATAACAGAAACTGAGGCATATTTTAAGGTCAAAGACAAATCGTTCTACAAAAAAAAGGCATCGATTTGTTAGAGAAGCGTTGGAAACAGAGTTTTTTTTCTAAAATGATACAATGTTGATGAATAGAATAGAATTTTGCTTCAAAGTTGTGGTTTTATTAGTTAGGCTCGGGACTTATTCGAGTTTAATCATCATCATCATCATCATCATCAACAACCGGTTTATTTGTTGAATCAGGCCACAATTAATCCTCTGATGAGGGTGGGACCTGATTATCTAGTCTCGAAATCTAAGTTTTCCTCTCCACTCCTGTCTTTGGCAAGGTTTGATGGAATCCATACCCATGGCCTTCCTATCACGTTTGACTACATCCTCCCAAGTCAACTTGGGTCTGCCAGTGGTGATGTTCTCTGCTGGCACATTCAACTGTCGGACTTTAGCAATCCAGCCATCGCTACGCTCAATGTGACCCAACCAACGCAGTCTGTTCTTCCGCATGATGTCCGCAAGGCTTTTCAAGTCGACCTGTGAGAGCAGGGATTCAAAAGAAACGTACTGTTCAGGCCTCACCAAACAGATCCATCTGACCATTGCCCTGTCATTACGGCGCAGCTTCTTTAGTATGCCAGCAGAGACAGCCCAAGTTTCTGAGCCATACAACAGCACACTTCTGACACATGAGGAGTATACACGCCCTCTCGTAGTTGTTGGCAGGTGTTTGTTTGTCAGGATTGGTAGCAGCTCTCTAAACTTTTTCCAGGCAAAAAAAAAAAAAAAAAAAATACATCACTCAATAACGTGTAAATGTAATTATTTTTTACATTAATAAACTGAGTGAAGACACCCCTAAATAAAAGATTATAAAACAAGATTACATCCCTTAAAATCTGTTTATAAAACTTGACTTGTGGATGTGAAATTAATTCAAAGGTAAGATCGTGGATGAAGGGCTTGACTCATCCTGGTCTAACATGTTTATCTTTTTTACAAATGAGTCACCACTTATCAAGGCTAAAAGCAACTCAAGGATAATGGTTAATGAGATGGATAGGTTGACAGTAAAATGATGAATATTATGAGAGGATTGAAAATAATAAATGGAATAGATAAAACTTGATGACTTGTGAGGATGGTTTATGACAAGTGTTTATTGACACTGGATTTGAAGATGATCATGTTGTAGTCTTCAGGGAAGAAATCCTGTTCCACAGGTAAGTTCTTGAAAAAAAAAAAACTCTGTTTATGAAAACTTAATTTGATGTTAGACACACAGAGAAAGAACAAAAGTTCTTTGCAGTTGTGGTAAAACGACGAGTTCTTGCTGTAAATGTCTAACAAGGAGTAACCAGAGATTGAAGCTCAGTCGAGCACTTTCAATAGAAATAATGATAGAGTAGAGAAAGACTAGCAGCGTCTCTGCTATGTCAATTTCACTGATACCCTTGGGAAAGGTATAAATCCATCCTTACGCCCTCCAGATAGAACTGTAAAATTCCAGGAGGGACAACTCACCTAGGAGAAGGAAAACACTGAACAAAAACTTGCGGCTTATTGTTCATTAGTGTGTTGGTATTTCTTTTGCACCACATCTTGATGTCACCATGTCCAAGTGTAAATGAAGCAAGACAACCAACAGAGAGTGGAGGATCTTCTCCTTCAAGCAGATATGACTATGTTACATATGTGCGGCCTATTAGGAGTCTGGCAATATTCCTCACTTTCTCTTTGATTTTGTATTCAGAATCTCTTTGACTGTTAAGATTTTTTGTTTTCTCTTGGTTGACAGTGGTAAGAGTCTATCAGGCATGTGTACACATTGTGATGTATGGAAATGAAACCTGACCAGTGAGGGTTGAGGACATGCGTTGCATCAAGAGAAAGGATATGAGAATAATACGATGGATGTGTAATGTGAGTCTTAAAGACAGGCTTAGTTCTGATGGCCTCAGAGGAAGATTAAATCTGGACAGTATAGGGAGATGTGTGCAGAATAGGTGACTTCATTGGTATGGCCACGTTCAAAGAATAGATGAAAGTTATTGTGATAGAAACTGTAGTACAGTTGAGGTAGCAGGGTAGGCCAAAGAAAACATGAGAGGAAGTGATGAGGATGGGCTTGAGAGAATCAGGCATAAATAAAGACCTGGCCAGAGATAGGCTAGCTTGGAAGTCAATTTCTAAAAGCCGTCCAATACATGCCACCTTGTATAATGGACATTAAACCAAATATGATGATAATGATAGCAATGACGGCTTTGCAAACTCACTTTTTTCTGATTCAATCAATCTAACCCCAGCTCAATGGGTGACTCAACAGGTCCCATTTTTTCTAGTATATTTCTATTTATATAAAGTTAGATTTGTGTATATGATTCACTCCTGAACTAATTAACTGATCATTATGAATTTTGGATCATAGCTGCTAGGTGTAAGGGTGAGTTATGTGGGTTATAGTTAGTTTAATTTAGTTTTATACAAAGTTCATGAAAATTAAAAAATTAAAAAAAAAATTAAAAATTCTACCAATAGGTATTAGAAATTAATTAATAAATATTTCTCGATTTAAGTTTCTTTAAGGTATTTTAAAATGGTTTTATAGAGCATTGCATGGACACAAATATTTCAGATTTGCATTAAATTTGATCTGTAGTCATTGGACACCAATTAAGCCAGATTCCCTGAATTCCAATTTCTTCTTAAGACCCATTAAACTTAAGTCATAAATTTTAGACATTTCCTAGAATAAAAATTATGGAATGGATTTTAATCAAAATTAAAGTAAGGATTGTGAAGTTTTATCTTGATTTTAATCTTCATAGATGGACATAAAAATGGTGCAAAACTCTTCTATTCGGGAAATCTATTTTATGAGTGTTCGAGTATATATATATATATATATATATATATTAGAGAAGCAAAAGCCAAATCAAAATTCAATTCAATTGCTCAGAGCAAGGTATATTCCGCAAAAAGGCAATTTATTCAAGTTAAATTTTCCTTAAGCCAGGCTTTTTAAAGATCAAAATCTTATCATCAGAGGAAGTCGCTGGGATAGATAAGTTGGCAAAGGCCAAGATTTAAAATTTGAAAAAATAAAATAAAAGTTGTAGGGAAAGAAACACAGGGCAAAACTCTGCCCGAATGCAAGCAAATGTCCGATTGCTAAAAAGTCCGGTGTCGAAAAGTCCAGCAGAGAGAATGAGATGTAGATAGGTAGGTCGTTAAAGGCACGAGATGTTATGAGAGAGGATTCGAAGTTAAATTCCAAGAAGCCACAACTTCAGGTGCGGCGAAAATAGAAAATCCAAAGGGTAAAAAGTCCAATAAGAGGTACGCTCGTGGATGCAGGCAGGCTCAGAGAAGAGTGAAGTGGAAAAAAAATAGGTTTTACCTTTCCTAAAAGTTCGCTTTTAGTACACCACTTTATATAATTATATATATATATATATATGTATATTTATATATATATATATATATATATATATATATATATATACTATACTTGTAAAAAAAACATCCAATCAAACCGGAGAGATTTAATGAAGAAAAAAAAAAACGAGGAGTTGCAGCGATCTGTAATTGACTTGCTTTTATCATTTATTTCCTACAGTTTTTAAAACTTACACAGGAAAAGGAATTAAATTTTAGTTGTAAGGGAGACCACCCTTTTTATACGCTTCAATTAAAAATATAAGTTATTCCCTTTTTGGTCCCCCGATTTATAAAATCGGGGGACTTATGTTTTGAGGCATGTCCGTCCGTCCGGATTTTTCTCCGCAACCATCCATTGAATTTCTCTGAAATTTTGCATGAAGTTGTAACTTTGGTCAGGTTTGAAAGTGACATTCTCCGATTTTTGAAAAAAAATCTGGTTAGCCCCCCAGGGGGTCAAAAGGCCCCGAAATGGCAAAAAATGACATTTTTTGCCCCATAACTTTTCATCCATCCATTCCATTTCTCTGAAACTTGACCAAAATGTGGAGGCAATTGTTCCTAATAGAAAATAAGTGTTTCTGACCTTGGAAAAAATCTGGTCAGGTTAGAAAGTGACATTCTCCGATTTTTGAAAAAAAATCTGTTTAGCCCCCCCAGGGGGTCAAAAGGCCCCGAAATGGCAAAAAATGACATTTTTTGCCCCATAACTTTTCATCCATCCATTCAATTTCTCTGAAACTTGGCCAAAATGTGGAGGCAATTGTTCCTAATAGAAAATAAGTATTGCTGACCTTGGAAAAAATCTGGTTCACGCCCCCAGGGGATCAAAAGCCCCCAAAATGGCAAAAAATGACCCTTTTCTCCCATAACGTTTGATCCATCCATTCAATTTTTCTGAAACTTGGCCAAAATGTAGAGGCAATTGTTCTAGATATAAAATGAGCATCCTTGACCTCAGAAAAATTCTGGTTCGCGCCCCCAGGTGTTCAAAGAGGGGTCAAAAATGCCCCAAATTGCCCAAATTTATTGCATTTTACACTCGTCACATACAGAGGGGGACCACACATGCGCGACTTGTTACCAATTGTCTTGATAGGATTACATAATTTAAAAAAATAAACTGTAGCAAAATACATTATTATACTAGTGTCAATAACATGGTAAATAATAAACAATAAAAATTGGCTAATTATAATCAAAGTTTGATATGTCAGCTTAAATGCTATTGGCCCAACTTTTAAAATCTAACAAGATCTATTTATTTATTTTTTTTAAAATTTTCTTTTTGTTTTTGCTGGGGATGGGGCATCCTACCGGATGCCAGATATTCACCTGCTATTTCATTTGTATGTAATTTATATGTTAGCATGTGATTGTGAATATTTAAATATACTTGCACAACTAATTGTATATTTTTCTTTTCTTTTTTAGGTAAGTGTTGTTATACCTATGCTTCAGTTGGGTTTTTTTTTTTTTGCAGAGGTTAGTTCTTGGTAAGTAAATATTTTTCTACAAGTGTACAAATGACAAAAAAATATATCGTTTTGCCAGTGTTCGCATTAATATTCATATTCATATTCATAAAAATAAAATAACGTCTCAGTCCATGAAGTTAAGTTTAAAAAGAAAGAAAAAGACATCTCAAATTGGAAAGTTTCAAAAAAGAAAATAAGAAATAATAACGTATACATCGGTATAGAAATCGGAACGAAAAAAAAAAGTCTCATTATGGAAATAGATTGAAGGCAGGAAGGGGTGTTTAACTTGCTATTTGCTTTCTCAATTCCCTTAAATACTTGAAATGGATTCGTCCAGCAGTTTTTTTTACTTGCTAACTTTTGTGTGACGGGACAAGTGTGTATGTATATATGGTACTCTTATAGCTGACGCACCATGTTTCCGTGATTTTGTGTCGTCAATGTTCGGGCATGTCTCGGAATCGCCCGAGAGTCGCCGAAACTATTAACCAAGCAGCCGATAACTTTTGGAAGAAATTAATCGCGTTCAATAAAAAAATGAATTTCTATAATCTCTGTCAGCTCGTTGAATCTCCCAAAGAACTAATTGAGTTTTTTGCAAAAAATGTTTAAAAAAAAAAAAAAAAAAAAAAGCGTTTGCTTAACAAATCAAACAAAATCGTCTTTTTGAAACTTTCCGGTGCACAAACAATAAAAACATTTTATTTATAAACAGTTGATTAACAATGGTTCCTTTGACAAAAAAAAAACCCAACAAAAATAAACATTTAATTAATAACAGTTGTTTAGCTATGGTTTGTTCGTTCTTCATTTATATATATGTATTTTAGTTAGATTTTCTTTGTCGTAATTTATCGGCTGGCAGTCTTCAATTTAGCGTTTGGCAATTTCGCTTTCGTAACCTGCCCGAACGTTGACGGTGCGTAGTCACAGAAACATGGTGCGTCATCTATAAGAGTACCGTGTATATATATATATATATATATATATATACACATTGCTTTTTATAATAAAGTGGAGGATTTTCAATATGATATAGAGATTATATGTAATGGAGATTTAATGTCTGTCTCTTACCAAAAGAAATGCAGCATATTTTCAAAAGATTTCATTTAGATGCAGACATTTATTGATTTTTTTTTTTTAAATCTTATATTTTGAAAACAATAGTAATGTTTGGGTTGCTTTTTTTTCTATTGCTTGGAGTTCCAGATCACATTACGACAGGGCAGTCGACCCTGAGTTGATGGAGACATGTGGGCACTCATATAAAAGCCTGACTCAGAAGTTTACTTCCTCTCTTCTCTTATTTTGGTCTAATGTTTGCCAAATTCGTCAGTCTTTTCCCTTTTTCGGTTTAATTGCTGAAGTGACAACATACATTTGTCCATGGTTCCTATTTTGTCCTGACCAGTTGTGCGACATGCAGTCAATCATGCCTCTATCACAGACCATTTCTATAAACTTTGATATATATATATATATATATATATATAGTTTGGTGCATTACTTTTGAGCACAAAATTGTTAGAAGTATAGTATATATATATATATATATATTGTTAAATATATAGGTAATTTTCTTTTTTCTAGTTGATTGTATGTTTTTTAGAAGTATATATATATATATTGATAATATATGGGTATTTTTCTTTTTTTTGTTTGATTGTATGTTTTTTAGAAGTATAGTGTGTGTGTGTATATATATATATATATATATATATTTGTTAAATATATAGTTTTTTTTGTTTGATTGGATGTTTTTTTCATAAAGCCATCTAACGCATGCCAGCATGTAAAACGAACGTTATACCGAATATGATGATAATGATACCTACAAAACAAATTAATCTACAAAACAAATTGTATATATAAAACCTACCTTTACAGCATGAATGTGTAGATATTAAATGAATGTGAAGATATTAAGAGCTCAAAATCTTTTACCAAAATGACTGAATTCAGCGTTAAACAGACCGAAAATTGTTGATATGCCGTAAAACAAAGCAAACAAAATATCAAGTACTATGATGGCCATCAAATATCGATTTGCTGGCATAGAAAGTCTTTGTTTTAATCAAGTGGAGGTGACGGTGGATAGTGACAAGGACTGACAACTGGGGTGTGCCAAGTTCGAATCCAGTTCGTTCCATTACACCATTTTCACTTAGGGATGTTGGCCACCGTCATGTGGTTTATCCCGCAAGAATGCCGACAACAGAATCAAACTGGTCAACAAAGTTGTACCATTCTGATTCATACGAATTTACTTTACTTTTATAGAAATAAAGGATACTGGCAGGTGTGAGAAGTTCTCTAGCCTGGTAGAGGGAGCCCGCCTTCCTGGCAGTATCTTATCAAGAATGCCAACAACAGAATCAAGCCGATCAACAAAGTTGTGCCATATTGATTCATACAAATTTACTTTTGTCAAGTGTTACCTTCTAAAGGTTTGATATTTTAGTTTATGCTAATAAATGTTAGTCTTACTGCCAGGGTCCTATTTATGGGTCAACTAGAAGAATTTATCATTTACGGACTATTTGTGTCCAAAATACATCCCTACAAAACAAATGTATCTACAAACCATACTAGACCTCCATCGATCAAAGTTGACCATGAGTAGCATCCCAGTTGTCATTTTGGCTGGAGCATCAAGATCTATGGCTCAAGAGGTCGATGCAGGAGTGACAGTCTCTGCAGTAGAGGTCACATGTGTGCTTTGTCCCTGGTCTGCTGGACCAAAGCTTTACTTTCTGGAGAGAGCCTGCCTCTCTGGAGACTACCATCTACAAAACATTAATATACAAAACATATATTTACAGCGTTAATAATTATGTGAAGATATTAAGAACTTGAAGCTTAAATGCTTTTACCAGAATGATTGGATTTGTCATTAAATAAACCAAAATGTGTTGATATGTCGTAAAACAAAACAAAAAAAGAACAATCAAGTATTATTAATATCGATTTGCTGCCATTGAAATTCTTTGTTTGCTTCAAGTGTTACTTTTTTAAATTTGTATAATTTTGGTAATTCGGACTACATTTCTCATCTTCAGTGTTATCATCACAACGTTTCAGCCGCTGTAACCTCCGGCCTTCTTCAGGTATATCTCTTCGAACTCAGTAATATACACCTGAGATAGGCCGTAGGTTACAGCGGCCAAAACGTTGTGATGATAACACTCAAGATGAGAAATGTAGTCCGAATTATCAAAATTATACAAATTATCAATCCTCATCTCAAAAATTCAGAAATATAATACTTTTTAGAATGTTTGATATTTTTAGTTAACCAGGGTTTTTACCCCGCCTAATAAACCGGTATCGTCCGGGCCTGTGGGTCTGGATTTACGCCAGTCTATTAGTTGTCAGTCCTGTGCAGTTCTAGGAGGTGCACCCTTCCAGGCTTTGCCTCCCCTCTTTGGGGAGGAGTAAGCTTATTGCTGACTGCCTGAGGCGCCTCTACCGGGGAATGCCAACGGGGCTGCCCAGGCAATTTTTAAACAGCCAGAGTGCTCAAATTCTCGAGCGCTAGTTCTTTCCCATTTTCCCCTACCTTGTGTCACATCTTACCTTGTGGGAGGAAGATAAATAGAACCAACAAATGTTTAAGACTAATCAGAAAATCCACACCTGTTTTGAAATCTTAATCCGTGACCCCTTAACCTAATTAAAAGGGGCTAAAAGGGTAATTTCGTGTCAATCAAGCTTTTCCTTCCCTTTCTATTTTGTTCTAAGTGGTGATGGGGGCACTTTAGAAAAGGAAACTGGGATTATTATATTCAAGGGTCCTTAAGTTATAGTCTGTCACTGGTGTCATGCTAATAAAGATTACTTGGCAATAAAAATGACCCTTTTAAGCCACCCTTGGTCAGAACAAAGCACAATTTTGATCCAGTCCCTTTTTTTTAGTAACTGAGTGACTTGCCTATAAATTATCAAACACATTTAATATTACTAAGAACTATCAAGAAAGTCTCATCTAATGTATATCTTCTATCCCACCCTCTCTTTCTCCCCCCCCCATCTCTTTCTCTCCCCCCCCCCCATCTCTTTCTCCCCCCCCATCTCTTTCTCCCCCCCCCCCCATCTCTTTCTTCACCCCCCTCTCTTTCTCCCTCTCCCCCCTCTCTTTCTCTTCTCCCCTCTCTCTCCCCTCTTTCTCTCCTCTTTTTCCTCTCTTTCTCTCTCTCTTTCTCCCCCCCTCTCTCTCTCTCTCCCCTCTCTCTCTCCTCTCTCTCTTTCCTTTCTCTCCCTCTTTCCCCCCTCTCTCTTTCTTTTCTCTCCCTCTCTCCTTTCTCTCCCTCTCTTTCCCTCTCTCTCCCTTTCTCTCCCACTCTCTCCCTTTCTCTCCCCCTTTCTCTCTCTCTATCCCCCCTCTATCCCCCCTCTCTCTCCCTCTCTCTCCCTTCTCTCAATCCCCTTCTTTCCCTCCCTTCTCTCTCTCCCTCTCTCTCCCCTTCTTTCCCTCCCTTCTCTCTCTCCCTTCTCTCAATCCCTCTCTCTCCCCTTCTTTCCCTCCCTTCTCTCTCTCCCTCCATGTCCCCCTCTCTCTCACACTCTCTCTTTCTTTCTATCTATTTTTTTAAAAATTTATTTATTTTATTTTTCATCCTTGTTCATTCTGTATTTTTTATTGAAATTACAGAGTTTCGATAATCGCTCAAAAAGCGAAAATTAAACAAAATACTGGTAGAACATTACATTTTCCCACGATTGGTGACATTTATTGGATGTGTTTCTAACACTATTTTGTTTATTTTTCGTGCTGGGCTCATGAACAGACATTTTTTTCCCGTTCTAACTGAACAGGTGGACACCAGGTTTGTTTTTTAACAAAAAACGCTTTAAAATCAGTTAAAACACAAATAAACTCATCCAGGTTAGTAGTACCTTATCTTGCATTGTGTAACATTTATTTGTTGCCTATTTGTTTGTTCTTTTACCCCTTTTTCGTTCTGTTAGCTGTCGTTATAAATGTCCCTAATATATTTATTGATCTTACTAATGGAGTAATATATAGTTGCATAATAAGAGATTATGTCTCCCATATTGACTGGATATATGTATTTTTAAAAATAATACTAAAATTTGATGTTTTTTTTTCTTTAATGACTTCTGTATGTGATTTTGTACAGGGTGCTGAGACCTTTTGGAGTCATCGAAAGTATAAGACAAAATAAAATTTTCCAAATTGTTTTGGAAACGATCGTACGCCAAATAATCGTTGTTCGAATTCTTGGAACTGGTACAAATAATGTTCTAATTTTGTTTATTTCAACTTATATATATATATATATATATATATATATATAAAATGAGAAATAGAGATTATTATAAATTTTGGAATATGTATTCTAGAAAATACAGTGAGTAACATGGGCATATTATTTTTTTGTAAATGTTAACATATTGGGGGTGCATATATAAAGTTTTTTCTTTTTATTTATTATTTTATTTTTTATGACCCGATCATGATGAATTTTGAAATATATATATTCTTGACAACCTGGTGAGTAACATGGGCACATTATCTTTCTTGCAAATTTTACCATTTAGAGGCTGTGCTCACCCAAACTCAAAACATCTGCCAAAGAACTTTTAAAATAAGTTACATACAAAAAAATTTAATAGAGAAAAGAATTGCTCTACATTAAATTTTGAGTTATGCTAAGTAATACATTTTTAAAAGGATCATTGCACGCGTGCGAGCGTCAATAAAATGTATGTGCTTGGTAAAATCCTAAACTGTTGAATTATGGAATATGGATTCTAGACAACAGGGTTAGTAAAGTGGGCACATTATTTTTTTTTAAAACTTTACTATTTATACTCCCTAAAGAAAGAAAAAACATCAAAATTTAAAACTAATGCTATATTTATTGCCTATACCCGTCCTGGGACGGGTATTAAACTAGTGTCTTTGTAAAATGATGTATGTTTATATGTTTATATGTTTGTATGTTTATATATTTATGTTTATATGTTTGTATGTTTATATGTTTATATGTTTGTATGTTTATATGTTTGTATGCTTATATGTTTGTATGTTTATATATTTATATGTTTATATATTTATATGTTTATATATTTATATGTTTATATATTTATATGTTTTTATGTTTATATGTTTGTATGTTTATATGTTTGTATGTTTGTATGTTTATATGTTTATATGTACAGGATTCACTCCAAAACTAACTAAACGATCATTATGAATTTTGGAAATAATCTGCTCGGCGTAAAGGGTTATATTTAGTTTAATTTAGTTTTATGCAAAAAGGGGTTTAGAAGCTCTTTGTGAAAACTCAGATATTAACAATTTTTTGTGAAATTTTAACAATAGGTATGAGACATAACCGAATAAATATTTCCCAAATTTCAGTTTTTTTTGGGTATTATAAAGAGTTTTTAGACGGCATAATATGAACACAACGGCTCATTTGAAAATCCAAATATTTCAGATTTGCATTGAATTTGATCCATAGTCATTAGACACCAATTAAGCAAGATAAGCCATATCAAGCCTTTTTCGGTTATTTGATGTCTTAGCATAATATTTATTACTAGCGGAACCCGTTGCACCGGAGAAAGTACTACCTATTGCATGACGTCGAATGAAAAAAAACGGCCTATAGTTACCGTGTTGGCGAATGTTTTGAATTATTAAAAAAAAAAAAAAAAAAAAAAAAAGTGGCCGCATAGGGTGGGATCGAACGCTGAAACAGTCGATCATGAAAACTGCCTTCTTAACCACTGTGCCAAAGTTTCGACTTAAAAATAAATGTGAAAATAGGCCAAGTCATAGGTAGAATGAAAAAGAACGTAATCTGATATTCGCGGAAAATCATCGAAGTGAACGGGAGCGGTCAGTAAGTCTTTGCGTATTGCTTAATATTATGTTGTAAATTAATACCAGGCAAATAATAAATAAGAACGGAGCCTTTTGTGAAAATTAAACTGTGTTTATTAGTTCCCGGTGTCGATGAGTAGAGTGACAGTACAGAATTGTTAGGGAGAAAAGTTTTTGCTACAACCTATATGGAGTTGGTTTTTTGGAGAGACGTGGATGGCAGGCCAAATGTAATATTTAGTGTTAGCTGGGAATAAAGAATAACAGATATACTAAAACACGCTCGAGTGAATAAGTGTAATGTAATGGTGAGTTTAGTAACCTGAGATGCATGTGGTTATTTTCCTATTCTCTGAGAAGGTGCAGGGACGAATCGTCTCTACTTTATATATTAGATAAATGATGAATTCTATAGATTAATCAAACACTGGTTGCTATTTTACCCATCGAAAAGGGGAATTGGGGGCTCATCCCTAGTATTAGTGTATACATGATTGCAGTAGCTTAAACAAACCATACAGGTATTCTATCAAATTCAACACTTTTTGGGGAGAGAAGAAAAACGTCATATCTTGGCCAATAATTGATGTATTCTCAAAATTCAAAGTGCATCTCTTAGAGCAGGTGTTCTCAACCTGGGGTTTGCGAACCCCCAGGGGTTCAAAACAAGATTTCTAGAGGTACTTAGATGGCTGATGAACGAAGTATTTTAAATAGTAATAGTTGCAGATTATGAAATTCAGTGCCTGTGCCTTCATAAACTTGTTTTTATTATTGGTTTAAAAAAACATAATATATAAGTAATAATTCAAAAAGTACATCATGCATAAATGTAAATCTAATGTGAACAAGCATCTTGCTGCTCATCTCCCCAATAAGGCTGCCCCCCCCCCCCCCCCCCAAGAAAATCTGACTCCTATCACAGTAGCCCCTGACACTTTGGGGGGTGGGGTAAAAAAAAGTAAATATATATATATTTATTTATTTATACATACATGTACTTAATCTGTGACACTGGCATGTCGATGTTATCGATCAACAGCTGTTAAAAGCTGAGATCTCATCAGGCAGAATAATAATCTGATCCTTCCCGTAGGTCATATTTGGAAAGAAGCTGTTGAAGCTGTTGATCGATAACATCGACATGCCAGTGTCGCAGATTATGTACATGTATGTATGAATAAAAATAATCATATATATATATATAAGCTCTATTTGATATTGAGCACTCTTTATAAGCCCGTTAAAATCTTTTGGATTTTTATCCTGTGGATGTTTACCTTACCTGGATTACTATATATATATATATATATATATATATAATATGGTTCTGAAATGAAAGAATATCAAAATATTATCAAATTTGTTTTGAACACTCTGTACACTATGAACATTACTTTTTTTCCCCCTACAATCCTTATTTATTTGAGAGGTACTTCAAAAACGCTTACTCATATAAGATGCACTTGATAAACTCTAAAAGAACAAGTCGTTAGGATCCTTATAATAAAGCCCAACTGTGTCAGGGTTAGGCTCAGGGCTTAAAATAACTGAGTGTTGGTTATTTAGCAAATTGATGATGAAAATATTAAGCCTAATAATCCAATTGATGGGGATGGGGACAATAGTGGGGGATCAATATAATCCAAACTACAGTCAACTCAAAATGGAAATTTAGTAAAGATAATTTTTATTGGAACAATATCTTTACATACAAATAACTAAAAGAATACACGTCCAAGGACAGATAAAATTAATCCCCCCCCCGAACAGAACAGTTTTGCACCACTTTTATGTCTTCTTACGAAGATTTAAATCAAGATATAATGATACTAAACCGTATGTCTAGAATCTGTATTCAAATTTTGATCAAAATCTATTAAATCCATTTTGATTCTAATTTTAAGGGGTCTTAAGAAGAGATTGAAATCTTGCTGAATTGATTTACTTTAAAATAGTAAAAAAAACCCTGAAATTTAGGGAATATTTATTAATTGATATCTAATACCTATTGTTAAAATTTCATTAAAATTGGAGGTATCTGAATTTTTACAAAAGGGGCTTCCACACCCTTTATACACCCTTTGCATAAAACTAAATTAAACTAAATATAACCCACATTACTCACAATTACGCCTAGCAACTGTGTTCCAGAATCCATAATGATCGGTTAACTAGTTTAGGTGTAAATCTTGTACATACAAATATATAAACATGAAGTATTGTTGTCACATCTGGGCTGGTGCACCATCCATTAATCTCTCCCTCTTAGACAAGGTCCAAAAAAGAATCGCTGATCTAAAAGGTCCCTCACTATCCACCAAGCTCCAGCCCCTGTCCCATTGCTGCAATGTTGCATCTTTGTGCTTGTTTTACAAGTACTTCAATGGAATGTGCTCCGATGAACTTGCTGCTCTGGTCCCCTGTCTACGTAAATACACCTGACCAACTCTACAATCAGTTAAATCCCATCTATCTACTGTGAAGGTCCCAAGATGCCGGAGAGCTTTCTACTCTAATTGCTTCTTTGCTCGAACTGCCAGCTTATGGAACTCCCTTCCTGTTTCCCTGACTGTACCGACATGTATAAACTTAAATGTAATGTAAACAAACATCTCGCTGCACAGCTCCCTTCTTAGAATGCCCCCTTTAATTTCTGGCACCTAATCCACAGTAGCCCCTTACGTCTCAGGTGTCTGGGGTGAACTCAATTAAAAAATAAAATATATATTCACACATACCTAACTTTATATAAATAGAGATATTGCCGTTATAATATTATCTGTGATGATTTGTCAGTCTTGTTTGAATTGTAATTTAATAAGAAAAGGATTTGAAGTGCTTCTGCTGTTTCACAATGACATGTTAGGCCTCTATTAAAATAGAAATAGCTAAAGAAACGTATAAACTTTGTTGTAGAATTTGGTATATTCGGACTACTGTTCTCATCTTGGGTGTTTTTATCACAACGTTTCGGCCGATGTAACCTCCGATTTTCTTCAGGAATCTTTCTGTCGAACTCGAGAATCTGGACGGAATTTCGAACGGAACCCTTTATTAAATCCACAGGGGTAGCATGCTCTCGTTCCATCTGCCATGACTGGGAAGAACTCTTTAGTAATTCGCAATTCTTTGTATCGCCTGCACTGAGGATTGAACCTTCAACCTTCAGATGACTATCACTTAGAACTGAATTTTACTTAGTACTATATTCACTGCACCACGGTAGATGGAACGAGAGCATGCTACCACCGTGGATTTAATAAAGGGTTCCGTTCGAAATTCCCGAGTTCGACAGAAAGATTTCCGAGTTCGACAGGGTACACTTGAAGAAGGTCAAAGGTTACATCGGCCGAAACGTTGTGATAAAAAAAAAAAAAAATGAGAACAGTAGTCCGAATATACCAAATTCTACAAATTATCAACCCTCATCTAAAAAATTACGAAACAAACTTTGTTGTGTATTTACGTGGTAGCTGAAAAGAAGATTATACAAGTATTTATTAAATTAAAAATGAAAAAACGATTTTATCTATGTGTTGCCATTTCGTAAGCTGAAATGTCTACCTAAACGTAAGATCATTTTGTTTTTGTTTCTTTTTCTTATAATTTAATAAATACTGGATGAATTTGCGTAATTTTTTCTGGATAATCTTATTTTCAGCTAACACGGAAGTACATAGCAAAGTTTATACATTTCTTTAAGCATTTTAATGTCATTGTGAAACTACAGAAGCACCGGATTTGGTGTGAGTAATATGTTCTCCTTTGGTGGATCAGATGGCTTTGGCAAGAGTAATTTTCTATAGAGTCAAGTTAAGTGATACGACATTGGCTGCTGTAAATGTTATTTTAGACAATTAAAATAAATCACAAGGGAACAGAACATACAATTGTCAGCTCTTTCAATGCAATGACAAGTGCTTTTGTTTGTTTGTTTGTTTGTTTGTTTGTTTGTTTGTTTGTTTGTTTGTTAGGGCTAAATTTATACAAAAAAAAAAAAACGTGTCAGCCAGTCAACAATTAACAGATCTACACAGTTTTTTTTAATATGACATACATATTTGATTTAAGTAAACGTTTTCAAAGCAGATATGTTGTATTTAAAAGTAATTCCTGATTTATATATATATATATATATATATATATATATATATAAATTGTTGTTGTTGGCATCCGTCAGTCGCAATGACTATGGATCAGCGCCGTATTGAGATGTTGTTTGTGTGCATCTCTTTGTGTGACTGTAGAGACCAATTCTTGATTTGCATGGTCTACTACAGTGTTGACATACGAAGGCTGTTGTGTAATGTGTCACCTCGGCTTGTTGGTCTGCCTATAGGCTCGCTCTTCTCCTAGCTCTCTTTGCAACATTTTCATCATAGCGGGTCTTCTCACTGATGATCATTCCCTGGCGTATCTGTTTCCTCCAGGCAGGTGTTATATCCACATATTTTGCCCCATAAAGCATAAAAAAGGAACAGGGAACTTGTTGGCACATGTTCCCCTATGCATAAAGAAAAAGGGTGCAGATGGGCAACAATTGTCAAAAGGGATTAACAGGAAGTTCGACAGACAGGCTTTCATAATTCAGCCCACACATTTGCGGGGGCGGAGGATTCAACCAATCAAATGGGAAAATACTGTTGCTATGCAAATGTAATACCCAAGAAGCGGGAAAATGGAGAGAGAAAGAAACTGAAATAAAAAGTTTGTCGAGCAGCGTCAAGAACAGACGTATATTTTTGACTGGCAGCTCACCAAGCAGCCATGGCAAATAATTATTCCAAAATAGGAAAAGTTAATTCGAAAATTAACGGCTGAAAACACCACGAGGTATAACCCTGAATTTACCGGACAAAAAAAAAAAACCCCCAAAAAACAATATAGCTCCGTTAAGAACGAACCACAGAATCTAAAATTCTGTTAAAATATCCTTCCCTCCACCGTCAAACCAAAAAGGTATGTGTTTACAACATAAGGACAAAAACAAAACAAAAATACCATATTAATTCGTCCTAAGATTGAACTTCCATATTGTTATATATTGTCGTGTTAAATGATCTCATTCAATCGTTCACCGCGATTTTAACACATTTACTTTCATATCTCGATCTCCCATGGGAGGAGAAGGACTTCTCATTTGTTTTCCTCGAATTACGTAAGGAAAAAGACTTTCCTATTTTCATTTTCCATAAAGGCTATAAGCCTTCTTAATTGCTATATTTGGACTTTTAATTCTTATCCTGACTGATCAACTTTCTCGGAATAACTAAAACCAGCCTCTTCTAAGAACTCCGTTTGTGCAGAAAGAATATCAGTTGATCTTTTGAAAAAAATAAATACTTGTTATGTATTGTTAATTTGTCTTAGTTGTTTTATACAAATATATGATTATAATTTGTGATACGATGTGTTATTCATTTTTATGGAGTATGGGTTGTTTCCCTTTCATCGGGTTTTCAACCTTTTCACATTCTTACATTCGTGGCTGAATTACGTTTATGTAACGTTCAGTGTCCTAGTACCACAATTATAACACTGGTCTGTCAGCTGCAGAGGCTTTTCATGTATTAATGTCAATTGAGCAAGCCTTCATATCTTACTTGCAGACATACTTGAAGCGAAGATGGGGACGACCCCTTTTTCTTGAGCCTGAGGCAAGCTCGCTGTAAAGAAGATCTTTAGGGATACGCCCATCATCCATCCATCATATATATATATATATAAAATAAAATGTAGTAACATGAAATTACATAATCATCGATGCAATAATTTATTTCAACCTTGTGGTATTGTCAAGCATCCAATTTAGATGATCACATTTTTTAAACTGAAAAAAAAGGGAAATTCACACTCGACTATTCAAATTAGAGAGAGAGAGGGAGTGACAACCTATTTAATACATATTTAGAGAGAGGGGGAAATTTGAAGCATATTTAATCTATAATTATGTAGGGAGGGGGGAATTACATAATTTATGACAGAGAGGGAAGAGGAGGCCATATATATAAATAGAAATTGTAAAAGTAGGCAGGGGGGGGGGTATTTAATGTCTCTCAAGAAATCAGGTCGTGTCAAAAATCACCAGTTCTCACCTTGCCCCTGCCATTTGGAAAATGTCATCTACAGTCTGGCGAGTAAAAGTATATTGAGGTTGGGGAGGGACCTAAGAAAAGATTTGAAAATAGATACTAGACATCCAATATATATATATATATATATATATATATATATATATATATATATATATTATTTCTTGACTTTGGTTGATAATCATGACAAACGGTAAAAACGTTTTATTTTATTTTATTTATTTATAACTTGAAAATTGAAAATTATAGAAATTCTAAAAAATAAGCATAAAAATGGTTCGGGCTGGGAGCAGAAGTAGACAGTAGTCGAGTCCTGGTAATGCGAGGCACGCCTGCTATTAATTCTATAATTTTTATTGTGAAAATGCTCTCTTCTTTTCCTAACAGACCCTTTCCCACAGAAGAGACGTTGCTAGTCTCTCTCTACTCTATCGTTATTTCCATAGAAGGTGCTCGACTGAGTTCCAATCTCTAGTTACTTTTTGTGAGACATTCACAGCAAGAACGTGTCTTTGCTATCAGAATGAAGAAAAACTAACTTCCTGAGTATGTAGCCCGATGATCTCCCTCGTGGTCGCACTATGATAAAACAACGCAAGACGAATTGTTTGTATAAGTCAATTGAGATCGGGATGCGTGTGTGATATCGTCAGCGCGAAAAGAGGTTGCCCAGACGTTGTCTGTGGATAGCTGTCTCGTCGCTTTCTCGGTCCGATCCGCTCTCGGCTGAGGTTTAATTCCAAATAGAATGTCATCTCTCAGAGTCATCAACTCGTTAACTCTCGTTAACTTTTGTCAGTTACCTACAGGAAAAACACAAACTCATATACATTGTGTATAAATCAGTTGAAACTTTGAGTGTGTGTGACACTATTGCAGACTGTCGAGGCCCACATTGTCGTTACTCAAGTCGTCAGTTCATTTCTTCATCTGTTAAGGCTCTGTCCGATCTCCCCTTGCCTGATCTCCCCTTGCCTGAAGTTGAATACAAACTGAATGTCTTCCCTCTGAGTCTCCAACTCGTCAACTCTGATCTTTTGTCAGCCACCGTCAAGCCCTTGCCCTCTGAACAACCTAACCTGACCACACCCGCATTTTCTTTTGTGTGCGTTAATGAGTCACTTTCTATCCTTGTTCGGGGCCTCGGCTCTTGCGGCGTCCATAGTACCGCAAGTGCGCATAGCGTCAGGCAGAATTTCCGTGAACAGAGTTTCTTCACAAGGGACACATTGCCACGGGACTGCTTCCCCACAGATTACAACTTAGTTGTCTTCAAAGCCAATGTCAACAGATTCCTATAAAGAACCGCCTCCATAAGTATTCGAACTTGCTCCTGATAATCATTCGATCTTATTAACCTTTAACGGTGCTGATATCAAACATGTACAAGTTTCCGAGAACTTTGGGTCGGCAGCGTTCGGGCATGTTACATAAACACCCGAGAGATGCCGAGGCGAATGTTGACAGGCGATAACTTCGATATGTTGGTGAGTCGTATTTTTCAGTTTTATTCTCAAGAAAGATAGCAAATAACTAAAAAAAACACGAACAAAACAGCGAAAGCATTGTTGATAAATAATTTTTTTTAACAAAACAATGCTAAACAACTATTAATAAACACATTTTTATTATGTTTTTTTTTTCATTTTTTTTTTTTGTATTTAGTTGTTAAAAAGTAGTTTTTTTTGTGTTTCTTAAAACTGAAAAAGGATTTTTTGTGGGAGGCTTTTTTGACATTGTCTTTTTTAATCAGTCGTGTTAGGGTTAAACAGAGACTCGTCTATCTCAACCGTATGTCCTGGGCCCCTGATCTGACGAGGATTTTGTAACAAATGGTCTTCGCAGACCTCCTTAAAAAATTATTCTGATCGGTCTGCATGGTTGGTGATTCAACGCCGCATTCCTTCCATGTCGTCTGACAGCTGATTGGCCTTGATAAGTGGTTACCATTTAGTAAAAAAAAAAGGGGGGTATGTAAGTAAATTGTTTTCACATAAATCACGATGGGAAAAACTGTTTTATTTCATATTTATATAAAATTCATTTTATTTTTTATTTCCGATTCACTGAAGCAAATCTCTGACGCGAAATGATGATTCACTGATTAATGACACATTTATACAAACTCGCATTTGTTAGTGAATAGAAACTCCATGAGGAACGACAACTCTTGTGCGGGTTTTATAAATCTCTGCCACTTTTATGGTCGTTTTTCTAAACAAGATTTGAATTCCAATCCGGAAATCCCAAGGCTTGCTTCTGATTGCTTCCTTCTCACGGAAGAATATCTTTTCTTTCCAAAAGAAGTCTCCAGAAATTGAATGGAAGAAGACGACGTCCGTCCGTTATAAACAATCAGCTCGATTCCAATGGAATCTGGTCCGTTGAAGAGGTTTTCAAATCAACTGCAGGACAATTCCATTCCTGATGCTTCTGGGAATCGGTTTGTCAGAGAGAAAAAAACAAAGTCACTCAGTTCTATAGATAATGGTTACTTTCAAAACAAGGACGAACAGACCAAATAGATTTTGAAAAGAATGTAGACTTGTTCTTGACTGTTGAATTGGAGGGGGGGGGGGCTCATTATCAAAGTCTACTGTGGAATATATATATATATATATGGGAAGAGAAGGATGAAAGTAATCCGACGTGATGGAAAAATGAAAAAGGAAAACCAAAAAATGGATGTTTTTTATGTGTACATCAACGTTTCGTCTTTATTTATAAGACTTCATCAGGATATATATATATATATATATATATATATATATATATAATGTATGTATGTGTGTGTGTATAAAGTTGTCGGATTTTCCAAGTAAGACCTAATAACATTTAAGCTGTCAAATCAAACTTTGTTTCTGACTAGCCAATATTCATTTGTTGTTGTTATACTGTGTTATTGGCAATACAATTTTGCTACAATTCTGTTCAAAGATTACATAGTCCGGCCCAGACAATCTATATCATGAGACATTTTTAACTAATCACCGATAAAAACCACATTTTTATTTTTAATTGGAGGATATAAAAAGTTTTCTCCCAGACAATTAACAATTTCTTTCTTTTTCTGTTTAAGTTTAAAAAATGAATGAACAAATAAAAATTTAAATCTAAAATTACTTTACTGCATCCTGCTAGATACAGCAATAATATATATAAATATATATATATATATATATAATTTCCACTTGTGAAAAAGAAGGAAAGGAAGTCTGCAGTTGTAATTTTCGCTTTCTTTCTCTTCCTTGTGTTGTCTTTGGCTGAAAGAGGCAAAGAATGAGAAAGTAAAAAGAGAGAGGGGGAAGGAAAACGGGAAGACAAAAAAAATGCCACCTGTTATGGTTTTTAGTAACATTCGATTGAGAGAGATTGAGAGAGAGAGAGAGGGAGAGAGAGAGAGAGAGGGAGAGAGAGAGTGGATGGATGGATGGATTTGTTGGCTCAATCGATTAGCATGTTGTACTTAAAGGTAGAGGTTATGAGTTCAAACCCAACCCAGGTTATAATTATTATTTTGATTTTGTCCTAAAATGAAACATTTCAAATTACAAAATTATGCAGATTTGTTTCGTTTTTTATTTTATTTTATTTTATTTTTTCCTTGAATTTATCTACTTTGTAGAACGTATTCACGCCGGGTTTCCTTGCTAATATATATATATATATATATATATATATATATATATATATATATATATATATATTACAATTATGTGCTGATATCGGGGGTGGGTTCTAGGGCAATTGGTGTTTAGATACTACCCCTTCATCGGCAACTGGTCTAAACTAAACTGCTTAGACCAACTGATGGGGAAGAGGTAGTATCCAAACATCTATTGTCCTGGAAACCGCCAATATGAATAGTTGATCAACACATCATTTTCTGATATTATAAATATATTATGCTCTCATTTACATAGTTCAGCACTATAATTATTTCTTCATTTCTATTAAATGATAATCGATCTTAGCATGTCTTTAACTGTCAATCATGTATTTATAAAATTATCTACCTTTGGTTTTTAGAAATCTTTAATTTGAAAAATCTACCGAACAGAAGTTGTAAGAATTCCTTCTGATAATTTCTTAGTTTTCTGGAAATTTTAATTTTGAATTTTCTGAGAATCAAGTTAGACTGTGATCATCTTCATTTCACTATTGACGTTCCTTGAACGTTTCCTGAACGTTTTCTGCAAACTTCTCTGCATGAATTCTCGCCTTAATATTCTATGGTTTTCATTTGGCAAAGCATTCTGAAGACAGGTATACATGTGGCTAATTGAATTCATTCAAGTATCCTCTGAATTTTTCCAGAAACGTGTGCAAGTTTATTTCTTTTTGTTCCGAAATTGACATTAAATCAGAGTATGATATGAATCTGATCTGGTATTTTATTTATTCCAAAATTTAAAATAACTTTAAATATTGAATATTGAGCTTCATTTTGCTTTAGAAATTGATTCTCATGCGAATCGCTCTAAACAATATGAAGTAATTGTTTATTTATATTATCACACACACACACACACGCATATATATATATATATATATATATAAATAAAAATGAAAGAATAAAATGAGAAATTAATCTAACTTTATTACATATCAAAGTTCAAGCAAAAAGTACTGTAAAGTCTTTTAATCTATGGATTTTCAAAGAAAATCTTCTCCTTAGAGAACTATTACTGCAATGACATCACTGTGAGTAAAAAATTTCGCTTTGAAAATATATAAAAATATATAAAACATAAAATATAACGGTAAAAAACACAATTTTATGTTAAGATACCCCATGAAGGTATGGGCTGATTTGATGTTAAATCTTTAAAATTTATCCAAATCAAAAGGTTTTTAAAGCAACGGTCCAGGTAGTGGACATTAATTCAAAATCAAAAAATAAAAAATTTATGCATTCAGTGGATGACAGTTAAGAAAAGTCCAGCATGAAATGTAAGTAAAGTAAGTAAGTAAAATTAAAATGGTCAAATAGTCAAATAGAAAAATAGAAAATGCAGAATATATATATATATATATATATATAAAATTATTTTTAAAAAGCCAATAACGATTATCTTATTTCTTTAAAATAAATTTTTATTTACCGTAAAAATATGAGCAAGCTTTCGATCTAAACACATCATTCTCAAGCGATTTCTCTTTTTATAAATCTTTTTTTTTTTTTGTCCTTCGGAGATAAAATCTCTCTTGGTTATAGTAGTCCGTTCAGATGTTTGTCGGACAATTAGCAGATCTTTATTGGCGTCGCACGTGGGCTACGTGTTGAGTTGAGAAATAGTATGTTTACACCTTTTAGAATATCGTTTCATATCAGAATCTAAAAAAAAATTTTAAATGTCAAAAACGATAAAATATTTTTCTTTAAAATAAATGTTTATTTACCTTAAAGATATGAGCAAACTTTCGATTTCAACAGATCTTTCTCAAACGATTTTTCTTTTCATAAATCATTTTTTTTTGTCCTTCGGAGATAAAATCTCTCTTGCTTATAGTAGTCCGTTCAAATGTTACTCAGACAATGTGAAAATCTTTATTAGTGTCGCATGTAGGCTACGTGTTGAGTTATATATATATTGTAAATAACTTATGATTTTATTAGCTATCTTTTAGTTAACTTATCACATAAATCCAATGATAGACACACATCTTCTTGTCTCAACCGCTATCTTGGTTTTCCCAGTCAATAATCAACAACAACATGCACTCTAAGAACTTGTCCTAAAAGAACAAGACTCTTTTTATCTTGATACAAAGGGAGATAACTTAACACTATCTGCATACAAATGGCACAACCACCTTAAACAAAAGAAGTTACTGTTTCACATCACGCTTACTCAAATAAGTATAATATGATAACAAATAAAAATAATTTGTATTACTTCAGACGATGACTCATGTTAATTGGTGTCCATATTTGAAAAATTATAAATAAATAATTTAAACCTTTGACGTGTACTCAAAAAAAATTGTTTGATTGATTTGTAGAGCTTTGTTTTCAATTGCATCCTCGGGCAATCCTGACAAATATAGTATCTAAGATATAAAGTTATTGTGTCGGATTTTCAAAGTCACACCCAAATAGCATTTAAGCTTTCAAATCGAAATTTGCTTCTGACTAGCTAATTTTCATTTGTTATTGTAGCACCATGTTATTGGCAATATAGTAACAAACTCAGCTACAATTTATTTTTTAAAGTTGCTTAGTCCGGCCCAGAAAACTGCTAATATGAAATATTTTTAAATAATCACCTAAAAATAAAAGTCAGCAATCAGGAATAACTCATTTTTGAATTGAAGAATATAATAGTTGTCTACCTTAATCTTGCTTAAGTTACAATTTAAAATAACAGCATTTTTTTTTGCTTTGAGTTGATATGTCGAAACCCAACAATAGACTGGTATTTCAGCTAGTTTCAGATGAAAATAATTTGACACATGCCATGACGTCACAATAAAATCCAATTTGCCGCATCCATGATATTCCGTGGTCGACGTTCAACCGCAACTGCAGTATCTTCCAAACTTGTCAAAAGACAGGCAGAGATAGAGACGCCATCTTCTTGCAACCAGACGAAATAGACAATACACATATTTTCTTGCGTAAAGTCGAGAAACGTAATCCAAGGAATAATCGTAATCTTTCGCTTGAAGCTTCTTCAAGCGGAGGTTTTGCGTCAAAATCAAATTACCCAATCTGCATAGAGATCATTCACGGATTTGATTTATACAAAATGTTGATGGCTAATCGGTTCTATGACTTTGGTTTTCTTTCATCTATTATACAAATATTGTTTCTTGGAAGAACAAAAAACGCGATGGTGAATCTCTTTTCAGCTGACAAATGACATAAGACACTAAGTTAGGTATGTATATATGTTTATTTATTTGTATGTACAGGATTCACTCCTAAACTAATTAACCGGTCATTATGACTTTTGGAACACAGCTGCTAGGCATAAGGGCTCCACATGTGGGCTATATTTAGTTTAATTTAGTTTTATGCAAGGGGGTATAAAGAATGGAAGACTTTGTTAAAATTCAGATATTTCCGATTTTTGCGAAATTTTAACAATATGTATTAGACATCAATTAATAAATATTCCCCAAATAGTCGTACGACACCGGTTCAGCAAGATTCCCTGAATTTCAATTTCTTAAAACCCCTTAAGCTTAAGCCTGAAATTTGAGACATTTTCTAGAATCAAAATCATGCAATAGATTTTGATCAAAATTGGAATAAGCATTCTAGACATAAGGTTTAGTATCATTATATCTTGATTTTAATCTTCATAAGTTGACATAAAAGTGTTGCACAACTGTTTTGTTTGGGGAATTAATTTTACCCATCGTGGGACGGGTATTCTTATATATTGAAAATAAAATTTCGATGGCAAACTGTAGATTATTCGCCACATGTATTGAAGGATAAAATAGATGTTTTTTGTTTTTTTTAAATATTCAATAGTAAGTCAGGGTTTTTTTTGTGTAAATCTGAAGATCCATTCGTCTATAAGTTCAGACTTTGTAATTACCAATGCTCTGATTGTATGGCTATGAAGAAACAGCTGTTATTTTTTTAAATAAAAATCAATTTTTCTTGATAGAAGACCTTATTTTTGTTGGAAAATATCTCAATTTATATATGTATGTGTATATATATATATATATATATATATATATATATATATATATATATATATAGGGTGATTCATAAGTCACCTAGCTATTTATTTTTGAAATTCTAAAGTTAAAAAATACGGTAATACAAAACAGAATATTTATTCAACAAATTAATTTATGTGAGTTTTTTTAACAGCAAATTTTCAAAATTTCCACCTTCGTTCTGCATGCATAGCTCCATTTTTTTTTGCAAGGAATTTACGACTCTTTGTAGCATTTTTGATTGATTATGAAATAAATATATTTAGAAACAAATATATAAACGAACAAATTTAAAATAACAAATAGCAGTAATTAGAGAGTAAGATAACAATTATGAAAAGTTCATAGTATGTTAGTGCTTCATATGGTAATCATTTTAAATAGCTAAGTGAAGTGACTTATGAATCACCCTGTGTGTATGTATGTATGTATGTATGTATATATATATATATATATAAGTTTAGAGCCGATGAAGATTAAATTTGGACAGTATAAGGAGATGTATGTAGAACAGGAAACTTCGATGGTATAGCCATGTTGAAAGAATAGATAGGGATTCTTGTGTTAGAGGATGTAGAACAATTTAGGTAGCAGGTTCAGTTCACAGGGGAAGGCTGAGGAAAACATGAGGAAGTGATAAAAATGGACTTGAAAGAAAGAGGGATGAATAAAGTTCTGGCGATAGATATGTTAGTTTGGAAGTCAATTTCTAAAAGCTGTCCAACACATGCCAGCATGTAAAATGGACGTTAAATTAGATTTTTTAAAGGCGACTTTAGAATCATTTTTTTTTTCAACTGAATTCCTATCTCTGAGAGTTTGAATCTTTCGCTGACCGCTACCAAGAATTTAGGCTAAGTGATTGGAATACATTTAATGCTGAAACAAATAGAATTCTCAAAAAATGAATTACAAAGTGAATATTATTATCTATATGTTAATATGATAGCGTGTGTGTTCGTGTGTCACACTTACATCAAAAGCTCTGTGCATGCGTGCCGCACCTAGATTTGAGAATGCATTCAAGTCACCTAATTTTCGTAATATTTTCAAGTATTTCCATTTGGCGCAACAGTTAGCGACATAGGATTTTGACGTCGGCCTGACTGGTTTATAGTTCGATCCTAACCAACCTCTAAGATTTTTTTTTTCTACATCGAAGTGGGGGGGGGGGGGGGGGGGGCTTAGGGAATGGACGACCGGGAAGACACACATTAATACGATAGCGTGTGTGTTATTTTGTGTGTCACGCTTACATTAAAAGCAACGACCTTCTGAAACTTTGTATGCTACTCATGAATTGGAGCCAAATTTAATTTAATCTAAAGTATTTACGAAGTAAGGTTCAGTCATCAAAATCGGAATTAGTCGATCAATCAAATCGAGAAAAAAGTCTGACGGATGGACACGAAACCGCTAGGAACAAGATAATTAGTATTGAAAACATAAATTCGTGTAATTTAAACGGTTCCTGCTAGTTATTATTATTATTATTATTTGTTTGTTATGACTCTTTTGGCATCTCCCCTGTAACTATCTTCTCAATTCAACTGTTAAAAAAAAAATTAAACTCTTAATACAGTATCTATATCCAGATCAAATTCTGTTATATATTTCATTTGACAACTCCCCAAAAGTGCCCCTTCAATTTCTCCCATCCCACCACTTTCTCTGAATTCATCTAACCTCATCTGAAACTGATTCACGCTATTGCTGTTCTTAATCCGATCTGACAACTTATTCCAAAAACATATTACTCTGTGAGCAAAAAAACTTAACTGGTTAACAGATCTAGTTTTTGAAAACTGTCTTGACAATATTGATTTAAATTATATTCTCAATAAAAATATACATATCGATATTCATTCAAATAGTTCTCAGTATAATAATTAAATGGGGTGTAGATCCAAAGAGTTCTCAATAGTAATAAAAATTGGGTCAAACAATTCTCAAACACTAAAAGATGCCGATTCAAATAAAGTTATCAATAAAATAAAAATGGGGTGTTGACACAAAGAAATTATCAATAAAAAAAATGGGGTGTTGACCCAAAGAAATTATCAATTAAAAAAATGGGGTGTTGAACCAAAAAAATTATCAATTAAAAAAATGGGGTGTTGAACCAAAAAAATTATCAATAAAAAAAATGGGGTATTGAAACAAAGAAATTATCAATAAAAAATGGGGTATTGAAACAAAGAAATTATCAATAAAAAAATGGGGTGTTGACCCAAAGAAATTATCAATAAAAAAAATGGGGGGTTGAACCAAAGAAATTATCAAAAAAAAAAGTGGTATTGACTCAAAGAAATTATCAATAAAAAAAAATGGGGTGTTGAACTAAAGAAATTATCAATAAAAAAGAAATGGGGTTTTGACCCAAAGAAATGGGGTGTTGACCCAAAGAAATTATCAATAAAAAAAATTGGGTGTTGACCAAAGAAATTATCAATAAAAAAAATGGGCTATTTTGTTTTCAATTTTTAAAAAATGGGGTGTTGATCCAAATAAAGTTATCAATTAAAAGAAATTAGGTGTTGATCCCAGTAGTTTTCAATAATAAAAAAAGTGTCTTTATTCAAATAGTTTTCAAACAATAAAAAACGAGGTGCTGTTCCAAATAGATCTCAATAAACAAAGTAAATAAAATAAAAGTTTTCGATAAAAAAAAAATGAATAGGGGTGTTCATTCAAATAAAGTTATTAAAAAGAAAATGGGGTGTTGATATAAACCATTTTGAATTAAGGATAATTTGGTCTTGAATTAAATAGTTCTCCAGCAATAAAAGATAGGATGCTTATCCAAATAGATTTCAATAAATAAATAATTAAATATTATATAATTAAATAAATAAATAAATTGGGTGTTGCTCCTAATAGTTTTTAAAAAAAAATGAATGGGGTTTTGATCCAAATAAAGTTATTAATTAAAAAAATAGGTGTTGATCAAGGCGATCCATAATACAGGCCTGAACAACATGCGACTGGGGTCCACGACTGGGGAAGGACATGAGAAGACCAAAATTACTACTAAATAATAATTACAGAGAAAAGTTTTAGTAAGAAAATGTCCAGTAATTTTAGCAATTATACATATTATTATGAAGTAGCTTACAATAATTAATTTCTATCAAATCAAATGTAAAAAGTACAAAAATATAAAAGAACTAAATTCACAAAAAATCACTTTATTCACCATGAATTAGACACATTTTTGATATTTCAAAAATCATGAGTCAATTTGTTTATATTGACTACTTTATTACAGAAAATATAATGACATAATACAATCAGAAAGCAAATTCAACAATTTCTAAAATCAAATACTTTATGAACAAAATAATGTTCAGAGAAATAATTTTGATAATTTTTACATTTGCTGTTTGTTACATATACAATTTGTTTTTTACAGAAGATGAAGAAAATTCTTATTTCTTCATGATAACAGATAATACATATTATACACAGTCTTAATAATAAAGTCAACTTACATTAACAAGAACATAAAACCAATAAAATATATGTAAAAAAGGGGGAAATGTAAAACATATCTTTTAACTGCTTGGAAAATTCTGTATTTAGTTCTTTTATATTTTTGTACTTTTTACATTTGATTTGATAGAAATAAATCAATAATTGTAAGCTGCTTTCTAATGATATGTTTAGTTGCTAATTACTGGACATTACAAATGAAATTTCTTATTAAAACTTTTCTCTGTAATTATTATTTAGTAGTAATTTTGGTCTTCACATGTCTGCCCCCAGTCGTGGACCTCACTTGCATGTTTGCCAGGTCTGTATTATGAATCGCCTTGGTGTTGATCCAAACAATTCTCAATTTAAAAATATTGTTATCAAACAATAAAAAAAAAAAAAAAATAGGATGCTTATCCAAATGGCTTTCAATAAATAAATAAAATAAATAAATGGTGTGTGGATCCTAATAAAGTTTTCAATCAAAACAATGCTAAAACACTAAGGGAAATTATTATAACTTTCTTATTATTATCAGGCATGACAGATTGTTGTCTAAAGCTGTAAAACATCCTATTGTCTGCAATTCTTCGATGCTGCCATCTCTGGCAAAGAAACGTCTAAAAGATGAATAATGATTTTGTCTGTCATGGGTCAGCGAGCCTGTCAGCTTAAACCTATTAATTGAACCAATGACAATGAAGGGTAACAAGTTCAGATCATTGTACGCAATTGATCTATTTAATCTGTTTTTACTAGCCAAGGTCAGTTGTGTAACGGGCAAATGGAAATCTGGCTGGGACTGATAGCCAATTGAGCAAGCAGAATCTTTTCGTTAACATTCAATATCCATTGGAATTACCTCGTCTTCGGAGAAATACATTTTCTTTTTTTATTGCTTTCTGAGGGATTTATTTTAATGGAAACCACTTTTGCCTGAACATACGAGCTTGATCACTCGTTTCTTTCTTTCTCCATTTCTTTCTCCATTTCTGTCTCACGTTTCTTTCTTTGTCCTTTTTTGTCACGTGTTTCTTTGTCCCTTTCTGTCACGTGTTTCTTTGTCCCTTTCTGTCACGTGTTTCTTTGTATCTTTCTGTCACGCGTTTCTCTGCCCCTTTCTGTCACACGTTTCTCTGTCCCTTTCTGTCACGCGTTTCTCTGCCCCTTTCTGTCACGCGTTTCTCTGCCCCTTTCTGTCACGCGTTTCTCTGCCCCTTTCTGTCAAGCGTTTCTCTGCTCCTTTCTGTCACACAGATTTTTATCCCTTTCTCCCATGCGTTTCTTTTTCTCTTTCTGTTATTTTTCAACCTATACATGTATTATTATTATTATTATTATTATTAGTAGTAGTAGTAATAGCAGCAGTAGTAGTAGTAACAGCAATAGTTTTAGAATGCCCCACCGCCATGGCACACACTGTATACCAAGAGTGGTTAATGCTCAAATTTGAATTCTTTTTCTAACAGTTTTGGAGCCGTTTATATGTATATTTTTAGTATTAGTAATAAGAGTAATAGTATTAACATTTTTCCACCCCCACATTACACACCCAGGATCTCAAGTGCTATTCATGCTAAATTTAGTGCAATTCTGCCCAGTACTTTTGGTATCTCAAAGTGTTTAAGTACTAGGAGTAGCAACATTTAGAGTAGTATAATTTTGACTCTTTGACTCATTCAACATACAAAGGGATTTTTATGCTAATGTTAGTGCAATTGGCCCAATACTTTTATATACTACTAGAAATACATGTGAACCGTTGGGTCACCCATTAAGTTTGGATTAGATTGTTGAATCAAGAAAAAGGTTATTTTATAATCCAATTAAATTTTTAAAAATAATAACAAAATCCGGTGCTTTAGAGTTTTGCACCAATACGTAAGACTTCTTTTAAAAATAAAATATCCAAAGAAACGTATAAATTTTTTTATGTACTTACGTGGTAGCTGAAAAGACTGTACACCAGAAATTACGCAAATCCATCCAGTATTTTTTTTTAATTAAAAAGAAAACGCGATTTTATCTCGCAATTGCCATTTTTCACCAATCTCGGGTCTGCTTGGACAAGGGACATGATTCCATTTTTTTTTTTTTTTAAATTAATTTTGGAAAAACAAGTACGAAAAACAAAAAACTAAGTATGATATAAGATAAAAAACAACATTTTTTTCCGGAAAACCAAAATTGTGAATCATTTTCCGTAAAAAAACAAAATTTTGAAAACCAAAATTTGGAGTTATGTTCCTTATCCAAGCATAACCCGAAACTGGTAAAAGGGAGAGATAAAATCGTGATTTTTTTTTTTTTTTTTTTTTCAATTAAAAAAATACCGGATGAATTTGCGTAATTTTTGGTGTACAGTCTTCTTTTCAGCTACCACGTAAGTACATAACAAAATTTATACATTTCCGTAGCTATTTTTGTTTTTAAGAGAGGCCTAACATATATCAGTGCGAAAGTCAAGAAGCTCCCAAAATCCAAAATTAGTCTCTATCCCTCTATCTCCCCACTCTCTCCTCCTCTCTCCCTCTATCTCCCCACTCTCTCCTCCTCTCTCCCTCTATCTCCCCACTCTCTCCTCCTCTATCTCCCCACTCTCTCCTCCTCTCTCCCTCTATCTCCCCACTCTCTCCTCCTCTCTCCCTCTATCTCCCCACTCTCTCCTCCTCTATCTCCCCACTCTCTCCTCCTCTCTCCCTCTATCTCCCCACTCTCTCCTCCTCTCTCCCTCTATCTCCCCACTCTCTCCTCCTCTATCTCCCCACTCTCTCCTCCTCTCTCCCTCTATCTCCCCACTCTCTCCTCCTCTCTCCCTCTATCTCCCCACTCTCTCCTCCTCTCTCCCACTCTCTCCCCACTCTCTCCCACTCTCTCCCCACTCTCTCCTCCTCTCTCCCCACTCTCTCCTCCTCTCTCCCTCTATCTCCCCACTCTCTCCTCCTCTCTCCCCACTCTCTCCTCCTCTCTCTCTCCCCACTATCCTCCCCTCTCCCTCTATCTCCCCACTCTCCGGATCTCTTTCTAGCTTCCACTTAAATAGTATTAATGCTTAGTATTTCCTTTTGCTTATAATGAATTATTCCAATCGATTTTTATAGTTAGTTTTATTCCCTGTTAAAAAACAGAGAGAGAGAGAGAGTGGTGGAAGCGAAAGTGATAGACACGTATAAAATAAGAGTGTGTGCGGGGTCAAACAACATTCAGTGATAGACATACAGTAAGAGATGGATTAGGGTTGCAAATTGTGTCTAATTAGAACGACGGGAGGTGACGTTAGTTAAGTTGATAACAACACTGGCTGACGACCTGGATGTTCCAAGTTCGAATCCAGTCGATTCCATAATACTACTTGCACTTAGAGATGTTTAATTTTAAAAACGTTCATGTTTTCTTCTTGTAGGAAATCAACAGGCTAAATGCGTGGATGTATTGTTTGCGATTGCTTTTATATCTTAGTTGTGTTAATATTTAATTTTAAATCAATGTTTTCTTAAGTGAAATCCCTGTGGGCAAACTGACGGAAAAAAAAGTACTGTCAGCCTTCGCTACCAGATATATACAATAGTCGATGTAACACGCGTCTCAAAATTTTGCAGCTAGATAGAAAAACTGTGAGATATCACGTTATCAGTCCGTTTTGTAGCGAGGTGATGGTGGTTAAGTGGATAACAACACGGACTGACGACCTTGGTGCTCCAAGTTCGAATCCAGTCGATTCCATCATACCACTTTCACTTAGGGATCTTGGCAACCATTACGTGGTCCTTCTTAAATGAATACCGATAACAGAATCAAACCGGTCATCAAAGTTGTACCATACTGATTCATACAAATTTACTTTAATTTAGAACAATTAAGATGGATTTTTCTCTCAAACATAACTCAATCCCAAAACTGAGGAATATTCCAGCATGTATTTTGTGTAGGGGAAAAGGGCCTTAGAGCAACAAACGTTGATTGACTCAGCTTAATATAATAATAGAGGGATTATTAGAATTTTGTTTATTTTACAAATTTAAAAAGTGTTTACATATTAAGCACTTTATTGTAAAACCAAAACTAAAAAGGAATATTCCAAAAATATGCGTATATATTTGGAGTGTATATCCGTGTGATCGACGGTCCTGGGTATTACCTTAAAAGACATCCAGTAGTGAGGCCTCCATTTCTGAGCTGTGGGGAATGTGGAGTTGCCTCTAGTTGACATTCTGGTCCGGCGTGGTATTACCTGTAAGGGCCCCATCTATAGGTCAAATAGAACCTATTGGCATTACCAAATCAGGCTGTCAGAAGTTATTGACTTCCTGACTCAAAATGCATCAAACATTGATGTTTTATTGTTTTTTTTTCTTTGCAAAACTCAATCATGTTCTGCAAAATCCAAAACAACAATTTCCCTCCCCTCTTCTTCCCTCTCCTCTCCCCCTCCTTTCACTCAACCAAACTCCATGAATAAATACTTAAACATATAAAGGAGTAGATAGGTTCTGCCTATCGCCGGCCCTTGCACTCCTTCTTTGTTTATTAGTCAGACGCAGAGGTAACAGCGCTGGGACGCCTATAAACGCTCAGTGCCTAGCCTTGTTTCCTTAATAGGACAATGAATGCCGTTCTCTTTCTCTCTATTTGGGGAAAGTTTTTTCATCACTAGGTCTTACATGACAAGTCTGGGTCTCTCTTGTTCCGACAGGTTGAGGGTACAGGTTAGACAGCTTGTCTGGCTGCTGTTACCGACTGACAGGAATTAGCCCAAACTCTTGGGTAACACCAAGAACGGCTGCTCCATCATCAGTTGCATAATACCGTGGGTAGTTGTATGTGCCATGTCGCGCATGAAAAGGGACTCTGCAATTATCTCCGGTGAGCTTTCCTGAAGCCACAACCCCCATGGACCAGGTCGTGACTAATGGATTGGTTGTGTGAGCTTATTGGCACCAAACAAGTACCCACCTTGGCCAACCCACTCTATAATCAAAACAAACATGTCATTACAAAAAAATAAAAGCCAACCTAAACCAGACACCCAACAAAAAACACTTTCGCCTCCGCCCTTGAGGCTCGCATTCACAAATATCCGGGGACTTAAAACCAACATCAACGACTTAGAAACCTTTCTCCTGACAAACTCCCCGGATATCCTAGCTCTAAGTGAAACTAACCTCCAATCCTCAATCTCCTCTCACCACTTTGACATGACTGACTACCTCCCACTCTACCGTAAAGACTCTGACAAACATATGCACAGGCTAGGAGTTTATGATCGGAACACCCTCCCCCTGACAAGAGAACATAGGTTAGAATCAGATGACCACGACTACATGTGCTTTAGATGGACTTTACATCACAGCGTCAGTTACTTATATTTCTTATACCGCGACCCAAGACTGTACTCTGCTAAACTCTGTCTCTGAAAGCATAGATAGAGCACTCTTAATTGACTCGAATGCCCAGATACATGTATTTGGGGATTTTAATGCCCACCAGCGTGACTGGTTGGGATTCTCCAGCCTTACTGACGCAGCAGGCAACTCTACGTATAATTTCTCCTTAGCTCACTCCTTCTCTCAGACTGTCGATTTTCCGACCCGCATCCCCGATCGAGTAGATCAACAAGCCTCACTTCTAGACCTTTTCTTGGCTTCAATGCCCTAGGCTTGTGTGACGAAAGCTCATTGCCCACTCGGGAATGCTGATCACATTGTTCTAATGATACATATCACCCTAAAAAGTCGTCCAAAAGCTGAAGAACCGTTGCTAAAAACAACGAGATACTACGAGCAAGCTGATTTTGAGTCAATCAGAGATCACATCAACGACACCCCATGGAGGGAAACCTTCTCACTCCCTGCCGACCAGTGTGCAAATGAATTAACTGAATGGGTCAAAGCAGGCATTGAAGCCTATGTCCCCATGCGAAAATTCTTTAGCAAGCTCTACTCTCCTTAATGGTTCACCTCGGAATGTGCAGCTGCCATTTCTGAGAGGCAACAAGCATTCCGTAAATTCAGCCGCCATAAGTCAGCTACTAATAGACATTAATTTATAGAGTCAAGAAATAATTGCAAGGCCGTGATAGGCAAAGCGAAGAGAAGGTATAATCAGTTAACAAAAAAACGCATCCAGTCACAGAAACTAGGTACTCGTGATTTCTGGAAAATCTACAATAGTGTAGTGAATAATAATCAATCAACGATTCCCCCACTATCAAACCATAATAATGTCGTTTGCACGGCCACTGATAAGGCTGAACTACTTTCCCAGCGTTTCGCTTCTAATTCTACTTTGGACTCAGATAACCACCCCCTCCCCAAATTCCCTTTGCGGACCGAAGCCACACTTGATAACCTGGTCATTATCCCATCCCAGGTCAGAGACATCATAAAAAACCTTGACACCTCCAAAGCTTGTGCGCCTTATTTTATACCTGTAATAGTAATAAAGAAATGCTCTGCTGAACTGACCCCTGTCCTCTCCAAACTCTACAATAAATGCCTAGCTGAATCTTGCTTCCCCGATAGCTGGAAAATTGCCTCTGTGGTACCAATCTACAAGAGTTCTGGGAATAGAACCGATCCTCAGAACTACCGCCCAATCAGTCTACTGCCGATCTTTGCTAAAATCTTTGAATCCTTAATCAATCTAGCAATAGTACGGCACTTAGTTAATGCTAAACTTCTTTCTGACAGCCAGTATGGATTTAGACAAGCACAATCTACTGCAGACATCCTAACGGTCATCTCTGAGCGCATGTATCATACACTCGACAAGGCAGGAGAAGCTAGGGCAGTAGCGCTTGATATATCCAAGGCCTTTGACAACGTATGGCATAAAGGGCTTCTACTGAAAATACGGTCATACGGTATTACTGGGCAATTACTTAATATAATTTGATCCTTCCTAGACAAAAGAAAGATCCATGTTGTCCTCGATGGCCGTTCATCTAAGCAACATGACATAAATGCTGGTGTACCCCAGGGATCTATCCTTGGACCTTTGTTGTTCCTGATCTATATAAACGATCTCCCTGATGATATATAGTCTGAGATTGGTTTGTTTGCTGACGATACGACGCTTTACTCTTGCCATGTTGGCAAAACCGACGCGATCATATCCGAGGCAATGGCTGAATCTTAAGAAAATGACCTCCAGGCTGTAGTGGATTGGGGTCATAAATGGTTGGTAACTTTTAATGCCGCAAAGACAAAGCTCCTTTCCTTCAATAACTACAAGAAACCTCTCCAACCACAGATTGTCATGGCAAATAACACCCTACCTGAGAGTTCATCATTCAAACTCCTCAGCCTAACCTTCACAGGTAACATGAATTGGAACAAATACATTGACGACATTGTCAAGGCTGCTGCAAAGAAGGTGGGCTCTCTTTACCGTGCTAGTAAGCTTCTCACACCTGACATTATCCTGTATCTCTACAAAGCCACCATCTGCCCATGCATGGAGTATTGTTGTCACATCTGGGCTGGTGCATCATCCACTAGTCTCTCCCTCTTAGACAAGGTCCAAAAAAGAATCGCCAACCTAATAGGTCCCTCACTGTCAACCAAGTTCCAGTCCTTGTTCCATCGCCGCAATGTAGCTTCCTTGTGCTTGTTTTACAAATACTTCAATGAATTATGCTCCGATGAATTGGCTACTCTGGTGCCCCCTCGACGTAAATTCACTAGACTAGCTCGACAATCTACTAAATCTCATTCATTTACTGTGGAGGTCCCCAGATGTCGGAGAGCCTTCTACTCAAATAGCTTCTTTCCTCGTGCTGCTGGCCTCTGGAACTCCATCCCTGCCCCCTGTTTCCCCGACAGTACTCACATGCAGAAATTTAAAACTAATGTAAGCAGACATCTCGCTGCGCAGATCCCAATTTAGGTTGACCCCCCCACCCCCCAACTTTCTCCCGTTTTCTTTTTTCTCAGTAGCCCCTTACGTCTAGAGTCGTGACCTGCCTTGTTTGGTGTGAACTATGTTAAAAAAAAAAAAAAAAAAAGAACTACTTGAAGCATAAAAACCTTCACCAAAATGACCGGATTCAGCATTAAATAACCTGAAAAGGGTTGATACGCCGTAAAACAAAACAACAAAATCAAAAACCATGAATAAATATTTGAAGATATAAAGAACTTGAAGCATAATATTTTTTTACCAAAATGACTAGATTCAGCATTAAATACCTCGAAAAGGGTTGATATGCCGTAAAACAAAAAAAACAAACCAAACCCCCATGAATAAATATTTAAAGATATAAAGAACTTGAAGCATAAAAACTTTTACCAAAATGACCAGATTCGGCATTAAATAACCCGAAAAGGGTTGATATGCCATAAAATAAAACGACCATGTGATCGACTTGGCCTTCAAGTGATCATATCCTCTTTTTCTCTTTTGGTCGGTAACTGTCGGCTTCTTTCTGTCAGAGGTCATGTTTTGAGTCATTAATTCTTTCCTGTGAATTTTACACATATGACTTTCTTCAAGTGTCGGCTGACTAATTCGTAATAAGACTGACACACATTTCGCTCAGTTGGGTCAAGCGGCCAGAGAGTGTGGCCACCCTTTTGACCGAGACGAGACGCAGCCATTAATGTGTGTTACTAGCGACGCTCTTCATCTTCTTGTGAAAATGTTTCAACAGCAAACGCTATCATTGACATTAAAATATTTTTGTCTCAGGAAAGGATTTTAATCAATAATGGATTTTCCAGTATTCTCATCGTTAGAGGATTTTTCTCCATATTCTGTGAACTTCATTATTGGGTGAGTTTCGGCATCAGATTTTTTTCTTCAATAATTTGAGCAAATGTTAAGAAATATAAGTGTGTGTGTATGTATGTATGTATATATATATATATATATATATATATATATATATATATATATATATATAAATTTTTTCATGGACACATTATGATCATCCGTCGGTACCTTCGGTTTCATGGAAACTCAACCAGTAGGGGTTAAAGAAATAAAATGTGACAGGGTTGAGTTTCCAGTGTTTCCGGGAAACCGAAGGTACCAATGGCTGATCATAATAACGTATAGTGTCTAAAAAAAATGCATATGTACTTGCACAAGTAATTGAACGCTCTTGTTATTTCTCCTATAACACTGAGTCTCTCTCTCTCTCTCTCTCTCTCTCTCTCTATATATATATATATATATATATATATATATATATATATATAGAGAGAGAGAGAGAGAGCTATGAAAATATATTTATGGCAATTAAGCTACACAGAGGCTCCATCGTTTCATCCCCGGGGAAAATCTTCAGGCTGTAGCTTAATTGCCATAAATATATTTTCATAGCTTACTACCTAGCTCTACTTACGTATCGAGCACTGTTGAAGTAAATACTGAAAATTGATACATAAAAAAGTTATATCTCCTTGTAAAATGTTATGTGGATACATGAAATACTGATATATATATATATATATATATATATGTGTGTGTTTTTAATACTGGAAATTTATTTTTGACAGTATACACTGTTATGTATTAAGCAGCTTTTTTTGTTAATGATGATGATGCTTCTTGCATGGGTAATATAACTAAACGGAGGATTATTTAGTCCATGCGGGCTTCAAATAAGCAAAGAATACCACAAAGTGATAAATTCTGTACGAGTTTCATTTTTCAAAACAAAACAAAAAAACAGACATGCTGACCTTTTATTTTTGTTCAATTTACGCGACTGAAATAGGAAAAAGATTTTTTTATTTTTTATTTATTTTTTAATTTTTTTTCAGATTATTCTAATAGTCTGCAAATATTTATTTTATTTGGGGTTAATTACTATTTCAGTCATGTAAATTATTTAGAGTGAAATAGGTTTCGACATAACTCATAAACAACTTATATTTTTTTAAACTTTAAAACATGTTTTAATAAATAAAAACAACTTAAATTTTTAATGCTTTTTTTGTTGTCGTTATTATGCCAAGTTTCATCATAGGCATGAAACGCCGAAATGAAAATTAAATCGGGAAAATATAAAACAGGCCGAAAAAAGGGTTAGCTAAGGAAGAACGATAACTCAAGTTTATAAAAATGTCTTTTCAACTAGAAAATTATAAAAAGCAGTTATCGTTCTTCTTTAGCATATTTCTATTTATTTATAAAGATAGCGACTATATTTTTCCCCCCCAATTTTTATTTTAGCGTTTCACGGGGACAATGAAACTTGCCATTATTTTTAATTTTATCTAAATGAATAAATGCAAAAAAAATTTTTTTCACCAATTCTAACTATATTAACATTAAAACGGTTTATGCTTATTTAATTCTGTGTAGTATATTTTCATTCGTCATGATACATTCCTCCCAGGACTTGCCTCTTTTTGGGCAGAGGCAGTATACTATACCATCTTCCCAGGATTACCTTTTTTTGTGGCCGTAACTGTATTATCTATTCTGTTGTCATGATATCATGCTCCCAGGTATTATCTCCTCCTTTTTTTGTTGTCCGTCTGTTATGATATCATCCTCTCAGCAGCTGGAGGGAGCATACAGTTGTTAGTGTATGTATGTATATATATATATATATATATATATATATATATAGGGCTTTACGTGCTCCACTTACTTTTGAAGCTGCTCTCACTCTTGCTCCAACGCCCAAAATTGGAGGTGGCTCCTCTCACGCTCCCCATTTTCAAAAAGGAGCCGCTCCTGCTCTAACTCCTATAAAAAAGGAGCGGCTCTTTTTCAGCGATCCATAATGAAAATGTACCTTCTTTCATAAACGTTCTATTCCGCCAATGAGTGGTCGAAGGATAGGGGTGGGCGTCAAAGGATCTCATCAATATGGGTTGGGATGTCACTTTAAGTGTAAGACCGTAAGATAATATTTGACAAACTCTTTCTAATATTTTGAGAGTTATAGGAGAACATGTCAGACGAAGTATAGGATTATACGTAAATTTTCATTTCCTGAGGTATAAAATAGAAATAGAAAAATCCCTGAAGTATTTTAAAGCAATTTTAATTTTCATTACATTAACAACCTATTTTTTCAGGAAAAGAAAATTTGACCC
>OY744519.1:205635609-205698109 GCA_963556195.1 Sepiola atlantica
ATGCAGCATTGCACATGTTTACATTTGTCCCTCACAGCTTTTTTTACTGTTTTTTACTTTCCAACACATGTGGGTTGTTACCAGATCAGGCTGTCTGAAGATACCGGCTTCTTGACTAAAATGCACCAAACATTGATATTATTGTTTTTTCCTTTCCCTTTGCAAAACTCAATCATGTTCTACAAAGCCAAAAAGAAAAACATTTTACTTCTACAAAACAACCAAACCAAACACCATAAATACATTTGAAGATGTAAAGAACTTGATGCATAAAAACCTTTACCAAAATGACCGGAGTCAGCATGACATAACCCAAAAAGGGTTGATATGCCGTAAAACAAAACAACCAAACCAACACATGTGGTATTGTGAACCAATATGTATGTTAAGAATTAATTTAATTTCCCTGCACTCGCGTTGTTAAACTTGATGAGATAGAATATATCGGAACACCTTGATATTGATGATGCGTAACCATGCACAATGCCACATGTTTAGTGGGCTTCATTATAATAAGTAAATTTGTTCAATTTTAGTGAAATAGATCATACAAAGTTTATGTAAAAAGTGATGACATCGTCATAAAAATTCTGACCCCAGCCGATATTTTAAAAAAAACAAAAAAACTAATGGGTCACCACTTATCGAGGCAAAAATCCACTTGAGGATAAGGGCCAATGAAATGACAAATGCTTTAAATCTTCACTTACCACTTAATCAAAACAGCAATTTTCCCCCTTTGTCAGAAACATCGAACATGTAATGTGCAAACTAAAGGACAAAATAGGGATAAGGCGAGAGTTCAAAGGCTGCAGACGACGAGTTGGTGATGGGAAATATATCTGGCTCTGGCTTTGACCACCCAGAATTTTATTTCTCCACTTGGAAAAAGGGATTGCCTCTTTTAAGGCGAGGTTCCAAAACTGATTGCGAGCTACTTGAGATTTTACGAAAGTTATGTTCATTCCAGATGGTGGGCCTCCATGATCTGTCAGTTTTTATGTCCATAGATTAACAGCTGATAAATCGCAAGTGGTCCTGTGATGTGGTCCAATTGATATCTATTTATATTTCAGCAAAACAACTAGAGCAGTTCAATTAATCTGAGAGACAGAAGGGGGTCCTTGAGATCTTAAGAGGAGGGACTGTTTGTGGTGGTTGGAAGATATGTTTGTCCTGATTGCAAGTCTGTCATTCAATAAAGAAACCAAGTATCATTGTAAAGTCTCAAAATAAAACCTTCTTACTTGTTTTAAACTTTCCAAAGGAAAATTAGGAAGAACAGCACCAGAATCATCAAGAGAAGAATTGTCAGCCAAAAGACGAGCAAAGAGATCAGCCTTAGAAGATGAAATAACCTGAAGACCATTAAAAAGAGGAGGAATAGCAGACTTGCCACTATTAATAACACTATTTTAGATTCTCCAAAAATCTCGATAGTCAACCCTTTGGGATGAGATAGTCACAAATCCTTTAAGAATAGCTAAACTTAACCTCAGAGATTGCTCTCTTGCTGGTATTGTTAGCTGTTCTGTAGGATTGTCTAGAAGTCTCAGAACCATCTCGAGGGTTTGTGCTGAGAAATCAGATCACTTGAAATCTTACAGAATTAATGTCCACTCCAAATAATAGACACCCTGGTCAGTAAGTTTTTATGTCTAGTGATAAAACAGCCCATCTTTCTCAAGTGGTCTTTTTGTGTGGCCTACCCCAGATGACAGCAATATATATATATATATATATATATATATATATATATATATATATTTCAGCAAAACGAACAGGAGTTTAGTTTAGTGTCCGTTGGTCCGGGAGACAAAGAGACATTTGGGGCCTTAAGAAGAGGGACTGTTTGTATTCAGTTGGAAGAGATGTTTGTCCTCATTGCAAGTCTGTCATTCGGTATAGAAACCAAGTATCATTGTGACCTCTCAAAATAAAACCTTGTTTCTTTTAGCTTGAGAAGGGAAATCCTTTTGTTACAGCAGTGACAGAGACCATATGATTGACATTACGGCCAATGTTCAAATCTGTAACTAAAGTTGGACAAAACCAATGAACGGATGATCCAGGACTGTGCGGTGAACACACATAAATGCAAGTTCACAGATGTATCTAGCATAAATAGCCGCTAACAACACAGACTATGGAATTTGAAAATCGATTTCAATTCCATCGGATTTATAATTATATTTACTTAGATACTATTGAGAAAAGCATGAAACCCCTGATTTCCCTTTGATGACACATGAAACAGCACTAAACTAAATTGTTTACAGCAATGGACGGCTGTGAATTCATTCGAAGGAGCTAGTTCAACTGACCCAGGATAAATGCCGTCAAAAGTCACCCAAAAAAAAAACCCTGTCTACAATAAGCATTCTGTTTAAATTAACCAAAATTGGTTGATACGCCGAAAAGTAGATTACAACAAATCTTATAATCATACAGTGTCTTTCGGTTAGTAAGTGATGAACAGTAAGTCCCTATTTACTTGCCTGTTCAGAGTTAGACACAAGTAAATAAGGACTGGATTCGGTATTACATAGCTGTAAAAGGGGTGATATGCCGTAAAACAAAACCAAACAAGCCAACATTTGCACCACACATCGTCTGTACGAAGGACAGTGTTTTGACTACAGCTAACCATGACATATAAGACAAAGAAGTCAAAATAAATTATTAGTATGAAGATTGATATGCCGTAAAATTCAGGTGGAATTTCCATGAACAAAGCTTGTTTGCAAGAGCTTCCCGCCTGTGGAACACATTACCACAGGACTGTTTCCCTGTTGATTACAACTTGGTCGTCGACAAATTCTTGTCATAAACCGCCCCACATGTAGTCAAACGCAGCTCGTTTCTTTGATCAATGGTAGTACTCTCATAGTGTTCCTCATCTTTCAGCTAACCTTGACATATCAGACTAGGAAATCAAAATGAAGTAATGCCCTATTTATCACAGACTTGGGAGAACTAAATATGGGCGCTAAAAATGTCTCTAGAGATAAAGTCATTCAAAATATACAATTTCTTGATTAAATGATAAAAAAGCAAAAACTTATATGAAACTTGTCTACTTATATTGAATTACAAAAACTAAAAAAAAATGTTCTATGAGCCTAATTTTCTAACAACAATCAGAAGAGATGTGAGTTCTCTGCTTTGTAATAAATTGATGGGAGAAGAAACATGTCCATCGCATCAAGTCGGCAGGCTGGAAGACCGAAGCTTTCTTGGGATGAGCTGTGTTAACGTGACCGTGCAGCCCTGGAGATTACAAACTTAGATCCTCGCGACCACCGAGCCTGGAGTGGCAGACTTTGATCAAGACTGACAGGCAGACCCCACCCTCTTATAGAGGACTAATCAAAGGTTTGTTCAAAAATAAATCGGATGAAGAAGTATAAATAAATTAATGGCATAAACAAATTAATGGTATAAATAAATTATTGGCATCAATAAATTAATGGTATGAATAAATTAATGCCATAAAATAAATTAATGGAGAAAGGTGAGAGAGAAAGAGGGAAAGAAAGATAATATTTTGAGCTTTTTTTTTAGATATAATTTTGGGGCAGGGCTTGGTTTTAATTTGTTAATAAACACTGGATTTTCTTCTGCAAATGTTATAATCTTAATCCATAAAAAGTGGGCGTCTGCTTAATTCGTTGGATCCTCCCATGGATGTAAAGTCTCCGGTTCTTGGTTGAAATTCGCTTTTCTTTTTTTTTTTAATAAGAAAAAACTGATTTCTGGCAAATCGCTAGGGCTTTACCTCCTTATATTTTTCATTGCTATTTGACTGGGTTTTATTTCTCTCTATCTTTTTTCTCTTTTTTTTTCTCCCTCCACATTGTTTTGCCTTTCTTTTCTCTTTTATGGCAATTCCTTCTTGAAAATGTTGATTATGCCATGAAGATGATTGAAGTTGTTTAGGAAAAAGGTTGTTTTTTGTGTTGCCCTCTCCATAAACACGTGATGCCCCCAGGTTGGCAAATTCATCTCGATTTTTAGCTTTTTTGCCATTGGCAACTCACATCCCTGAATCAGGGAAAATGATTGCTATTTAAATACTAGCTTAAGTATTTGCCTCTGTTGAATAGTAGATTATAATAATAATAATTATAATAATAATAATAATAATTATAATAATAATAATAATTTGCATTATGCCAAGGAGGATGAAAAGACCGAGAAAGGACAGCTCAAACCAGACCTCCACTGGAAGTGCAGAGACTGCTTGGACCTTGGGGGGGCTTATTGCCACCAAATCCCAGGAAGACCAATGGTCCTTACCAGCAAGAAATCAAATGTAAACGGCTGTTGTGATACTGCAAGTTTGTTTGCGGTGGCTATCGAAAAGAGGTGGAGAATACTGGAAATGTGGGGAGACTTGTTGTCACTCGGACTTCAGGGAATACCAACGGAGCAATCACTGATGACCTATGTGAGAACTCCTAGTGAGTAAATAATGATCTTAAAAATTACATCACTTTTTTTAAGTTTCTTAAGGGAACTAAATATAGACAGTTTACACCCATCCCCTCAATGATCTCTCACATTCCCCTCTTAACTTCTACTCCCTCTTTTGTTTTCTCAACTTTTCTCTTACACCTCCCTGCTCTTTTACACACCATATTACCCCACTGTACTCTCAAACCGGGACTCCAGAAAAACATTTGACTCTGAGTCAGCGTGCCACTATTCCGAATTCACACAGCAACCCGCAGTCAATAGACTGGCTCTCCGGTCATCATTTTTAAAAAGTCAGAATCTTTTTAATATAAAACTTTATAATAAAAACTTGGTGGTATATCTTTTTTAAATGAAAATTAAATATAAAGTTGTTGTGGACTGATCCGGATTCACCCATAGTGACAGGATGGATTCGTCAGGTCACTATGAAGTCGACACCTTTTCCTTTACCAAAGAGAACCGCTTAGCAGACCAGCGAACTGCTTAGCACATCTGCCTAAAGCCGGCAATGGCGACCAACCTATTGTAATTAAGTATTCTTAATACAATTTCTATTCCTTTCAATTCCTGTCTTGGGTTTCTTATTTACTTTTTTTTTTAATTTTTTTTTTTTAACATAGTTCACCCCAAACAAGGCAGGCCGCCACTGTAGGCGTAAGGGGCTACTGAGAAAAAAGAAAACGGGAGAAGATAGGGGGCGGTCAACCTAGACTGGGATCTGCGCAGCGAGATGTCTGTTTACATTAGTTTTAAACTTCTGCATGTCTGTACTGTCGGGGAAACAGGGGGCAGGAAGGGAGTTCCAGAGGCCAGCAGTACGAGGAAAGAAGCTATTTGAGTAGAAGGCTCTCCGACATCTGGGGACCTCCACAGTGAATGAATGAGATTTAGTTGATTGTCGAGTTAGTCTAGTGAATTTTCGTAGAGGGGGCACCAGAGTAGCCAATTCATCAGAGCATAATCCATTGAAGTATTTGTAAAACAAGCACAAGGATGCCACATTGCGGCGATGGGACAGAGGCTGGAGCTTGGTTGACAGTGAGGGACCTATTAGGTTGGCGATTCTTTTTTGGACCTTGTCAAGGAGGGAGAGACTAGTAGAATATGCGCCAGCCCAGATGTGACAACAATACTCCATGCATGGGCGGATGGTGGCTTTGTAGAGATACAGGATAATGCCAGGTGTGAGGAGTTTACTAGCACGGTAGAGGGAGCCAACCTTCTTTGCGGCAGCCTTGGCAATGTCTTCAATGTATTTGTTCCAATTCATGTTACCTGTGAAGGTTAAGCCGAGGAGTTTGAATGATGAACTCTCAGGTAGGGTGTTATTTGCCATGACAATCAGTGGTTGCAAAGGTTCCTTGTAATTATTGAAGGACAGGAGCTTTGTCTTTGCGGCATTAAAAGTTACCAACAATTTATGGCCCCAATCCACTACAGCCTGGAGGTCATTTTCTAAAGGGTCAGCCATTGCCTCGGATATGATTGCATCGGTTTTACCAACATGGCAAGAGTAAAGGGTGGTGTCATCAGCAAATAAACCAACCTCAGACTCTATGCCATCAGGGAGATCGTTTATATAGATCAGGAACAACAAGGGTCCAAGGATAGATCCCTGGGGTACACCAGCATTTATGTCATGTTGCATAGATGAGCGGCTATCGAGGACAACCTGGATTTTTCTTTTGTCTAGGAAGGATCTAATTATATTAATTGCCCAGTAATACCGTATGAGCATATTTTCAGGAGAAGCCCTTTATGCCATACCTTGTCAAAGGCCTTGGATATATCAAGCGCTACTGCCCTAGCTTCTCCTACCTTGTCGAGTGTATGATACATGCGTTCAGAGATGACCGTTAGGATGTCTGCAGTAGATCGTGCTTGTCTAAATCCATACTGGCGGTCAGAAAGAAGTTTAGCATTAACTCAGTGCCGTACTATCACTAGATTGATTAAGGATTCAAAGATTTTAGCAAAGATCAGCAGCAGACTGTTTGGGCGATAGTTCTGAGGATCGGTTCTATTCCCAGAGTTCTTGTAGACTGGTACCACAGAGGCAATTTTCCAGCTATCGGGGAAGCAAGATTCAGCTAGACACTTATTGTAGAGTTTGGAGAGGACAGGGGCCAGTTCAGCAGAGCATTTCTTTATTACTATTACTGGTATAAGATCAGGCCCACAAGCTTTGGAGGTGTTAAGTTTTTTATGATGTCTCTTACCTGTGATGGGGTGATGACCAGGTTATCAAGTGTGGCTTCGGTCAGCAAAGGGAATCTGGGGAGACGGTGGTTATCTGGGGAGACGGTGGTTATCTGAGTCCAAAGTAGAGTTAGAAGCGAAGCGATGGGCAAGTAGTTCAGCCTTATCAGTGGCCGTGCAAGCGACATCATAGGGGTTTGATAGTGAGGGAATCATTGATTGACCATTATTCACTACACTATTATAGATTTTCCAGAAATTACGAGTACCTAATTTCTGTGACTGGATGCGTTTTTTGTTAACTCATTATACTTTCTCTTCGCTTCTCCTATCACGGCCTTGCAATTATTTCTTGACTCTATAAACTTATTTCTATTAGTAGCTGACTTATGGCGGCCGAATTTACGGAATGCTTGTTGCTTCTCGGAAATGGCAACTGCACATTCCGAGGTGAACCATTGAGGAGAGTGAGGCTTACTAAAGAATTTTCGCATGGGGACATAGGCTTCAATGCCTGCTTTGACCCATTCAGTTAATTCGTTTGCACACTGGTTGGCAGGGAGTGAGAAGGTTTCCCTCCATGATGCGATCTCTGATTGACTCAAAATCAGCCCGCTCGTAGTATCTTGTTGTTTTGAGTAACGGTTCATCAGCTTTTGGACGACTTAAGGTAATATGTATCATTAGAACAATGTGATCAGCATTCCCGAGTGGGCTATGGGCTTTCATCACACAAGCCTCGGGCATTGAGGTCAAGAAAAGATCTGGAAGTGAGGCTTGTTGGTCTACTCGATCGGGGATGCGGGTCGGAAAATCGACAGTCTGAGAGAGATAGTGAGCTAAGGAGAAATTATACGTAGAGTGGCCGGCTGCGTCAGTAAGGCTGGAGAATCCCAACCAGTCAAGGTGGTGGGCATTAAAATCCCCAAATACATGTATCTGGGCATTCGAGTCAGTTAAGAGTGCTCGGTCTATGCTTACAGATACAGAGTTTAGCAGAGTACAGTCTTGGGTCGCCGGGGAGCGGTATAAGAAATATAAGTAACTGACGCTGTGATGTAAAGTCAATCTAAAGCACATGTAGTCATAGTCATCTGATTCTAGCCTATGTTCTCTAGTCAGGGGGAGGGGGTTCTGAACATAAACTCCTAGCCCATGCATATGTTTGTCAGAGTCTTTACGGTAGAGTGGGAGGTAGTCAGTCATGTCTAAGTGGTGAGAGGAGATTGAGGATTGGAGGTTAGTTTCACTTAGAGCTAGGATATCCGGGGAGTTTGTCAGGAGAAAGGATTCTACGTCGTTGATATTAGTTCTAAGTCCCCGGATATTTGTGAATGCAAGCTTCAAGGGCGGAGGCGAAAGTGTTTTTTGTTGGGTGTCTGGTTTAGGTTTGCTTTTATTTTTTTTGTAATGACATGTTTGTTTTGATTATAGAGTGGGTTGGCCAAGGTGGGTACTTGTTTAGTGCCAATAAGTTCACACAAACAGTCCATTAGTCACGACCTGGTCCATGGGGGTTGTGGCCTCGGGAAAGCCCACCGGAGATAATTGCAGGGTCCCTTTTCATGCGCGACATGGCACATACAACTACCCACGGTATTATGCAACTGATGATGGAGCAGCCGTTCTTGGCGCTACCCAAGAGTTTGGGCTCCTTCCTATCAGTCGGAAACAGCAGCCAGACAAGCTGTCTAACCTGTACCCTCAACCTGTCAGAACAAGAGAGACCCAGATTGGCAATGTAAGACTTAGTGTCGAAAAAATTTTCCCCAAGTTGCCCAAATAGAGAGAAAGAAAACGGCGTTCATTGACCTAGTTAGGAAACAAGGCTAGGCACTGGGTGTTTTCAGGCGTCCCAGCGCTGTTACCTCTATGCCTGACTAATAGACAAGGAAGGAGTGCAAGAGCCGGCGATAGGCAGAACCTATCTACTCCTTAAGCAATTGTAGGTTTGCAAACCGGATATTTTGTTCGAGATTCCAACTCTAGGAAGCTTACGATATTACAAATTGGCGACGAGAGATTACGATTTAAAATCCAGTTTGGGAACATATAACAAATTGACGATCTTCAATTAGGACTCGGGTAAAAAAAAAATCAAAAAAAAAAAAAATTACGAACAGTGGATTTAAAACCCTCGATGGTAACATTACAAAGACACAAGGAGATGCTTCTCATCTATGAATAATTATTTTTTCTTCAAAAGGAAATTGCAAACCAAATTGTTTTTACAATTTGACAGTGACTTTTTTTTAAAGGATTTTAGAAAAAAAGATTTTAATTCCGAAATATTATGAACCAATGGGAGATATGGTAATCGCATCACTCAAAGCTGAAAGTGAAATAGAAGTACTGGTTAGCACCGTACGTGAACTTCCAGTAACTGCGCAAGAAATACAATTTAAATCTAAAAATGATAATTTTATTAAAAACATGATGGATAAAGTGAAGTGCAAACAAAGGGGAAATATAAATATAAATTTGCCGGTAAGCAAAAACTATTCAATTTGTGACGAAATTTTAATGTACGCCGAGTGCATCGTGATCCCAATGGCACTGCAAAAGAGACTGTTAAAAAATTTTCATTGTGGTCACCCAGGAATCTGCAAAATAAAATCTCTCATGCATTTATATGGACCAGGACATTGAGAGGACAGTTAAGAGCTGGAGAGATTGTGCTCTAGCAGCTAAAGCACCACCAATAATGACAGCTTCATGGCCGAAAGTGGACACGCCATGGTATAGATACATTTAGACTTTGCTGAATGGTGCATATTATTTGATTGTGGTGGACAGTTTAACAAAATGGTCAGAGATTCTGAAATTCAAAAAGCCAACATCTGCCATAACAATAAATTTTTTGCATGAACTGTTTGCCAGGTTTAGATTACCTGATGAAATTGTCACAGATAATGGGACACAATTCACCTCTGGAGAGTTTAATATGTTTTGCAAAAACTTTGAGGTAAAACACATATTACTGCACCTGTTTACCACCCGAGAAGTAACGGGCAGGTCGAAAAGAAAAGCTGGAGGTGAAGTAAACAATGAGTGGATAATCCAACAATTCTTAAGGATTTACAGGGTCACACCGAACAGAAACATTGCGGCAAACATGTCACTGGCTAATATGATGTTCGCAAGAAAAATTAAAACCATTTTTGACAAATTGTTGCCAGTGAAGAAAAAACATTTTCAAAACATGTATGGTAAGACCAGACATTTTAATGTTGGTGTAAAAGTTTTTTTTTAAGAATTAGAGAAAGGGTAAAATGTTCTGGCAAGACGTTACTGTTAGCAGGAGAATTGGATGCCTGATATACATGGTTCAGGATCTGAAGTTGGAAAATAAGTGTAATGTAAATACGTGGAAAAACAAACCTCACATGTGGAACCCATGGAGGTACTTTACGATGTTTTTCATGTACCGATTCCTGAAAACCTTACTACTACTACTCCTGCTACTGAAGTAAGACGTTCAACGAAAAGAAAGAAATTAAACAGAACATCTAGAGATTGACCCAAAGAGGAAAAGATATATTTCCAGGAAGAAATAAATCTTACGGGGGAGGTGTTGTGGACTGATCCGGATTCACCCATAGTGACAGAATGGATTCGTCAGGTCACTATAAAGTAGACACCTTTTCCTTTACCTAGAAGAACCACTTAGCACATCTGTCTAGAGCCGATAATGGCGACCAACTTATTGTAATTAAGTATTCTTAATACAATTTCTATTCCTTTCAATTCCTGTCTTGGGTTTCTTATTTACTTATTGTTATTCTTACGATATAACAAGATTAAAAATGAATTTTTTTAAATGTCTGCTTGGAAGAAAAATTCATATTTCAATGCTTCAGGGGAAAAAAAAAATTTATTTGATTACTTATTTTTCTAAAAGAAATTACTTAAAATAAAAATAAAAATCTTTTCCTTTTGGCAAGTTTTAATTATAAATTTTTACATGAAAAATATTTTGACTTTTTAAAAATTATGACCGGAGAGACAGTCTATTGATTGCGGTTTTCTGTTGTGAATTTGGAATAGCGGCACAATGGCTCAGAGTCGAATGTTTTTCTGGAGTGCCTCCAAACCTCCTCCTGTGGAGGTGACTATAGTGAAGTGGATAACGGCAGACTAGCGACCTGGGTGTGTCAAGTTCGAATCCAGTCGGTTTCATAGTGCCACTTTCACATATGGGTATTGGATTCTTTTTGGTACTCTTATAGCTGACGCACAGCATTTCCGTGACTTTGCGTCGTCAACGTTCAGGCAGGTCTCAGAAGAGTCGACAAATATATTAACCAAGAAACATTTGCTTATAAACAGTTTCTTTTCGTTAAAATAACAAAACAAAACAAAAAAAAACTTGCTTAAATACAGTGCAGTGTTTATGCTAACAAGAACAAAATTGACAAAAAATTTATATAAAAAAACATTAAAAAAATTTTTAAAAACAATAACATTTGTTCAACAAATTAAACAAAATCATTTTTTGATGAAACTTTCCGGTGCACGAACAAGAAAACATGTTATTTAAAAACATTTGATTAACAATGGTTCCTTTGACAAAAAAGAACAAAAATAAACATCTAATTAATAACAGTTGTCCAGCTATGGTTTGTTTGTTCTTTATTTGTATATATGTATTTTAGTTTGATTTTCTTTGTCGTAATTTATCGGCTGCCAGTCTTCAATTTAGCGTTTTGCAGTTTTTGCCTCATCAACTCTCGGGCGCTTCCATAACCTGCCCGAACATTGACGACGCAAAGTCATGGAAACATGGTTCGTCATCTCTTTTTTTTAGTTACTCCTGTTTACTTCTCTCTCTCTCTCTCTCTCTATCTCTCTATCTCTATCTATCTCTATCTATCTATCTCTCTCTATCTCTCTCTATCTATCTATCTCTCTCTATCTATCTATCTATCTATCTATCTATCTAGGATGCTCCACAAAATAGTTCATTTTAATCTAGTGATATATTTAGGGCCGTGATGGAGATCTATGCTCTCTGAGTAATCTAATATAAAGGCAGTACACTTTTGTTTATTTTATAACTTTGTTTTACAATTTTTTCTTACAAGGGTCTCTAGATGATGTTTGGCTCTGTTCTTTTTGTGATTAAAGACATCTAATATTCTAACATTTAAATGCAAGTATGCGAAAATAAGGTTAGAATCGGAAATTTCCATGTATGGTTAAAATTAAGTCGAGAGTTAGATCTTGAGTTACATGTACAGGAAGTTACGTCACAGACAGGAAGTCGCTAGTGAGACATGGCGAATAAGCTGATCAGATTTTTCTCTTTTTTTTCTGGACTGCAAAAAAGCGGACAAGGTTTTGAAGAGCTGCTCCCATTCTCCTATGAGTAGAAGTAATTACATTACCGGGCAACGCCGTGTCGGTAGAGCTAGTATAATAACAAAGAGGAATCAAAGACAGCGATGACTAGCACTAGAAATGCTTTTATTGGATAGAGGCGTTGGTTTCTATCACTTCTAAATGGATTGTGTAGAACTAATGTTGGCTTGGTAGGAGGGAGGCTGGGTTGGATCAGTTTTAAAGATAAGACAAATCAGCCAAAGAGAAATTCTTTGAACTTTAAGCAAAGCACAAAAGTCTCTGATCATTTTGGTTAAATAACTTCCTTTGCCGATTTGAATAGGGTTTTCACTTTCAAGTTTAATTCATATATTTATTTTTATATAGACTAGCGGAAGAGGAGAATGTGAATGACTACGATTTGGGATGAAGATGAAAAAGCAATCGATGTTTCAGTGGAGGAAAGGGAGAAAGGAGTGGGTTTTATTGTAAGTAAATAAAAACGTATCTTTGTCAATTCTTGGAATGATCAAAGCCATTAAATTATTCCATATATATGTATATATGTATATATTCGAACTCTTCTGTAGAAATCGATCTGTTTTTAGATTTCCATAGAATTTTATGTCCAACGTTGTTACTGTCTTCATCATGAAGATTCAGAAGATTAAATATTGTTTTCTGCCATATTGATTCATATATCTACTATATAAAACGAAATCAGTCTATTCCTTGTAGTTGATTATTGGAAGCCTTGAATCTGACAAATAGATATTTGATTCTGCCTAGCCATTTTTTTCTTCCTTCAACCATGTTCTTTACAAATAAAAAAAAAATGTTCTTTGCTCAAGTTTCTTTCAAAAATACTTATTCCAGCTAAGAAGGTTGTTAGCATAGAGAGATTTTTCTATAATGACCTAAACAGTTGAATCATCTTACGACATTAATAAAAAAGATTCTGCCATTGCTATATCCACATCTCGCTATCAGATAAACAATTGTATGTGTTTAAAAGATATTTAAGTATTTTTTCTTTTTAACATCTACTTTCAATGTTTCCATGAAATGCTACAAGCCGTTGATTCTTAATGATTAACAATGTTTTTTTTAAGGTAAGTTCATTATCATATATTTTACTCATTCACTCCAAAAATCTTAACGTTGAGACGAGAACGTTAATTATTACAAAAATAAAACTGATGTTTAAATGTTCATTATTATTGATAAAATTATTAATTAAATAACACATAATTCTGATTAAATACAAACTTAAATGCAATGATTTTATCGATGACAGCCATGATGTCCTCATTTAATTCCATGTTTTCCTTGACATTTGCTTGTGAACTGAACCTGTTACCTCAACTGTTCTACATCTACTAACCCAAGAACTGTCATTAATTCTTTCAACATAGTAATACTATCAAAGTCTCTTGTTCTGCACACATCTCCCTATACTGTCCAGATTTAATCTTCCTATGAGATCATCAGAACTAAATCTGTCTTTAAGACTCACATTACACATCCATTGTATCATTCTCATATCATTTCTCTCCATGAAACGTATGTCCTCAACCCTCACTGGCCAGGTTTCACTTCCACACCTCATCACACAGTCTGTGATGTTTCATTTTGAAATGGCATTTTCATCGCAAAACACACAACCTGAATGGGTGAAATATAAGATAATCCATTTCTAACAGAAGAGACGTTGCTAGTCTCTCTCTACTCTATTGTTAGATCCATGAAAAATTCTCGGCTGAGCTCCAGTCTTTAGATCCTCCTTGTTAGACATTCAAAGCAAAAAGACGTTTTAATAGAACGAAAAAAAAAGATTTTACCTTCTCCCTTCATGTACCTAACGCCAGGCAAATTTCCATGGACAGAGTTTCTTTGCAACGGCTTCCCATCTGTTCAACACATTACCGCAGGACTGCTTCCCTGCTGATTACAACTTGGTCGTTTTCAAATCCAATGTAAACAAATTCTTGTCACGGACCATCCTATAAGCAAGCAAATGCAGTTCATACAATTGATCAATATTTGTACTCCCATAGTGTTCCTCATCTTTCAGTTGACAATTATTCCCATCTCATTAACTCTTATACTTGAGTAGCTCTTGCCCTTAATTAGTGGTGACCCTAATAGTAAAAAAAAAAAAATAAGGAATTATGATTAGGGCAATAGATGAAGATGCAATTGATGCAGGATAAAGGGAAGGATTGTGTTATAAGTAAAAAAAAAAAAAAAAAGATCTATATTGATTTTTAAGATCAGAGAACATTAAATTATCTCAAATATTTTTTATTTCTTAATTTTTCTATAAAATCTACCAATGATGTGTAGTATTTGGAATTATGGGTGGTTTCACAGATTAGGACCCATGCAAACTTTGACCCCGTCGCTAAGGTTAGGGTGGAGGTTAACGTAAGAGTTAGGGTGAGGGTCAAAGTTAGTGTGGGTCCTAATCTGTGAAAGTACCGAATTATCTTCTCATCTTGGATGTTATTTACACAACGTTTCGTCGATGTAAGCTCTGACCTTCTTCAGGTGCGTCTTGTCGAACTCTGGAATCTATTAGAATTTTTAATTGAACCCTTTATTTAATCCACGGAAGGATGGTGGGTAGATTGTTCTCATCCGTCAACCATGACCGGGTAGAAGTCATCAGTAATTTTCATTTTTTATTTTTTTAGTATCACCTGTAGTGAGGATTGAACCTTTAATCTCCATAGGATTGTCGCTTGGAACTGATTGTTTCAACCAACTTTATCCATTGCACCCCATGTTAATGTTCAAATCCTATATCTCTACAAAGCCACTATCTGCCCATACATGGGGTATTGTTGCCACATCTGGGCTGGTGCATCATCCACTAGTCTCTTCCTCTTAGACAAGGTCCAAAAAAGATCGCCAACTTAATCACTATCCACAAAGCTCCAACCCCTGTCCCATCACCGCAATGTTGCATCCTTGTGCCTGTTTTACAAGTACTTCAATGGATTGTGCTCCGATGAACTAGCTGTTCTGGTGCCCCCTCGACGTAAATACACCAGACCAACCCGACAATCAGCTAAGCCCCATACATTCACTGTGGAGATCCCCAAATGCCAGAGAGCCTTTTACTCTAATAGCTTCTTTCCTTGTGTTGCCAACCCCTGGAACCCCCTCCCTGCTCCCTGTTTCCTCGATTGTACCGACATGCAGAAATTTAAAACTAACATCTCGCTGTGCAAGCTCCCAACATAAGATGACCTCCCCCCCCCCCCCTAAAAAAAACAAAAAAAACTTTCACCCTAATTCTCAGTAGCCCCTTACGTCTATAGTGGCGGCCTGCCTTGTTTGAGGTCAACTATGATAAAAAAAATTTAAAAAACAAAGAAAAAACCCTAAATAATACAAATCACCAATCTTTATCTAAAAAATTCAAAAACATTTATTTGTCCTTCTGTCGGTCTGTCATGCTGAAGTTTGAAATGGCTTTTTCTTTGGTCTGCCATGTTTAATTTTGAAATATCACTTTCAGTCTATCTATCATGGTTCAGTTTGTTTTGTAATGTTTAATAACTTGAATGGCCAACATACAAATATAAACGGTTTTATAAGTGAATAATAAAATAGGTTGTTACAAGTTGGGTAACTGGCTTGTAATGTATATGGGGAACGGCCAACATACAAATATAAAAAGGGTTAATTACTATAAGTGAACAATGCAATAGGTTGTTACAAGTTGGGTAACTGGCTTGTAATGTTTACAATCGCCTTGCTGTTCTCGTACTACTGTCGTACGTACCCCTTGAGGCTAGCATCGTTGTCATAGATATGAATTTGGGATAGTTCATTATATAAAGAACGGGGTGTCAGGACTTTCTCGACAACTAAAAATAGTATTCTCATCAGTAAACATACATATTTAATGGACACGACTTAAGAAAATAATTTTTTTGTTTGTTTTCTCAGTTATATATCCAGCATTTATATCAGCTACGTTATGAATATTCAATATTATTATTATTTACTCGCTTGAGCTACCCGACGTTGCCCAGTAGTGTTTTTACTTGCAATTTAATTTTATTCTAAACAAAGGGAATTGACTCTGTATCGACAAATACAGAGTTACATCCCCTTTTTAAGATGGCTTCCATATGAAAATAATTCCGACCTGGTTAAAGTATTTTCTGGAAGGAATTAAATCGAATTACATTTTATTGTTCTTAACAACGTGCTGCAACGATCCACCAAAATAACTGACAAACCAAAATTAGATATTGATTTTGTAGGTAGAAAGCTATCGATGACAAAAATAGAGACCGACTTTACTTTATATATTAGAAAATATCCCACATTGATTCATATGTAATGGACGTGTAGATTGTTTTCGTTTTGTTGTTGTTTTTCTTTTACATTTCTTTAATTATGAAGAACAGGAAGAGGAGAATGATTAAAGTTGTGGATGAAGCAGCAATCGATATAGATGATGGGGGCAGGGGGGGGGGGTATGTAAGTAAAAACATTTTTATCCATGTTGATTCTTTAGCCTTGGAATGATCAAAGAACATTGAATTATCCCCCCAATTTTTTTTTAAAACTTTTATATAGAACATTACCATTTTGTTAGATTTCCAAAGAATTTTATGTTCAATATTTTTATCGTATAAAGGTTCAGAATTGTGTATCCACCACATTGATTTGTATAGTCATGTCGTTTTGAGGGGGTTTGGGTTTTGAGGGGGGTGCATAATTGATCTAATTGATGCAAACGTAAGACAGCAGATCATTCTATACATAAAGAGCTCAATATCTTTTCAGATAGAGCTGTAGAACAATAAATAATTAATAGGAACACTTTTTGAGCCATGTATATATATATATATACAGGGTGATTGGAAAGTAACACCCTGCACTTGTAAGTTATTACTGAAATATAATTCTTACAAGAAATGAATGGGGGGGGGGGCAAGAGTTATGAATTATGCGTTATTTTTTCCTTTAGTCCTCGCATTCCACGAGCAATGTTTTTGACAATTGGGGGAAAAATGGTGTTTTCTGGGTCGGCTGCTGTTTTCAATATTCTCATAGTATTCATCATCATTTATCTGTCAATCTATCCATCTTGTTGACCCTAATCTTCGGGTGGGGTTTTTAACCTTGATAAGTGTTGACTCATTAGTAAAAAAAAAAGAAAGTTCCTTGTGAAATCAGTTGATGCGATTTCCAGGCAGCTTTAGAAGCTGGTGGCGATTGCTGGCACCCATATCGAATTTTGAATAAAACCCCATGCTATACACTTTTGTATCATATTCATTTATGTAATAAATTACGAGCACTTAGGGAGTTACTTTCCAATCACCCTGTGATATATATATAATGGGAAGAGACAACTATGTTTTGGTTTGTCTGGTGAAATCAAATATAGCGTCAATCATGTATTTTAGGCAACAAAAAATCGATTTAGAATGTTTTCTAAAGTAAATTTTGATTTTTTTTTTAAATATTATTCTGACGAATCATTGCCCTAGAAAATTCAGGATTTGTTTGAAAACCTTGATTGTTTAGAAAATTGAAGAAACAGCTGGTTGGAAAACAAAAATATGGTCGTTGGAATCTGTTTTTCTATTGTCTATTTTAAAAAGTATATATATATATATATATATATATATATATATGGAGATAGAACTTTTTCAAACATTGTTGTTGAGTTTTTTTTCTCGGTACATATGAGATACCGTTCTGACGAAATTGCATTGTAGGACTTAAAATAAACATTGACATGAAACAGCTGTAAACAACTATAATCTGTATACTCTTTATTTGGAATATGATTTGAAAAGGATTTTAATCGTCTCACACACACACAAACACACACATATATATATATATATATATATATATATATATATATATATATATAGTTGGATTCCAATGACCATGGGAACAATGTATGCAACTATAAAATATATATGCTCTGAAGCTTGTAATACAACTTTATTGAGCTTGCAATTTGGAACATTTTTGTATGTTATAAAAAGCATATACTTAAATATATATTTTTTGTAAGAACCCATATATATATATATATATATATATATATATTCAGCTCTATATCACTGGATACGGAGCTACCGGTATTTGCAAGCTGATGATTGTGTGTGTGTGTGTGTGTGTATATATATATATATATATATATATATATATATATATATATATGAAATTATGATATAAAGGAAATCTACATAGTTCAGATTGATTTACATGGGAATTGCAAATGACAATCTCAATATTTAATAATTAAATATAATAGAGCTTATGAATGTATTTATTTCAAGATTTTTATTAGATCAATTTATAATAATCGACTTGACGGATTTACCTGTGTTTTCTAGAAAATCAGCACACTAAACGGATTTATAAAAGACAGATTCCATTCTTTAGAATCTTTAGTTTAAGACAAACAGAAATTGGGGAATCCATTGAATGGAGAAAAAATAAGAATAAAAACAACACGATTCAAAGTTTGTTCATTAGTCACTTTCGAAAGACGATATAGTTACGTCCATGAAGAATGTTCAAACGATCAAAAATCCAGAATGTTATTTGTAAAATAATCCCAAGAAAAAGTCAAGGGAAGCATGTAACCTAAGATATATATAGTCTAAAGAAGCTTTGAGTCATTTTAACAAAATATATATATATATATATATTCTTGACATATATACTAAAATAAACAGATTAGCTAGAGAGGTTTAATACATGGTTTCAAATTTATATCACAATCAAACACAGTCCATATCATTGATCAATATTAGTACCCACGTTGTGTTTTTAATCCTTCTGGCAATTTTATATAATATATATATATATATATATATATATATATATATATATATATATATATATAAATAAATATATAACAAGTTCATTTTATATTCCAATAGTCATGGTTTTTATTTCAAATTTTTATTTTTTCACATTTTAAAAAAATATAACATTCCTGTGAGATGTATTTTTACGACCACTTTCCTAAGTGATTAAGATGCAGAAAATTGCATTATTAGTCGCCCTTAACTTCATAGAACGTATTTTTTCCGTTAATATATATTTTTATTTATTTTATACGTACACATGTTGCTGGCTCACAGCCGTCATGAGCATGGCTAACTTAGACAGAGATCGAACCTTCGATATTAATCACTTAGGAAAGTGAGACAATCGAAATAATAGGAAGCAAAATAACAACGAACGCTACAATCACCAATAAAAATAATTACATAAAAATACATTATTTAGGTGATAAAAATCGTACATATTTCTAGACGGAGTGTCTTGGTCCAGTGGTAGAACGCTGGACTACAGACATCAATATCGAAGGTTCGATCTCTGTCTAAGTTAGCCATGCTGATGACGGCTGTGAGCCAGAAACACGTGTCCATGGATTACTTTTATGTACGTATAAAATAAATAAAATATATATATATATATATATATATATATATATATATATATATATATATATATATATATGCTACCTAGGAGATATGCTGGAGGTAGCTGCGAACTAAGTTCGACCATCAGAGTCGAGACAGCTTGGGGAAAGTTTAGAGAACTTCTCCCAATCCTAACATTCCGAGCCATCCCAATTATTACCAGGGGTAAGGTTTATGATAGCTGCGTATGGCAGTGAGTGTTTGGCCCTCACCCAGGCCTCACTTGGCTGACTCCAGAGAAATGACAAGCCAATGATTAGGTAGATATGCAATATAAATTCGGACCAGATTCAGAACATTAGGTCAGACACTCTACTTGAGAAATTGGCCATTACAAAACTTGATGTCCTAATAAGGGCAAACCGTCTTCACTGGTTAGAGCTGGGGTATATCAGCACTTGCAGAGACCTAAGAGTGGACAGCAAAAAGAAAGCTGGGTGCCTTAAGTAGACATGGAAAGAAACCATCAGGCAAAACCGTAAACAGTGACAAATGGACATAGTCAATCCCCACAATCAGGAGCACTGGAGAATTAGCATAAGAACAGCCAGACAACGTCGAACCTCTTGTCAAAGGGAACATAGATGATAAACCTAGATAGTGAATGAGTGAGTGATATATATATGTGGAGATATCCATCTTGACAAATAAGCATCTGACGATCACTACTAGAGGACAGGTGTACTCCAGCTGTGTGAAGAGTGTTATGTTTTATGGCTCCGAAATATGGGCTGCATCAGCGAGCACTATCAAGAGACTGCAGCGTAACAAAAGAGCCATGATTAGAAGGATCTGTCATATCAGGCCGGAAAACAACACTCTCTTCAAGACTCTTCTCTCTAGGCTTAGTATACGGGAAATAACTGATGTCCTTAAGCTGGGCAGGATGAGATGTCTTGGCTATGTCGAGCGAAGCTCCAGCTGGATCTCCCTAGTCAGAAACATGTCCATCGCATCAAGTCGGCAGTCTGGAAGACGAAAGCTTTCTTGCGATGAGCTGTGTAGACGTGACTGTGCAGCCCTAGGGATTACAAAATTAGATTCTTGCGACCGCCAAGCCTGACATATCGATCAAGACTGACAGGCAGATCCCACTCTCTTATAGAGGATTAATCAAAGGCCTGTTCAAAAATAAATCGGATGAAGAAAAAGAAGATGGCAGTGAATGCTGGGTCATCACCCAGTTCTCTCTCGTCTGACTGCAGAGCAATGACAGATCCATGATTAGATGAATCTCCGATGTGAAATCTAACCATTACCCTAAACCCAACACATTACGTCAGAGGATTTACTGGAAGCACTACATTTTGCCGGACACAGAAAACTTGGAAGCAAGTGATTAGACAAGACTTAACAGAATGGAATTTGGAGACAGTTAACTCAATGAATCATGAAGATTGGAGAGTGAGCTTGTGAAATATTTAAAAAACAAGGGAACATTGATGTTACATGAAAAAGAGAGAGAGACAGACAGACAAACAGACAGACACAGATAATTATCCGAAAAAAAAATCATTTTCGTTGGTCTGTCATGCTTAACTTGAAAATAGTGTTTTTTGATGCATCCATACATCTCTTAAAAAAAAAAAATAAGTTAAAAAATATTGAGTAAACTACAACCCATGTAAAGGTAGTAATATATATATAATAACATAATAATTGTAAAGTGAATTGACAAAAATATTTTAACAGCTAAAGTTAGCAAAAAAAAATGAATTGTTTGCTTCAGCAAACAATTCATTTTTTTTTGGCAAAAGAAAAGTTTCACAAAGAAAATGTGTCATCTGCATGTGATTATATCACAAGAGAGAAAAAACAAGTCTGTTTTCTCCGGTTTTAGGATCAATTTTGGATTTCCCTTTTTTTCTTTTTTTTTCTTTTTTTTTTTTTTTTCCTTTTTTTTTTCAATTGGTAGATTTTAACAAACCAATCAGTGTTTCTTAGCTGCTGGCAATGTCAACAACAATTATCTCCCCTCCCTTTCTATTTCTCCCTCTATATGTATGAGAAATGAAAGGATAAAATAAATCCAACGGTATGAATTAAAAAGGAACAGTTGAAGACCTAAAACTCAACGTTTAACCCAACTGTTGCGTGGCCGTTTTCAAGAGCGAAAAAAATGCTAAGTGCCAAACAACACTTTTAGCATTTTTTTCGCTCTTGAAAAAGCCCATGCGGCAGTTGGCCGAGTGAAACTGGTCTAATTTCTTGTTTGATTTTTATTTCTTCCTGTGTTTAATTAGTTTTCCTTTCTGTCTTTCATACATTCTGTCTCCACGACATTTCATTTTATGATATATCGTGTATTTTATCTACATAATAAATATATATATATTTTTTTGAAAGATATTTCACCCCAAACAAGGCAGGTCACCACTCTAGACATAAGGGGTTACTGAGAATTAGGGAGTAATTTTTGGGTCTCATCATAAGTTGGGAACTGTGCAGCGAGATGTCTGTTTACATTAGTTTTAAACCTCTGCATGTTAGTACCGTCAGGAAAACAGGGAGTAGGGAGGGAGTTCCAGAGTTCAGTAGCACGAGGAAAAAAGCTGCTGGAGTAAAAGGCTCTCCGGCATCTGGGGACCTCTCCACAGTGAATGAATGGGACCTAGCTGATTGTCGAGTTGGTCTAATGTATTTGCGTCGAGGGGGCACCAGAGCAGCTAGTTCATCGGAGCACACTCCATTGAAGTATTTGTAAAACAAGCACAAGGATGCAACATTGTGGCGATGGCTCAGGGGCTGGAGCTTGGTGGATAGTTATCGACTCTTTTTGGGATCTTATCTAAGAGGGAGAGACTAGTGGATGATGCACCAGCCCAGATGTGACAACAATACTCCATACATGGGCGGATGGTGGCTTTGTAGAGATACAGGATACTGTCAGGTGTGAGGAGTTTACTGACACGGTAGAGGGAGCCCACCTTCTTTGCAGCAGCCTTGACAATGTCTTCAATGTATTTGTTCCAATTCATGTTACCTGTGAAGGTTAGGCTGAGTAGTTTGAATGTTAAACTCTCAGATAGTGTTATTTGCCATGACAATCGGTGGTTGAAGAGGTTTCTTGTAGTTATTAAAGGAAAGGAGCTTTGTCTTTGCGGCATTAAAAGTTAGCAACCATTTCTGCCCCCAATCTACTACAGACTGGAGGTCACTTTCTAAGGATTCAGCCATTGTCTCGGATATGTATGCATCCGTTTTGCCCACATGAGAGTAGAACGTGGTGTCGTCAGCAAATATACATATCTCAGACTCTATATTATATATATATATATGAAAATTGAAAAAGGAAAACCAAAAAATATTATATATGTATTCATGAACGTTTCGTCTTTATTATCAGACTTCCTCGGGATGATAGTCTGAAGAAAAGACAAAATTCAAGTACCAAATGTTTGAAAATGGCCGTTTGAGATTAAAATTGCCTTTCGAAGAAAAAACTAAATTATGAGATACAAATAGATGCTGGCAGTGAGAGTTGACTTGCCAGTAGAGAGTGTGGGGGGAGTGGAGAGAAATGGGAGGGTTTAAACAATCAGGGTCGTGTAACGAGAGAGGGGAAGACGGCGAGAGACAAGATCATATGTGGTAAATGTGTCCACATTTGACACCTACATGTATATATAAGCACACAAACATATACACAATTAAGCATATATATAAATATACACACACGGAAGATCGCACCCAATGTGTGAAAAAACTAAAAATGAAAAGGGGAATAATATTATTTTTTATTATTTATGTCCTGATGTGCTCGGGTGATTGACTTGAAACAATAAAAAAGTGTGGTTTTGCATCCACATACAGTCTGAGTGTTTGTCCAAGGCCGCTTTAAACTTGGATATGGTAGTCATCGTCACATCCTCCTTTGGCAGGTTGTTCCAGGGAGCAGTAACACGGCCAGAGAATGCTGCCTTCTATTGAGCCAAAAGCTACAGTGGTACATCTTTTGCAGGTGCCCGTGGAGACCATGACTTGGTGCTGGAGTGAAAAACTCCTCAAAAGGTAGATTTACGTTCCTGTTGATATATTATTGTCGGCCAAAATGAAGTTTCTTCACATTATCTGCTTACGTAAGAATAGATTTAGTCTTTGGAGCCACTCTTTGTAGGTAAGCATAGACTCCTGCATTCTCTTTTTTTCTTCTTTTTTAAATTCATTGATTCAAACGTTATTTTATATAAATATGAATATTAGTGCGAACACTGGCGAAGCATAACTTTTTTTTAATCAATTTTGGCAGAGGATATACACTCGTTGGATCGATGAATTATTTTGGGATTTTTTTTAATAGAAAAAAAATGTTATTCTGACATCAAGTCAATTTCGAAATGCGTGATATGATCTGTTTACATTTAGGAAAGCATGGCATTTCAGTGGTATCAGATATCAGGTTTTCACGTGCGGTGCCAATGAAGAATAAAACCATTCACCTTCTGGAAATAAACGCCTGCACGTTGCGTGTATTGTATGTCAGCCGTAACATTTATGCAAATTTACACAAAACGATAATATGACAAACACATAAAGCCCGGCATCATTCGGCATAGTAATGTCTGCCCCTGGCTTAGACTGCTCATCCGCACCGAACTAACCCTAACCCTCTTTTCTCGCCTCTTTTTCTCCTTGTTAACTTAATTGGTAAACCATGTTCCTTTCCTAGGCTGGCAAAACTAGCGTGCTCAATTATGTATGATTCAAAAATATTTAGACAAATCTACTTACCAAGGCCAAAAAGCAACTCAAGGATTAGTTTTAAAAAAATGTTTATCTCCCTCCCACAGCGGTAAGATGTGACACAAGGTCGGAAAGTAGGATTGAAAGAAAGCAAGCGCCTTAGAGGATGAGCACTCTGACCTACAAAATAATCCCTGGGCAGCCCCATCGGCATTCCACGGTAAGGGTGCCTCAGGCGATTTGCAATAAACTAAACTAACCCCTTCTACAAGGGTGAGAAGGCTAACCCTTGGAGGGTGGACCTCCTAGAACTGCACAGTACAAACCATAAGACAGGCGGAATCAAGGCCCGAAGGCCAAGACGGTAACAGTCTAAGGGGTGTAACATCCATCAGAACAGATACTACACTTTGATCTCAGCCAAAAGTCAAGAAAAAAGATTGAATACGACCATATTGTAGTCTGCAGGGAAGCAGTCGTCCTGTGGCAATCTGTTCCACAGATGGGAAGTTCTTGTAAAGAAACTCTGTTTATAGAAATTCCATTTGGTTTTAGATACACAAGGGAAGAAAAAAATTTTTTTTTGCAGTGGTGATTGTAAGATGAGTTCTGGCTGTGAATGCTTTACGGCGAGGGGGGGAGGGGACAGAGATTGGAGCCTGAAAACTGATTTAATACTTTCTGAGTTTTCATATACACAAAAAACATTCTTTGTGAATTTATAGTGTATTTAAGAGCCTGTCTTTTCCTTTCCCCCTCTTTTTATACCTTTTCTAACGACCCCATTCCATTTTTTTTTTATTCACCATTATTTTCAATGTCATGTTTTTGTCTACTTTACTTTTGTCCCTCCTAACTTGAATGAAGTCTGAGAAGGTCAACAGCTGCTCAGGGATGGGATTTTTTTTTTTCCGCCTTCTTTCTGTTTCATTGACTGGTTGGGTTATTATTGGGAAAAGTGGCGGCCATTTTTTATATCTTTTATAAGCTTCTTGCCCTAACTGTCTGCTTCAATAATCTTATTTTCTTTTTTCTCTTATTTGTATTGATTAAACATCTGAACAAAAACGATTCAACTTGTTGCTTGTTTGTCACTGATATCAATAAATTAATCTATATAATACTAAGCTAAGACAATTTCATGTTCGTATGTACGTTATCACGCTCGATCTTTTTTCTTTTAAATATGGGATCGCCCAGAGTTTATAGTAGTCTACCACTCTGGTCTACCCTGAACTAGTTAATAGACAGAGATTCACACAAAGTTTCTATGATAAAATTTCTCCCCTACGAACTGAGGAATCTAAAATAAATCAGATCACTAGATTGGTACTAACAATAACTATCACGTCTTCTCTGATTGAAGTGTCACCAGAAAGAGTCAAATTCTTTCTCTCCCGGAAGTCATGTGATTTCGTCAACTTCCGTTAACTAGAGGTTAAATTGTGACCTCCCATCCGTCAATCACTCCTCCATCCAACTAACGGCTTTCGTCATGTAATAGTTTTAAACTCGCTGTTATTTCGAGAAATGACACAACACTATAAATATAGGAATGTCTGCATTTTTTCTTTTTCTTTTTAGTTTCGTTTATTGTCTTTTTCATTCTTTCTTTGTCCTTTTAAATTCCCTCGCCTTCTTCCTTTCTTTCTATTCTTTTTCTTTTTTAATCCTTTTCTTTTTTCTCTTTCTCATTCTTCCTTGATTTATTTATGAATTTACTAGTGAGACCCGTGGAAATTCCACAGTTGTATCATTTATCTGCTGTATATTGTCGTTATGCTTATTCTATGGACGTCCGGTGCGAATGCGGACCCCACGATATTATTGTACCACCTTTGTTCAAACTTAAACAAACTTATCTAAGTACTCTGGTTAACGCAGTGTCATATATATTTGGTTATGGGAGGGTCTATCTGCAAAACTCTTGTAGGAGTTTGTGACATATTTCCATTCTATGGACGCGTGAAAACAGACGCACAATATTTATGTACCATCTTTTAACAAAACAAATACTACACCTTGATCCTAGCCTGAAGGCTAAGAAAATGTATTTACTTTGAGTTTTGTTCCACACAACAGCGACATCAGATGAAAGTTAAACATTTTTTATTTTAATTGCATCTCCGTTCATCTGGAGGAAGATCTCCCTACTTCCATAAGTCACGTGGTTTGGCCAACTTCCATTAACTAGTGGTTAAATTGTGACCTCCCCTCCGCCAATCACTCGTCCATCCAACTAACAGCTTTCATTATGTAACACTAGCCCCGTAAACCAAGCTATTTTTGTGTTAATAAAATGATGACTATTATCTGAATCTATTGGCGAGTTATGTCTCTTTTTTTCTTGTACAGCGGCTTTTGAAACTCTTTGTTGTCAAGTTGTTACCGTGACTGTGATGAGTTATAGCAGAAAGCTTTTTCACTTTTCGAACGGCAAATTTTGGAAAGCTAACTGGTTCAAACATTTGCACAAATATAAAAATTTGCCAAGGAGACTGTGTATCAACAATGTCGCTCCTTCTATATCTAACCGTTGCAATCAAAGCACTATCACTAAACATAAACCACTGTCGTCTACCCTGAACTAATTAATAGGCAGAGTTGAATACAAAGTTTCTCTTGACCCAAAATATGCAGATGACATTTCTTTCTTGAGAACTGATGACTCTAAACTAAATCAAATGACCAGACTGGTACAACACATGCTACAAGAAGAAAGTCGATTGATAATCAAGACAAAGTGAAAGTGTAGCTGTTTGCTACAAGCCGGCGCACAGCCGCCATATTGTTTAAATGTCAATGACTTCTTAGCTGCCCGCTGATTGGTTTAAGCAATCTACTTCCTTCTTGGCTTGACAAATCAGTGGCCTTCTCTTAATCGAATCTCGGAAGGCTAGCATAACTATATAAACACTTGAACGCAATACCCCACTCTTTTTTTCTTCTTAGGCACGCGACACGTAACAACCTCTCTCGACATGTAGATGACTACTACACCTGGCCGGGCTATATAGAACTGAGAAGCCAAAGTGACAACTACACACACACACACACACACACACACACACAACCCTACATATACACGTGGACGCGTCCTGACACCGTTGACAGTGTACAAACATTCTATGTTATGAACTATTCTCTATTCCCTACTCATGGGAAATTATATTTATGGACTTCCTTTACTTTTTCCTTCGTCCATACTTATGGACATACTAATCTCTTTCCTTTTACTAATGAAGACGACTCCATAAAATTGTTATTAAATGTTAGAATGAGAGTTTTCCACTTCTATTCTACAAGAGAAATGTCACATACATAGAAGTGGAGATAATGCTTGGAAAAAAGATGCAAAAAACGTGGCCCAATGTGAGAAACAGAGGAAGACCTCAAAAGACGAAAAGGGCTTGCTCAAGATGCATACAAAATCTACGAGTCCGTATTCAACAGCAAGCATGCCAATGAGCTGAGAGTATTTATAACAAAAGTGCAGATATATGTGACTTGATCGGACTATTTATCCTAGATTCACTCAAGTATAGATTTCTTAATCAAGAATTTGGGCTCTACCAGGATGATGGTCTATGCTTCTCCCGCAACTGCAATGGACATACCCTGGATAGATTCAGAGAACAGCTGGCAGCATTTCTTAAAGAACTCCGTTTTAAGATTACCATCGATGCTAGAACTGCAAGCGGTCAAAATATGCCAGTTTTCTTAACAGATTTGTGTTCCAGACGATCGTGGAGTGATAAGCTTCGCCACGCACATCTTCCTCAACGATTATGCTGTGGTAATGATGATGAATCACCCAATCGTCGATGTAATGCAAAAAAAAAAAATTTCATTTGATGTCGTTGCTGTATCGAACGTAAAACTTTCTTGGCCTTTACACTAGGATCAAAGTGTAGTATCTGTTCTGTACAAAGATGATACAGTAATATCGTTGGGTCTGAGTTCGCACCGGATGTTTATAGAATGGAAATATGTCACAAACTCCTACATAGGTTTTGGAGATTGACCTCCCCCCATGACTGCTTCTGAAATTACATTAACCAGAGTAGTTAGATAAGTGTGTTCAAGTTTTAACAAATTTGGTACAAGAATATCGTGGGGTCTGCATTGATGTCGAACTTCCATAAGTTTTAGGTTAAGGGGTCTTAGGTAGAAATTGTTATTCAGAGAATCTTGCTAATGACTATTGATCAAATTTAATGCAAATCTGAAATATTTGAATTTTCAAATGGGAGGTTGTGCCCATATTATGCCTCCTAAAATCCCTTTAAAATATTCGAAAGAAACTGAAATTTGGGGAATATTTATTAATTGATGTTTAATAACCTATTATTAAAATTTCACAAAAATCAGGGGTATCAGAATTTTCATAAAGGGCTTCCACTCTTTATACCCCTTTGCATGAAACTAAATTAAACTAAATATAGCCATAATTTGGATCCCTTATGCCTAGCAGCTATGTTTGAAAATTCATAATGATCGGTTGATTAGTTTAGGTGCGAATCCTGTACATACAAATATATAAACATATAAACACACCTAACTTTTTAAAGATAGTAATAAATCAAAGAATGTATAATTAGTATTTACTATTACTAGTTAAATTTTCTGCTATTTTAAATTAACTTTGTGTCAATCTACTTTGAAATTTCCTTTGTTTACCAAATCCTAATAAATTATTCTGCCCATTGTTCATTGACTGACACTATGAAAAGATTTCTAACACAATTGTGTTTCACTGATTTTTTAACAAAAGGATTCAATTTTATGTTTTAAAGTTTCAAATATTCCTCTTTTATCAGTAAACTGTATGACTAAAACCCCCACCCCCATACTGTTATGTTGCCTGGAATTCAAACTTTAACTTGAGGTTTAATGCCTGTATTCCATTAATTCCGGAATGAGATGAAGTCTATACGTAATAGTTAGAAATCACGTAATCCAATATTCTTGAAAATCAGTGGAATATAAGGGAGGGTCTATTAAATGTGTGCGGAATGTTTTGTATTATTTATTAAATTAATAGAAGATGAATAGAAAACAATAACAGTTACATTTTTCTAAAGTATTCGTTGTGTATTACTTCCCGTTAATGAAAGTGAGAGTGATAGTAGAAAAATATTAGAGGAAAAGGTTTTTGCGACCATTTCTATGGAGTATGTTTTGGGGAGAGTCTGTGATGGTGATCTAAAAGTAGAATTTATTGTTAGATGGAGAAAATAATCATAAATTTCTTCAAACACGCCCGAGTGAATAAGCTGAATAGAGTGATGAGTTTAGTAGTCTATGATGAATGTGGTTATTTTCTTACTCTCACTAAAGGTACAGGGGAAAAACGCCTTCACTTTATATATATATATAGAGAGAGATATTTTTTATAGATGAGCCCTTGTACCTTCATGAAAAACTTTGTCCATAATCCTGTCATGCTTCAGTTTGAAATAGCATTTTTGTCACACTTCAGTTGGAAATAGATGTTTCTGTCCCACTTAAGTTAGAAATAGCATTTCTGTCCCACTTCACTTGGAAATAGCATTTCTGCCCCACTTCACTTGGAAATAGCATTTCTGCCCCACTTCACTTGGAAATGGACCTTTCTGTCACGCTTCAGTTGGAAATGGACCATTCTGTCACGCTTCAGTTGGAAATGGACCTTTCTGTCACGCTTCGGTTGGAAATGGACCTTTCTGTCACGCTTCGGTTGGAAATGGACCTTTCTGTCACGCTTCGGTTGGAAATGGACCTTTCTGTCACGCTTCGGTTGGAAATAGCATTTCTGTAACACTTCTGTTTGAAATGTTATTTTTATCACATTACAGTTTAAAATAGCATTTCTTCTTACGCCTAACTTTGAAATAGCATTTCAGTAACATTTCAGTTTGAAATAGCATTTCTGTCACACTTCAGTTCGAAATAGCATTTCTGACACATTTCAGTTTGAAATAGCATTTTCTTTTCTGTCACGCTTCTGTTTAAATATCATTTTCTTTGATCTGTCACGCTTCCATTTGAAAATAGCATTTTTAGATGCATTCTTGCATCAGAGGCGCTGTCCATCTGTCTGTCACATTGACATATGAAATAACACTGAATAGACACATCTAAAGAATACACATTTTTGCTTTTTGTATTCATAATAAAAATATTTTTTATCTTCAACAGAATCCGGACCTTCAAAATTCTTTGAAGTTTTCTTATTATGTAACTACGAGAAATACCAAAAGTTAAAGTTCAATCAAAAAGTTAAACATATTCAAGCAAAATAGATAATCTTTATTCTCATAAATGTACGTTATACGCTTGCTACGTCTAGCAACACTGATAAGTTGTGTAAGAACAAAACAGCTGTCTATGGATGACAATTATATATATATATATGAAAAATATTTGTTGTTGTTTATTATCTACGGACGTATACGTTTCGTCTCTTTTCAATCAAGACTCTTCAGCGTAGAAGTATGACTATTCACTACCGGTCACTCGGTTCGAAACCCTGGATTATAAGTATTTTTCAACTTCAATCCAACGTCTTAAACCTCACGGCCAATATTTGAACAGCAGATATATATATATATAATAATAACCCAGGCAAGGTAAACATCCACAGGATAGTAATCCAAAGAATTTCAACCGGGTTTATAAAAAGTGCTCAATATCAAATAGAGCTTTTATATATGATTATTTTTATTTACACAGACATGTACAAAATCTGTGACACTGGGATGTCGATGTTATCGATAAACAGCTGTTATAAACTGAGATCTCATTAGGCAGAGTTAGAATACGATCTAAGGTTAAGATCGGATTTTAACTCTGCCTGATGAGATCTCAGTTTATAACAGATGTTGATTGATAACATCGACATGCCAGTGTCGCAGATTTTGTACATGTCTGTAAATAAAAATAATCATATATATATATATATTTGCTCCCATATGAGGGGAGTACTTCGGTGCAGGAAATCATGGTTTCCAATTAACATAAAAATAATACTCTTCCATGAGATGAATTGTGTTCTCTCAGTTATCAGGATCGTAAAATGTGAACAAATAAATAAATTCATTTAAAAGCGATATAATTTTTTCTCCACTTTCAGTTGCAGCGTATTTGCTGAAATGGTAGAACATCAGCACTAGTGGTTACAGTTGGTAGTAACTGACGTTCGGGTTTCGAATCTCGGGGTTCATGTGTTCGCTATATCTACGCACACTTATGAATCGTAAAATGATGTAACAGCTGTCTGTGGATGACTATATATATATATATATATATATATATATATATATATTAATATCCACAAACATATGTTTCATCATAACCAAGACTCATCAGTGTGACTATTTATAACTGTATTACGGTCGCAGGATTCGAACACTGGACCAAAATCTCACACGGCTGCTGAGACAGCTATACGAAAGAGAAGAGAAATATTGTTATTATTCATTGTAATGAACATCGTAAGCCTCTAGAGTGTTTGTCCTCCCTAAAGAGTGAACTTCACAATATAACTTTAGTTAGAAGCCACTCACTCTCTCTCTCTCTCTCTCTCTCATCTCATATATATATATATATATATATATATATATATATATATATATATATATATATAAATATATATATATATATATATATATATATATATATATATATATATATATATATATATATATAAATATATATATATATATATATATATATATATATAAATATATATATATATATATATATATATAAATATATATAAATATATATATATATATATATATATATATATAAATATATATATATATATATATATATAAGAACAGACTCAACACCTTCTATCTGTGCAACCTCAGGCGAATCCTAGGAATAACGTGGCAGGACCATGTCTCAAACAAGAGCGTCCTTGATCAGGCAGACATCCCAAGTATATTCGCTCTGCTCACTGTTCACCCAACGACGACTTTGTCAGCTTGGCCATGTCAGGATATTCTTTATGGTGAGGTAGCAACTATCTCTAGACCAGCAGGAAGACATGTTCTTCGCTACAAGGATATCTGCAAGCGAGATATGAGGGCAGGAGATACTGACCCAACAGACTAGGAGTCTATGGATGAATACAGCAGCCACCGGAGAAGAGCTGTAAAGGCATGCTCCAAGAGGAGTGAGGAATGGAGGGAGAGGAGAGAGAGCACAGGCAGCAGAGGGCTACAACAGACCTCTTGCAATCAGACACCACCTACATCTGTGGCAACTGCGACATAGCCTGCCGATCCAGGATAGGCTTGCACAGTCACAGCAGACACTGCAATTTGGCAACAGACTAATCTGAGGTGTAGAACTTCATTGTCTCCTGAGACAGATGGATGTTAACGAATAAATAAATTTATATATATGCTCTGTTATTAAATGTTGACAATCATCAAATATATGCACTAACATATATGTTTACGCTATTAGTTATCCACAGACACGTGTTTTGTCATTTCTACGATTCATCAGTGTGGCTAGAACTAACTAGATTCAAAACTTTAACCAACGACTGAGTCTGATGCTCTACCAACTGAGCTACGAAACTGCTAATACCAGTAGGAGAAATTGCATAGTATTATAAATGATGCTATTCATTTATTTATATATTTTTTATTAGTTGCGATACTGATAACTGAAAACATTCAATCATTTTTATAGAAGAGCATTGCCTTAATGCTAAGTGGAAACCATTATTTCCTTTACCAGAGCGCTCCACTTATAGCAGAGCTTTATATATATATATATAATATAGTTATCCGCAGATACGTGTTTCATTGTCTCTACGACTTGTCAGTGTAGCTAGAATTAGCGAGATTCGAAACCTGGACCCCGGTAATTGAAAGATTTAAATATTTCAAACGAGGTTTCAAAAGCGAAAAGTTAAAACAAAACAGGATGTTTATGATCATTTTAAGTGAAATTTAATCGATCGGCAAAAAAAAAATTCTAAAAGTCAAAATTAGATAATCTAATTCCTCATTTGAAGCATCTTTGAAACAAACATCCAAAAAATTTCATTTGATCCTTAAATAGGTTTTTCTGAAATTTTACCGAACTTAACTTTTCTTTAACTTTTAGAAATTTTAAAATTGATTCAAAAGTAAGATTCATCCGCCCTTTGAAGGTCTCATCTTTAATCCTGCGGAAACAGGTAATAATATCACGTTTACGTATAGGCCACACACAACTAAAATATTCATTTGTCCCAAAAGAAAACGAACAGTCAGAGTGTAAGCACTTCCTGATGAAATGTGGTGATTTTGCTCACACTGCAACTTTTTTTTATGCTAATGGCATGAAAGATTTATTTGAAAGAGTCAATATGGAGACAATTTTATCATTCTTGAGAACTATCAAAATATATAATAAAATAGAATATGTCCTGGGAATGACATTAAACTACACCCAGTGGTGAAGCTCTTAATTTAGGGAGCTTTCGGGAGTGTGCAGTTGTCCCGTAGTTACCACTGCTCCCAGGTCCGCTCTGGCCCGGAGTGGAAGTACCTGTCAGGGTTCCATCTATAGATTAAATAGAATTTGTCCCTAGAATAACATGAAACTTTGATCGGCAATATAATTGTTATTTTGAATGAATAATAAAAGTGAACTCCATGAATAAAGATTTAAAAATATTAAAAACTGAAGAAAATTTTTTTTTTTTTTTAAATCATTAAAATGACTGGATTCAGCATTAAATAACTCTAAATGGGTTGATATGCCGGTAAAAAAATAAGAAATAAAAATAAAATTCTTATGATAAACTGTAAAAATAGAATATGTCCTGGACTCCCTCCCTGTTCCCTGTTTTCCTGACGGTACTGACATGCAGAAATTTGAAACTAATGTAAACGGACATCTCGCTGCGCAGCTCCCAATTTAGGTTGACCCCCCCCCCCCTCCCAAACCTTCAGCCTTTTTCTCAGTAGCCCCTTACGTCTACAGTGGCGGCCTGCCTTGTTTGGGATGAACTTCGTTTAAAAAAAAAAAAAAATAAATAAATAAAAATGACATTAAACTACACCTAGTGGTGAAGCCCAAAATTTGGGACCTTTTGGGGAGTGTGAAGCCGTCTTTTAGTTACCACTGCTCCCAGATCCACTCTGGCCTGGAGTGGTAGTACCTGTTAGGGTCTCATCTATTAATTAAATAGAATGTGTCCATAGAATAGCATGAAACTGTGATCAGCAATATCATTTTTATTCTAAATGGATAGAAAAAGAAAACTCCATGAATAAAGATTTAAAAATATAAAACAATTGAAAAAAAAAAAAAAAAATTTTGAATTAAAATGACTGGATTCGTCATTAAATAACTTTAAATGGGTTGATATGTCCGTAAAAAAATTAAAATAAATCCTGCTGAGGGGTTAGCTACCCTATTTACCAGTAAAACCAAAGACAAACCTGGTTGAGGGACCGGTTTAATTGCCAGTGACCCGACCAGGTGGCAGATGGTGGTGTGTTACCTGGTACCAGTAACACAAAGTGACCTGACATACATCATTTCTCCCACGCACACATATCCATCCCACATTAATATCAATAATGTTTCTCATACACACACATAACGCATAAAAATCAATTATATTTCACACACACACACACACACACACCATATTGATATCTGTATCTCACACAAATCACCTTGTTTCCCATATATCAAATAAATATCATGTTTCTCATATACACACTCATACAATATTAATAATCTATATATATAAAACTCAATGTCAGTGTGTATGTGCATCTGATGTTTGTGCATTCTCTATAGAGAAAGAAAGGTTAGAGAATCTACATAAAATTTAAAAGTGTATTCTTATGTAAAATTTATTGGAAATATTCCTGAATCTTTAAATGCACCCCAAAGGGTATAACCCCCTTAAAACTTAAATATATCCTATTTTTATTAAATTCAAATCATTTTTATAAAATTTTCTGGAGAAGACAATGGAAGTGGTCCCGAATCTCTGTTACCGTCTATGTGCCCCCAACTCTAATTGATTCATGGGGACAGAAATCCCTAAAAACGTATATCCGATTTTAATGAAATTTAAACCATATGTATACGACACCAATTCAGAGAGTTTTCCAATATTTCAGCTTCTTCTGACAATATTAGGGGGCGAAACGAGAGGAGGGGGTCAGTAAAAACAAAGAAATTAATATAGTGTTATGAGCATAGTGAAAAAGTATGTAGTACTGATCCTCATTCAATCCCGAGCAAGGTGAATCTTCGTGATTAATAGGTTTCATCTTTCAAAAGCAATAGTTGATTCTGATTCGTCAGTTTATTTTTGTAGAACATTGGTCTATGTTCTTGAGAACAAAAAAAAAATTATTTAAATTCAAATACTTTCAAAAAATAATTAATCCACCTCGGAAGATTTTTAAAATGGACCCATTTTTTCAATAATAACCTACATAGCAGGAGCATCAGTTGCCAGTACAAATTTAACTGATTAGTATCACAAAACAAATAGCCAAGCGGAATAACTCATCTGATAGAGCGTTAGACTGAAGATCTAAAGGTTCCGGTTACAATCACATTAAGTTAAAATGCTTAAAGTAATGTGATTTTATTCTGTTATGCCACTCCAGCGTCGCTGAATTTAAATAGTCGACTTTCCTGGAACAATGCAAAAAACGTTCTCTGTGCGTGTCTCCGTCGTCTTTTAAAAAATTCTCTTCTTTCTCCAGCTTTTTTATTCATTTGCTTTTGACACCTGAGGATGATTCGACGAAGAATCGAAAACGTTTGTGAAACCTGTGGAACATTTATTAATTTTTTTTTTGATTTTAATACAAAAAAGACCATCAGAAAAATAAAAAAAATAAAAGAAGGTATAATTAAACAGACGAATTGTTATTTTTAACAATGTTTGCATAATGTATATATATATATATATATATATGATAATCACTTTAACTAATGAATGAATTATTTTGAATTTTGACATGTATATTCTAGGCAACATGGGAGTAACATGGACACATTAATTTCTTTGTAAACAAGTCACCTATTTTAATATGTTGTTGTAAGATTCCTTTGGACAAAAAAACAAAACTTTTTGATGCAATACAGAGAGAAAGGCAAAAAGAGAGGGGAGACGGAGGTGGGAGAAAAACAAAGGAAAAAATAACAATCGATTTATTATGCATCAACACGGATTTATAAGGCTGCATTCTTTCTGTGACTGAACCTGTTTCATTTGCAGAGATTTTTTTTTGTTTGTTTTTTTTTTTTTTTTTGCGTTCATTCTGAGTTTTATTTTTGTTTATTTACTTTTTTTTCCGGAGATGCACACGAATTCGAACATGCTAAAAAGAAAACATTTTTTAAAAATTTATTTGTTGAAATCACAAATGTAATAGCTTGCCCCACCCCCTTCCTTGTCTGGTGTGACATGCACCTTCCTTCAAAGCAGGAAGTTTTTAGGGAATATTAAATTCACAAGCGGTTCTCAGTCGCATGTGTATTCCACTTCTGCAAGATTATTTTTAATAATGTTAATTTTTGCGGGGAGGTGTCACCGTCTTTCCACCTGGCATTCCAGAATGGTCACCCATTTTGTACTGATCAGGCTGAACGTTGTTTAACTTTTGTTATCTAACGAGAACCGGTGTCTCAATGTGCTTATGACATATATATATGTTTATACCAAGAAGAGACCCTGATGAAAGTGTTGTTGTACTCTCAGATACAACACCTGATATTCCCAAATGGTCACCCACCTGTTACTGACCAGGCTCAACTTGGCTTAACTTCGGTGATCTAACAAGAACCGGTGTGTCAATGTACTTATGACGTATATATATGTTTATACCAAGAAGACTCTGATGAAAGTGTTGTTGTCCTCTCACATACAACACCTGATATTCCTAAATTGTCGCCCATCTGTTACTGACCAGGCTCAATGTCGCTTAACTTCAGTGATTTAACAAGAATCAGTGGGTCAATGTGATTATGCAATAGTGTAACATGCTAAGACTCCTGGGCAACACCGGATAGTTAGAGCTAGTATCTATGCTCCTCACACACACACAGTATCAATATTAATATCATGTTTCTCACAGACATACATGGGTTATATGAACTCTAACACTAAAACCAAGTGTTTAAAAAGCTCTTGAAATACTGAAGCGGCTGTAAGAATTGCATTGACTTCATTAAGTTTACGAAGAGTCTTGAAAAAGTTCTTTTTGTTCATTCCACTTCAGACTCTCTAATAATAAAAAAACGTATTTGTCCATTTATTTATTTTTTATACAGAATCATTGAAACATTTTTATTTGTACTTCAATTCTTTCTTTCATTTATTTGTCTGTGATCTGGACAGAAACGCTCTTCATCCACAACAGAATTCAGAAAATCCAAAATTCTTTGAAGTTTTCGTATTTTGATGCAACCAGACAAATACCAAACCTGTAATTCTTTTGATTCCAATTCCAGCTTTTCTAAAAGTCTGCCATTTTTCATCATAATCGATAGAATCTTTCTTTCATTTTTAATTTTTTTTTATTTTGTTACGGGTGTACTTTTTAACTCTTTGTCTGCTTTCGGTAAATATGACTCAAATTATAAGTTAGCGAGGAAATGCGCAAACGAAACATCGTGAGTCTGGGATGCTTATTTGTAAGTTCTGTGGAGCTGCAGCATCTTCTATTTATTTTTCAGTGATTATATATATATATATATAACATATAGTTTGGCTTACATAACTGTAGTTACGTTTCAGCAGTTACACTTCTTCAGAGCATAAAGTAATGATATAATTATTTTGGGCTCTGAGGCATCATAATCGCTGATACGTGATTATAGTTTTATAAACCAGACTAAATGTTTAAATATTTTTAAAGCCGTACTTAGTATTGAGCACTTTTTAAAAAAATTGGTTTTAAGTTCATTTTATGGATATATTTGTTTAATTTATATATATATATATATATATATATATATATATATATATAGCTTAGTTCAAGAACAATAACTCTAGATATATCTTTGGAGATTACATAACACAAATATTTTATAAATAAAATTAATATTACGCATCTCCAGGATATGGCTAAATACTAAAGATAAACTAAATTATGTCATAAATTTTGTCATAAACTTTGTATTCTACTGAATTATATATATATATATATATATATATATATATAAATTGTGTGTATTTAGGCAGCATTTTCTCATTTATGCAAACATTGTTAAAAATAACAAAATTTGTCTGTTTAATTATACCTTTTTTTAATTTTTCAATTTTTCTGATGGTCTTTTAGTATTAAAATCAAAAAAATGAATAAATGTTCCATAGGTTTCACATGTTTCACAAACGTTTTCGATTCTTCGTCAGGTGTCAAAAGCAAATGAACAAAAAAGCTGGAGAAAGAAGAGAATTTTAAAAAGATGGTGGAGAAATGCGCAGAGAACGTTTTCAGCATTGTTCCAAGAAGTCGTTGTCGCTTTTGAATTCAGCAACGCTAGATGGCATCACAGAACAAAATCGCATTACGTTAAGCATTTTAAAATGTTACCACTGGTTTCATATGTGATTTTGTTAATTTTAGGTTGTTGTGTTTTTATGTAGATAGCTTCGAGTATTTTTATTTAAAAAATTTTTTTTTCTGAATGTATAATTTTAGTGTTATTAACTAGAATTTGTCTTAAATCAGAGGGAGGGCAATTATGTTTTTGTAGATGTTCGTAAATTGAGCTAGAGTTTACAAGAATAGGGTAGTGTTTGTAAAACCAATGTAGTTATTAGCTTTATTATTATTAAAATTCTCTTTCTCCAGCTTTTTTGTTCATTTGCTTTTGACACCTGAGGATGATTCGACGAAGAATCGAAAAAACGTACATAAAATTAATAAATGTTCCACAGGTTTCACACCTGTGGAACATTTATTAATTTTTTTGATTTTAATACAAAAAAGACTATCAGAAAAATTGAAAAAATATAAAATAGTATAATTAAACAGACGAATTCTGTTATTTTTATAAATGTTTGAATTCAGGGCCGGCGGGACAGTTATAAAAGTGGGGGGGGGGGGCACATTGCGTCCAGAATGCCAAATATAGGAATAAGTTCAATATCTTGACTAAAAATGATCGTCCGATAGTGGTTGAGAGCTCGTTAGAAGCGGAATGGAATTCTCTTGGTGATAGAAAAAGAAAAATTCAAAATATTTCAATTTTTTGGCGTCTTGGCTCAAGTTACCTTATTTGGGCATATTGGGAAAAAATCACTGTTTGGGGCATATTTTGGTTTAAAATGATCGTCTGGTAGTGGTTGATGGCTCGTTAGAAGCTGAATGGAATACTCTTGGTGATAGATAAAGAAACATAAAAAAAAAATCAATTTTTTGCCGTCTGGGCCCAAACTACCATATTAGGGCATTTGGACCAAAAATACCTTTTTCGACATAATTTAGACATGAAATGATCTTCTGATAGTGGTTGAGGTCTTGTTGGAAGCATATTAGCAAGTTGCTTCTGGTGAAAAAAGAACAAACAGAAATTTCAATTTCTGCCGACCAAATGTAAAGTTCAACAATGACACAGTTTAGGTCATTTGTAGTTGATGAAATAAATGCATTTGGGCAAGTTTTCTATAATATGCGTGTTAAAGGTGTATGATTTTGAAAATGTAAATATATCGGGGTACGAGTATTTTGGCGTTTATTGAATTAAATAGGAAGTCGATTCGATCAAGAAATTGTAGCCGCCATGTTGAATGATTAAATGTTGCAGGAACTGTGTTCGTTAATTTCATTTGCTTAATTCCGGAATGAATATAAAAATAGAAGTCATAGGTAGAAATAGAAATAACGTAATCTGATATTCGCGGAAAATCATCGGAGTAAACGGGAGCGATCATTAAGTCTTTGCGTATGGCTTTATATTATGTAGTAAATTAATACCAAGCAAATAATAAATAAGAACGGAGTCTTTTGTGAAAATTAAACTGTGTTTATTAGTTCCCGGTGTCGATGAGTGGAGTGACAGTACAGAATTGTTGGGGAGAAAAGTTTTTGCTACCACCTATATGGAGTTGGTTTGTCGGAGAGTCGTAGATGGTGGATTAAATGTAATATTTAGTGTTTATTGGTGAAAAATAATGAAAATTTACTATAACACGCTCGAGTGAATAAGTGTAATGAATTGGTGAGTTTAGTAGCCTGTGATGGATGGGGTTATTTTTCTATTAAGCAAATATGTACAGGGGAAAAATCCTCTCTACTTTATATATAAAAAAAAGAAAAGAAGATTTTGTATAAAAACTTCTAATTCTGTTATTCCGGTTGATTGTCTGCCGCTGTCTTCAGAAAAGGAAAGCAAATAAATTGTGATTCACAGCTAAACTAAAGAAATGCCAAAATCAGTTTAATTCAAGTTTCACGTGTTTTGCTTTGGGGTGTCGATTTTTTGGAGAAGAAAATGAAAGTCCATAAATATACCTATAGAATAGGGACCTTTAACAAAAACTCACCCATTTCGCTTGGTTTTTGCCAAATTTTAGATAAAATTGATTGTTGGTCTTATATTGTAATGATGACAATATAAGACCAACAATCAATTAATAGATAAGCTAATTAGATAAAATTAAACACATGCATATCAACTTAATTATTGATGACCGTAAAGTGTGTGTGGGGGGGGCTTGAGTCTTCCCCCTGCCCCCCCCCCTCCCCCGGTGCCACCGTCCATGTATATATATATTTGTATAATATATTTTATACCATAACTACATGGAGTATTGTTGCCACATCCGGGCTAGTGCACCAACCACTTAGACATGGTGCAAAAAATAATTTCTAACCTAATCTAATGTTATTGATATCCTAGTTTTGATGAAGAGCCTTTGTCTAGACTAGAACGGAAGGGACGCGGACACACATGCACACGCACGCACTGCGCTGCAATTAAGAATATTGATTTATGTATCATTTTTGTGTGCATATGATTGTATCTTGTTTTACATCCTTCCTCATCGAACTGGTTCTGCCGGGCTATAAACAGTTCGGGAGATTAACAGAGAACAAACACCACACCTGACTTGTTTTTAAGGCGGTTTCTTTTGTTTCAGGGCTACAGTCTCGGTTTGTTGTCATCTTCTCATACTGTTATGTCATACATACACCAACGAGAGCACTCAGAGCTGGTTGCCTTGTGCCAGACTGTCGCAGGTGAAAAAAATTTAAACAATTGGTCTGTTGAGTTTGTAACATAAACACTAAATTCCTGAAATTAAAAAAAAAAAACTCGACCTAAGAAATCTTTTTCTACCTGTAATAATTATCCACTCTATAATAAAAAGCAATATGTATATTTTTGAATAGATATATATCTACTTTTTTTTTTTTTTAAGGAAAGATAACTGTTGGAAATATATTAATATGAACTCTCTATGGTTAAAAATGACTGAATTGTATTCGTTGCGTGTTTCGAAAAAAATGAACGTTTTTTTGATAAAAATATTCAAAGTGAGTCGGAGGGAGAGGTCTGCAAATTCTGAAGATTCATTTTTCTATAAAATTCGAACTTTGTTATTACTAATGTTCTGATTGTATTGGCTATGGAGAAACAGCTGTAATTTTTAAAATAAAGACCAATTTTGATTAGTACAAAACATTGTATTTGTCGGAAAACATCATAATTTTTATTTACATATATATATATATATAATCTCTATCCTGTCACACAAAAGTTAGCAACTAAAACAACTGATGGATGAATCCATTTCAAGTACTAAGGGGAATTGAGAAAACAATAGCAAGTAAGACAACCCTCCCCCAGCCTTAAATCTATGTCAATAATGAGACATTTTCTTTCTTTTTTCTTTCTAGACCGATTTATACGTTTTTTAATTTTCTTCAACTTTTCCTTTCTTTAGACTTTCCAGTTTGAGACGTTTTCTTTCTTATTTCTTTTTATTAAACTTCACTAATTCAGACGTTATTTTATGTGAATATGATTATTAATGAAAACACTGGTGAAGCGTAATAATAATACTTATATATGTTGCATTGTTACATATTATTTATATATGTTGCATTGTTATATATTATTTATATATGTTGCATTGTTATATATTATTTATATATGTTGCATTGTTATATATTATTTATATATGTTGCATTGTTACATGTTATTTAGATATGTTGCATTGTTACATGTTATTTATATATGTTGCATTGTTACATATTATTTATATATGTTGCATTGTTACATATTATTTATATATGTTGCATTGTTACATATTATTTATATATGTTGCATTGTTACATATTATTTATATATGTTGCATTGTTACATATTATTTATATATGTTGCATTGTTACATATTATTTATATATGTTGCATTGTTACATATTATTTATATATGTTGCATTGTTACATATTATTTATATATGGTGCATTGTTACATATTATTTATATATGTTGCATTGTTACATATTATTTATATATGTTGCATTGTTACATATTATTTATATATGTTGCATTGTTACATATTATTTATATATGTTGCATTGTTACATATTATTTATATATGGTGCATTGTTACATATTTATATATGTTGCATTGTTACATATTATTTATATATGTTGCATTGTTACATATTATTTATATATGTTGCATTGTTACATATTATTTAGATATGTTGCATTGTTACATATTATTTAGATATGTTGCATTGTTACATATTATTTAGATATGTTGCATTGTTACATATTATTTATATATGTTGCATTGTTACATATTATTTAGATATGTTGCATTGTTACATATTATTTAGATATGTTGCATTGTTACATATTATTTATATATGTTGCATTGTTATATATTATTTATATATGTTGCATTGTTACATATTATTTATATATGTTGCATTGTTATATATTATTTAGATATGTTGCATTGTTACATATTATTTAGATATGTTGCATTGTTATATATTATTTAGATATGTTGTATTGTTACATATTATTTATATATGTTGCATTGTTACATATTATTTAGATATGTTGCATTGTTATATATTATTTAGATATGTTGTATTGTTACATATTATTTATATATGTTGCATTGTTACATATTATTTATATATGTTGCATTGTTACATATTATTTATATATGTTGCATTGTTACATATTATTTATATATGTTGCATTGTTATATATTATTTATATATGTTGCATTGTTACATATTTATATATGTTGCATTGTTACATATTATTTATGTATGTTGCATTGTTACATATTATTTATATATTTTTTATTTGAGAAAGTAAGGGCCTATTTTTTAAGGCTCTGTTAGCTCAACATTTCCTTTTTTTTAAATAAAAAAAAATGAGCAAAATCTAAATAACAAAAACTGAAAAAAGTGACACATGATAAAAATATGTGCAAAATAACAAAAAATAAAAATTTTATGTCATTGAGTGGTGGTCGTCTTTTTTTTTTGTTTAACAAACAACCAGCATGGCATGCCGTAGCGTGTAATATTTGCATCCGGGCTAAAAATTGAGGCAAAAAGAATCTCTTTTTTCCTCACACAGCAATTCTCTCTTTAATTCGAATTAAATTCAAATTATTATTGTTTTATTTTTAGAAATGATTATAGAAATTTATTTAGGTTTATTTCAGTTTTCATGCTGAAGAATTAATGCGTTTGAACTTGCGATGACCATGTGCGTACAAATAAATATATTCATCATCAGTTTTCACTCGTGTTCTTGGCTTTTTTGGCATCATGCTACTGTTACACACAGCAAGATATGTAATGTGAGGTCCTGCTAGATAGGAGCTTTAGACTGCATTTTCCCCTTCAAAGATAGCCAGAAGATACTCATAGTTAAGGAAAATGGATCCATAATTATCTTATTAAAATACGTTTTCAGATTAAATGGTTGTTGATTGCTTCTTGTATTAGGGCTACCTGTTTGAGAGATGTATCCAGAGAATATTGGTACCGTTCACACCAAGAAGTGTAAAAAAAACCCATGGCCCCCATTAGATCCCGCAAGCTATATGAATATAAGATAATCTGGTGTTAACGTTTTTCCCAGACAAGCGATCGCCATTTTGTGTGTTGCGTTCTCTTGGAGACACACCTGAGGTTAGGCACAAGGTTTTGAAAAGCCAGCACACTGGGCTACGAAAATGCCTGAGCAGCCCCTTCGGCATTCCCCGGTAGGGGTGCCTTAGGTGATTAGCAATAAACTAACCAGTTTTCGGAGAATAGGTAAAGCCTGGGAAGCTGGACCCCCTAGCACTGAACAGAACCATACCTCAACCCGACAGCAACAAAGCCATTTTCGGATTGATTGTTGAGGACGTATCTTATGAGGAAACAGCTATTTATTTTAATTGGAACAAAAAATGGGGTGGGAGATCTGAGCATTGGTGGTGAAAGGAGAAAAGCTTAATTTTGAAAGTATAAAAGAAACAAGCCATTCCCCCCCCCCCCCCCCATTGCTTCAGATCAGAATCAGCAAGATTTCGATCACCAATGCTCTTCGAAGTGTTGCCATAGACAGTTGTATGTTATATATAGTCATTAAAAAATGAGTACTTTTACAGATCTGGACCTAATAGTAAAAATTAGGATATTATTGTAGATTAACACGCAAAAGAATAAACAAAAAAACAAAAACAACTATTTTAGAATTTCGAATGGATGATCAGTTTCGTATATAAATTTAACATAAAATGATCTCCCGTTCCGGGCCATTTTAGCGTTTTACTTTCGATAGCATTCCTCCAAGTTGTTAACTTAACAAGTAGATCTTCCATTGTTTCACAAGTTAGTACTAAATCAACAGCATACAGCATCTCTTGCGGACAATTTGTCCGAAACTGCTTCTAACACACAAATGAAAAGCAATTGATACAATACATAATCGTGACGTACTCCTACTTTAACATTAAAGATGTCTTCATTTTTTTTTGTACATGATTGCCCACGTATAATCGTTCTTGACCTTTTTCTAAATACTTTTTATGCACTTTCGTATACTCAACGCATGCATTTCATAATACAAGAAATTTCTGTATGAAAAACTAGCTGTTCCTACCCAGCGTTGCCCGGTAATGTAATTTGATCTGCTTTTCTCTTTTTCTAAACTATGCCATTTTTTTTTTGTTTCTGAATTTTATTTTTTGCAAAGAAAAGAGAAATATGTCTATAATGAACAAATTTTTTTTTTTTTTTAAGTTTTATTCAATCACAAATAAAAAATAAGAAACAAATATATTACACTGATCAATTCGGTGAAAAAGTAAACTATAAGATTAATAATTCAATAAATAATTGATAAATCCCTTATTCGTCACTTGGACATTGTTTAGTTCAATATCGAGAAATTCTGATTCCTTATATATACTTGTATCACTTCTGAATCTATTCATATAACACTTATCGTTGGCTAGTTTTTTACCATGAAGTATTTTTTTTAGCTTCTTACATCAAGTGGCTTCATGCCTTGTCTGGAGCGATTTCTATGAATTAAAAAAAAAAACTCTCAACGAACAACTCATTGTTTTTTAAAATATTATTTTTCTCTTTGAAATAAAGGGAAGTGAGTCTCTAATAGACGAATCTAGATTTACCTCCCCTCTTTTAAAAATAAAAACTGTGACTATACGAAAATAAATCTGACCGGGTAAATTATTTCTGTACTGAATGAACTCTGATTATGTTTTATTCTTCTGAACATGAACCAACGTTCAACAAAATAAAATGGCTAGTCAGAATAAAATATTGATTTTGTAGGAAGAAACATACCGTTGACAAAAATCTAGAATCCGACTGACTTTACTTTATAATATAGAAGATAAAACTTATCCATGAGGGCTGTTGCTGAACAATTCAAGATTGTTTTTTTTTCTTTTTCCTTTTCAGAATGGATGAAGATGAATGCAAAGGTGCAAGTGATGTTGAGGTGGACAGTGATGACAATGATGATCAGGACACAGAACGAGAACTGGGCAATTGGCTAGGACAATTTGATACACTGAAAACGGTGAGACCATTTTTTATTTCTTCTTTTTCAGTTTGACAGCACGATTTTTTAGGGGGTCCATTTTGTTTAATAACTTTAAAACAGTTTTCTCACTTCAACAAAATGTTTTCATTCTTTTCCACGAGTTGAATTTAAGTCTGGAATAAGATTTTGCTTCATTTTGTTATTTTAGCGAAGGTGAAATATTAATTCATGATAATCTGTAAGTTATCAAAACAAAACAAAAAACACTTTTGTAAGTGGACTCTCTATCTCTCTTTGTGTGTGTGTGTGTATGTATGTATATATATATGTGTGTATATATATATATATATATATATATATATATATATAGTCTCGGAAGTTTCTCAACCATTAAAACTATATTAAAAAAAAAAAAAAAATTAAAAAAAAAATATATAAAAAAAAAACTTATAGTCTCAAGTCTTCCAGTGGAAAATCACTCATGTAAGTCAATTTATTTTTTACAGTTATTATATTAGTTAGTTTCTAACAATATATATATAGTGTTAGTCTGAAGAAGCTTTGAGTCATTTTAAACAAAAGAAAAAAAAAGGAAACTACAGTTTAAATTTCCAGAGAAACTAACTTAATCCAAGATATCGCAGGCTTAGCATTCGTTGGAAAATTCATAAATATAAAAAAAAAAGAGAAAAAAAGGGGATTCAAGTATCTAACAGTGAAACAAAAACAGGAGACCTTAAGTTAAGCATGAAATATTATCATCAGCTGTTTACCATGTAACTGTTTTGGAGATTAAAACACAGGACAGTTATAATATTCATGGCTCTCCAATGGTACTGATCAAACGATCATTTCCCTAATAATCAAGTGTAGAAATAATTCAGCTTAAATTTCACTAATATATACATAAATAAATAAATAATAATAATAATAATAATAATAATAATAATAATAATTATATATTACTCTTAAGACTACCGTGTGATATGGTAATTTGTATATCAAATAACATGAATTATAACAATAATAATAATAATAATACTATCCAAACACTACACCCAAGAACCATTCTGCGATATGGTAGCTAGCAATAAAATTATATAGGAATAAAAGTTGCATTGAAAAAAAAAAAAAAGCTAAAGTACCTTAGGTACCAGATAGGCAAGTAGATAAGAGGAAGGAAACCTAGCCATACAAATCTAAATATCCAATATATATATATATATATATATATAATATGAGACTAAAAGTATACTTTTAGAGAACTGAACCTATAGTGAAATGGTTTAAGCTCAATATACGAGATAGAGCAATTATAAAGATAAACGAAGGAAGAGAGATAAAGATGTGCGGATGACAAATCTATTTCATCTTCGATTGTTCAATGCAAGGTGTACTCGATAAAAACATGTTTATTTTTCTTTCCTTAAGCCAGGCTTTTCAAAGATTAAAATCTTATCATTAGACTAATTACATAGATGGATAAGTTGGCAGGGGAATAGCCAAAATTCAAAATTTGAAAAAAATTAAGAAACAATATAAAGTAATGGAAAGTAAGAGTGAGTGCATAAAAAGGTTATCAAAATATAGAGTTTGTTCAGTTGGGGAAATTTCCGTTGACAAAGTGTCCGGTGACGAAAGATTTAAAGATGGAAAAAGAGATTTCGTACATTGATTGAGTACACCTTACATTGTACAAGCGAAGATGAAATAGATTTGTCATCCGCACATTTTTATCTCTCTTCCTTCATTTATCTTATATATATATATATATATATATATATATATGATTATTTTTATTTACACAGACATGTACAAAATCTGCGACACTGGCATGTCGATGTTATCGATCAACAGTTATCATAAACTGAGATTTCATCAGGCAGAGTTAGAATCCGATCTTAACCTCAGATTATGTTTGGAGAGAAATTTGGCTCTCTCCAAATATGATCTGAGGTTAAGATCGGATTCTAACTCTGCCTGATGAGATCTCAGTTTATAATAACTGTTGATCGATAACATCGACATGTTATCTTGTTTGTTTGTCGCCGTGCACACTGAATGATGTCATTATTTTTGACATCTATTAAAACAGATGGGCACAACTGTACATATTCGATAGCATCACTAAACTATGACACCATCCATTAAAACAGAGACGGGGTTGGGGGATGACTCTAAACAGTTGATGACGTCACAAAATGATGACATCAACCAGAAAGAAAATGAGAAGAGGGGAGTATTTTACGCCGTTTTATCTAGACGAACTGTCAAGACCCCTGGGGGTCTAGTATGCTACTAAGATTCTCTGGATCCTGTTTTACTGCTTGTCCCCATGCGCACTGAATGACATTATAAAGGATGACGTCATTCATTAACACTTGAAGAGGGTGTAGGAGACTCTTTATGACGTCATAAAGGGTGACGTCATCCATTAAAACAGAAGAATATTATAATTTTATTTATCCATCACTTCTACGCAGTACTGATGTACGAATGGATGCGCACCGAAAAATATTGTAAGTAAAAAAAAAAAAGATATTATTTCCTGTTGTTACGACCCGTGACCCAAAAGGTCATGGTTCATCTACTAGAGAAACCGTCTCGACCCTTGAGGATCTAGTATAATGCTCAAACTCTGTGGAGATCTTGCTTGCTTGTTATCTTGTCACCATGCACATTGGATGACGTCACAAAAGGCGATTAACATAAATGAAGGCAAAGAGAAGAAGTGGGAGGAAGAGAAGAAGTGGGAGGGAGAGAATGAGATAAATAATCAAGGGAGGGGGAGAAGGGCGACGAAAAACAGACAAATGATTATCATCAAAAAAGAAATATATAGTAGTATGAAAATATTTCCTGCGGGAATGAAACATGAACGTTTCTGTGTAGCTTACTTGCTATAGATATATTTTCATACTACTACTAAGCTCTACTCACGTATTGAACACCATTAAATTATTACGGAAAATATATATATATATATATATTATCTTACCTTATAATATGTGTATATACATGAAATACGGACATATATGGACTCGCTTCTGATTTTTTGTTGAATGTTATGAAAGTATGAAAAAAAAAAATGTAACTATTTATATATATGTGTGCGAGATTGTCCTCACTCCCTTTTAACCATCTTTGTTCCAATATTGAGCATAAAGGTACTTTTTCATCATAATTTTGGAAATATATTCATGAAATAATCTTTTATATTATCCTTGAATATATATATATATTTATATATATATATATATATGAGAAAGGAAGGATGAGGGTAATCCGACGTAATGGGAAATATGAAACGTAGCTATTTCTCATTATCCCATCATGTCAACCCAACATTTTCATGTACTTGCATGACATTTTTCTTAAAATTATCATCCTGAGGAAGTCTTACAAATAAAGACGAAATGCTGATGAATACATAAAAAAAACATCTTTTGGATTTTCCTTTTTCATTTCCCATATATATATATATATATATATATATATATATATATATATATATTCTAACTTCAAAACACCATGTCAGTCGAACGTCATTTTTTTTTTCCCTGATAATGGAGGATCGTCAGACGTGAAACTGACCGTTTTAGCAACTAGAATCAACTCAGCTCTATCTCACGGAATTTTGAGCTACCAATGTTTACAAATTGATGATTGATCTTTGTGGTTATTCTTGAAAAGACCAAGAGGAAAACAGTCACCAGGAAGAGAGTTCCACAAGCCTATAACATTTGCCTTATTTACATACATGTATATATATATAGGTTATAAAAACAAAAATGATCATCTACCATTGACCGTCAGGAATCAAACAACCCTTATTTATGCGTTTTGGACTGTTATCCACTTCTTGGTTATTGTTATTTTCACAATGTTTTGACTGTTGAAATCTTCGACCTTCTTCAGGTGCATTTTGTCATTAGCGGTAATATTTTGTGAATTTTAAACTTAACCCTTTATTTAATCCACTGTTTTTGTTCTGATTTCCATGTCCTTTAGATGCCTTATCTTAGTTAATTTTTTCTGAAGTTCCTTCATCAAGTATTGTAACTTTGAACCTCTCGGTAGAATCTATGGTGGAAATGAAAGTGATTAGACAAGACCACATATTAGAATTTGGAGGCAGCTGACCCCCTGAATCATGAAAACTGGAGAATGAGCTTGTGTAATATCAGAATACGTCTGACCCTGAACAAGGGGAAAGTGATGTTAAATGAATAGTAAAAGAAGAATCAGTGATGCGTAAACATAAAATCTGGCACCATATGGCAATAAGGGAGTAACCTGCTGTCCATGACTTCACTCGTACGTCAGTCGTGAACTTAAACCCCCCCCCCCCTCCCTTTATAACCCAGGGATGTGAGTTCTCCACTTTATAGCAGAATTCCACTCTTTTTAGCGGATTTTAGTTTAAATTGCTAGTGGAAGGAAAAATATGAATAAATGGGCTAGTTTGAATCAAGTATCGATATGTCAAATAGGTTGCTATTTGGGTCTGACTTTTAAAATCTGGCAAGATAAGTGTATATTTTAAAGAAAAAAAGATGGAAAAAATTGTAATCTTATCCTTTGCATTTATGGAAACACTTTTTGGTCTACAAGAAATAGGTTCCGGTTATTACCGCAAATAAACAAACGTCGGCACCGACATCAATTTTGATTTATTGATTGATATCTTTGAGGATGTTTTATCTACATGCGGGTTTATTGATGGCGTGTTTACGAGTCTGCCGGCTCACAACGGGATGTTTGTATTGTTGGCGTTGCTGTCTGGTCAATAGTGGCTTAATCACTGCTAGTATAAAAAAGCGACTGACCACAAATAACAACCAATGGTTTCACAAAGATTGTTTTCCATATAAAAATAGCTTAATGGATTGCTGTTGCTTGATAGACACAGACTTGGCAGATGCGTAAAGTGTGAGTATTTGATGATATTTCGGTACTATTATAGAGAAAGACCCGCGTTTCGATGACTTTGTGTCGTCAACGTTCGGGCAGGTCTCGGAAGCACCTGAGAGTTGATTAGGCGAAGACTGCCAGATGATACATTGAAGACTGCGAGGCGATAAATTCAAGAAAAGTTGCAAATAAAAAAAAGTTAGATGAAGAAAATCAAAGTAAAATACATATATAAAAATAAAGAACGAACAAACCATAGCTAAAAAAACTGTTATTAATTAGATTATTTTTTTTTTGTAAAAGGAACCATTAATAAGCAAATGTTTTTTTTAAAATTTTTCGTACAATGAAAAGTTTCAAAAAATGATTTTTTTTTATGTGACAAGCAACGAAACAACGGTTTCTAGCCAATTTTTTTCTTTTTTTTATTTTTCAGTTTTTATAATGTTTTTTTCTTAACATTTTCTGGATTAGGATCAGGGTTAGGGTTAGTCTTTCGCTAGAAGTGACCATTGCTGACAGAACTCAATGAGTCCTTCGGAAGATTCAACGCGCTGACTACGATTGTAGAAATTAATTTTTTTTTTTTACTTCGCTGTAGATCGTAGAAATTAATTTCTTCCAAAATTGCTGCAATCTAATTGTCTAATGCCTGCTGCAACCTGATTGGTTAATAGTTTCGTCAACTCTCGGACGCTTCCAAGACCTGCCCGAACGTTGACGACGCCAAGTCACAGAAACGCGGGTCGTTCTCTATAAGAGTACCGATATTTCTAAGATGAGGTATTATTATTAATTACATGTTTTTGACTGTTTTTCGCATCTAACTTGTTGCCATTTTCACAAAGTTTCGCCTGATGTATCCTCCGGCCTTCTTCAGCTCGTCAGGGTGACCTCCAAAAACAGTGCTAACCATGAAATCGTTAATAAAATTCAAAACCTTTTCTGCAAGCAAACAATATTCGGTACAAATAAACTTCAGTCTATGCCTGACTTGTCCACCAAGTTTCAGCCATGAATGTCCAACAATCTTTGTTTTATCACCGTTCAATGATATGCGGAGACACTTTGGTGCTCGTCTCATCAGTAGGAGCTTCATACTCACAAGACCGTAACCCTCCCAGATTTACAGACAAATTCATGTGGAACCCATTTTCCAAGCTTTAAACTCTTGAAGAATTATGTGCCTCAAATTCTTTGAAGAATTATGTACCTCAAATTCTTTGAAGAATTATGTACCTCAAATTCTACTTGGGTAAAATCATGTTTTAAGGGATTTCAACAGTGAAATGCTAATTACATTTTTCCTGTAAAATAAAATTTAATAATGTTATCTTTAAGAAATGGTTGGTTTATTACCAATCGCCTGAGTTGCTCCTACCGGGTAATGCAGATGGGACTGCTCAGGTTATTTTTGCAAAGTCAGGGTGCACCCCCCCTCCCTTTGGTTGCGCTGGTTTCTCCTATCTCCTGTAGCAGTCTTAAATGAGGTTTACTTTGTAATGCGTATCAGTGTCCCTGTTAGGTGGTTTGGCCAAATGTTGGCCAATCAGCTCGCAGGGCGCATTGATATCATTAGTTCCCTAAGGGAGTATTTCAGCCCCCTTAGGAGATTGCAGACGATCGCCAGACAGTTCCTTGGCACCAGCCAAGACGGATCACCTCAGACGGACTCCTGCAGGCAACGAGGAAACACCTCCTGCCCCCTCGTCCACTGGACGCTCACAGCACCTACCTATCTTTAACTGAAGATATTTGCTGACAGACGTCCGGCACCCCTAAGAACTTCCTACTTTCCTCTTCCTCTCTCAGACGCTGCCCAACTTTCTTCCACCTATACCAAATGGTATAAGTAACCTTTTTGAATAAACCCTTTTCGTTGTTGTTGTAAGCAGAGGTTTTTGTTATTTTTGTTATTTTATTGCGTGACTGAAGCATAGATAAGGGAACACATCACTTCCTTTACACTCCCACCTTCCCGGCCTTGTGCCACATCTTCCTGCAGTGGGAAGGAAGTAAAGTGGACCTTGGCTTTACTTTCAGCACCATCGTAACTCTCGCTTCCCTTCCTTTAGTGCTCACATTCCATGAGCGATGTTTCTGACAAACGGGGAAGAATTGCTGTTTTCTTGGTCAGAATCTAGCCATATAACACTTATCGTTTGCTGAGTTTTGAGCTTGAAGTGGATATTTTATTTTTTATTTTTTATTTTTTTTAGCTCCTTACATCAAGTGGCTTCATGCCTTGTCTGGAGCGATTTTCATAAAAAAAAAAAAAAAAATTAAATAAAACACCATCGTGAATAGAAAGTTGGGCCTTTTACCTCACTCTCAGTGCGACAAGTCGCTCGACAATGTAAACATGCAGATATGTAAATATTATTTAATTTCATTAGACTTCCCGCTTTTAAATTTCGAAGGATTTAAATCCGGACAGAACTTATGGGATGACCTAAGAGATTTTAAGAGCTTTTACCGATCAAAATTTACAAATCTTTTTATGGTAGACTTCAATAGTCGATCTTTATAAGTTAAGTGGAGTGCGTATAAAGTGACTTGACCATGAATCTGACCGCACGAAGAGCAGGCGTGAGACGTTGCCTGGTGTTGTGCACCCCAGAGTTTAGAACACTTGCAGCACTTTAAATACCCAAACCTGATGATGATGATGATGATATGATAATGATGATGATGGTGATGGTGATGATGATGATGATGGTGGTGGTGGTGATGATGATGATGATGATGGTGATGATGATGGTGATGATAGTGATGATGATTGTTTTCAGCCATTTTTTTTATAAAGTGCATCGTTAACATTGTCAAAAAAAAAAAAAAACGGTACTTAAATTATGATCTCATTCCCACTTTCTTAAAAGGGGGAGGAGGGCTCCAAGAATTGAGGAAAGAAAGTCATTCGTCTGTAGAATGGTGGCTACAGACTGACTCACTGATAGAGGAAGACATTTTTTTTTTTTGTAGTTAGTGAGTGGGTGAGGTTTATCTAAAGGTTGCCTCTGTGATATTTGTAGGTTGGCGCCGTATATGTAAACTGGTTAACTCCTTTTTACATTTAAAAAAAAAAAAGTGTTGTGGTGACTAATATTCTAATCAAGGGAGGGAACTTTACAAATGCACATTTTTTTTGTTGATCTGCTTTTCGCAATTTCAGGATTGTTAAAAACAAAAACAAAATTCAGCCCCAAACAGTTTTCTTGATTGCGAAGCAAAAAAATCCTTAAATAAAATTCCTAATTTTTTCATCTTTCTTATATACAAAAGACGAAAAATGTCTATATCGGATTTTTGCAATGCCTTACCGACAGCACCGTCAGAGGTTTTATGATCCCCGGGACGAACTCCTTGATTGTATGCCCCAAATACTCAAGTATAAGTCCTAGTACTGAGAAATATTATTAGAAAGGGATATAGTTTGAATATGATTGGATGCCCCCTCCCTTTTGCATACCAATACAATACTCATACCAATAATAAATCACTATACCATTAGTGTTATTCATAACTAATTTTTTTCTTAAATCTAACTTTTTTTCTCATGGCATTGATTGATTTACAAAGTAAACACAGGGCCTTAACCTTTGGACCGATCAAAAGTAAAGAAGAGAATTCTCTTTTAAACTGTACATAAGAAATTTTTTAAAAACTGTACATAAGAAATTTTAATAAAAATAATTTTAATTTTATTTGACAAATTTTTCGGATCAAAACTTTTAAGTTTATTTTACGGTTAAATGAAAAAAAAGTAAACTGAACCAAATACACATGCAGCACCCCTGTTGCCGATATATGCTGTGTCTCAGTCTATAGTGTAAGTAAATGAAATCTTTTGTTTGGATATGGCTATAGTTGTAGTTTAAGGTTCATTTGTTTCGTGACGTATGTTAACGTCTTAAATTATCTATCCTGTAGATTGGATTGGAAATAAGCAAAAATACATTAATTTAGTATAGAAAACTTGTTAAGACAATGCGAAATAAAGAATTCAATAATGAGAGTTCAAAGAGTCTAAAGAACATTCTAGGTGAAAGGTGTTTTATCTGTAAGGAGAAACTCAGTACACATGTTCATTATATGAACATGTGTACCCAGTTTCTCTTTAGTTCATATGTTCAGAATATGGCCGATGTGTGGGGTGTATTCGCTTGGTTGCACATAGGGCAGATATGTGGAGTGTATTGGCTTGGTTGCGCATTATTGAACGGTTCACTGTTATGAACAAGATAAGAGATCCAGACTGCTGATGCAAATTCTACATGTGATCGCACCATACCTGTATGCAGTTTTAGGTGCTTTTGCAGTTTACGGACCAGGCTATTTTTTAGATAGAATTTTCAGGTTAAGTTATATTTTTACGGCATCTTTTGTTTATTAAATTGTTAGGTGAAAGTACAGAATAGTTAATCAAACCTCGGAGTAACAGCTTTTGAAGAAAAAAAACTGCAGGTGATCATGTATTATTGTGGCAGATGACATTTTCATCTCTAATTTAGAAGAGTCTGTTGAAAGGGGAGATAATTAAAACTGTTTTTTTTTTTTTTTGGTTGTAACTATAAAAAATCCAGAGAATTAGTAAGAAAATTAATTTAAAAAAAGGTACTTATGCAGTTTACGGACCGGACTGAAATAAAAATGTTATAATTTAGAAAGCCATTCTTAACATGGGGAGGTGTTGATTAACTATTCTGTTTATTAAATTGTCAGGTGAAAGTGCAGAATAGTTAATCAACCCCCACCTCCTCATAGTAAGAATGGGTTTCTAAATTATAACATTATTTTTTCAGCCCGGTCTGTAAACTGTATAAGTACCCAGTTTTAAATAAATGGCTGAAGAGTGTCTAACAAAGGTCTTGTTGAGTGATACCAACACATCCTTGATCTTTTAGAAAATTTTAGTGATGTCCTTTGTCCAGTGCAAATCGCTGCTCACAATAATGTCCAGGTCATTTTCAGAAGATTTCTTGATATTAGTGTTGTGATGGAATATGTGGATGCTGGATTTTCCCTCCCAAAATTCATTGTGGAACACTTGTCCACTGCTAGCTTCAGTTGCCAGTATCCTGTTCTGCACACATCTCCCTATGGATGAAGTAAGTTCAGGAAACTTCTGCCATTACTAACCAGCAGAGCGTTACCACTGTCGACCAAGGGAAGAATCTATCAGGCATGTAATGATGTTTGGAAGTATAACCTGGCCAGAGAAGGTTTAAGGATATGTGTTGCATAAAAGAAATGTTATGAGGATGGTATGAAAGATAGATGTGAAATGTGAGTCTTAATTTGGACTTAGATCTGATGACCTCAGAGGATGATACAATCTGGACAGTATAGAGAGATGTGTGCAGAACAAGAGACTCGGTTGGTTTGGTCACATTGAAAGAATGGATGAAAATGCTTGGGTTAGTATATGTAAAACAGTTGAGGTAGCAGGGTCAATTGGCAGGATAAATGCCAAGAAATGTGAGGATGTGATAAGGATGAATTTGAGAGAAAAAGGGATAAATAAAGACCTGGGTAGAGATAGGTTAGTATGAAAGTCAACGTTTAAAAGCCTTCCAACGCAGTCAAGCATATAAAACGGATGTTAACTCGAATGTGATGATGATGATGTTTTTGTTAAGATGCACCTGATTACGGTCAGAGGTTACATCGGGCGGAACGTTGTGAAAATAACAACCAAGATGAGAAAAGTAGTCTGAATAATTCAATGCCAAATGATCCAAATTATCAATCCTCATCTAAAAAATTCTGAAACATATTATTGAAAAGGGTTGATATGCCGTGAAACAATCAAACCAATCCTTGAAAAGATCAGCATTAACATTTAAAAAACAAAAAAAAAATTTTTTTTAATTAAAAAAAACAAAAAACTTTTATTCACCTTAAACAAGGCTACTGTGATTAGGGTCCAGATTAAAAGGGGTTATCCTAAGTGGGCCAGCAAGATCTTTGTTCACATAAAATTCAAATGTTTGCATGTTGATACGGTTGGTAAAGCAGGGATCAGGAAAAGAATTCCAAAAGACAGAAGCTATTAGAGCAGAAAGTTTTTCAGCATCTAGGGACCTCTACAGAGAAGGGGTATGATTTTGCTGCTAGTTAGGTGGGTCGGAGGTATTTTTGTTGAGGTGGCACAAGTGTAGTAATTTCAGCGGAGTAAATTCTATGGAAATACTTGTAAATCAAGCACAGGAATGCTATACTGCAGTGATGTGACAGGGACTGGAGTTTGGCAGACAGTGTGGGATCTATGAGGTTAACTTAGAGACTCTTTTTATGCACCCTGTCCATCTGAAAGGGTTAGGGTAATATAGTTAACATCGACTACGAAGCACTCTGTATTGCAGAGTGTAATCGCCCGCCTTTTTGGTTTTAAAACACAGAATTTCGTTCATGATTCAAACAAAGAAATAGTGCAGTTGTGTGAGCAGAGTAAATAATCGAAAGGTCGTGACGTGGATTATAAATAAAAATAGGTCCCATTAAAAAAAATAAAATAAAGTTAGATCACTCCTCCCTTCCTGGTGTGCACGTACGAATTATTGCATCTGAATGCACCCACGCAAAACTACCCAGATATGAACAGATTGCACATGTCTGGAGGAGGAGGAGGAGGAGGAGGAGGCAGAGTAGATTTATCAGACATAGACAGGAGAAAGAGGAGTGCAGGGGTCTGTCGCACGCGTCTGTACGTTTTGTCCTATTGGCCGTGTTATATTGTGTGCAGAAACCCTAGTTTCATTGCAGAATGGATCCGTTACATTAACGTTGGCAAGCACACATTTTCCCAACTTCGTAGACAATTCTTAGATTCTGCGAAATGGAGGCAAGGGAGAAGACCAAAGTGACTTCTCAAAGAAATCTGGCGTCTTTCTTTTCTTTGTCTGAAGATGAGACAAAGACAAGTCATATGACCATTGCGTCCAGCCTTCCTCCTGCTCCAAAATTCTTCCATTCCAATCGATCAATTTTTGTCGTTATCCATAATCCGAAAACATTGATCTTTTGACTGGAATAAAAAAAAAAAGAAAGTTAAATTAAAAAAATGTTCATTTGTTTGTAAAATTATTGGTATTTTGGATTCTTGTTTAAAAATTTTTAATTAAAAAATTTTTTTTTTTTCATAATTTAGATATTAAACAAATACCTATTCTATGATCAGAGAAAAGTAAATAAAAAAAAAATGGAGAATATTTTTGAGACACTAGTAGACGCATCCTATGTTGTCCGGGAATAAAAGTAACCCTTATTTATTAGAAGACTACCAGAAAGACCCGACGTTGCTCGGGATTGAATGAGGAACACTGTCCTTTTTCACTAAGCTCATAACACCTTTTTTTTTTTTCTTTTACTGACCCTTGTTTTGCGCCTTACTATATTTGAAAGAATCTGAAATTTTGGAAAACTCTCTGAATTAGTGTCTTAATTTTTTAAATTTCGTTAAAATCGTATTTGAAGTTTTAAAGGTTTTTTGTCGTGACCTTTTTGTGAAGGTCACGGTTCTACCCCCATAGCTCCGTCAGGGAGGCACTTTGGGACAACTTCCATTGTTTTCCCTGGTAAATTTTACATATGAATACACTTTTAGTTTTTATGAAGATTCTCTAACCTTTCTTTCTATAGGGAACACACAGACATTGACACATCATATATATATATATATATATATATATATATATATATATATATATAATTATTTATAAATAAATAGTATTTTCAAAATGAACCCATATACACATGTGTTTCATGCCAAACCTGCATTCGTCAGTATGAGAGGAGACAACTTCTGCCGGTCACACGGTTCGAAACCCGATACGAAAGTCATGTTTGACTCAGTAGCCAGGGCGCGTACTAATACTCAACCACACATTGTTTAGAAATGGGAAGTCAATTAACATCTAAATAGCAAATACGGCGACTATCCAGCAAGCAGTCGAGAGAGAACTCAATAGGCGGAGTGTAGAGTTAGGCATTACGCAGAATGACGACTTGTTGTCAACTCACTTAAAGTGCTCCATCATGAAAGAGCTTTGAATAATTATTCATAAATAAATATTATTTTCAAAATATGCACATGACAACAGAACAGATATTACATTATCCCCTACTCCAAAAGAGGGTGTAATACCTGGGAGGATGATCTTATGACAACACTACACTACTCACCCCAATTAAAAGATAATATAATAATATCAGGGTTTTTTTTTTATTCATTTAAAAACATTATTTTTATGGTTCCTTGGCTTTTTGGCTAAGCTGTTACGATGGATGCTACATTATTGTCCTGTACAGTTCTAGGAGGTCCACCCTCCCAGGCTTTACCTTCTCTTTGAGAAGGGGTTAGTTTATTGCTAATCGCCTGATTGGGGAATGCCAATGGGGCTGCTCAGGCATTTTTGTAGGCCACAGCGCGCTAATCCTAGTACGCTGGCTAATCACACCTGACCTTGTGTCTAGCCTCCTAGAGAGGAGGTAAATAAAATATACTTTGACCTTGTGTCTAACCTCTTGAGGTAAATAACTTGGCCTTTTGGCTGAGATTAAAGTGTAGCATCTGTTTTCAGCATACCAGCGACATTACACATTTTACTATAGAAAAAAAAAAACACTTTTTTATGGAAATCGCTCTAGATAAGGCATGAAGCCACTTGATGTAAGGAGCTAACAAATTATCGCATATACTATAAGAAAATATGACAATGCAAATTTAAAATGCATATTACAGAATATTAATTCATTAGAAACTGTTTATGAAATAAATATGCAAATTAGAAAAACCAAAGCTGGTTGTGGGTGTTTGCAGATTACTATATATACGGTATTTCAAAATCTAATGTTGTGTCATAGAATTAAATTAGCACAACCCGTTTTGATATTGATATAGTTAGGATAGGTGGAAAACAACTTTCGCGTTTATTCATTTAGATATATATATACGTTTATGTATATATTTATTCATTTATATATTTATGTATATATACTAGCTATACTTACTCTGCGTTAAATGGGGATAGACAGACAAATAATTGTTATCTTTTCTGCATAGAATGTTAAACATTTGTTTTTTATTTAAAATAAAAAAGAAGCTATATTGGATGTCTATATTTCATTTCGTCACTCGTTCCTCTCTTCTCCTGGCCATACGTTGTCCTCCCTCTTTTACCTGCCCTCTGGATCATGTTATCTAGTCTCTTAAAACCATGCTGCCTATCCTTCCTCTTCCATCTGGGTCTTGATATCGGTTATCTCCCTTCATTATGTATAGCATTTTTGCTGACTCACCCACAACCCCAGTATGTTATATGCTTTTTTCCCCTAGATCCCTGCATATTATATGCCTTCACTGCTGGACGCCTCTGTGCTATATACCCTCACTGCTAGACACTTCCATGCTATATATCCTCACTGCTAGACACTTCCATGCTATATACCCTCACTGTGGGAGCACTTTGTGCTATATGCCCTCACTGTGGGACCGCTCTGTGCTATATGCCCTCACTGCTAGACACTTCCATGCTATATACCCTCACTGTGGGACCGCTCTGTGCTATATGCCCTCACTGCTAGACACTTCCATGCTATATACCCTCACTGTGGGACCGCTCTGTGCTATATGCCCTCACTGTGGGACCGCTCTGTGCTATATGCCCTCACTGTGGGACCGCTCCGTGCTATATGCCCTCACTGTGGTGCTATATACCCCCACTGTGAGACATCTCGGTGGTATATACCCCCACTGTGAGACCCCCTCCATGCTATATACCCCCACTGTGAGACCCCCTCCATGCTATATACCCCCACTGTGAGACCCCCCTCCATGCTATATACCACTACTGTAGGACCGCTCCGTGCTATATGCTCTCACTGTGAGACCCTTCCATGCTATATACCCTCACTGTGGTGCTATATACCCACACTGTGGGACCCCTCCATGCTATATACCGTTACTGGGACGTCTCAGTGCTATATGCCCTCACTGTGGGACCCCTCTGTGCTATATGCCCTCACTGCTGGCCCTCACTGCTGGCCCTCTCTATGCCCTTTCCCCTGGCCTCATAATATTTGTCCTTTTTCTCTGGATACCTTCATGCTGCCAGCCCTGGATCTCATATGCTATATTGCCTGCCTCCATGTTATCTGTACTTCCCACTACATGCTTCCGTGCTATCTGGATTTCTAATTGATGCTAATCGACGACAAAAAAAAAGATTCCAAATCAAGAAAACAAAATTTAAAAAAAAGTTAAAACTTCAAAATTACAATTTCGGTGCAGCATAGTTAACAGTCGAGAAACCATAAAAAAAAAGCAGCAACACATAACTTATACCAAACACAGTAAAATTTAATCATCTACTGACCTGTATACCTTTAAGATGCTGAAACTTTGTAACAATTTCAGAATATGTTTACGGTGTTCGTGTGGCTTGTTGTCACACTAAAACCAAAATTGCTGATCACATGGGGCCTTACTTTGGTTAAATCCATGCTGAAAAGATAGTAAAAAAAACATTATCCACCCTACAACTTACCCTAAAGCCCCCCCCCCCCCCCCCCCAACAAAACCCATCATAAAACCACACTTAAGTTTAGCAAGGTAAAACCATGACTTTGGTCCATGTTGTTTTTCGTGTGTTAATAAGACAAACGACCATAGAAATAAAATTCTGAAAAGAAAACAAAAAAATTAGTTTCCACATGTTAAAAGTATACAGGTCGGTAGAGAATTTAATTCTACTTCGTTTGCTATAAATTAATTGTTTTTATTTTTTTATTTTCGGTTTATCGATTAACTACACTGCAATTTTACCAAAATTTCTTTGTGATCATAGTAAATTCGAAATTGATCGTAAAGCCTTTAAGCTGCCAATTAGAAAGTAATTTCTGACTTGAATTTAAGTTTAAAGTATTACAATCTTTTGTGTATTTCAGCGAAGAGAAAACCCGAATTTTCGAATGCGACCCTGTTGTATTAAAAATGCAGTTTAATTTTCAAACATGGCTGCCAGCCATTAGAAGCTTTAATTAAAGATCAATTTTATTTCAGGACTTCCAATTTGTGAAACATGCTGCCACAAGATTGCTTCCCTGAAGGCTATAACATGGTTATCTTCGAATCCAATATCAATAAACACTCGTCATAAACTATCCTTATGAGTCATCAGATTTCATTCATTCTATTCATGATTTCCAATCCTCTCATAATATTTATCATCATTAAACTGACAATCTATCCATCTCATTAATTATTATCCTCGACTGATTTTTAGCTTTGATAAATAGTAACTTATGGAGCGTTATGCCTTTAAGAAAAGGGATGAAAGATTAGCACACTCTGAATCAAAAGGAAGTTTTCGTAAATTTTATTGTTTGATCCTGTC
>OY744519.1:205700609-206013109 GCA_963556195.1 Sepiola atlantica
ATCAGTGCTTTAGGTATTCTCCCTTCGTCCATTCTTGCTACATGACCAGCCCATCGCAATTGAGACTGCAACAGGAAACTTTCAATTCCACCAATATTGCATCTGTTGTAAAGATCGGTGTTAGCGACTTTGTTCTTCAAACTAAGTCCGTATATGGTCCTAAGGCAGCTTCTGTGGAACACATCCAATTGGCGAATGTGATGCCGGTAAGGCGTCCACGCCTCACATCCATAGAGAAGACCTGTTAATATTACAGCCCTATACACATTGATTTTTGTCTCCAACTTAATGCCTCTGCTACTCCAAAGACGATGTTTCAGCTTATATATTCATAAATAAATATTAAATTATTTTTTACTTACATATGACGCCGTTTCAAGTTTATGCTCTCATCAGTGTAGGGAAGCGATAATTTCAGACGATCACAAGGTGTGAACCCAGTTCAAACAGTCAACCCAGACTCTGCACGCTTTCGCTCTATCCTATATTTAAGCCATAGAAAATTATCACGTGATACAGGAGAATTTAAGCTATATTCATGCCAAATACAGCGGGCCGTAAACACCAGAGATCCTACTTTTTTTTTTTCTTTTTTTAGATGATTATAGGTGAACACCCTGGCCTACAAAAAATGCCTGGGCAGCCTAATTGGTATGTGTGCCTCAGGCAAAAAGCAATAAACTAACCCCTTCTGTCTGTGTCTCTTTTCTTTGTTGTAAGATCAGCCCCTGTAACCTCAGCTCCTAAGAAAAAGGGTCACCTAGGCCAAATGAACCAGAATCTGCCAGACTGATTGTCTGGGACGTATCCTCGATTTGGTACTCTGCTTCAGTCAAGAAAGTTCAATAGCACCGTGATAATAACAATTAAAAGGAGGAAACCAACCCCAAAACGGTACTCTTATAGAGAACGACCTGCGTTTCCTTGACTTCACATCGTCAACGTTCAGGCAGATCTCGAAAGTGCCAGAGAGTTGACGAAACTATTAACCAATCAGGTTGCAGTAGGCATTAGACAATTAAGTTCAAAGCAAGCAGACGATAACTTTTGGAAGAAATTAATTTCTACGATCTGCAGCACGTTAAAAAAAATGCATTTCTACGATCTGTGTCAACACGTTGAATCTCTCGAAGGACTCATTGAGTTTTGTCAGAAACGGTCACTTCTAGTGAAAGACTAATCCTAAACCCAACCCTAACCCAGAAAATGTTAAAAAGAAAAAAAACATAAGATAATAATAAAAACAAAACAAAAATAAGTGCTTAAAAACAGTTATCTCGTTGTTTATTATATAAAGAAATCATTTTTTGAAACGTTTTGTTTTTATTTAAAAACATTTGCTTAACAATGGTTCGTTTTACAAAAATCAATAAATATCTAACTAATAACAGTTGTTTAGCTATAGTTTGTCTGTTCTTTATTTTTATATATGTATTTTACTTTTATTTTCTTCGTCTAACTTCTGTTATTTGCCACTTTTCTTCAGTTTATCGCCTGGCAGTCTTCTGCTTGTCAACTCTCGGGCACTTCCGAGACCTGCCCAAACGTTGACGACGCGAAGTCACGGAAACGCGGGTCGTTCTCTATACAAGTACCTCTAAAACTAAATCAATAATTAATAAGGAGAGGTAGTTTGCTTGGAGCATTGTGTGTAATACGTATATAGAGGAGTATTAGAAGGGTATCACAATGCAAGAAATGGAAAAAATGTCGGCGGTGTGAAGTAAGACAAAAACAAGTGACTTTGATTATATATATATATATATATATATATATATATATATATATATATATATAGGCATCAGTTGTTTCAAACGGGGAGTCTTCAGAACCTTTCAATGTGACAAATGGTACCAAACAGGGTTGCGTAATGGTACCTGTGCTATTTGCTTTGTTCTTTTCAGTTATGCTGAGATATGCTTTTGCTGATATAGATACTGGGGTGAAGTTTAAATTTAGAACAAGTGGTGGTCTCTTCAACCAGCAACGTTTCAAAGCTAAGACCCTTCTTCGACAAACTGTCATCAGGGATCTTTTGTTTGCAGATGACGCTGCACTTTGTGCAACATCTCGGTAGGAAGCGCAACTGCTTGTGGACAGGTTTTCGGCTGCTTGCAAGGCTTTTGGTCTGACAATCACCAACCTCGCCTCATGCCTAAACAAGTTCAGGGTGTGAAGCAACGGCCACCAGTAAAGCAACGACCACCAGTACACTGTTTTCCAGATATTCCAATCCAAGTGGACGGTAAAGATCTGAAATATGTGAAAAACTTCACTTATCTTGGGAGTAAGATAAATTGGAGTGCCTCCCTTGATGACGAAATCTTTAACCGAATTGCGAAAGCAACCACTGCCTTTGGAAAACTGCGTCATTGGTTATGGAAGGACAGGGGGATAAGTTTGAGAACAAAAATACTTGTGTATAGAGCAGTTGTGCTAACATCACTGCTTTATGGATCGGAATCATGGACAGTCTATCGCAGCCACATTCAGAAGCTTGATGTCTTTCACAAAAATTGCCTTAGAACGATTTGTGGTGTCACCCTAAGAAATCGGATGTCTAATGCGGACCTATTTACATGCTGCGGTATTGGCGGAATTGAAAGCTTTTTGATGCAATCACAACTGCGTTGGGCAGGACATGTCTTACATATGGAAGATGATAGAATACCAAAGCGAGCTCAACAGTGGAAGGCGAAATGTGGGTCGACCGCTGCTTCGCTTTAAGGACAAGTTGAAGATGAATTTGACATCTATCAATATTGCTTATCGTGATTTTGAACAGCTTGCTTCTCGACGGAAGGAATGGCGATCTGACTGCCAGAGGGGCATCAGGCGGTTCTCTGTAACTGCCATTGATCAACAGCGCGAAAGACGCGAAAGAACAAAAACATCTACAAGTATCCCAGCCGATTTTTCTCAAGATCTTCCTTCTTGCATCCATTGTGGGCTGGTTTGCAAATCTCTCGCAGGACTCAAATGCCATTTACGATTGAGTAAATGTAAGCATGCTACATCCATCGTAGACTAAACAAATTTTAAGTTGTCATGACCTCATACGTCGAAATTGACGGGAGAGTCCATGATATATATATATATGAAGCAATCCAACAAAAGATATAAGCGTCAACTAATATCTTATAATTAGTGAAACATCCGGATACAAACTGAAGCTCAATATACTGGATAGAGCATTAATATTATAATATAAAATGAAGTAATAAAATAAGGTGTCAATCAAATTTTATTAGAATTCAAAGTTCAAGCAAATTGTGTATATATTTTTATATATTTTCAAAGCTTAATTTTATTACCAGTAGTGTTATAACTGCGGTAATGGTCCTCTGAAGAGAAGAATTATCTTTGAAAACTCATGAGCTAAAGACTTTAAGATACTTTGCTTGAACTTTGAATTCTAATAAAATTTGATTGACACCTTATTTTATTACTTCATTTTATATTATAATATATATATATATATATATATAACTTTTTTAATATTTGTTTTATATATAGCAAATACCGGGTAACCCTCAAAGAATGCCACTGATGGAATTGTTGATGAAATTCACAATTCTTTCTGCAATGCAACCACATTTGGTACAAATAAACGTCAGTCTATGCCTGACTTGTCCACCAAACACAATCTTTATTTTATGGCTATTTAATGATAAGCACAACCCTAACCCTAACTTGGATAGGACGTTCAAAATTGTCAATAACTCTGACAAACTCCTCTCTTGACACTGCCCTAATTTTGTACTGTGATAGTCCTCTTCACTGCAGGAATAGTCAGACGGTCACAAGGCACAAACTCGGTCCACAGAATCAACCCAGACTCTGCACGCTTTCACTCTATCCTCAAAATTTACAAAAATAATTCACTAGAAAACAAAACAACAATGACTGTGAAATGTTACATAAGAACGGAAGAAAATACATTGTCACACAGAGAGGAGAGTTAGTTTTGTCGCAGTCGAGACAAGCACATGATACCCATGCTTTTGAGCCAAATCCACTGCAATCCACCGCACACCTGCATACACTTGCTGGTTAAACGTTAACTAAATGAATCCTTGTCACAAGCGGTCGGAAGGTCAAAAGAAAAGAAAAATATAACTTTTAAATTGTGTTTCTTTTTTGGGTTTTGCTGTTTGGAAGCCGCTACAATGACAGGACCAAACAACAAAATTTACGAAAAGTTCCTTTTGCTTCAGGGTGCGCTAATCATTGTTTTGATAAAAATCTAGGTGGTTAGGGTTTGGTGATTGTGAACCCCATTCAAGATCGCACCTCCTACTGATGAGACCATCATCAAAGTGTCTTTGCATATCAGTCATTGAACGGTGATGAAAGAAAGACAGTTGGATATTCATGACTGAAAGTTGGAGGACAAATCAGGGTTCATATGCAGTTTATGGACCGGGCTATTTTTTAGATAGGATTTTCAAGTTAAATTCAATATTTACGGTATCTTTTGTTTATTAAATTGTTAGGTGAAAGTACAGAATAGTTAATAAAGTCCCTCCCTCCCCATGTTAAGAATGAGTTTCTAAATAATAACGTTATTATTTCAGCCCCGTCCATAAACTGCATAAGTACCCAAGTCAGCCATAGATTGAAATGAATTTGCACCAAATGTGGTTGAATTGCAGAAAGGATCGTGACTTTTATTACCGATTCCATTGTTGGTAATTTGGGTGGGGATCACTCTTTATAAACGCATGCAAAAATTAAGCGAAAATTCACTGAATTAGCATTTTTTTCGTGGTTATTTTTTTTAAACAAATTTTCAATCTATAGATTAAAAATTTCATATGTTAAAAAAAAAATGGCAAAAATGTTTAAGAATTATATAAAAAAAATTAAATACAAAATATAATTTTTATCATTTTTTTTTTAAATTTTGTGATCGTTTGTCCAGAGACTATTATTATTCAGCCATGCTGCCTCCTTATTGTTTTTATTGTTTTTATTGTTTGTTTTTTTATGGGAACCGACTTGTTTGTTTGTAACCGTCGATGTTTATCGATACAAAAACAAACAATGAATCCATTCAAACACTTGCAGTTCATAAATACCTGCAGTCATTTAATGTGTGAACATTGCCTGAATTCTTTTTATCTATCTTCAGAAAACAAGTTTAGTTACTCTCTTTTTTTTTTTGTTATCATCGGGAATATATGTCCTTTTTTTTTTTTTTTTTTGCTGACAGTCTCTTTTTCGTTTGTTTTTTTTTGTATTTTTCTTTTCTGTTTTTCTTTTTGGTAAATTTGTAGATTAACACCCTCAGCTAAATACTCCCCCTCTCCCTCGTCAAAATGAGATTCTACTTGTTTTAAGCGATTACGTGTGAACACTAGGTACGTGCACAATCAATGGCCGATTCCCAAAATGAAAAAAACATTTTGAACCCCCCCCTCCTTCACTTAAAAATACACTAAAATTCAGGAAATCAACCAATTTGACTGAAATTTTCAATATTTATTAATCAACAATCACGAAATATAATGAAACCATTTTGTTTTTTAAATCTTAGTGAAAATGTATTATTTTTTAAAAAGAAAATACACCTTTACTAAAGTTATATTTTTTATATATTAATAAAAAAAAAAAATGCATAATTTTTTAAATGTTGCTTATGTAAATAAAGCATCGTAGATGTTAACAATTAAATTTTTTTTTTTAAATATTTCGTATATATTACGAAAAGGGCCCGTAAATACCGTGTTAATAAAATCACTATAACTCGAAGAAAAATTAATTTTTTGAATTAGCGATATTATTATTGAAGCATTGTTTAATCAATATTTTCACCAAAAAATAATATAATTGCAAAAAATATTTCATGTGATTTTAATGATTAGAATTTTTGGAAAAATAAAAAATGCGACATAATTATATTTCCCTTTCATACATGAACGTGGCATCGTCAGCGCAAGAAAAAATTTTTTATAATCTTGAAAATAAACCAAAAATTGACAAATTTGAGATCCAGGAAAGAATTTTAAAAATTGAATAATTTCTACTAACGATGAACTTTCATTAGTATAGTAGCCCCGTTCTGTAATAACCAGGTGGGAGTAGCCTTCCAACAATCACTCACTTTTACACCGCACTCAATTTTTTTTTTTCTTTTAGAGATTCAACAATTTCGTTTATTTCACAATTCATCGTCAATTATTTGGAAAGATTTGTATTTGTTTTGTCTTTTTTTCATTAATAAATATTTAAGTTAAAAACAATAATTTATTAATAAATAAAGAGAATTCAAACATGACATTTTCTTTCAAAATTGAATTCTGTTTATCAATAAATAACTGTTTTAACTTTTTTTTCAATGAATAAATTGTCAGTGTAGTCAATGACTTTAATTTACTTTTTCACACTTAAAATAAAAAATAAAAACACTTTTATTTTTAAAAGAATCAATGTAATTTATCGTTACGACACGTTAAGAATAAATCGAGTAACTAAAGTTTTAAATCATGTCAAAAAAAATTGATAAAATTGACGCAGTTCGTAACGTAAAAATATTTTTAACATTTAAAAAATTGTTTTATTTCAAATTCTAAGGAAATGGCAAATTCGACAGCCAATTTCCATCCGAAACTAAGATCCTAATTCGCACTACTGAAAGGATCTACCAAAGGATATCTAGACATGAGTTGTCTCTTATATTCAACAATACTTGCCTGCAAGAGAAGATGCTGCCTATATATATATATATATATATGTGATTTTATGAAGGCTTACCAAAGCATTCCTTTCAGGACACCAATGATCACCATTAAAGATATTTTTTCTTACAAATACTATTTATTCAAATTAAATGTTTTTTCCTACACGTGTTTCACTACCAAGCAGTTACTTGCTTGGCAGATCATCAGGGAAATTAAATGTCTGGAATACTGGTTTCAACTGCCGACAATACACAATGTGGCGTTGCAATAGTTGAGGTCACTTAAGAAGAGAAGCGGACCGATTATTTGCTTGTTGGCTTGGTGGAAGAAATAATGCACGAGCTACTTTTCTAAGACTTTTCTAGGACTTTCTTTTTTTATCGTTGTTCTTCCTTGCTTTTTAATTTTGACTTTTATTTTTATTTTTTTTCTTCCTCTTCTCTTCTTAAGTGACCTCAACTATTGCAACGCCACATTGTGTATTGTTGGCAGTTGAAACCAGTATTCCAGACATTTAATTTCCCTGATGATCTGCCAAGCAAGTAACTGCTTGGTAGTGAAACACGTGTAGGAAAAAACATTTAATTTGAATAAATAGTATTTGTAAGAAAAAATATCTTTAATGGTGATCATTGGTGTCCTGAAAGGAATGCTTTGGTAAGCCTTCATTAAATCACATATAAATGCTCTGTACTCTGTAATCGAGTATCATCGAGCTTGTTTTTTATTGGAACAACCCCGGTCTTCACTGAATGATCTATTTTATAAGTGAAAAATCTAAATCTATATATATATATATATATATATATGAAAAGGAGTTCTAGAGATATGTGATATGCAGAATTTTTTATATAAAAGTTTTCTATTTATTTTTATCAAGAAAAATCATTTTTGATAAAGGACAGAGGACTGTCCGAAATATTAAAATTATAACACCTATAATTTACATGCTTTTGTTTTTTTTCATAAATCTTTTCAAATGTGAAGAAATTCATTTTTAGCCAAGAAACACTGTGTGTGTGTGTGTGTGTGTGTGTGTGTGTGTGTGTGTGTGTGTGTGACTATATCTATTTTTAAACGTTTAAACTTTCGTAAAACAGAAGTCGAAATGATGTGACAAAAAATTAAACTCGATAAATATATCTGTTCAGATGCTACGTTTTATCTTCCGTCCTCGGCCAGTGATCCTTCTAGACTGAGGCAATTTAAATTTTTATCCCGATCCAAAGTGCCCCTGTTTTGGAGGTGGAGGGGGGCTGGATTTTCCCCAACTTAAAAATCAAACTTATGTCTAACTCTGCCCTTGCGGGGAGGCAAGTGACTAATAAGGACAAATGTTTTGTCTGAAAACTCAACCTTCACGAAATGATGAAACAAGTTCAAGGGAGATAACTTCGTCACAGAAAATCATGATTAAAAATGGAGGAAATATTCCCAAGTTCGAAAAGATACACCTGAAGAAGGCCGGAGGTTACAGCAGCCGAAACGTTTTGAAAATTCTTTATACATTTTTGTCTTTACTTTTCTTAAAGGTTTCCATCATCTGGGTACCTCTACAGTAAAGGGGTGTGATTTTGCTGCTGGTCGGGTTGGTCGGAGGTATTCAAGTGAAGTAAGTTAGTTGGAGCACATTTATTCCGATTCATGTTGCCTGTCAATGTTAGGCAGAACAGTTTAAATGTTGGACTCTTCGGAAGGGTGTTATCGTTCATGACAGAATACAAAATTGTATTCATCATCATCATCATCATGGTCTTTTTATTTCACTCCTAGTAGAGGAACCCCTCCCTGATTTCTTTCCACCTTTTTTTTTTGTGTGTGTCTGTCATTCAGGGAATTGTGCCATAGTCGCCACGCTAGGCACTGTGGGTTGGCGACTCTATTTGCCCATAGCTAGGTGTGTGCGTGTGTGTGTGTGTAGGTGCCCGTTGGCTCAATAGAACTTATCCGCCATTTTGCAGGTTTTGTTTTTAGTCCCATTGGGTGCCTAAACCATCTCCATACTGGGCCGAAGTCCAGTAGATGTGTCCGTTGTATTCCAAAGTACAAAAACCGTAAGGAATTCTTTTAAATACACTTCTGACGATCGGGTGTACCGTGAAACTGCAGTAAAGTGTTAAGATAAGACAACATTTATTATTCTTATGAATTAATTTTGAAAACGACATGAATTCATCTAAAAATTGGAAAGTAGATTCTATGCATAATAACAGTCGTCGTCGTCGTCGTCGTCGTCATCATCATCATCATCATCATCATCATCATCATCACGTCTGTTTTAAATGCTGACATGTGCTGGACGGTTTATAGGAATTGACTTCTAACCTATCTCTGGCCAGGTCTATTTATCCCTCTTCCTCTCAAGTACATCCTTCTTATTTCCTTCCATATTGTCCTTGGCCTTCCCCTGTTCACTCGTCATGCTACCCTAACTGTTCTATAGCTACTAACCCAAGTATATCATGTATTCTTTTAACGTAGTCATTTTTTTAATGAGTGTTTTTGGTAGATAGCTCATTATCATCATCATTATAAAATAACCTAAAAAGTATCAATTTGGCCATAGAACCAACCAAACCTCCATCCCCATCATCATCATCATATTATTATTATTGTTATTCAGTTTAATTAAATTAGGAGGTTGTGCCCATATTATGCCTCCTATAACTAATTAAAATCCTTTAAAATACTGACAAAAATAACCCCTGAAATTTAGGGAAAATTTATTAATTTATGTCTAGTACCTATTGTTAAAATTTCACAAAAATAAGAGGTATCTGAATTTTCATGTAGGGCTTTCACCCACTTTTCATCCCCTTTGTATTAAACTAAATATAGTCAACATTACGACCCCCTTATGCCTAATAACTGTGTTCCAACATTTATAATGATCGGTTAATTAGTTTTAGAGTGAATACTGTACATACAAATACATAAACATATGCACATACCTACCTTTATATATAGATAAATGTAAGTTACTGGCGGTTGTCAAAATAGTTTCACAAAACGGAATCAAAACGAAAAAAAATCTCGCTTTATGAAAAACTGCTGCATTTATAACATAGACAGTTTAAATAGTTGACTTCATTGACTCAGTTACTTCCCTTGACTCGGTTACACTCGACACAGTTATCTCCCTTGTTACACAAAATGTTATTTTGTTTTTTTTAATCGTTTAACATCAGATCGGAATCAGTTAGCACATGTGTTCATCATAGCATTGTTTTTTCACAAACAAAAAGTAAATATTAAGTTAACTTTTACTGTTTTCTTAATTGGTAAATAAATACCATGACGGTTTTTTACTGTGAATTTCATTTTTTTGTTTGTTTGTAAATTTGCAAATTAACACCTTCCCCCAAATGAGATTCTACTTTTTTAAGCCATTATATGTGAACACCCTGAAAAAACTTGACGGAAAGAAAGTAAATGTTTTAGAATTTAGAGCGGGAGATTAGTTTTTATAAAACAAAATCGTCGTAAAACCACACTTTCGCCTAAAACAGTAGACCCCCCCCTAGAAAATATGCACCCCCGTATGAGAGAGCGTTTAGCAGTTACATAATTATAATCTATTTTCTTTTGCAATAGCAAGTTCTCACTCGCAGAGTGATTAATACGTGGTTCGGTGAGAACGCACTTGTCTCTTCTCACTCGGAGTGATATATATGTTGTTCGATAAGAACACTGTTTACGTGGGGAAGGCAACTTCCGCTTTCGTCCAAACCCTTTTCTCACGATTTATGAAGTCAGACTTTGAGCATCATGTTGACAAGATGCCATATTTCCTTTCTCGCCTTTCACCAAGAGGCGAGATAAAAGACCTGAACTTAATCCTATTTCTATAGTGTATATACGTCTGCGGACTCAACCTATTTTGTATTCTGGTTTCATAACTCTTTCCGGACCATTTTATTGTGTTGATGGAACTGTTTAAATAAAATGGATTTATATTCTGGAAGAAGTTTGTCCTTTTGACCAAAAAACATTTCTTCATATCCAACAGGACCGAATTATGAAGCATTGGATTCCGAATATAAACGTGTGGTTGAGGCCCGATCTGTTTGACAAAATAAACAGGGTGGATATTTATTGTTTTCAAAAAGATCAAATTGCTACCATTTTAAAAGCACAAATAAGAAACATTCGTTTTATTTATTTAAAGAATATTTAGCCTACAATGACAAGACGTGTCATAATGGGGGAATACACACAACACCAGAGAGAGGGGCAGAGAATGGAAAAGCCATTGATCCACACAGGACGTGAAACATATAAGATTCAGGGATATGTAATATGGTTGGTTTGTGTACATCGATGGAAGAAGGAGTGGCTCAGCTTATCTGTGAACCTGACGCTCAACCGTGCGCAATGGTCAGGATTCATCATTGGTTTGGCTAAGACAGTAATTAGCATAAGCCAGTCTTTGTCGCCTAACTTTGACCATGACCCTAACTCTGACCCTAATCCTAACGACGGGGTCAAAGTTAGGCTGAAGACTTAGTTAAACGCAGTCAAGGCTGATCTCACTTCCTTCATTAGCCCTCAAGTCTACGGGTGTACGTACGTTGATGGAAGAAGGAGTGGCTCAGCTTATCTATGAACCTGATTCTCAACCGGACGCAATGGTCAGGATTCATCCGTGACGGTACAAATCAAAGGGTCAGCTCAACCAGAAAGGTGCAAGCCAAAACAAGTACAAGTAGTAAGTTAGATGTAATATGGTTGGTTTGGCTGAAACCGTAATTAGCATAATCCGTTCTTTGTTGCCTAATAGGTAAGCTAGTATACAATAATGCAGGACCTTCCATTTGTGAAGTTACTTGAACGACGCACTTTAAACAATTAACTTAATTAATATAGAGAATCGTATTGAGAGTGAAATATAAAATGGTCTCTTGTCATCCTTTTGAGCTTCCCACCTAAAATTTGATCTTCAAAACTTGAAAATAAAGAAACTTATGCCACATATTTTTTTTGGGGGGGGGGGGGGGGGGTTAAGGCCTCATCTGTTTGGCAAAATAAACAGGATGGATATTTATAGTTTTGAAAAGAATTAAATTCCTACAAATCTTTAAAACAAATAAATGAAGAAAACAGAAAAATATTTGTTTTATTTATTTAAAGAATATTTAGCTGACAATGACGATTATTTTTACGAAAGAAGAAAGCCATTTTTTTCTTACTAGTATTGACTTTGACAACATTTATCTTATATAAATACAGATTTTGTCCGTTAGTCACGATTTTTTTTTAACGTAATAAATACATTGCGGAATATCAAAGATCTTAACTACTTTTAGAAAGGGAAAATATTGCATTAATAATAAATGATAAATTCACAACAAATAAAGCCGATGCCATGATCAGAAATTGAAACCTAAACCTTGAGATCTTCAGTCTAAGGTTCTACCCACTTGACTATTTAGACTTTCTTATAAATAGAGCTTAAAACATTACCATCACAAAATAATTATAGCTTTGGCGTGACGTCATAGATTTATAATTTACATCATGTTTGAATACTTGAATTTAAATATAAGCAATAATAAAAGATAAATAAATGAATGGGTAAACATTATCAATAGCGTTGGAAATTATTTTAATGGACAAAAATATTTTTTTTTTGTTTTAACTTTGTATTAGCGTCAAAACAATTTAATATTTAATATATACTAGAATTTGGGACCTACAGGCCCATAATTTTAGTTATTTTATTGTTTTTTTTTATGGAAATTAGTCCAGACAAGGCATGAAGCCACTTGATGTAAGGAGCTAAAAAAAATTACCACTTCAAGGTTAAAAAACTAGCCAACGATAAGTGTTAGATGGATAGATTCCAACCCAGAAAACAGCAATTCTTATCACTTCGTCAGAAACATCGCTCATGAAATGTGAGGACTAAAGGACAAAATAAGGGAAGCGAGAGTTACGAGGCTGCCGAAAGTAAACCCAAGTTAGTCACTTTCTACTCTCCTATTTAAAAAGGAATGCTATTTTTAACAGTAAATTATACATTGATGGAGAAAGCACTGTTGAATTTCAATAGGGTCCGGCTAATAATAATAATACTACATGGTCTCCGTTTAGTCTTTAGAGACAATGGATACCCCCTGTAAAGGTGGCTATGGCTGTCATGTAATTGTGAAGCAAGGGTTGCGCAATCTCCAACCACACCTCTCATGAGTCGGCACTGCTTGATCCCAGTGACAAGGAGAAATCCAAGACGACTAAAAGCAATACCGAGATAAGCAGAGAGCACATACAGCACCTCGTATTCCAAAATGGTCACCCATCTAGTACTGGCCAGGCTCAACGTCACTTAACTTTGGTGATCTAATGGGAACCGGTGTGTCAACGTGATTATGCCATAATGATAGTAAAAATAATAATAATAAAAGCATTGTGTACTCAGGTGATCTACAACTCATCAAAAGTGCATGTGTAGTACGTTGGATAATGTTCCATCCACATGTATATCATGATTCATGACATACATGTGGATGGAGGAAGGAGCGGCATCAGGTGTAATTTTAGCGAATTCTGGGAAGCATGTGAGTTTTAAAGGATACAATGTCTCTGCGGCCAACAACTGATGCAGGCAGTTTGTTCCATGTTTGATCAATTCTGAGTGTGAAGAAAATCTTTCTGAAAGTCATGGGAGCTGTGCTATTTTCTGACTTTGTCGGTATGTCCGCATGCGTGTTTGAGCGCATGGAGATTAGAAAGCTGCTCACAGTTGTTCTTTCCCTTTCTCTTTGCAAAACTCAATCATGTTCTGCAAAGCCAAAGACAAACAAAAAAAAAAACATTTTTTTCTCTACAAAACAACCAGACTAAACATCATGAATTAATACCTGAACATATAAAGAACTTTGCCAAAATGACCGGATATGGCATTAAATGACCTGAAAAGGGTTGATATGCCGTAAAACGAAACAACCAAACCAAACCAGGGTTGTTATTGATGGTTAATAATTTTGTGGGTGTTTTTAAAAACAAAACTTTAAAACAAAGAAGCTTGCTGCATATTTTTTTAGTGTTTGTGTGTGTGTGTGTGTGGGGGGGTAAGAGCAACGGATGAGGCCCCCATCTGTTTTGCAAAATAAACAGGGTTGATAGTCGTGCCACGTAAGACATGGTTACCATCTGCTTAGTGGATTAGATTTCTGGTTAAACCCGAGAGAAAAGTTACCTTCTGTCATTAACAAGGGATCAGTGGCACAACTGGCAGGGTACAGTCGAATGTTCAAAGGTAAATTGCATTTCTACAAAGGTGTAGCCAGTTTACGGTGACATGGTTGCATTGAAAGCCGGGGTTTCAGCTCCTTAATGAAGGCACAGTAAGTGGAGCGCAGGGGGCAACGAGAGATAAGGGAGCAGGCCATAACTGTGTAAATACTAGTTTTATTAGCATCTCAGAAATGTAACCGACTTTCAAATATTCTTAGGCCATTAGATCTTCCACATGCCATATATTTAGAGCGAGAGAGTTAAAGAGACCAGCAGGGATACCTGATGTTGTCTGGGTGAAGATGTACAGGAATTAAATAAAATTAAATAAATTGAAAACGTAATTCATGCAATATTGTTTTTTTCTGACGAGTCACCATGTTAAGTTCGATGCAACCGTCATGTCGCAGTGGCCAGCCTCTCTCTCTCTCTCTCTCTTTCTCTCTCTTTCTCTCTCTCTCTCTCGCATTTTCCCTCTTGACATGCATTTATGTCGTACACATCTTTTTCCCCAAACATTTGTCATTCTTCTTTTTTCTTTTTTTTTCTTAATATTTTTTTTTTCTAAACCTAAATGTAAAATTACAGCATTCACGAACATTTCCCTAGTGGCTTGTGGTAGCAGAACTGGACCAGGTGATATAGTTCTTTCCAGTCCTGCTTTTTGTTTTTCTTTAATATGATGTATTTTCTTGTTGTTTCTATTTTGATCTAACCACTTTTTTTTTTTTTGCCATTGTAAATATCTATGATAAAAAAAAAATTTTAAAAATAAAAAATAAATAAAAAAAGTAAAAAAAAAAAAGAAAAAAAAAGTTCGATGCATGTCTACCATAAGTTGTTGATTCTATTGAATACTTGTACAGGTTCGAATCCTGTTAATAGTAGCATATTAAATTTAGTAGCCAGTGCTAAACTAGAGTTAAACCGGTGCTAAACCAGTTGAGTTACAAACGAATAAACTGAAAAGAACACTAAAAAAGCCAGTTTATATAAAGGCTTGAATGTCCAATTATGGATAAGTCCATTCTCTGAGTTTTGATTGGCTGCTAGTCCATGAGTGGATAATTTAATTGGGAAACTTCTTGCTTAAATTAAGCAATATTTGCATATTAAATATTGGCGCACTTTATGCCAGTAAGTGTCAATTTGATTCTACAGTTTTATTCATTGTAGAATGTTTAGAAGCAAAACTGAAGTGCAAAATTAAACCGAATGAAGGATAGTGGACACATTTATTCTCAGGAACTGGAGACAAAAGATTTTTTTTGCAATTACAAAAATGGTGCTAAAATATTTTCAGCAGTAGTCTACACACATACACACACACACACACATACAGTGTAAACACAGATAGTGGTGAAACAGTAGATTCAAACTTACACATGCACACACCAGTATGGCGAAGGACAGTAAGAGTTTACTACTAATTTATCATGTACGTTCACACACATGCATCGAAATACCAACACACCACTTATGAAGGCCAAAAGCCACTCGAGGGTAAGGGTTAATGAGATAGATTGCCGGTTGCATGATGAAGGATATTATGAAATAATAAATTATGACCGTTTAATTTACCAAACATCGGACGGTACAGAGGATTTAAAAGTTTGTATGACAATGAAATGAGTCAAGAAATATTTTGGTTTAAATATTTTCAGCACTGCGGATCTATTGAGGTTGTCAAGAAGTGTTGTTACCTTAGTGATACCATTGGAGCACAGGGTGGAGCAGGTGCTAGTATGATTGCAAGAGGTAGAAGTGGATGGCGTAAGTTCAAGGAACTTCTGTCATTACTAACTAGCAGAGCATTACGACTGTCGACCAAGGGAAGGTTCTGTCAGGCACGTGTACACAGTGTGGTGATGTATGGAAATGAAACCTGGCCAGTGAGGGTTGGGGACATGTGTTGCATGGACGAAATAATGTAAGAATAATATGATGCATGTATAATCTGTCTTAAAGATGGGCTTAGATCTGATGACCTCAGAGAAGGATTAAATCTGGACAGTATAGGGAGATTTATACGGAACAGGAGACTTCAATGTTATGATTACATTAAAAGAATGGATGAGAGTTTTTGGATTAATAGGTGTAAAAAAATTGAGATAGCAGCTTCAGTTTACAGGGAAGAAACACAAGGAAAACATGGGAGAAAATGATAAAATTGACTTGAAAGAAATAAAATTAACTTAGATTCAATTGTAGTATAGGGATCATTGGAATACCTCCCCTATTTCTTTTGATTTTCACCCACTTTTTTGGGGTAAAATTAATTCTTGGTTTTACATTGTATTTCTTGTCCTGAAATAAAATTCTAATGTACTTTTTAAAGCTTTTAAAATGTTTCAACTGATATCATACATATTCCGTTTTGTTGAAGGTTTTTTTCTTACACACAAATTTATTTTTACATTTACAGAAGTTTATTATTCACAAAAAAAAACACCTGAGCATTCTTTAAAAAAAAAGAAAAGTTTTAACGAATCTAAAAGTAAAAAATTGTTTCCCCCCCCCCCCCCCCCCAAACAAAACATTCTAGTTGATGATGTAATAAAATAAAAATGGCCGTCATTGAGACTTTTAGAATGGAAAAAAATCGAGAAAGTATATCTGGATAGTGAAGTTGTTGAGAAGTTTTGTTAGCTTGGTGATACCATTGGAGCACAGGGTGGAGCAGGTGCTAGTGTGATTGCAAGAATTTGGAGTTCAGGGATCTTCTGCCATTACTAACTAGCAGAGTGTTACCATCATCGATTGAGGGAAGAGTCTATCAGGCATGTGTACGCATTTTGATGTATGGAAATGAAACCTGGCCAGTGAGGGTTGAGGGTATGCGTTGTATGGAAAGGAATGATATAAGAATAATACGATGGATGTATAATGTGAGTTTTAAAGACAGGCTTAGATCTGATGGCCTCAGAGGAAGATTAAATCTGGACAGTATAAGGAGATGTGTGCAAAACAGAAGAATTTGATGGGATGACCATGTTGAAAGAATGAATGAGAGTTCTTGGGTTAGAAAATGTAGAAAAGTTGAGATAGCAGATTCAGGGGACGGGCAAGGAAAACATGAGAGGAAGTGATAAAAATGGACCTTGTTGATATCTGCATCATCATCATCATCATCATCATCATATAGTACATACAAACGATTAGCGTCGCCCAGTTATTTCCCTTGTTACAGAGCCATGTTGTTATATATATATATATATATATATATCAAGCATGAACAGAAAGGAATAGTATTGAAAGATGGAGAACGAAGGAGGGAGATGTAAAGACGTGCTATAAGACAAGAGATTTTTATTAGATTGAAGTTTACACAAACAGGAGAGTTCCAATTGTCTCTGTAACAAGGGAAATAACTGAGCGATGCTAATTGTCTTGTGTATGAACTATAGGATGATGATGAGGTTACAGATATCAACAGATTTGAGGGATAAATAAAGAGCTGGGCAAAAATAGGTTAATTTGGAAATCAATTTCTTAAAGCCGTCCAACACATGCCAGCATGTAAAACGGACCTTAGACCGAATATGATGCTGATGAGTTCAAATTTATATTCATTAAAAATCAAAATACAATTTTATTATAAGACAATAAATTCAATATTCAAGACCATGGAGGGTATAAAGTGGACCTTTTAATGAACTTTTGGCATCCTCATAACTCTGGTTCTCCCCATTTCGTCCTTTAATTCACACATTATATGAGTGATATTTCTGACAAAGGGGAAACAATTGCTGCTTTTTATGGGTCGGCTGTTGTTTTGAACGGATGGTATATGGAGATTTTCAATCCTCTCATAGTATTTAACATCATTCTACTGTCTATGCATCCATCTCACTAACCCTTATCTTCCAAGTGGTTTTAAACTTTATAAATGGAGACTCATAAAAAAACACAATTAATTTAATATAATGGTTGTTTAGTTTGTTTGTTTTGTTTTATGGCATATCAACCCTTTTGATATTATTTAATGTCGAATCCGGTCATTTTGGTAAAATTTTGTATACTTCAAGTTCTTTATATCTTCAAATATTTATTCATGGTGTTTGATTTGTTTTATTTTACGACATATCAACCCTTTTTCGGGTCATTTTGGTTAAAGTGTTTATGCTTCAAGTTCTTTATATCGTCAAATATTTATTCATCGTGTTTGGTTTGGTTGTTTTGTAGAGGAAAGTTTTTGTTTTTGGCTTTGTAGAACATGATTGAGTTTTGCAAAGGGAAAAGAAATAAACAAAAAAAATAACATCAATGTTTGGTGCATTTTAGGTCAGGAAGCCGGTATCTTCAGACAGCCTGATCTGGTAGCACCAGTTAATTTAATCATAAAATTTGGGCGGAACCGAGTGAAATAGGTGAGATAATGCTACAATGGAACCAGTAACTTTGAATCAGCATATGGTCCTCCAAAAATTTGTCACTCGATTGTGAAATTATATGCCTGTTTATTTGAAGCGACCAATTTTTTTGTGGGAGTTGGCCTGCCTTCAGAATCGGCATTCGAAATTCTCGTATATTGTAATCGCAGCTGGAACACTTGTGAAGTTGATATCAAGAGTTACTTCCCTTGTCCCATTTGGTTTTCTTCGTATGCGTTCAAAAGATTATGCATTGCGAAAAGAATACACACACGTAATTTTGAATATAATCCTTTCTTTTAGAAAGGCATTATATGTTTGTTTTTTGTTGTATTATTATTATTATTATTATTATTATTATTATTATTATTATTATTATTATTATTATTATTATTATTATTATTATTATTATTATTATTATTATTATTATTTTTATTATTATTTTTATCTTTCAATATTTAATGACGTCTCGCTTTAGCTATGATGTAAATGCCACACCTTCTGTTTTTACTGATATCGTCAACCCCGGGGCTATTCATGATAGGTTTTCGGCATTTGTTCGTTGCACTCAGTCCGTACAGAAATCCTATTTTCTTACGTTTTGATTTTCTCGAAAAAGTGAAGGAAAAAATTATTTCAGCTTTTTATCCATTTTTTTAATGTCAGAAAATTATCCATAGGAGTAAAATAATTTAATGTATTTATTGAGTGATTCATCTTTCGGCTAGTTCATTAGCCAATTCCAGTCTAAAATCCGAACACTTATCAGGCAACTCAAAAGGATCAAAGAGAGAATATGCCAACATGCGTCGTCTGTACTATTTAACCATATATCAAGGGAGGCGCGAGGGCGCTCTATCCCTTAATAGACTTCAAAAACGGCCTATGCTGGAAATCTCATTTCTTTGATCAATCATGACTCAAAAACCAATGAACCAAATTAGTTAAAACTTTGCACAAAATTTTTCATTTGATAGGTTCTATAAGTGTGTAGAATTTCAGCATACATTAGTCAAGACAACCCAGAGATCCAGAAAGTTCAATCATGAAATCATGTTATCTGTACGTATGTATGTGCGTATGTATGTGCCACCCTGTATCTTATCAACTATTTGATGGATTCAGCTGAGTTTTGGCAGAGATAGAGGTTCTAGGGTCTAGTTGATGGCATTTTAATTTCAGTTTACCATATACCTTAGTTTTCCAGAAAATTCCAAAAAACCTTAAAAATGACCATTGTATTGAGGTATAGGGTTTACAAAAGTAGTGACATTCCATGATAAATGCCAGTATACTGAAATCATATGCCCTTAATAGGGTTAAGATGAAAATTCATATACACTAAATGTACAAAAGCAAAGAAATTCTGACAAATGACAATAAAAGTGTAAAAATTTTGGAATTTCCTTGCTTTTGTACATTTAGTGTATATGAATGTTCATCTTAACCCTATTAAGGGCATATGATTTCAGTATACTAGCATTTATCGTGGAATATATATATATATATATATATATATATATATATATTTATATTCCATTTATCGTGGAATATATATATATATATATATATATAGTGTGTTATTTCTCTGTGCTGATGAGAGCCATAAGCGACGTCATTAAAAATAATTTCATATTATTTATTTATATATATGTATATATATATAGAGATAGATAGATATTAAATTATTTTTAATATTTTACCTACGTACGATGTTGTTTCGAGCTTATGGCTCTCATCAGTGCAGAGAAATATCAATGTTATATATATATATACACACACACACACACACCCACAAGACTATTCGTGACCCGTTGGGTCACAGCCACTACTACTATTTATTCTACTTTTGTTTCATTCGAAAATACACACTTTGACATCTTCTTGCGTAACTAAAAATAAGTCTCTTTTATCCTTATTATTATTATTATTATTATTATTATTATTATTATTATTATTATTATTATTATTATCCTTATTATTATTATTATTATCATTATTATTATTATTATTAATGCTCTTATTATTATTATTATTATTATTATTATCCTTATTATTAATGCTCTTATTATTATTATTCTTATATAGAAGTAAAGAGACGTTGCCATCTAATTTACATATGTATTTGTGGTGTGTACACGTGATGATTCTAGAAAATGTTTAAAATTTAAGGCTTAAGGGGTCTTTAGAAGAAATTGAAATTCAAGGAATCTTGCTAAATTGATGCCTAATGACTATGCATCAGATTCAATGCAAATCTGAAATATTTGAATTTTCAAATGGCAAATTGTGCCCATATTATGTTTCCTAAAACCCCTTCAAAATACTCCCTCAAAATACTCAAAAGAAACTGCAATTTTTTATATTTATTAACACCTATTGTTGAAATTTCAGAATAATTGTCAATATCTCAATTTTCATGAAGGGTTTTTTCCCCCCTTTGCATAAAACTAAATATAGCCCACATTATGACCCCTTATGCCTAGCAGCTGTGTTCCAAAATTCATAATGATTGGTTAATTAGCTACGATTGAATCCTGTCGATACAAATATATACACATACCTAACTTTGTATAAATCTATCTATCTATCTATATATATCTATATATATATATATATATATGTATGTATGTATGTATGTATGTATTATACAACAATAATAGCTAAATTAATGCAGCTTTTCACTTTTCTGCAGTTTCACGCTAGTTCTGATCGTCAGAAATGTATGTTTTATCTCACATGTCTGTATCCATTTAAATAGAAGTTCAAGCATATTTTTGAGCTTGTATTCAAATGTGTAGAGACATGTGTGATAAGGATACACCTAACAATTGGAACTACCATGAAACAGCAGTAAAGTGTGAGCTGTTTGTGTGGGCAAGATCTGTCTTGGTTTGGATCTTTTCTGATTACGGCAAGTTGATTTTTTATGTTATATATATATATATATATATATATATATATATATATATATATATATATAATTATTTTTATTTATACAGACATCTACAAAAAAGCCGCTACACTGTCATGTCGATGTTATCGATCACTAGTTATTAGAAACTAAGATCTCGTCGGGCGGAAAAGGTTTTGCAATATAAACATCTGAGTGAAAGATCAGATTTGTTCTCTGCCTAATGAGATCTTAGTTTCAAATAACTATTGATGAATAACAACGACATGCCAGTGTAGCGGCTTTTTGTACATGTTTGTATGAATAAAAATAATTATACAAATAGCTCTATTTACTATTGAGCACTATTATATAAGCCCGGTTTAAATTCTTTGGATGTTTACTTTACCTGAATTCTTCCCTTATTTTGTCCTTTAGTCCTCACATTCCATGAGCGATGTTTCTGACAAAGGGGGGAAGAATTGCTGTTTTCTGTGTCGGAATCTATCCATCTAGCACTTATCATTGGATGTTTTTGACCTTGAAGTAGTATTTATTTATTTTTTTAACTCTTTACATCAAGTGGCTTCATGCCTTGTCTGGAACAATTTCCATTAAAAAAGGAAAGATAGATTTTGAATATTCAAAACAGTTTATCAAATCAAGTTCCAAATAAATATATATATATATATACTAGCGGAACCCGTCGCCCGGCGTTGCACGGGAGAAAGTACTACCTATTGCATGACGTCGAATAAAAGAAAAAAAACGGCCTATTGTTTATTCCCCCCCACCCCAATGCTATAAATTAAAAAAAAAGAAAAAGTGGTAGAGTAGAATGGGATCAAACGCTGAAACTGGCGATCATGAAACCTGCCTTCCTAACGACTGCGCAGCCGTTTCTAGTTAAAAAGACATGTTAAAATAGGTCAATTAAGCTAAGCTTGATTATGGGCATGCGTGTTATGTTAAGATTCAGCAATGACACGGTTTATGTCATTTGTAGATGATGAAAATGACTGGATTTGGGCAAGTTTTCTATAATATGCGTGTTAAAGGTATATGATTTTGAAAATGTAAATGTATCGGGGTCTACCAGTATCTTGGCGCTTATTGAATTAAATAGGATGTCGATTCGATCAAGAAATTGTAGCTGCCATGTTGAATAAATAAATGTTGCAGGAACTGTGTTCGTTAATTTCATTCGCTTAATTCCGGAATGAATGTAAATGTAGAAATCATAGGTAGAATTAGAAATAACGTAATCTGATATTAGCGGAAAATCATCGGAATGAACGGGAGCGGTCATTAAGTATTTGCGTATTGCTTTATATAATGTAGTAAATTAATACCAGGCAAATAATAAATAAAAACCGGTGTTTTGTGAAAATTAAACTGTGTGTATTAGTTCCCGGTGTCGATGAGTAGAGTGACAGTACATAATTGTTAGGGAGAAAAGTTTTTGCTACCATCTATATGGAGTTGATTTTTCGGAGAGACGTTGATGGTGGGCTAAATGTAATGTTTAGTGTTAGGTAGGAAAAAATAATAACAAATTTACTAAAACACGCTCGAGTGAATAAGTGTAGTCTAGTGGTGAGTTTAGTAGCCTGTGATGCATGTGGTTATTTTTCTATATTCCGAGAAGGTACAGGGGAAAAAACGTCTCTACTTTATATATTAGATAACATGCTAAATCCGATTTGGATGTGTTGTCCTTGACAGGAACACCTGTTGGTTGGTTCATTTTATTGAGAGGTTAATTTTGGGTTCTTTGCAAAGGTTAGGTAAGTAGGGGGGGGGGATTATTTAGCTGTGAGTCGGACTAACGGCCATAAAATACAAACCAGATCCAAGAAGCTGATGGTGATACCAGATCAGGCTGCCCTGTGGCTCCCTGAGACGAAATTCACCTACATTGACGTTTTTTTTTTTTTTTTTTTTTTTGTTTGTAAAACTTAATTATGTTCTACAAAAACAAAAACAACAGCCCCTCTCCCTTTCTCCCTCCCCTTTTTATTTTTATTTTTCCTACCCTACTCCCGGTCCTGGATATGACCTTAAACTACATCCGATGGTGAGATCCGGCTTACGGACTTTGGGGAATGTGGAGCCTCCTCTTAATTACCATTGCTCCCAGGTCCACCCTGACCCGGAGTGGTAGTACCTGTTAGGGTCCCAACTATGGGTTAAATAGAAACAGATATTAAAAGGGGAAAGAAACAAAAAAGAGAAGAAAACAAGACCAGATTCGGCATTAAATAACCCAAAAAGGGTTGATATGCCGTAAAACAAAACTACCAAGAAGCTGAAACCCCTAATCCCCCAAATGTAAAAAAAACCCATCTTCCCTCTGGATGTGGGTATCCCATGCACTCTGATTTGTGTGATGAGGCAGTCTACAGCTTTTGAAGAGTCCGATTTTGGTGAAAATAAATTGTCATGTCAGATTGAAATGGTGTGTCTGCCGTCGTGTTCCGCATTATCTCTTTTTTCGCACCCTCTCAACAACTGCTGCACCCCGAGCAGTTTGAGGCCTGCCAAAACACTGGTCACTCTCCACTGATGTACGGATATTTTTGAATCGGTTGAACCACTCCTTAATTTGTGTTACACCTATCGCATCTTCTCCAAACGCCTGCTAAATCTAACGCGACGGCGGAGATGAACACGATTTCAAAACAAGACTTCCAGAGGTGTTTCCGGCAGTTGATGGATCGGTGGGCTAAGTGTGTGCAAGTACAAGGGGCCTACTTTGAAAGGGATTAGGGTCCCAACTCCGTCACGTATTTGAAATATTTTTTCTGGCCTAAGGTCGGATATTCTTTAGACAGGCCTTGTATGCATTTACTTTGATCGAGAGAATATATATATATATATATATATATATATATATATATATAAAATACATGTTTATGTATAGACCCTCTCCCCATGCTCACACATGGAGTGGGAGGCGTAGATAGAGTGAAGGAGAAAATGACTGTTTGTTCTTCTGTGTTAGTGGCGTCAAGGTTTTTCTTTATCAAGCACTTGAACAGCAATGTTGACCAAAAGTACGGTCGCTGATAAATGATGACGACAACGGAAACCCTTCTAGAGGGTCATTCTTGTTTAGATGAAGAAATAAGAAATATAAGGGGTTTAGATGCATTCTCGCATCTCTATGAGAGGCTAGCGTTTTCCTTTTTTCTTTTGTCTGTCTGTTTGTCACGCTTCACTTTTTCTCAAAATATTTTTCTCAAAATGTTATAAAATCTATATGGTCAAATCTTATGACAATGGCTGTGTCAATTATGACATTATCCCCGAATATGTGCTTAATAACTGTGTTAGATTGAGTCAGCAGTTTAGATTACTTAAGAAACAGAGTTTTCTTTGCTTTCTTGCACCTAAGTTTGAAATGTCATTTTCTTTACTCTGTCACGCGTAATTTTAAAATGTCATTTTCTTTAGTCTGTCACGCGTAATTTTGAAATATCATTTTCTTTACTGTCACGTATAATTTTAAAATGTCATTTTCTTTAGTCTGTCACGCGTAATTTTGAAATATCATTTTCTTTACTCTGTTACGCCTAATTTTAAAATGTCATTTTCTTTAGTCTGTCACGCGTAATTTTGAAATATCATTTTCTTTACTGTCACGTATAATTTTAAAATGTCATTTTCTTTAGTCTGTCACGCGTAATTTTGAAATATCATTTTCTTTACTCTGTTACGCCTAATTTTAAAATGTCATTTTCTTTACTCTGTTACGCCTAATTTTGAAATATCATTTTCTTTAGTCTGTCATGCGTAATTTTGAAATATCATTTTCTTTACTCTGTTACACCTAATTTTAAAATGTCATTTTTTTACTCTGTCACGTATAATTTTAAAATGTCATTTTCTTTAGTCTGCCACGCGTAATTTTAAAATGTCATTTTCTTTACTCTGTCACGTATAATTTAAAAATATTTTCTTTACTCTGTTACGCCTAAATTTGAAATGTCGTTTTTTTAGTCTGTCACGCGTAATTTTGAAATATTATTTTCTTTACTCTGTTACGCCTAATTTTAAAATGTCATTTTCTTTACTCTGTCATGCCTAAGTTTGAAATGTCATTTTCTTTAGTTTGTCACGCCTAAGTTTGAAATGTCATTTTCTTTACTCTGTCACGTATAATTTTAAAATGTCATTTTCTTTAGTCTGTCACGCGTAATTTTGAAATATTATTTTCTTTACTTTGTTACGCCTAATTTTAAAATGTCATTTTCTTTACTCTGTCACGCCTAAGTTTGAAATATCATTTTCTTTAGTCTGTCACGCCTAAGTTTAAAATGTCATTTTCTTTACTCTGTCACGCCTAAGTTTGAAATGTCATTTACTTTACTCTGTCACGCCTAATTTTAAAATGTCATTTTCTTTACTCTGTCACACCTAAGTTTGAAATGTCATTTTCTTTACTCTGTCACGCCTAATTTTAAAATGTCATTTTCTTTACTCTGTCACGCCTAATTTTAAAATGTCATTTTCTTTACTCTGTCACACCTAAGTTTGAAATGTCATTTTCTTTACTCTGTCACGCCTAATTTTAAAATGTCATTTTCTTTACTCTGTCACGCCTAATTTTGAAATAGCATTTTCATCACTAAATGCACGGATTTAATGGTTGCACTTTAACAACATTTGTTCTTGTCTTGTAAATGTCCGACTCACTTGTGAGGACGTAATTTAGGATAGAACGACTCTCGACTCGCACAGAATCTGGGAAACAATCTTGTATCTCGGAGAGTGGGAAGCGAAATGAAAACCGCTTAAGTAGGAAGTTATTGTTAAGAGGTGACAGCCACCATTTGACAGAATTGTGAAACACGATCCGTCTTGTATTCCTCAACAGCTTGTTTAAAATGACACGATTTGATTTAGCTGGAATTACGAGTCTCTCTGCTAACCCTAACCCACCACCATTCGTGTCAGACACACCAAAGCTTCAAATATTCTGTTCCTTTTTCACCGATGATGATGATGATGCAATGCCGAGCTGAAATATTTCTAAGTAAAAGCAATTCTCTATATGTTTGTGTGTGCGTTCCCAGATAAAAATACTGATCAAAATGTCTTTAGCCGATGGTAAATATGCCGTTGCTTGGCAGGACCCTCCCTCTAGTTAGGGTACCCCCAAAAGAGATGTTTTAGCACTGCTATGGAGGCCTCCTTAGAAAATCTCTATAAAGTCGCTTTTAACGGTAACATCTAATACATACATAAAGTCGGCCAGATTTAAAAAATTAGACCTAAATAGCATTATCGCTACCAAATTAAACTGCTTGATACAGGCCGATTATCCTTTGTTATTGCTGTACCATGTTATTGGAAATATTATTTATTTAAAAAAAATTACTTAGTCTGTCCTGAACGACTGGACCTAAATAGCATTACCGCTACCAAATTAAACTGCTTGATACAGGCCGAGTATCCTTTGTTATTTTTGTACCATGTTATTGGAAATATAATTACTCACTTCACTAGTATTTATTTAAAAAATGACTATTGTCCGTCGTGAACGACTGATAATATGAAACATTTTCAGATAATCACCTGAAAATAAGAATCAGCTTACGGCAGTAATGAAAAAAACTTTAATAGACTTCCAATAGCTTTTAGATTTTTCTTCATCTTTTTTTTTAACAAAGATAACAAATTCGTCTTTCATAAGTCTAACTCAAATAATGTAAAGAGGATAACTCATATTTTAAATTGAAGAATATAATAGAAGTTGTCTACCTGACAAGTAAAATTTTATTTCTTTTTCTGTATAAGTTTAAAAATGTATTAACAAATAAAAATTACAAACTAAAATGACTTCACCACATCCCGGGCAACACCAGGTTCATTTTAATGTAAGCATTTAAATGTTAAATTTTTTTCCGACATTTTAAGAATTACTGCGGAATTTAATGATCATCTCGAGAACCCAATTTTTAAAAAAATTGTTCAGAAAGAACTACACAAAGCTGTATTTCATGGGAGGGCTGCAATCAGAAAACCATTACTTTATAAAACAAACTTGGAAAAGCGTTTAAATTCTGTAAGTTTTCACAACTTACAGAATTGGTCCTAGAACAGTGGAAGAATGCTATTTTCTTAGACAAGTCATCTTTTACCTTATTTATGACCAATGGCCGAGTATATGTGTGGCGACAACCGAAATAAACATTTGATCCAGACTGCCTTCCTCTTACTGTTAAAAATGGAGAAGGATCTGTGATGATCTGGATGGCTATATCGTGGAAATCTGCCCACTCAAAAGTTTCCCTTCATGGCAGAATTAATAATCAAGACTATTTAAACATTTTATCCAATCAAATTCACCCTTATATTTGTTAACTGTTGACGGGAGGGAAACACAATCTTTCAGGATGATAATGCACCAATTCACACAGTTAAATTTCTTACTGAATGGCACGGGGAACATTCTAGTGAAGTTTTACATGTTCAATATTATTTAGCATTTATGACACATTTTTTTTTTTTTAAGTAACGAGTCGATATTCTCTACGTTGATCATGACGAGAACTGGAGACTGTTTTAGTTGAAGAATGGACAAAAATTAGGATTGTGTTTTAATAAAAGCTTGAAACACTTGTCCATCTAGCCACACTGAAGAGCTGTGATACAGCAAAACAGTCTATATGTGGATTCCCTGAAATTCACTTTCTTAAGGCTCCTTAAGCTTAAGTCCTAAAATTCAGACATTTTTTCTAGAATCAAAATCATTTAATGGATCTGTTGTGATGGGATACCGGACTCCCCTCAGTCACTAAATAAGTGAACTAGTCCGGACAATAAATACGACTACAAACAGTAGAATGGGGGATTCGATTGTATTCTGTTAAATCCTATTGGATTACCTGTAGTTACTATTGTTTGTACAAGATATGTACGTTGGAATAAACCATACTATTTTAAGACCTTTACATTCTTGGTTATTTTGTTATTTATAACTGTTTACCAAGTTATATCAATAACTAAAAATGAAGGCTCTAAAAAAGTGAAAAATCCTTACAAATGTAATGCCATCTTGTGGTAAGTGAAAATTAATCATAATGAAAGCAATAATTATTATTAGATCAAGCCAGCCTAAACACTATTGGATTACCTGTAGTTACTATTGTTTGTACAAGATATGTACGTTGGAATAAACCATACTATTTTAAGACCTTTACATTCTTGGTTATTTTGTTATTTATAACTGTTTACCAAGTTATATCAATAACTAAAAATGAAGGCTCTAAAAAAGTGAAAAATCCTTACAAATGTAATGCCATCTTGTGGTAAGTGAAAATTAATCATAATGAAAGCAATAATTATTATTAGATCAAGCCAGCCTAAACACTATTGGATTACCTGTAGTTACTATTGTTTGTACAAGATATATACGTTGGAATAAACCGTACTATTTTAAGACCTTTACATTCTTGGTTATTTTGTTATTTATAACTACTTACCAAGTTATATCAGGATTTTGATCACAATTGGAATAAGAATTCTAGTTTAGTAGCATATATGTCTTGATTTTAATCTTCGTCAAAGGGACATAAAAATGGTGCAAAACTGTTCCTGTCCGTGAATTAATTTTATTGTTACAAGCAAAAAAACACCCGCCATCCAACGGCTATTCATTTAGCTCTAAGTATTCTTTTTCAATATAGAACTTACGTTACATAATTTTATATCAATCGATTGTAATTTTAAAAACTAATAGTTTTCATTTGAATTATCTCCATTGAAAATTAATGATCATAATATTTTAAGAAAGGTAATTTATCCCTTTTTTTTATTATTAAATCACTTTAATTAATTACTGTCAATATCAACAAAACTATTGCATATATATAGGAAAATAGTACAATAAAATTACAAATGAATAATACCAAACATTAATTTATTATAAACTGTTTAAAAAATATATAAATTAAGCATACAAATAGTTGTTTGGGGGTCTTTGCTCTCTACTATATATACCGCATTTCAAAATACTGTTGTGTTATTGATTTAAATAACAATGAGCCGTTTTGATGGTGATAAATTTAAAAAAAACACAACAAAAAAAACTTTCACATTTATTCATTTAGATAGATTTGACTAGTTTACATAATTGGTAAGAGTGTTCGCTAATGAACTGGCAGACCAGGGTTCAGTCTAAGGTCGAGTCATATCAAAAAACTTAAAAAGTAGTACTTTATGCCCCCTTGCTAAACACTCAGAAATCTTAGGTGAGGATCAAGGGTAAGTGGAGCAATCTTGGGAAAAGAAGTATCGTCCTCCCCTACACCTCTGTGTAATAGCCAATGAAAAGAGAGCCATCGGGTCACCCTTGACTATGGTCAACCACTTCACTTTTTTTAATATTGACAAAACTAATATATATAAAGAAAATAGGACAATAAAATTACAAATGTATAACACCAAACATTAATTTATTATTATAGTCATGCAAATTAGGCATACAAATAGCTGTGTTTGAGTCTTTTCTCTCTACTATATATACAGTATTTCAAAAAACTGTTATTTTTATTTAAATAAGAGTTAGTCGTTTTGATGGTTATATATGTGTGATAAATAAATAAATAAATTTTGCATATTTTTTAATGAAAATTGCTCCAGACAAGGCATGCAGCCACTTGATGTAAGCAGCTAAAAAAGAACAAAAGATGATTAATGCAAAGACAGGAGATGCCTATTTATCTTAGTCTTGAAAAAAAACGAGGATATAGGTAGGAGGAAAACGGTCAGCAGGAAGAGAGTTCCACAAGCCTGCAGTTCTTTGAAAGAAGCTACTGGAATAGGAAGCTGTATTACAATGAGGTATAAAAACTGTGAATTGGTGAAGACCACTAGATCAACGAGTCAAACGAGCTGGAACAAAAGAAGCAGGAAATAGATCACACAATTCTGAAGAACACATGCCATAATAGTATTTATAGAAAAGACTGAGACTAGCAACATCACGTCTGTGAGAGAGAGGGTGCAGAGAAGAAGAAGAAAAAAGGGTGGGGCCAATCAAATTACAGATACGCTGCTGAACATTCATTTAGATGTGTGGAACTCGTCGTGGGGTGGGGATTCTACGTTTATCACGAGAACTTGTTTATAATATCAGGAATGTCAATCTCTCACAAAAGTTCATGTTCAGTGATGTTAAATTATTTAGTTTGTCTTCTTTCTTTCTTGAACGTGAGGCCGTTGAAAACCTGTGGCGACCGCAACGTCCGGCACAACAATACTAATCTGGTATTGTTGAGAAGTCGGTATCGCTCGGGAGGAAGTGACCTATGATGTAACCCAGAATAATTGATAGTCATAATAATAATCATCAGGCCATGTATTCTTGCTTCCTTACCAAAACCCATTTCCGTTTCTCTCTCTTTCTCTCTCTCTCTCTTTTTCTCTCTCTTTCTCTCTCTCTCTCTCTTTCTCTCTCTCTCTCTCTCTTTCTCTCTCTCTCTCTCTCTCTCTTTCTCTTTCTCTCTCTCTCTCTCTTTCTCTCTCTCTCTCTCTTTCTCTCTCTCTTTCTCTCTCTCTTTCTCTCTTTCTCTCTCTCTCTTTCTCTCTCTCTTTCTCTTTCTCTCTCTCTCTCTTTCTCTCTCTCTTTCTCTCTCTCAAGCTGTTGAGTGGAAGAGTGTGGTTGGAGGCTGGTTACTTTAGCAAACAATGAACAAAAAAAAAAGAAAGAAAAATAAACTTTCATCTATTTTACAAAATTTGTTAACTTCATCATTTTTCTGGAAAATGTTTTCTTAAATAATATATATATATTTTTTTTTTAGATTTATTAGGACAATAGCAATATATACTAGCTGGACCCATGTCTTGGCATTGCACCCCAAAATTGAGGAAACCAAAAAGACTCCTGCTCCCACCTCTGAACCCCATATTGTTTTTACTTTCTTTAAGTATCAATTTTCTTTCAAGTTATAAGTAAAAGAAAGTAAAATATCTTTCTTGACATTTACGCAGAATCCACGATACCATAAAGCCACGAAGGGGAAAAAGAAAAAAAAACTTTTCTTCTATTTTACAAAATTTGTTAACTTCATCATTTTTCTGGAAGATGTTTTTTTTTTTTTTGATAATGTTTCTTTTTAGATTAACTATGACAATAGCAATATATAATAGCAGGACATGTGTCCTTATGTTGCCCAGGAAAATTGAGGAAACCAAAAAGCTCCTGCTCCCAACTCTGAACCCTATATTACTGTTTTTATTTGATTTTTTTACTTTTTATAAATATCAATGTCCAAGTAATAAGTAAAAAAGAGTAAAACGTTTCTTCAATGTTGATGGATGCCAAACGCGAACGCATAATCCACAATATTATTGTAGAACCATGAACGAAAAAAAAAAAATTAAAACTATTTTCTGAATTAAATTGAGATCTTGTGGGGTAATTAAATGACTTGATAATTGAAAAACTTTTTCCACCCAAAATGCTATTTTTCTATTCACAATCTAAAAAATATGCGTAGATACAACTATATCAGTAAGGGTCCAGTTTAGAGTTTTGTAGTAAAAAAAAAATATGTATAGGCGATGAAAATAATTTTATGCTGTTGTCTTTTTTTTTTTTTAAATAATATTAAATGAGGAACCATTTTTGGTAAAAATCTACTTATTACTACCCTTTTTAAGACGTTTTAATTCATTTTTCGTCTAAAACACGCAATATCGACATGAAGCATATGAAAACGTGAATTGTGAAGCAAAAAGTACTGAAACGAACTCTTTTAGTGAATTATAAAAATAATTGATTTAAGAAGTTTCTTGATTTCACAAGTTGTGTTATCTCAATAAAAATACAACAATTAATTGGTCTTTCACCTTTTCTTTTTCATTGTAAAGTGAATTATAAAAATAAGTGCTGGTTTCGTTTCGTACTTCCATTCTGTTTTTCGGTAGGCCGTACTTCCGGTCTGATCGTGTTTATTTTTGTAGCATTTCTATGCTATTTTGTAGCATATTCACACATTTCAAACATGTTTTTCGTCCGAGTAGATTTTTACTTAAACATGTTTGTCATTTAATTTAATATAATATAAAAAAAAAATTTATAATATAAAAAATAAATAAAACCATTTTCATCGCCAATACATCATTTTTAACTACAACACTCTGCACTAAACCCTTACCACTATATCTAATAATAAAATAAAAACGATCATTGAATTAGAAAACAATAATACTGAAGAGTGAATTAATGAGATGTCGTTTTGCAAAGCAGTATGCAAATTTATTCGCCTGAATACTTCGATTGCATGGATATGCTGATATATTAAATAGCTAAAGTCTCGTTCTATTTCGTATATGCTGGGGGTTTAATATCACTGTCAATGTGCTAAATGACCCAAATTATATATATATATATATATATATATATGCAAATTTATCTTTTTTTTTATATCTTTTTGTTTTGCTGGGGATGGGGCATCCTACTGGATCCCAGACATTCCCCCGCTATTTCAGACACTCCAGCCGAGAGATCTTTTTAAGATTCTAACCATCCCTTTACGTACAATTGTTTGTATCTCGCTTGCACTTGGTTCACCGGGTATATTCGCCAGATAGTTTTTGAAATTCTTTTTCATTAGTCCGGTTGCTCCTATGATTATTGGAATGATGGAGATCTTCCTCAGATTCCAGTTTCTTTTCATTTCGTACATTAGACCTTGGTATTTCATAATCTTTTTTCTTTCAGCTCTGTTTAAGCCAGCGTCATTAGGGACACTGACTTCAACTAGGGTTGCTACTTTCTCCCTTTTGTCCCATATCACTATGCCAGGTATAACAGCTCCGTTTTCTAGATATGTAGCTGTAGGGATTGCATAGTTATAGTGGATGATGCATAAATTATTTCTCACTGTTCTTTCTGGTATATGCTCACATGACTTGCTGCTACACTGGATATTCAACTTTTTACAAATAGTCCAGTGAAGATATTTACACACTCTGTTGTGTCGCATTGTATAATAGCCATCCCCCAGGAGAACCTTACAACTGGATGTCAGGTAGCACACACTCTCTACTTCTGTGTGGCAGAACCTGCACTTGTTATTGTTGCTGAAACCACTCATCTTTTTAAAGGCATTAGTCATCAAGCCTTGATCTTGGGCAGCCATTATCATCATATACTTTTTTTGTTTCATTTTACTTCAGTCGAAGTTCTCAGAAATCAAGGGGACCCCTTGATCTCCATATGAGATACATAGATATTCGAATGTTCGATTAAAGTTTTCTTTTACTTATCAAACGTTGAGTTAGTAATGAAGTGAATAACATTAATTTTCCTCTCCCCAATTGACCAGTTAATTATGGTATAGTTTATCTTTATTGTGGTCTCTTGGTCTTATCGGATTCCAGGACAAGAATCCATCTAGTCTGGTGGAGTATCCAGCTAAGTGCTGTTGAGGTAACATCACTAGGAAAAGGTGAACCATTCGTCATATGAGCCAGTGTATAGCTCTGTCAAGTGGACCTTGTTTGTGCTGCGAATCGTATGTTATTTTGAATATTTGGTCAACGTTTACTTGTAGGGTGAAGTATCCTCATGTCAGGTTGCCCTGACAACCCCTTGTACAGAGAGACCGAAGACACGCGAGGATAGTGTCTAGTAGGTAATTCAAACTCCCCAGTAGGTAATTCAAACTTCCCAGTGGGTAATTCAAAGGTTGGTTTTAAGTTATATCAATTTGCTTCTACTCTCCTTTAACTTTGTGGTTTTCTTTCTCCGCGTTTTCTGGAGCTGTAAAGAATTTAGAAGAAGACAGAACAAAAAATTGGTGGAATTTCTCCAAAATCATTCCCATATCAAATTCTTTATCTGACACTTGCAGGATTTAAAAAAAAAAAAAATGTCCCAAATCTTTTTATTTTTAAAATTTTATTTATTTTATGTCTAAACATTTACTTTTCATCGGATGCATTAAAGATTTCTTTTTTTTTTCCTTTTTTTTTTTTTTTTTTTTACGATCGATAAACGCATCTTTCGAATTTATTCTCCGTTTAAGGTGATTATTATCTTCATCATTTTCGGTTTAATGTTCGAAATTGACTAATTATAAAATTTTAAAATACATAGTTTTATTTACAAAACATTTTATAACAAACAAACAAATATTAAAATATAAAAAAAAGAAAATATTGCAAAAATTAAACGGGATCCTTTATTTAATCCACGGCCTGGCTTATTCTCATTCTGTCAACCATGATCGGGTAGAAATCTTTAGTAATTCTTAATTGCATTCTTACTATCGCCCATACTGGCGATTTGAACCTTCAACCTCCATAAGACTGTCACTTAGAACTGATGATTACTTAACACTTTTATCCGTTGCGCCACAGGTCCTTGCAGAAGTTACATCAGCCAAAATGCTGAGAATAACATTAAAGTCTCAATAATAAAAATTATCCAAACTCAATTAATAAAAATTCCAAAATGTCACCCGATCTTTTTTTCGTTTTTGGTGTTTTTAGTTTTTTTTATTGAATATTTCTAATTATTTGTTTCTTCTTTATTTTTAGGTAAGTGGTTATTTACTTATATGATCGGAAAAGATGAGAATATACTGAGGTAAGTATTTGCTGAGGGCTGAACTATTTTGCACATACATACGACTGTACAGCTGCTGCGAGAAACATTAATGGCGTAAATTCATGTTTTTTGGAGATTATTCAAACTATAATTTACATTTGGTCTATGATATCCCAACGTTTTGGACGATGTAACCGCCAACTTTAAGATGCATCTGTTCGAACCTGGGAACCGAATTTACTTTTATAGAAACATTTTGCGATTGCTGTTTGTCTAAGCTAACTCAATGCCATTTTCAACATAAAGGTATCTCGTTTACATGCTTGTCAAAGATTTCCAAATTATATCCTGAGTGATGCATTATGGTCATGAAGAATTTTTTTTTTTATTAAATTTAACATATTTTCTGTCAAAGACATTGACTATAATGGTTATGGTTTTATTAATTAAGCTGTTTTGAAATAGTGCTGAACGGCATTTTTAAGGATTCTGTTAACCAAAATATATGTTTGTTGCAGCTGTGAAATTATAAATTTGACATTGGTTAAGAGTTAAAGTACAAGTAACTTTGTTCTGTTAATTGTCACAGACATGCCATATCTGCTGACAATGGAAAGAAGAGACAATTTCGGATGGTTCGTTATTGTCACCTACAAGTTGTCCTCGTCCTTCTCCGTGGCTGACCTTTCCAAACGAAAGTGAGAATGCAATCGGTGTCGGATGTAGCGGTGTCGTTGTCGGCAGACAAATTTCTAGCAATCTTGCTATTATTAACCAGCCGACTAGCAGAGAGGAATGTTATCGCATACAAACATTGTTAACCTCCGAAGTCCGTCATCATCGTTGTCTGGTTTAACATTGTCTTTGATCGTCACAAGTATTGGGCGTTTTGGTAGGATCTTCCATCGTCTTTCCAGAATGCTCATTCGAGGAATTTAATGACATACAAACATTTTTAATCTTCAAAACCAAAACTAATATCGGTTATGTGAATTTAATGGAATAAAAAGACAAATTTCAATTTCAGGGTTGCAGAGTCGTAAAGTGTAAGATCTGAATCCGACTCTGACGCTAGCGTTCTCCAAATTCTGACTTGTAATTAATGATAAAGATGGATTTGAAACACGTCAGCTTGTAAACTTGACGTTAAACCGATTATGATGATTATAATGATGTAAGAATGGATGAGAGTTCTTGGGTTAGTAGATGTAGAACAGTTGAGGTAGCAGGGTCAGTTTACAGGATAAGACCAAGGAAAACACTGGAGGAAGTGATATAGATGGATTTGAGAGAAAGAGGTATAAAGACGTTAAACCAAATGTTATGATGAAAGAATGGATGAGAGTGTTTGGGTTAGTAGATGTAGAACAGGTGATGTAGCAGGGGAGGCCAAGGAAAGCATGGGAGGAAGTGATAATTATGGATTTGAGAGAAAGAGGGATAAATAATGACCTGACCAGAGGTAAGTTTGTTTGGAAGTCAATTTCGAAAAGCCATCCAACACATACCAGCATGTAAAATGGACGTTAAACCGAATATGATGATTATAATGATGTAGGAATAGATGTGAATGCTTGAATTAGTAGATGTAGAATAATTGAGGTATGAGATTAAGTTGGTAGGAGAAGGCCAAGGAACACGTTGGAGGAAATGATATGGATGGATTTGAGAGAAAGAGGGATAAATAAAGGTCTGAGATAGGTTAGTTAAGAAATCAAATTCTAACAGCCGTCCAACACATGCCAGACGTTAAACCGAATATGATGATGATGATGATATCTGAGAAATTTCTTTCATTGATTTTCATCAGAGATGTTTTAGATGCGTCCAAGAATTTCTGTAAGAGGCTCTGTCCGTCGGTTGGTCTGTCACGCTTAAGTTTGGCATAGGATATTCTTTGGTCTGTCACGCTTAAGTTTGGCATAGGATATTCTTTGGTCTGTCACGCTTAAGTTTGGCATAGGATATTCTTTGGTCTGTCACGCTTAAGTTTGGCATAGGATATTCTTTGGTCTGTCACGCTTAAGTTTGGCATAGGATATTCTTTGGTCTGTCACGCTTAAGTTTGGCATAGGATATTCTTTGGTCTGTCACGCTTAAGTTTGGCATAGGATATTCTTTGGTCTGTCACGCTTAAGTTTGGCATAGGATATTCTTTGGTCTGTCACGCTTAAGTTTGGCATAGGATATTCTTTGGTCTGTCACGCTTAAGTTTGGCATAGGATATTCTTTGGTCTGTCATGCTTAAGTTTGGCATAGGATATTCTTTGGTCTGTCACGCTTAAGTTTGGCATAGGATATTCTTTGGTCTGTCACGCTTAAGTTTGGCATAGAATATTCTTTGGTCTGTCACGCTTAAGTTTGAAAAGGCATTTTTGTTAGTCCGTTTTAAATAATAGTTTTGTGGAACTAAGCAGTTCTTGGTGCCTAAAAATTCCTCACTTGAATTTCTTGGTGGATTTTGGACTGGCACCAATTTTGATTGGATTTCAAGAAGTTCTACAAGTTTTAATGATTGCTTCTGACAGATGACAACATGGATGAAGGTGGACTATAAAAGGATAAAGTCTTTAACTCGGATTTGGAGATGGGGGTTGGTGAAATCTATTTTTGATTTCATCTCTCTCTTTCTCATAATATCTCTACCTTTTTTTATCTTTCTCTCTTAATCTGACATAATTTCTCTCTTTCTTTCTCTCTCTCATATATATATATATATATATATATATATATATATATATATATATATAATATATGTATATAACATCCTTTAAACTCTCCCCTCTCTCTCCCTTAAAATCTCTCACTCTCAAAATTTCTATTTTTTTCTCAAAATCTCTCAATGTCCCTGTCTTTCTCACTCTCTCTCTCTCTAAAAATCTCTTTCGAAACCCTTCTCTCTCTCAAAATCCTTTTCTCTCTCTCTCTCAAAATCTCTCTTAAAATCTCTCTCAACATCCCTCTATCCATCTCTCTCTCTCTATCTATCTATCTATCTATCTATCTATCTATCTATCTATCTCCTCTCTCTCTCTATTTCTCTCTCTCTCAAAATTCCTTTTCTCTCTCAAAATCCCTTTCTCTCTCTCTCAAAATCTCTAATTCTCTCTCTCTCAAAATCCTTCTTTCTCTCCTCAAAATCCCTTTTTCTCTCTCTCTCTCAAAATCCCTTTCTTTCTCTCCTCAAAATCCCTTTTTCTCTCTCTCTCTCTCTCTCAAAATCCCTTTCTTTCTCTCTCTCAAAATCCCTTTCTCTCTCTCTCTCTCAAAATCCCTTTCTCTCTCTCTCTCAAAATCCCTTTCTCTCTCTCTCTCTCTCTCAAAATCCCTTTCTTTCTCTCTCTCTCAAAATCCCTTTCTTTCTCTCTCTCTCAAAATCCCTTTCTTTCTCTCTCTCTCAAAATCCCTTTCTTTCTCTCTCTCTCAAAATCCCTTTCTTTCTCTCTCTCTCTCAAAATCCCTTTCTTTCTCTCTCTCTCTCAAAATCCCTTTCTTTCTCTCTCTCTCAAAATCCCTTTCTTTCTCTCTCTCTCAAAATCCCTTTCTTTCTCTCTCTCTCAAAATCCCTTTCTTTCTCTCTCTCTCAAAATCCCTTTCTTTCTCTCTCTCTCAAAATCCCTTTCTTTCTCTCTCTTTCAAAATCCCTTTCTTTCTCTCTCTCTCAAAATCCCTTTCTCTCTCTCTCTCTCTCAAAATCACTTTCTCTCTTTCTCTCAAAATCTCTTTCTCTCTCTCTCTCAAAATCCCTTTCTTTCTCTCTCTCTCAAAATCCCTTTCTTTCTCTCTCTCTCTCAAAATCCCTTTCTTTCTCTCTCTCAAAATCCCTTTCTTTCTCTCTCTCAAAATCCCTTTCTTTCTTTCTCTCTCAAAATCCCTTTCTTTCTCTTTCTCTCTCAAAATCCCTTTCTTTCTCTCTCTCTCTCAAAATCCCTTTCTTTCTCTCTCTCTCTCAAAATCCCTTTCTTTCTCTCTCTCTCAAAATCCCTTTCTTTCTCTCTCTCTCTCAAAATCCCTTTCTTTCTCTCTCTCTCAAAATCCCTTTCTTTCTCTCTCTCTCAAAATCCCTTTCTTTCTCTCTCTCTCAAAATCCCTTTCTCTCTCTCTCTCTCAAAATCCCTTTCTCTCTTTCTCTCAAAATCCCTTTCTCTCTCTCTCTCAAAATCCCTTTCTTTCTCTCTCTCTCAAAATCCCTTTCTTTCTCTCTCTCTCTCAAAATCCCTTTCTTTCTCTCTCTCAAAATCCCTTTCTCTCTCTCTCTCTCTCAAAATCCCTTTCCCTCTCTCTCTCTCAAAATCCCTTTCCCTCTCTCTCTCTCAAAATCCCTTTCTTTCTCTCTCTCAAAATCCCTTTCTTTCTCTCTCTCTCTCAAAATCCCTTTCTTTCTCTCTCTCTCTCAAAATCCCTTTCTTTCTCTCTCTCTCTCAAAATCCCTTTCTTTCTCTCTCTCTCTCAAAATCCCTTTCTTTCTCTCTCTCTCAAAATCCCTTTCTTTCTCTCTCTCTCAAAATCCCTTTCTTTCTCTCTCTCTCAAAATCCCTTTCTTTCTCTCTCTCTCTCAAAATCCCTTTCTTTCTCTCTCTCTCTCAAAATCCCTTTCTTTCTCTCTCTCTCTCAAAATCTCTTTCTTTCTCTCTCTCTCTCAAAATCCCTTTCTTTCTCTCTCTCTCTCAAAATCCCTTTCTTTCTCTCTCTCTCAAAATCCCTTTCTTTCTCTCTCTCTCAAAATCCCTTTCTTTCTCTCTCTCTCTTAAAATCCCTTTCTTTCTCTCTCTCTCTCAAAATCCCTTTCTCTCTCTCTCAAAATCCCTTTCTCTCTCTCTCAAAATCCCTTTCTCTCTCTCTCAAAATCCCTTTCTCTCTCTCTCTTAAAATCCCTTTCTCTCTCTCTCTCAAAATTTCTTTTTCTCTCTCTCTCTCTCTCTTTCTCTCTCTCAAAATCCCTTTCTCTCTCTCTCTCAAAATTCTTTTTTCTCCCTAAAAATCTCTCTTGTAATCTCTTTCCAATCAATCTTTGTCTTTCCCTTTTCGTCCATTCATAATTTCAATATAATTAATCATAAATTATTTATTCCTCACATTTGATCGGCTGCGTCTGACTCGTCGGACGCTGCACTTTACTCCTACTTCTTTTCTCTCTCTAAAAAATGTAAATTTAGAAATAAATAAAAATGCTTTCCATTAAAATTTGTAATGTTATCATCTTCAAGTTCAACCCGAGTTACATGTCAAGCTGTCAAGTCTTGTTTCCCAACAAATATCTGGTAAAGGTTTCTTTCTTAAACAAAAATTGTTAAAAGTTTTGTATAAGAAAATTGAACCTTTTTTCCATCTATCAATTCAGCAATGGCTTGAAATGACATTTATTGAGTGTCAATCATTTCAGTTATTTATCTAAATGAAGAAATGCGAAAGTTGGGCTCATTTCTCGCACTGTTTTTTTAAAAAATTTTTTTTAACATAGTTCACCCCAAACAAGGCAAGCCGCCACTGTAGACGTAGGGGGCTACTGAGAAAAGAAAAGGGGAGAAGGAAGGGGGTTCAACCTAACTTGGGATCTGCGCAGCGAGATGTCTGTTTACATTAGTTTTAAATTTCTGCATGTCTGTTCTGTCGGGGAAACAGGGGGCAGGGAGAGAGTTCCAGAGGCCAGCAGTATGAGGAAAGAAGCTATTTGAGTAGAAGGCTTTCCGACATCTGGGGACCTCCACAGTGAATGAATGAGATTTAGTTGATTGTCGAGTTAGTCTAGGGAATTTACGTCGAGGGGGCACCAGAGTAGCCAATTCATCGGAGCATAATCCATTGAAGTATTTGTAAAACAAGCACAAGGATGCTACATTGCGGCGATGGGACAGAGGCTGAAGCTTGGTTGACAGTGAGGGTCCAATTAGGTTGGCGATTCTTTTTTGGACCTTGTCAAAGAGGGAGAGACTAGTAGATGATGCACCAGCCCAGATGTGACAACAATACTCCATGCATGGGCGAATGGTGGCTTTGTATAGATACAGGATAATGTCAGGTGTGAGGTCAAACCATATATTTCAAGTTTACACAATAGCAGCACCCTGTTTTGTATATTGCTTATGTATATTTAATCTTAATAGTAAAGTTAACTAATTTTCATATTGCTGTGCAAAAAAATACTTTATTAATTAAGTATAATTTGTTATCGGTTTTGTTTTTTAATTCAACGATTGTTTGATTTTAATATAACAAATAATTCTTTTTGGGAATATTGTTTTATTTCGTGGACAAATGTTTAGCAAGTCAATAAATTCAGAAATGGCAGGACAGTTGTTTATGCACCTCTATTGCGTTTCTTTCCGGCCTATTCTTTGGAGGAACTGACTTGATTTTCAATAAATTACTGCTCTGGTCCTAACATAAACACATACATATTTGTAAGTAGAACTATGTGTTATATTAAAATGAAAACAATCATAGAAATCCAAGGCTGTTGGAAAGAAAGTGGGCTCTCTCTACCGTGCTAGAAAACATCTCACACCTGACAGTATCTCTACAAAGCCACCATCCGCCATGCATGGAGTATTGTTATCACATCTGGACAGGGTTAATAAAAAGAATCTCTAATCTTAGAGGTCCCTCACTATCCACAAAGCGCTAGACCCTGTCTGATTGCTGCAATGTTGCATCCTTGTGCTTTTTTACAAGTACTTAAATGCAATGTGCTCCGATGAACTTGCTGCTCTTGTGCCCCCTCGACATAAATACACTCAACCAAACCGACAATCAGCTAAATCTCATTCATTCACTGTGGACGTCCCCAGATGCCAGATAGCCTTCTACTCTAATAGCTTCTTTCCTCATGTTGCTGGCCTTTGGAACTCCATCCCTGCTCCCTGTTTCTACGACTGTACCGACATGCAGAAATTTAAAACTAATGTGAACAAACATCTTGCTGCACAGCTCCCAACTTAGGATGACTCCCTAAACTTTCATCCTAATTCTCAGTAACTCCTTACGTCTACAGTGGCAACTTGCCTCGTTTGGGGTGAACTAAGTTAAAAAAAAAAAAATTTTTAAACAATAGCAACGGATGTTTAATTAATGAGATGTCCTTTTGTAAAACAATATGCAAATTGGTCCACCTTACGATTTCGATCGCATAGATATGATCAGTATATTATGAAGATTGTTTTTCTATTGTGTGAAGTTGAAATCAGCGTTTTACTCTCACTGCTGGAGCGTGAAATGGCACCACTTTATTAAGAGATAAGTTTACATTGCGTTTTATAAATGTTTTTCCTTTTGTTTCACTTTTATTCACTCCAAACAAGGGGGCATATTTCAACTGAGACGTAAAGGGGCTACTGTGATTAGGAGCAAGATTTATAGAGAGAATCCTGAGTGAAAGATATTTGTTCACGTTACATTTAAATTTCGCATGTCGATACATCGCAGAAACAGGGAGCAGGGAGGGAATTCCAAAGGCAAGCGGCCCGAGGAAAGAAGCTATTAGAGTAGAAAGTTTTCCGGCATCTGGGGACCTCTACAGTGAAGGGGTGGGATTTTTGCTGCTAATAGGGTTTTTTTGGGTTTTTTTTTTAAACATGGTTCACCCCAAGCAGGCCGCCACTGTAGTTGTAAGGGGCTACTGAGAAAAAGAAAAGGGGAGAAGGTTAGGGGGGGGGGGGGGTCAGCCTAAATTGGGATCTGCGCAGCGAGATGTTTGTTTACATTAGTTTTAAATTTCTGCATGTCTGTACTGTCGGGGAAACAGGGGGCAGGGAGAGAGTTCCAGAGGCCAGCAGCATGAGGAAAGAAGCTATTGGAGTAGAAGGCTCTCCGGCATCTGGGGACCTCCACAGTGAATGAATGAGATTTAGTTGATTGTTGAGTTAGTCTAGTGAATTTACGTCGAGGGGGCACCAGAGTAGCCAATTCATCAGAGCATAATCCATTGAAGTATTTGTAAAACAAACATAAGGATGCTACATTGCGGCGATGGGACATGGACTGGAGCTTGGCTGACAGTGAGGGACCTATTAGGTTGGCGACTTTTTTTTGGACCTTGCCAAGGAGGGAGAGACTAGTAGATGATGCACCAGCCCAGATGTGACAACAATACTCCATGCATGGGCGGATGGTGGCTTTATAGAGATACAGGATAATGTCAGGGGTGAGGAGTTTACTAGCACAATAGAGGGAGCCAACCTTCTTTGCGGCAGCCTTGGCAATGTCCTCAATGTATTTGTTCCAATTCATGTTACCTGTGAAGGTTAGGCCGAGGAGTTTGAATGATGAACTCTCAGGTAGGGTGTTATTTGCCATGGCAATCGGTGGTTGGTGAGGCTTCTTGTAGTTGTTGAAGGAAAGGAGCTTTGTCTTTGCGGCATTAAAAGTTACCAACCATTTATGACCCCAATCCACTACAGCCTGGAGGTCATTTTCTAGGGTTGATCGGGAGTACTTGGAAATACTTGTAAAACCAGCCCAGGGATACAACATTGCAGTGATGCGACAGGGGCTGGAGCTTGACAGATAGTGCGGGATGTATTAGGTTAGAAACTCTTTTTTTGTACCCTGTCCAAGAAGAAAAGACTAGTGGTTGGTGCACCAGCTCAGATGTGGCAGCAATATTCCATGCACGGGCGAATGGTGGCTTTATAGAGATATAGGATACTTGCAGGTGTGAGAAATCTTTTAGCCCGTTAGAGGGAGCCTACCTTTTTTGCAGCAGACATGTTAGTATCTTCTATGTTATGGGGCTGGAGATTGGTGATAGTGAAGGACGTATTAGATTAGCGATTCTTTTTTTCGACCTTGTCTAAGAGGGAGAGACTAGTGGATGGTGTACCAGCCCAGATGTGACAACGATACACCATGCATGGGCGGATGGTGGCTTTGTAGAGATATAGGATACTGTCAGGTGTTAGAAGTTATCTAGCACGGTAGAGGGAGCCGACCTTCTTTGCAGCAGACTTGCCAACGTCTTCTATGTATTTGTTCCAGTTCATGTTACCTGTGAATGTTAGGTTGGTAAATTTCAACGTTGGACTCTCAGGTAGGGTGTTATTTGTCATGGCAATCGGTGTTTGAAGGGGTTTCTTGTAGTTGTTGAAGGAAAGGAGCTTTGTCTGAGCAGCATTAAATGTTACCATCCATTTATGACCCCATTCCACTACCGACAGGAGGTCACGTTCTAAGGATTCAGCCATTGTCTCAAATATGTTTGTGTCCGTTTTACCCACATGAAATAAATAAAAAAAAATATATATATATATATATATATATATTGATCAGGAAGAGACTACTTTTGAACTTTGTCTTCTTATATTTTATATTAAACTGGCTTTGCAAACTCACTTTTACCTGATTCAAACAATTTATCCCAAACTTTATGGATGACTCAACGTATATTTTTATTTCTAGCATCCATAAAAAATGTGGAACATCTTTTATGCCCCATTCTGTATATCGAATCTATATTATAGATGATTACTATTTTTAGTAAATGTATTTGAATATGCATGTTAATTGTTCAAGGAGGAACTTATGCAATATTCCACTATATGAACTGATCATCCACACCATTGAAATACAATCTGCCGTTGAATTCTCGGGAAGGGTGCTCTAGTAAAAGTGGTGCAATCGTTCCAACAGAACTCTAATGTTGCATGCTGGGCCACATTAACAACTGCACCACCACCGCATTAAATAATCCCCCCCCCCAAAAAAAAGTGTTGATATGCCATAAAACAGATAAACCAAACCATACTTCCCCCCCCCCCCGTGTGATTCGATTATTCAAAAGAAGTTACTTTGCTGTTTCGATTGTTATGCTCTTCTGCTGTCTCCAAGTTAAGAATAATGTCCTGTGTCGTTTGCAGTCTCGTTCCCACCCACACTTTATATACCTCTATTGTTTGTTTGTCGTGTTTGTGTGCGTATATACCCCCCCCCCCCCCACTTTATGCATGTATTATCCGAAGCAGCAGCAGCAGCCGTGAATAAGTGCCACCCTTCCCCCTGAATAGATTATATCACCAAATTCCTATCGAAGAATCATTCTTCAGTTCCCTGTCTCATCCTTTTAACACTGCAGGATCCCTCTTTAGAATCGGCAGACCATGGGGATGCGAGCATCAGGCTGACATGGACTAACATCTCCTCCCCCCTCCCTCGTCCCATCACGACTTAGACTTGTTGTATTTTTTCTTTTTATTATTTTATAATTTTCTTTCTGAGATGTTGCATTAAAATTGACTCATGAAAAACAAAAAAGAGGAATTCTGGTGATATTATTATTTTTCCCCCCTTTTTTTTTTCTTCCAAAAATCATTTTTGGTTATTCGCATATCGGGATCTTAAAATGGAGGAGTTATTTGATACTTGGCATGAAAAAGTAAGTTTTTTTTGTTCTAATTTGGTTCGGACGTATTTCAAAATTTCCTTTATATGAGGATACATCATAAGAGTCGCACAAAAAAAAATTTTTTAATTTACAAAAAAAAATAAATAAATAAATAAAGATTTAAAAAATTATATTCCTGAACAATATTTATTTTTTCAACCTGACAACTTTTCAAAGAAATACCTCGAAATAATTTAAGTCAAAAACCAAAACAAACAAAAAAAAAACAAACAAAAATAATGTTCTAATTACTTTAAAGAGTTCCACTCAAGAAAAACCGGCACACTGGTTGAATAACTTCTTCAACATGAACACGGATATCTTTAAAGACTATTGGATGAAATATTTAACATAATCTGACCTGAATATTTATATTGTAATAATAGTGTAAATGTATAATGTTAGCGTTATAGTTAAAAGATTCCCAAAGATGTATCACAAAAAATACCACCACCACCACCACAAGTCACCACAAAAATCTTGATACTAGGAACTCAACAAGCAAATCAAGTTTGAACATACAAACAAGTGCTATAAGCACAAACCGGATCTAATATTGTAAAACGAAAGACGTGGAAATGCAAACGGAAAAACTTATTCAAGCAAGAAGACTCAACATGATAATAGCAATAAGGAGGTAAAACCTTCCAAATCGTAGATTTCATCATCTCATCGAAACTTTTCACTTCGATGTTTTAAAGGCTGTTCGCATCAAAATCCTTGAGCCAATCTTGTGCAAATAAAAGGAATTCATGTGTTCATGTTATAACTCTGTGCAGAACAATTGACTCTTGAAAAGCTAAAAAAAAAAATTCTAGTAAAATTTATTTTCTTTCTCGATTATTTTTTGGGGGAGATCTTTACATATTGGAATTTTACAATGGATGAGTTCTTTGATATTTGGCAGGAAATTGACAACAAAGTAAGTTTTATTTTTGTTGTTGTTTTATTATTGCTTATAAGATAAAATAAACAGACTTAACTGCTTTGCTACAAGATTTAAAAAAAATGCAGCAACCACACGATGCTGGTTAAAGAATTTTAAAAATAATAAAATAATCTATGGCGTAATTCTAAGGTAAAGATATTGTCAGCTGAAATAAACAAAATATATTATTATGTGTATTATTTATACGTCGTTATCGCTCTCTCTCTCATGCTCTCTCCCTTTCTCTCTCTCTCATGCTCTCTCACTTTCTCTCTCTCTCTCTCATGCTCTCTCCCTTTCTCTCTCTCTCTCTCATGCTCTCTCACTTTCTCTCTCTTTCTCACTTTCTCTCTCCCTTTCTCTCTCTCTCACGTGCTCTCCCTTTCTTTCATGCTCTCTCTCTCTGCTCTATCTCTCTCTCCGATACCCCCTCTCTCTCTCATACTCCTTCTCTCTCTCTCTCTTTCTCTGAAATGTACTTCTTCTCTCCCGTCCTTTCTCCTCCTCCTCCTTGTAGCTATTACCAATCTTCTTTTTCTTCTTTTTCATTATTGCCAATCTGCTTACTTCGTTAAAAGCACCCCCCTCTCTTAAAAAAACGATTATCCTCACAGGTCTCTTTTCTTATGTTTTATGCTCTCTTTCCTACTTCCCATAATTCGTCACTTCCCAAACCCGCTTCCACCTATTTTAGTAGATTCTTTATAAAACAAGACTATTTCTTCCACGCGGTAAGGTTAGCTAGGGTCCATGTTCTTTTTTTTTCATTTAAACCACAGATATATCAAACTTGATCCTTCCTACTAAAACCTTTATTCAGAATTCAAGGGTAATCTGGTGTCACTGATATCTTCCAATGTAATTGAAGATTTCAGCCTTGTAATAGCATATCTCCTACGTAGATAGCTCAAATAGCATTTAATTCAACTTTTAAATTATTTTCATTTTTGACTTCATAAGGCAAAAGCCTTTTCAGCCTTGTATAGTAGGGAGACATGGGCCCCAAGCACTTCTGATCTGCAATGAATTTGGTGTAATGATCGTGCCATGATCAGGTGGATATGCAGTTGCAAACTTGAAGAAAAGATCCTATCAGTCATGCTTCATCAGAATTTGGTATTGGTGAGATTACGGATGCTTTGTGTGCTCGATATCTCAGGTGGTTCAGCCATGTACAACCGCTTGCATAAACTTCTTAATGCGTCTAGATATTCCGGGCACAAGTAAGCGCAGTAGACCGAGAAAGATGTGGCTCAAGTGCGTAAGAAGCGATATGACTGCATTGCCACAGGATTGCTTACCTGCAGACTACAGCTGAACCCCCTGTTTAAAATTGAACGAGTAATTTTTTAATAAAAAACTTTAAAATTTCGTACTGACTTGATCATATGCCGAAGAAAAAAAACAAAATTGTGATTTAATCTGTGTATCAATAAAGTCGGGCCATTTGTCGCACTGACAGTGAGGTTAAAACACCAAATTCATGTTCACAATAGAAGAACAGCTTTCTAATATACTGATCATAAGTATATAATCGATGTCAGAAAGTTAACTAATTTGTATATTGCTTTGCAAAAGGACATCTCATTAATTAACAATTCGTTTTTATTGTTTTCTTATGCAATTTTTTTTCATTTTAACAGTTCTAGTTATGAGTATTTTTATATCGTGGATAAATGCTTAACATTCCCAAAAGAATATTTCCGGTCCTTTCCGGTTAATTTACTTCTTGGGGGAGGGGGGCGATTCTTGGTTGCTTAAATTTTCCCATGCAGTGTAGGGACGCGAGTTCTGCTAGTTGTAAATATTTTTTTTTAAAGTTTCTGTTTACTGGTAGTGAACAGAAACTTTTTTTTTTTTTAATATCCGTTTTTGTTTTGTAACGTTTAATTCAACTTTAAAATTATTTTTATTTTTATATTCATCTTTTTTGCTTTCGTGGATTTTTCTGAAAATTAATTTTTTTTTTTTTTTTAATTTTAAAATATTTCGGCACTTCTGTAGTATATATGAAGCAGCAGATTTTCTGTCCTTCTACTGAAATTAAAGGGAGGTAATTCAACCGGAAGTGATTTTTTTACAACATAAAAAAACAATGCAAGACTGATTTGTTTTTGGGTAACAATTAACAATTTCTTTTTTTTATTATATGAAGTAAAAAAAATTTAAATAAAAAACCCTAAACCCTAACCCTAAGAAATCAGGCGGTGTGCCTGTAAAAAATCTATTGTTTTTTGCGGCTGGTTCATTAAATTACCAATGTCTCGAAGATTAATCTCATTTAACTCCATTTTCTAAATACTAAATTCAACTTCCGGTGAATTCTGAATGAATGGTACTTGGAGAAAAAAAAACGGAACTCTTCAATTTCGATTTCTTAATCGGCAGCTGCTTCATATATACTACAGAAGTGCCAATATTTCTATTAGAGAGAAGAAAAAAAAAGAAGAAAACTATGGTGACCGCATCATTAGTAAGTGTGATCTTGAATGGACTTCACACTCACCGAACCATAGGCACCTCCAAAGCTCACCATAGAATTTACCCTCCCCCGTATATTGTAACACGATGTAACTTTAAGATGTTTATATCATCATCATAACTTTTTTACCATTCAAACGAAAGAAAAAGAAAATAAACTGCTGATGATTTTTTAAAAAGATTTTCAGCGTCCGAAAATGATGAAAATGAGAAATTAAAAACGTGTGTACTTTATTTGGTGCCCGGAAAACTCGTCACAGGAAATTCGTAAACGGAAAATTCGTAAACGGAAAATTCGTAAACGGAAAATTCGTCACTTTTGGCCAAGTATGAAAATTCGGCAATTATCGAATAAATATCGATTGAAAATAGATTTTAGAACCGTTTTTACAGGAGATATACTTGTAAATACGAGGCTACCCACCTCTCCCCAGTGGAGAACATTTTTTCATATCATTTTTTTGGTACTTGTGCAGTTTACTAACCGGGCTATTTTTTAGATAAGATTTTCAAGTTAAATTAAATTTTTACGATATCTTTTGTTTATTAAATTGTTAGGTAAAAGTACAGAATAGTTAACCCCCCCCCTCACTCCATGTTAAGAATGGCGTTCTAAATAATGTTATTTCAACCCAGTTCGTAATTACGTTACGAAATTAAAGGTTTGAATCGGGTTATTTTTTACATAAAATTTTCAAGTTAAATTCAATTTTTACGATATCTTCCGTTTATTAAATCGTTACGTGAAAGTACAAAATAGTTAACAAAGCACCCCCCCCCCATTCTCCTCATGTAAAAAATCGTTGTCTAAATAATGTTATTATTTCAAGCCTGGTTCGTAATTAAGTTACGAGATGAAATCCATCATAATTCATTTAGATTTATTCGTAAACAAGTCAGCCATTTTAATTGACAAAACATCAATTACTTCGTGTGTGTGCAAAACTTGAAAGGAATTTATAAACTATCGAGTAACTGGCTTTAAATTCTTAGAAAATTTCCATGTATTTAAAAAAGCAAAATTGTTTTTTAACTAATTCAGTGTTTTTATTTCATCTTGCCTAAAACTTGTTTTAACTAACAACTTTATTTAATACTTAAAAAAAGAAATTCTTCTTTCAAATAAATCGTTGTATGGTCGGAACAAAAAAATCAGAAAAATACAGCCAATTCATTGTCTGCCATTTTAGTTGTGAAACGATGGATTAACCACTTTTTCTCACAGTGATTTTGAAGTAAAAATTTAATTTAACTTGAAAATCTTATCTAAAAAATAGCCCGGTTCGTAAACTGCACAAGTACCAAAAAAATAATATGAAAAAATGTTCTCCACTGGGGAGGTGGGTAGCCTCGTATTTACAAGTATATCTCCTGTAAAAACGGTTCTAAAATCTATTTTCAATCGATATTTATTCGATAATTGCAGAATTTTCCTACTTGGCCAAAAGTGACGAATTTTCCGTTTACGAATTTTCCATTTACGAATTTTCCGTTTACGAATTTTCCTGTGACGAGTTTTCCTAAATTCACTTTATTTACGCCTTAAAACAACGTTCCTTTTATTTGTAGTGACCAATTTGTATGTGCTGATGTTTAATGTTTATGTTTAATAAATTTAGCAAAAATCAAGTAATGGTCAGATTTTCACGAAATTTTCGATACTTAATCACTAATAAACTAATTTATCGATGAAATGGGGTTTTTTGTTGTTGTTTTTCGTAAAATATATTAGGGAAAATATTTTTCTACGTGATCCCCCCCCCCCCCCCCCATATTTCATTTTATAAAAACTGAACAAAATATATTCTGATCGATCGAAATTTTAATGTTATATAAAGCAAAAGAGTTTTTTAAAAAACTCATCAGATTTACCTTTTTTCTTTTTTTTTTTTTGGTTCCCATTTTTGGGTAAAGTATCCGTGAATTCAGAAATAAAAAGTGTAAACAATACCCCCCCCCCCCTCGTAGAAAAAATCGAATTTCGAAGAATGGGTTTCTTTCCCAGTTCGATAATTTCATTTTGAAATAAACTATTTTAATTTAAAACAACTTCATATATATATATAACTTTATTTGGGGAGATTTAAAACAAAGAATTAAAAACACATTTAAGCATCTTATGTAAAGTACGCAAATAATGATGACATCATCGATTTTGCTGTACGCCTTTGGAGGCCCCTACTTGTTACATTTGCATTTATCAATTGATGTACTAAAATATGTCATTGATTCTCAACCCCCCAAATTCTTATCTGTGAGGTTATCTAAAAAATATTGTCTATCAAAACAATTCCTGATGAGAAAAGCGCCATCACAGCCAAAATCATGCTAGTGGCAAAAGAGAAATGTGTCGGAGTTATTGGCAATTTTGCACGTTGTATCCAGGTGTGCTTATCATTGAACGGTTATAAAACAAAGACTGTTGGACATTAATTACTAAAACTTTGTGGACAAGTCAGGCAAAGAGTTAATAGGCGCTTATGCAGTCGTCGGCGTTGCAAATACGGGGGGGGGGGTGGATAACTAGGTTTGACTAAGAAAATATTAATAAGCATAAAATGAAAAGAGAATTTAGGACGCTGAAATAATCAATTGAACAATGAAACAATGTTATGTAAAAACTAACATTGGTGCTTCTACAGAGACGGGGGCCACTGTTTCGATCGATGGCGGCGGAAACTGCCGACTCCTCTTCGAGAGAAATCGTGATCGACGGAAAGAAATTTGATTTTGGGTTAATTTTAATAATGGGTTAATTACTTTTTCACGAAATGGACGTAAACCGATTAAACTTTGAAGAGTTCTTGCATTTACTCGGGGATAATTGCAAAAGAGATACAGACGTATTGAAGTTGGAAGTATTTTTGAACTGATCGCAGAATTGTACCTACCCTGTTTAAAACTTTTTCCCCCACATTTATCGTTCAGTCAATTGTTTACTTTTTTTTTCAAATCAAAGTTTTACTTAGTTTTACTTAGTTTTACTTATTACGTTTTTTTTTTATTTCAATAAAAAGTTTGCTATTTATGTGATGTACATAATGTTTATCAAAGTTTTATTTAATTCGTTTTTTGTTAAATTTCAAATGTTTATCAAAGTTTTATTTATTTATTTGCTGTACATAATTCAATCAATAAATGTTCATAATTTTAACTTATCCTCAACAGTTATCTTCCCCAAAATCAAATTTCTTTCCGTCACTCACGTTTTCGCACGATTTCTCCCGAAGAGGAGTCGGCAGTTTCCGCCGCCATCGATCGAAACAGTGGCCCCCATCTCTGCAGAAGCACCCTAACATTATTATATTTTTTTAAGCAAACTTGGGGTAGTTTATCAATTGGGGGGAGGGGGTCTACTTTTTCAGACTTTTACAACCTGGAACCATTACATATTTTTAAACGTATCTTTATCTTTAATAATTAAAAACATAATGTTACAGTTTGCTTTGTGTACGTTAATTAACATTGTTTTATTTTTAGTTCTTTAATTAACTTGTTTCATTATTCGATTAATTAATTGATTATCACTGTTAATTACTAATTTGAAACTGCGTACGTTTCAGCGTCCTTAATTCTCTGTCATAGTCAAACCTAGTTATTCCCCCACCCCCTGCATTTGCCACGCCGACTGCATAAGCGCCGTTTATTTGTACCAAATAGGGTTGGATTGCGGAAAGGATTTTGAGTTTTATTAACGAGTCCATGGATGGCATTTTGAGGGAAGGGGGGGGGGGGTCACTCTGTATTGTGGATTAAATATTTGCATCTGAAGGGCGCATATATTTGCTAGCTAAAAATGATACACTATAAATAGTAACCAAGTACAACAAAATCTAACAGTCTGTGAACGCTGTATGAAACAATGATTTGTTACTCTTGTCGAGCTGACATATGTTATTGACCACTTACATAATAAAATAAAGTTAGTCGGATTCTCGATATTTGTCATCGATACATTCCTTCTTATAAAATCAATATTTCATTCTGAATAGCCATTTTATTTTATTAAACTTTGGTTCATGTTGTTGAGAACAATAAAATGTAATTAGATTTTATTCCTTCCAGAAAACAATTTATCCAGTCTGATTTATTTTCTTATAGTTACCATTTTACTTCTAGGCTCTAAAACTACTCGAATGGGTGCACAATTGGCATGATGGCTATTTTGATGGACTATAGGATCAGCCATGCTGTTCATATATTTGTAGTTCTATTGTAGCAATTTAAGCACTAATACTGTTGCGAAAGGTATGAACCCACAGTTCCTCTCTCTTCAGCTATGGGTAAAATAGCAACTTATGTTAAATTAATCGTATACAATAAATCGTTTGCAACAATTAGTCCACTTCAGAATTAAATAATCTCAAAAGGGTTGATGTACCATAAACAACAGCTATTTTGTATGAAGTATCTTTGTGTCATGGGCAGTGACCTGCTGATGGGGGGGTGATAAGGCGATGGCACCTGGCATCCATCCAATTATATTCAAACTATGTCCCTTTCTTATAATATTTCTCAGTACAAGGATCTATACTTGAGTATTTGAGGCAGACAATCAAGGAGTTGGCCCTGGGCATCACCAGACTACTGCACGCCACTGGTTATAGGGGAGAGTAAAAATGTTCATACTGCTGCTATGATTACTGAAAAAAAAACATTTAAAGGCTTCAAAACTACTCGACTGAATTGCACCAAATTTTGCGCAAAGAACCCTTGCACCGCCGAGTGCATCAAAAGAATTCAAAATGACACAACTATTAATAATATTACCAATAATAATGCTTCTACATTAAATAATCGTAAAAGGATTGATATGCCATAAACCAAACCTATTTCACAAATTTTGTATGAAATATTTTTGAAATACTGGGTGTGTCATGGGGGGAGGGCAAAAATGTTAATACTATGATTACTAAAACAAGCACTTAGAGACTTTAAAACTACTTAACTGAATTACACCAAATTTTGCATGAAGAACACGTGTAACGTCGAGCGTATCATAGGGATTCTAAACGACACAACTACTAATAATTCTACTGCTACTATTACTCCTACTACTACTACTACCTATAATCTTACACATAATAATAAAAACTTAGACCATCCAAAAATATTGGTCAGAATTCCACTAAATTTAGCATGAAAGCACTCTGGATGCCGGGGTGTGTTGATTAAGAAATATTCTAGAGATGGAGAAATATGGTCAAGTAATGTCTCTCTTGGCAATGCTGTTGTTGTCCATTTACCTTATCTTCAATGCTTATCCTTGGTTTTGTAGCGTTAAGAGGAACGGATGGTCTGAACCCTTTCGAGTGACAGGACACTAGTCTGTCGCTGAATATATTTCCTAGAAAGACTGGTGACTATTTATACACCTGAGTGAAGTGTTTGCTTACAGCATCTACTATTCTCAAATGGTCACCCATCTAAGTACTGATAATGCTCAACCTTGCTTAACTTCGGTGATTTGACAGGAACTGCTGTGTAAATGTGATTTATCCATACCTTGGCAGTGGACAACGTCAAAAAATAGAAACAATCTTAGATTAGATAAAGTGAGTATTGTCTGACTAGTTGAGTTAGGGTTAAGTAGACAGGTCAAAAGCCATAGGAGCAAGACATGGCACAAGGCCGGAAGGTGGGGGAAAACCAGCTCCCCCAAGGGGGCACTTTGGTTTAATGAACAGTCTCATCTACATTCCCTGGTAGAAGCATCTCAGGCGATCGGCAATAACCCTCATCTCGAAGGAAAAGGTAATGCCTGGGAGGTTGAACTATACCTCATTCCACCAAAAAAAGAAGATTTGCTCATCAGCAAGGCAGTACCTCTTTGCTGGAATGATCCCAAAGACGTATCCCCCTCAGCTGGTATTAACACAACCGATAAACCAACCATTCTGAATGTAGAAAAACCGGCCCTCTGTATCTGTGGTGTCTCTATTCTGATATGTTGCTCAACAGCCGAAATCGGGCAAAGGGCCAAGAAATCTGTGAGTTTCAAAAAATGAATTTATTCAATAAATACATAATTCAACATCTGAGAAAATTCGAGTTAAATTTAAAAGTTCATTAAAAAAAATTTCCATCGACAAATTTAAAAAGTCTGTATGCGGAACATCAGGAAGTTTCATCAAATGTTCTGCTGGTTCGGCAGGCCGAGAGCAGGCTCAAGACGTTTCTTCGAATAGTAACGATGGATAGGCGCTCGTAGAGCCATGTTAATATACAATGGTTCCTGGTGTAGCGCATCTTTAATAGACCAACGCTGTTGAAGAAGTCCCGCTCCATTCGTTTTCACGGTGATTGGTTAGAACACAAATAACTCAAGAAGACTTGCAGTCCTCAGCTAACCCTGCTATATGTCCAGAGTGTATCACCTGTTACGTTACTGACGACCAAATGGCTCTAAAACAAAAAAATATTTCAGAGCTTTACACTTTTCAAAAGAGCGAGCAACACAAAAAAAAAGCAAGCCAGCAAGTGCATAAACAATTCAAAATTGAAATGCTTACCTTACAAATTCCGACAAAAAAATTGAAGTTTATTGAAAGCATAAAGATTTATTTGGAGTATTCGAACGACCGTTCTCATCTTGGATGTTATTCTCACAACGTTTCGGTCGATGTAACCTTCGACCTTCTTCAGGTGCATCTTGTCAAACTTGGGAATCTGTACGGAATTTGAACAGAACATTTTATTTAACCCATTGAGTGTAGCTTTCTTTTGTTCTGTCAACCATGACCGGGTAGAAGTCTTAAGTGATTCTAAATTGTATTCTTGGTACTGAGGATTGAACCTTCAACCTCCTATAAGACTGTAACTTAGAACTGATTATTACTCAGCACTTTTATCCGTTGTACTACGGACCCTGATAATCAAAATAATACAAATTCTCAAATCAATGGCTAGAGCTTGCTCTCGTTCTGTCAGTTATTATTGTGTAGAAGTCTTTAATAATTAATAATTCTTACTCTGTACTGAGGATTGAACCTTTAACTTCCAGAAGACGGTCACTTAGAACTGATTATTACTCAGCACTTTTATCCGTTGTACTACGGACCCTGATAATCCAAATAATACAAATTCTCAAATCCATGGCCGGAGATTGCTCTCGTTCTGTCAGTCATTATTGGGTAGAAGTCTTAAGTAATTCATAATTCTTACTCTGTACTGAGGATTGAACCTTCAACTTCCAGAAGACGGTCACTTAGAACTGGTTATTACTAAACACTTGTATCGTTTTTTTTTTTTTTATTAAGAATTTTCTAAAAGAATTGAAAAAAAAAAATGTGCGTTGAAACAGTCACCTAATAAAAATGATGGATCCGGATCTAGAAACAATGTGATGACAGATCTTTAAGAAGAATGAGTAAATAGCCACCGTGAGGTTTCTAGGAATGTAATTAGTTCCTAATTTTGTTTAGGAATTCCAGTGGGGGGGGGGGGATTGGGCATAATGTCAGGGAGCAGGGGGGGGGGCAGGCTGAAGGCGAAAAGAAAAGAAAAAAATACTTGCAATTTAGTGAAAGAAAAAACATGATAGAGCAATAATTTAATCATTACAACCCGACTTTTGAATTTTAAATAAAAAAAACTTTTTATTTAATTTTTTAAAAAGTCTAAAATAATTTGACACAATTTTGTTAATTTCTCAAAAAACTTGTAATTCTAATTCTCTGTTAGGTAATACTGTACAGTGATAATTCGACACTGGCAACAAAAGTTTGCTGACCGAGGATGAAGCTATAGTGATTTTCCTTGCCCAACGGGCCGGATTTCCCACACCTTTTGAAACGTCTGATATCGATATGAGTAATCGAATTATCACTGTTTAGTATTACTCATAATATATATATATATATATATATATATATATATATTATGCTATTACAACAATAATTGAACCCTCTCTGTTGTTTCCTTCTAAATTACATATATATATATATATATATATATATATATACTAGAAAAAACTACCCGTCCTCCGGGTGGCAATTACCAAGACCAAAGAACGATTTTCATTTGACATTTTGAGAATTAAGAGGAAAACAACAAAATGATGATTGTCATAGTGTTATTAGATATATTCTAATGTGGGGGAAGTATACTATGCATGAACATCGTCAAAGTTTGTTTTTTTTAGGAAAAAACAAAAAAGGTTAAATGATATGATCGTTAAGATATTCAACATCGATAAATTTTATTTTGTTTCAGCATAAAAATGAAAATGAATTCCTCATTAAAACTGGTTATATAATGAAATGAATAAACGTAAGGGTTGAACGTCGATTGGTCAAATAAAACGATTTTATATTACTGAGTAATTCAAAATGGGTACTTTGTACTTTTTGCCTTTATTATAAAAGACAGAAAAATACTTAATGAATATTAAAGTAAAACACCTATTTTTTAGAAGATTAGAGAGTTTTTTTTTCTTTTTATGACAATTTTTTAAGTTATCATCATCATCATCATCATCACTATCAACATGTAAACTCCTTGGCCTTTTGGCTAGGAGCAAAATATTGTATCTCTACTGAATCTGAACTTAGCTTTTACGTTCTCCATCAGTGAAGGAGAAATCCTTCTACACCGAGGCAATTTAAATTTTTGTTCTGATTCAGAGTGCCCGTTTTAGGGGAGCCTAATTTTCCCCATGTTAAATATTGACATTGTGCCTAACTCTGCTCTTGTGGGAGGAAGTAAATAGAAACAACAACAAGTCTATTTAAAAAATGATAAACGCATTTATTTAATTAACAGAAAACCTTTAGTAATTATTGTGTTTAATGCAAATTTTATTTTTTAAAAGTAATTATTCCAAAGTTATCGAGGTTGTTGCTATGTTTAAATATACACGTGCGAAAGCGTAACCAAAAAAAAAAAAACAAATAATGAAACCTAAGTTACGATGTTAAATTTTAAACTGAATTCATTAAATCGCTTAAAATAATTTTACTATTGATAATAATTAAAAAATTAATTTAAAGAAAAGTGTTTCGTATATATAATAAATAGCAGAATGAAATTATAAGTGAATAGTACTGAATATTAATTTATTAGACAATGTTTAAAAAATAAATATGCAAATAATGTATAGCCTTGAGAGTGTTTAGTCAGGTTTTCTGTGGCTATATATACGGTATGTGAAAATATTTTAACGTAATTGAATTAGGAATAGGTAAGGTGTTTTGATATGAATATAGTTAGGATAAACGAAAAACTTTCGCATTTATTCATTTATATATATATATATATATATATATATATATATATATATAGGAATAACATTTTATAAAAGTTCTTGTAAGTATCTCTAAGAAATTTAGAAAATTAAAAACAGACAAACAAATGCTTTATGAGACCACGTTTTAAGATGCAATATTTTATTAAAAATCATTAAAAAAATTTTTACTTGACTTTTTTTCTTATTAATTTCGAATGATAACACATTCTTCTTCGGAGAAAAGAGTCTGAATGAATTTAAAGGCAATAGCTTTATTTTCCCGTGATGGTAGCTTTACACCTCGATGTTGCCGGAACGGTGTTCAGACTGCATCACAGGGTGGCGATAATGAGCAACGTTTTTTTTTTTAATTTTGAATTTCTTGGAGCGTGTGGCCACTTATGTGGTAATAAAATCTGACAAAAGTCATTGTAAGCATCTTTAAGAAATTTAGAAAATTGAGAACAGAGAAACAAATGCCTTATATATATATATATATATATATATATATATATATATATATATATATATATATGTGTGTGTGTGCATTTAGGCAGCATTTTTTCATTAATACAAGTGTTGTTAAAAACAACAGAACTCTTCTGTTTTGTTAGTCCTTTTTTATTTTTTCAATTCGTCGAATGATTTTTTTTATGTTGACATCGAATGAATTAATAAATGAACCGTATGTTACACAAACGTTTTCGACTCCTTCTGGAATCATCATCAGGTGTTTGATGGTATAAAATGGTAAACAATGACTAAAAGCGGGTGAAAGAATAGAAGTTTTTAAAATACTACGGCAAGCCGTGAACGCAAAAACGAACGTCTACATTGTTGAAATGAGACGGAGGAATTGAATCTTTAATTCATTTATGTATTTTTTATTTTTAAAATTTTTTTTAAAGTAATAGCTGATTTATTTTAGTTTGTTGGAATAATTATGGAGAAGGAAACAAGGGGAGATAGGTAATAATTAATTTATTAGAATGTCCCTATTTTTATAATTTGAATTGAGCGACACCGGTGGTGTCGCTAAACTATGATAGGCATTTTAAAATGGTTTTGCTGGTTTCGTATGCTATATTATTAATTTTAGGTTAAAAAAAATTATTCGGCGAATTGAAAAAATAAAAAAGGACTAACAAAAAAGAAGAGTTCTGTTGTGTTTAATAACACTTGTATTAAAATATATATATATATATATATATATATATATATATATGTGTTTTAAGGTTCATATTTTTTTTTTAAGAAGCATCTATTGTGAAATTTAATAAGGAATAGGTAAAATAAATACCTTTTGAAGCATTAAAGATGCGATATCAATTTTTTTTCTGTATCACTTTAAACTAACAAAAAAAATGGAAGTTTATAATAAAAAAAGAAGAAAAAAAAATCGGTTTCGATTTATTTTTATTTAAAAAAAAAAATGATATCGCATCTTTAATGCTTCAAAAGGTATTTATTTTACCTATTCCTTATTAAATTTCAAATAGATGCTTCTTAAAAAAAAAATATGAACCTTAAAACACTTTATACCGATCACGTGCGCATTCACGATCTTATATTTGAACGTGGGAAACAACAGCTAACCCCTTTGGCTCGGCTGCAACAACAGAAGCCAGTAAGAAAAAATCTATACAAATCCGATGACATCAGGATATATGATACACCGATGAGGCCAAGTTTTTGGCGAAATATCTGTATCACTTTAAACTAACAAAAAAAATGGAAGTTTATGATAAAGAAGAAAAAAAATCGGTTTCGATTTATTTTTATTTAAAAAAAATAAAAATTGATATCGCATCTTTAATGCTTCAAAAGGTATTTATTTTACCTATTCCTTATTATATATATATATATATATATATAATGATAAATAAAGGAAAAAATGGAAATTGAAAAAGGAAAACCAAAAAGTATTGATCATGTATTCATCAACGTTTCATCTTTATTATTAGACTTCCTCAGGATGATTGTTTGAAGAAGACATCGCACAAGTACAAAATGTTTGAAATGGATAGGTGGCAGTGGCGGCTGCCAGCTTGAAACCTGCAGCCGCTTAAGCAAAAAATCAAATTATGAGATACAAATAGATGGTGGCAGTGGCAAGCGGCGGTTGGAGTATAAAATCATTAGGTAGTAGGAGAGGTATTACAATAAATGCAAAGGGAGTTATGCGAACGTTGGTAGCGGCTCGAATGAATTCAAATTATGAATACATAAATAATATTTTTTGGTTCGTTTTTTCAATTTACACACACACACACACACACATATATATATATATATGATGGAGGTTGAAACATGAAATTAAAATTTAAAATAAAATGGAATATAACTCACACTCCCCCCCACCCACATATAACTTCCACTCACATTCCCCCCCCCCCATTCTTTTTTCGTTTTATGTTCTCTCTTCTTCCTGGATTACCTTCCACACTTCACTGTATAAAAAGCTTATTCACACCAAATGAGTATGGTCGGATGAATCGACCGAAATATCTTGGTTCTGCTTTAGAGATATGTTTGTGTCCCTACTTTTACTAGTCTGTTCCTATGCTTATCCACTATTTCATACACTAATATTCTCTCTCTCTCTCTCTCTCTCTCTCTCTCTCTCTCTCTCTCTATATATATATATATATATATATATATATATATATATATATATATTGTTTAATGTCATAGAATTAAATAGATCACATTGTAAATTTTAAAATTCTTTTTAATGTTACACACTTAAATGGATCACTGTAGATTTATCAATTATTTTAATGGCATACATTTAAGTGGATCACTCTGCATATTTAGCAATTATTTTTAATGGCCTACACTTAAATGGGTCACTGCATATTTCGTAATTATTTTTTAATGGCATACATTTAAATGGGTCACTCTGTATATTTAGCAATTATTTGAATGTAGTACAATTCATTTGTGATAGTGTACACTTATATTTTTAGCTTGTCAAAAATTAACAAATCTGAAAAAAATATTTAATTTTATTTTCTTTCTTTCGTGGATTTTTTGGCGAGGAACAAAGTGTAGTATCTGTTCTAACACTACACTTTATATTTTCTGTTCTCGGCCAGTAAAGGAGAGATCCTTCTAGACAGGCAATTTTTTTTTTTTTTTTTTGTAAATCCAAAGTGCCCCTTTTTGGGGAGCTGGATTTTCCTCACATTAAAAACCAACCTTTGTGTCTAACCCTGCTCTCGTGGGAAGGCAATTAAATAGGGACTGAATAGGAACACGGCTGGAGATATTAGTTGCATTTGATGCGTGGGCGTATTGTATGGCCCTTTTTCTTTCTTTCTCCCTTAATTCTGCTTTGTTTGGGATCAGGGAGCTAATAGGCTTCAGGCAGTGGCAGAACAAAGTCTCCATCCGTGATGCAGTTCAATGAAAACATCCCTTGCTTCCCTCGTCTCCTGGCTGAAGGAATATTTTGTCTCGTCTTCGATGCCATTCCTTCCCGTTCCACCAGAAGTAGTGATTGTGTTAGGATGGAACCTCGGAATAAGGGTAATCGGGAAGGGAGGACTTGGAATGGAAAGAGAGTCGGGGAGGGGAGTCGGATGAGTGGGGGTGAGGTAGGGTGGGGAAAGCACATTCTGATTCCGAACAATGGAATGTTGGCACGTGCATTCCTTATGACTAATATCCCAGCCTATGCGTGCGCGTGCGTATCGATATGTGCAACAAACGTCTGCGAGAAGCAGAGAATTGTTCCGAAACAAACTTGTTGTATTATCGGAAACACCTTTTGTCTTTTCAACTCGCCTTGCTGTCACTTGATGTTGTTCACGTTTATTTACTATCCGTTCCGACCCGGCGCTTCCCTGGAATATTCTTACTTACTTACTTTCATTTTTGTTTTTTTCTTTTTTTTTTGTTCTTTTTTTACCAATTTTTTTTATTTAAAACTAGTTGTATCATACCCGGCGTTGCCCGGGATGAAGTGTAGCCATTGTAGTTTTTAATTTTTATTTGATTGCGCATTTGTAAACTTAAGACAGACAAAAAAAGTATATATATATATATATATATATATATATTTTATAATAAATATTTTATTTATTAATCTACATATATGTTTCGTCTTAATAAAGGTCACCAATGTGGATAGATAAACGCTATACCATCCATCGCTGCATTCGAACCCCAGACTAAAGTCACCTTCAACTTTCATCCAAAGTCTTTGCCCCCTTGGCCACCGAGATAACCTTATGAAATAGAAAGAAAATATACCTATTCTAGATTCTATAGAGCGCTCGCACTTCCTGGTAAGGGGGAGCGAACAATGCAATATTGCTTTAATTCAGAAGATTTTCATATCTCCCTACTGAGTTCTTTACCTTTGAAGGTAGCTATTAAATATTTCATAATAAATATTTTATTTAATTAACCACATACATATATGCTTTGTCTTAATAAGACTCATCAGTGGGGCTAGTTAAGGTTACAACCAACCACCAATCACATTTTGACTTCCATATATGGTATTAAGTAATAAAACTATACATGTAAAACAAGTTTAAGGCTCCTAAGATTCCTGCTAGAATCGTCCACATGGGCTCGTGATGCAACGGATAAAAGTGCTAAGTAATAATCGGTTCTAAGTGACAGTCTTCTGGAGGTTGAAGGTTCAATCCCCAGTAGGGGCGACACTAAGAATACAATTTCGAATTACTTACGACTTCTATCTGGTCATGGCCAACAAGCTACCCCCATAAATTAAATAAGGGATTCCATTCGAAATTCCATACAGATTCCCGAGTTTGACAAGGTCCGCCTGAAGAAGATCAAAGGTTACATAGACCGAAACGTTGTGAGAATAACACCCAAGATGAGAACGGTAGTCCGAATAATACCAATAATACAAATATAAATCCTCATCTAAAAAAATTCCAAAACATAACTCTTTTTACATTCATAAATTTAAAATGAATTGTCCCCGTTGATGATTTTTATTTTTAGGTTATTATTTAAAAAATCTTTCATGTTAGTAGTCGTTTGGTCCGGATGAAGTAATTTTAAAAATAAATTGTAGCCGAGTATGTTATTATATTTTATTTATCTCCTCTCCAGGAGGTTAGACACAAGGTTCAGGTGTGGGTTTTGATGAAAGTGTTTCTGTGAAACGAATGGATTCGAACCCTGCACACCCAGGTCCTCAGTCCGCGTCGTTAACCACTTAACCACCGTATTGTATTGTTAAAAACATGGTAGAACAGTAACAAATGAAAATTGGCTACTGCAAAGCAAAGTTTAATTTGTCAACTTAAATGCTATATGGGGTTGACTTCGAAAAGCCGACAATATAACTTTATATGTTAAGTAGGATTTTGGAAATTAAATTTAATTATTACGGTATCGGTTGGTCATTTAATAAGTGATCAAACCAAATTGTTATAAAACTATAACTGATTTTGTTATGGTAATTTTCTTGGGGTAATGTCGTTTTAATCTCTATTTCTTAATTTATTGTATGTAAATAGCTTCCAAAACTTTCAACCTTAACACGCGATTCAATACATGAGGACTTTTAAAGCAAGAAATGAGTTTCTATTCGATAGTTCCAAATACTTACGTATATGTTTTTATAAATTTGACATTATTGAAAAAAAAAAAACTTTCCCAAATGTGACAGCAAAATTACATGTTTCCACTGGGTCAACATATACTATATTTTAAGACTGACTTACTTTCAAAAATATATTGTATATAAGGCTTCACTTGAATATGGCTACTCGACAAAAGAAACAAACATACGAGTTCCTAAGAAAGAATTTCGCTGAAAATCCCGAATTTTAAAAGAATAAGATTTCTCATGTCGGTGTTTTAATATGTTAATTCATAGCAAATTATTTATTTTCCTCCCACAGCGGTAAGATGTGACACAAGGTCGGGAAAATGGGATTTGAAAAGAAAGCCCCCTAGAGAATGAAGAGCGCTCTGGCCTACAAAAACTGCCTGGGCAGCCCCGTCGGCATTCCCCGGCCTCAGGCGATTAGCAATAAACTAACCCCTTCTCAAAAAGTGAGAAGACAAAGCCTAGGAGTGTGAACCTCCTAGAATTGCACAGGACAAACCCACAGACCGGTGGAATCCAGGCCCGAGGGCCAAGACGGTACCGGTCTATAGGGTGTAGTATCCATCGGAACAGATACAACACTTTGATCGCAGTCCAAATTCTCTTGATAATGACGTACTACAAAACTAACAGAAAAAATAGGGTCTCTTTTTTTTCGATTTATCTTTTTGTTTTTGCTGGGGTTGGGGCATCCTACCAGATGGCAGGCATTCATCCGCTGGTGTAGAGACTCCAAGCGAGAGATCTTTTTAAAAGTCTAATCGTCCCGTTAAGCACAATTGTTTGTATCTTTCTTGCATTTGACTCATGATCACATTACAGAGATCAACTGAATCAACCCTAACTCAACTGAATCGTTTTAGTAACAATATAAACAATTAAAAAGAATCGGTGCAGAAATGCAACGGGGCACAAAATCACCAACGATTAACACCACACGAGTTTCAGGAGATTTGAAACACTTAAACATTTGATAAAGAGGTCTTACCTCGAAATATATTCTGGAACACGGTTACACACATTAGATCACTGTTTAGAAGTTGAGACTGAATCAAGTGTGATTTACTTTGAAAAAAACAAATTTTTTTTTTTTTTTAAAATCACTTCGTTTTTGTGTCCTTTCCCAACACCGGCATATTTCCACTTCTTGCATTCTGATAGCATTCTATAACTCTTCTATATACAAATTACACACAATACTTCAAGCAAACTGCTTCACCTTATTAAAAAGAATTAGTTTTGTAGTTGGAAGAATTCTTCACATGTGACCTTACGAATAGTTATGTGGGTGCTAGCTAGAAGCATTCTAGCTAGGAAAATGAGACATTCAGAATTGACATATTAAAGGAAGATAAACTTGTCAAAGTTATTTTCCTTGCGAAATTGCAAGAGTTATGTCCCCTTGGTTTCCAAGAAGAGACAGACATTTTGAAAGATGTATGTCGTTTTAGCTCCCACTATAAATGTTAATTAATTAGTAAATATTTTTCTTCTAATTATAAAAATTAAATAATTCATTGTTGACCATACTAATTTTCTTCAGTCAAATTAATTCTCATATTTTTGTTTGTTAACTCACATACACATATTCAAATTTACACCCACTCAGTTAACTGACACGATCACATCAATAATTAATAATACTTTAAAGAACGTGCACATTAAAAGAAGGTATGACCTTAAGCTTTATTCAGTGGTGAGGCCCATTTTTGAGAGCTTTATGGCGTGTTAAGCCCTCAGCCTAAAAATAATATGCAATGTAAAGTTATCTATCCTGCACTCACGAAAGGGGGAGTTATCTGCCCTTGGACACAATGTCGGCCATGACAGTTTGAGATGTAACCAAAAGTGCTTCGCAAAACACCAGACAATCATTACGCATCCAGCAGGTTCTAGATTATTATCCAACCTGTAAATTTGTTTAATAAATGTGTTCAGTTTCATGCTTTGTCCATTAATCATTTTTTGTCTGTTATTAAACCGATAACAGCGGTTATCATCAGACATAACATGGAGTCACCCCTGAATTGTCATTCCTGCCAGGTGTACTAGTACCTGTCAGGACCTGTTTACTCTACCTGAGAGTCCAACATTCAAACTCCCCGGCCTAACATTCACAGGTAACATGAATTGGAACAAATATATAGAAGATACTGCCAAGTCTGCTGCAAAAAAGGTGGGCTCCCTCTACCGGGCTAGAAAACCTCTCACGTCTGCCAGTATTCAAAGTTACACACACTCAGTCAGTTAACCGGTCACGGTCACATCAGTGGGCAATAAGGATTTTTGCAATAATGCATTATAGGGGATTATTATGGGATGCAATATATCTGCAGTTTCACGGTAACACCTATCATCAGAAATGTATCCGACTAGAAAAAATGAATCGAAAGAATTAACAGTAATTATGCACATTACCGGCCCCTTTGGCATAATGGTGAGTGTTCGCTAATAGGCTAGGAGCTTGGTCAAGTCATACGAAAGACTCAAAAATGGTACTTTAGTGCATGGGTTTTCAAACTGGTCTGCGGACCACAGGGGGTCCGCAAGAACAAGATAGGGGGTCTGTGGATTAACTCATCACGTGAAATTCAAAGTATAAATTTTCAATGGCTGGATATTTATTTTTACTTATTAATGTTCTTAAATTACAAAATCTTTCATTATCGTCCATTACATGTCAACGTGTGTATTTAAACAATCATGCGTGAGTACTTGATAATAAAACTATTTTTAAAGTACTATTACTTTTTTCATTCATACGAACATTTAATTTTTTAATAAAAATAATTTAATTGTGTTACATTTTGCATCAACATGCAGCATTAATTTATTTTAATTTAATTTATTCATTTTTTAATTTAATTTATTAATTCTTTAATTTATTTTATTAATTTATTAATTTATTTTATTAATTTATTCATTTTTTAATTTAATTTATTAATTCTTTAATGTAATTTATTAATTCTTTAATTTATTTTATTAATTTATTTTATTCATTTATTCATTTTTTAATTTAATTTATTAATTCTTTAATGTATTTTATTAATTTATTAATTTAATTTATTAATTCTTTAATTTATTTTATTAATTTATTTTATTCATTTATTCATTTTTTAATTTAATTTATTAATTCTTTAATGTATTTTATTCATTTTTTAATTTAATTTATTAATTCTTTAATTTATTTTATTAATTTATTAATTTATTTTAATTTAATTTATTCATTTTTTAATTTAATTTATTCATTTTTTAATTTAATTTATTAATTCTTTAATTTATTTTATTAATTTATTAATTTAATTTATTAATTTAATTTCATTTGAACATTTACGTCTAAAGTAAGCTTAAACCCATTTTTTGCGTTCATGCAAAATTATGTTATTTTTATCAAAAATTTATAAATTTCATAACCGTTTATAAGAGAGTCCCTAGGGTAACACCTGAAATATAAAGGGGTCCACAAGTCAAAAAGTTTGAAAACCCCTGCTTAGCGGACAAAAACAGATTTTCCGAATGCTGATATGCATTAGAAAAATCAGCAGCAGCTGCCGGGCCGACGGTCATAAACAGTGAAACTGTTTATGACAGGCTTTGTTGGTTGGTCTGTCATGCTTCAGTTTAATATATCATTTTTATCGACCTGTCACACGCATCTGTCAGGCCTTAATTTGTTATAGCATTCTAGTCCGTCTGTCACACTTCAGTTTGATATAACATTTTCGTCAGTCTGTCACGCTTCAAGTTAAAAGATAACTTTTAGATGCATCTATGCATTTGCATAAGAGGCTCTGTCCGTCGGTTGGTTTGTTCATCACGCTTACGTTTGAATAGATACATCTTAACAATATCCGTTCCTTTTAATTTCTAAATAAAAACTAAAAAAAAGCCAAGAAAAAACACCGACTTTTTCAAGACTTTTCTAAAAAGTAAACTACATTTATTTTAATGGTTAGAAAAAAAAAAAAAAAAAAACCCTCCCAGAAGGTAGTTTCCTTCTCGCAATGATCACAATGGCAGAATTCTTTTCCAGGTTTGTTTTTTTACTTAATTTGATTATTTAACTATTGTTTTATTGGCCGTTTCCTGTTGTTCAAGCATTCACAGGAATAAAAAAAAAAAACATAAAAAAAAAAAACCCAGATCTGTGTCATCTGTGAATGAAGCAGTGTGAAAGAAGTCTTTTTGAGACTGTGCCAATTTCTTGACGACTGATCGAGCAGCCATTCACAAAGCTTCTTCACAATTGAGAGGGAAAATCTCTCCGAAATTGGAACATGCTTCTCGACAGGATCCCAGTTTGGGGCTGAATTCTTTATGCTCGTTAACTCTCTGTTGGATTTTTATTCAAAGTAGAGCACCGGTTCTTTTATACGGTAAATTGAGCTAGAGTTTACAAGATGCATGGTGAGGCGGGGATAGGGTAGTGCTTATAAAACCAATATATATATATATATCTCTCTATATATATATATATATATCGAAACAGTTTTTCATGGTAAACAACTGATGATCCCTTAAATAATGTTAAGACTAGCGTAAATTCTTGGAAGCAAACTAATATAGTGACTGTAAAAAGTAAATTGATTTACAAGAAAAGTGATTTCCACCGAACGACTTAGGACTAAAATGTGTTTTTTTTTTTTTTTTTTTTTAAAACTTCTGAGACTATATATATATATATATATATATAATTAAAAATCAAGATTTTAAGCATAAATGAGAATTTATTATGCAAATAGTTTTCTTGACTCAGTCACAAAAAATGGATTCTCATGCAAGAACCGAAGTGCTCGTACTCTTATAGATAGCGCACTATGTTTCCGTGACTTCGCGTCGTCAATGTTCAGGCAGTTCTCAGTAACATGTTTTTCAAACTTTCAGTTAGTCGTTCGGGAGATTCAACGAGCTGATAGAGATTATAAAAATTCATTTTTTTGTTATTGAATGCGATTAATTTCTTCCAAAAGTTATCGGCTGATTGCTATAGTCTGATTGTCTAATGCCTGCTGCAACTTGATTGGTTAATAGTTTTGTCAACTCTCGGGCTCTTCCGAGACCTGCCCGAACATTGACGACGCGAAGTCACGGAAACATGGTGTGTCATCTATAAGAGCACCGGTTCTTTTATACAATAGGCGCACATACAAATATTACTGTTTTTCTTTGGTTTCTTTGTTCATAGAGTGTTCGTTAATGTACCGGGAGACCGGGATTCAATCCTCGGTCAATGTATCGTATTCAGTTTACTGTCCATTTTACATACTGGCATGTGTTGGACAGCTTTTAGAAATTGACTTCCAAACTAACCTATCTCTGACCAGCTCTTTATTTATCCCTCTTTCTCTGAAGTTCATCCTTATCACTTCATCCCATATTTTCTTTGACCTTCTTCTGCCAACTGACCCTGTTACCGCAAATGTGCTACAAATACTAATCGAAGAACTCTCATCCATTCTTTCAACATAACCATCTGCACACATCTCCTAACTAAACACAACATTATAAGTTGAGAATCAAGGATAAGTGGAGTAATCTAGGGAAAGTAATGGCGCCCTCCCCTACATCTTAAGGTAGTAGGCAATGCAAAAGGAGCCTTCAGGTTTCCTTTGACTATGGTCGATAGCATTTTTTATTTTTAGTTCTTTTATATATATATATATATGTATAAGTGAGTGTGTGATAGAATTTGTGTGAATGTATGGTTAGTGTTTGCTCATGGGCCTGGAGATCGAGTTTCAATCCTCATACCAAAGGCCATAAAATGATGTCATCTTGCTAAACACTTAGCATTTTATAAGGTGAGGGTTAGGGTTAAACATAAGTGAAGAAATTAAAGAGAGAAAATGGTGCCTCCTGCAGGCTGGTTTAAAAATGAAGACTCGAAAACACAAAAAGGAATTTTTATGGCTTACTTTGAATGATGTTATAATATTACCACCATCCTTCTCTCACACTCATCTAATTTATGTACAGTGGGTGTCCTGAAGACTCCACCAGTGAGAGAAAGCGCTCAGGACGTCCTCACAACCCAGTGACAATCTCAACTCTGACATTTTTTCATTCCTCCCATCGCATCTATCCAAATTGTTTGTTTTCATGCATTTTTTAACCAAGCCACAAATGGCTTTTCTTTACTTTTCAAATCAGTCAAAACCTCACAATATTGTCGAAACATATTCAAATTCCACCAGCGTATTTTGAATTGAATTCCAAACTCAACCCCAAATTATGTCGGCGCATATTTCGTAACCTCAGCCATCACGAATGACCATGCGTACAACCACCACCTTCTCAGACCCGACCAAGTGCAATCTCGTTACCAGCGGTTATCAAAGACAGATAAGTGATTATTTATTCTCCATCGCGTAAACTTAAACCTCTTATCCTCCCAAACTTGGACTGAAAACAACACGATTCTATTATAATTAAACGACAACAAAAGGTTCATTTCTGTGATGTATTTCTATTTGCAGAGAACGTTTTTAATTCCGAACATCACAAAAGAAAGCAGTGTACAACGTTATCTTTTACACCAGACTATCTTGTTTGCTTGTTTTATATATTGTTAGTTCAGCACACATGTTTTTATCATGAACTTGATTTGACTCTTGACTTATATGCATATTCCAGAGAGCTTCGCCACATGCTTGGAAACAGAATTCTGCTACTTATCACTGTCTTGGACTAGTCTTTCAGCTGTCAGGAACAGCATGCCAGTCTCAACCCTTACTTTGTCAATCCATCTTTTTCGTGGTCATCCTCTTCATCTTTCATGAATGAAATCTTCTTGATATGATTTCTTTACATAGCTGGAGTCTGGTAGCCGGAAAACATGTTCGAACAACATTAATCTCTATTTTCGAATAACCTTGTTGATGGATCTTTCTGACATCTGCATTTCTTTGTCTATCTCGCAATATTACTCCAAGTATAGCTCTTATGCAATTTCAAAGACATTGAGTTAACCATAAATAGTTTAATTATAACTAGCAGGGCTACCCAAAGTCGCCCAGGGTCTTAATTTCCATAATTCATCTGAAGGTTGAAAGTTCAATCCTTGATGCGGGTGATACAAAGAATTGCGAACTACTGATGATTTCTACCTGGTCATGGCTGACAGAACGGGAGCATGCTACCCCTGTGGATTAAATAAAGGGTTCCGTTCGAAATTCCGTCCAGATTCCCGAGTTCGATAGAAATATTTCCGAGTTCGAAAAGATACACCTGAAGAAGGCCGGAGGTTACAGTGGGCGAAATGTTGTGAGAATAACACTCAAGATGAGAACAGTAGTCGGAATAATCCAAATTATGCATAATATGAGTTGCCTAACTTAAGTTTTCAAATGTGCAAACAAATAAAAATTACCAACTAAAATGACTTCACTGCATCCGGGCAACTAATATAATAAGATGAGTTATCTCTGTTCTAATATATGTGTGTATAAATAGCCATTCCATTGTGTGTAACACTAAGGGAAGTAACTAGTATTAGTACTTTTAAATACTAATACTTGCATTCATCATCATCATCATCATCATCATACTCATCATCATCATACTCATCATCATCATATTCGGTTTAACATCCATTTTTACATGCTGGCATGTGTTGGACGGCTTTTGGAAATTGATATCCAAACTAACCTATCTCTGTCCAGGTTTTTATTTATCCCACTTTCTCTCAAGTTCATCCTTATCATTTTCTCTCATGTTTTCTTTGTCCCCCTCCCCTTCGTGAACTGAGCATGCTACCTCAACTGTTCTACATCTACTAACCCAAGAACTCTCATCCATTCTTTCAATGTGGCCATACCATCGAAGTCTGCTGCTCTGTAGACATTACCCTCTATTGTCCAGATTAAATATTCCTCTGAAGTCATCAGATCTAAGCCTGTCTTTAACACTCACATTACATATCCATCGTATCATTCTCATATTACTAATATTTCTCTCCATGCTATACATGTCCTCAATCCTTACTGGCCAGGTTTTATTTCCATCTTATTAATCTATCTCCCACAAAGTAAGATGTGACACAAGGTCGGGAAAGTGGGATTAGATAAGCCAGCGCTCGAGAGGTGAGCACTCTGGCCATTTAAAAATTGCCTGGGCAGCCCCGTCAGCATTCCCCGGTAGGGGCGCCTCAGACAGTAAGCAATAAACTTACTCCTCTCCAAAGAGGGGAGGTTAAGCCTGGGAGGGTGCACCTCCTAGAACTGCACAGGACCGGCAACCCCCAATAGACCGGCGTAAATCCAGACCCAAAGGCCCAGACAATACCGGTTTTATTAGGCGCGGTAAAAACCTCTGGCTGCGTATACATGCTTGATAAACTCTTCACTTGGTTGACAGTGGTAATGCTCTGCTAGTTAGTAATGGCAAAAATTCCCTCAACTTACTCCACCCACTCCTTACTCTCGTAATCACACGAGTACCTGCTCCACCGTGTGCTCCAATGGTATTATCAAGGTAACAAAACTTCTCGACAACCTCAATAGCTTCACCATCCAGATATACTTTCTCCACATCTGAGTTCTCATCCATCTCCATTGTATTACATTTCTTGCACACAAACCGGTTATCCTCTCTCAACCTACAAGTAATTCCACTGCATTTCTTGTGAACCCAATGCTTATGAGTACCATAAAAACTTGAGTTGCAGCCGACTTTATTTCCACAAGCTAGGTTATTAAATATCTTTGAGAAATGTGACATCGTCTCGGTTAGAGACAGACACCTAATCTCCATTATAATGAGATGTTATGTTGAATGAGTTTGAGATTAGCGTTTAGTTATCTTTTATCACGCAACAGTTTTCTAGTTGCTGTGTACCTGTGAGATTCACTGTCTGTTAAGTGGGATATCATCAACCTCTCCCACCGTCTGACCGACCCACCGACGGTTATTAACCCTAACCTCCTCCCCCGTCGGCCACCGCTGAAGGCCGATTTGGAAACCTGCCCATGACCTTGACCTTTGCCAAATTATCAACACACCTGCTTGGTCTTTCTATTTACCTGAACAACGCTAATGACGAAGACGCATTGAGAAACATGGCTTGTTTTTCAGTGTTTATTTTTATTTATTTTTTTGCTGTTTAGACAAAAACTAAGAAAAAACAGGTTGATTAACGAAAAGTCCGCGACTTGCGTAGTCTTGTTAAAAAAAAAAGAAAAGAAAAAAACAAGTAGAAATTCAGATTGGTGGATGTCGAGGTCTAATTAGTTACGACAACGTTTGCGGACTCTGTTTGATTTTCATCTGTTTGGATAGAAGCATCATACAAGTTGGACAGTTTCTTTTTACCCTTCTGTGTATTCCTTCATGTATACAAGATGGAATTTTCCTTTTTTGCATCCTAAAAAGTAAGAAATTTTATTTTATTTTCATATCTCACTTGCAGGAACACCCGCTGTTGCCCGGGATTGAATGAAAAACTCTGACCTTTTACCATCAGTCCATAACACCATATTACACCATTTTATTTATTTTTTTAACATTTTATGATATGCAATAATGATGAGGTGGGTGCGTATTATGGAATCGGCTGGATTCGAACTTGGCACACCCAGGTCGTCAGTCCGCGTCGTTATCCACTTAACCAACGTCACCTGCCGTTGTTAAATTAAGATCCATGCTAACTTTGACCCTATTGCTAACCCTAACCCTCATTTTGACTCTGACCATTACCCTAACCCTAACGATGGGTCCTAATATAACAAAGCACCAGTTGGGGGATATCCTTCGCCAGTGTTCGCATTAAAATTCATATTTACATAAAATAACGTTTCAATCAGTGAAGTAAAAGAAAGAAAAAAGAAACAAAACTTTTGTGTAACAGGACATATATATATATATATGTGAAAACAATGACAAACGGAAAACAAGTTAAAATGCAGGAGAAAAACAAAAACAACAGATTTTTTGACCGGTTTCGTTCGTGGCGAACGTTCGCCACGAACGAAACCGGTCAAAAAATCTGTTGTTTTTGTTTTTCTCCTGCATTTTAACTTGTTTTCCGTTTGTCATTGTTTTCACACATCTTGTCCATCACGACATTTCATTTTCATGAATTATCGTGTACCTTACCCCTATATATATATATATATATATATATGTGTGTGTGTGTGTGCGTGCGTGCGCTGTTTAATGATACCTGTTTTTATTTTTTTCAATTTTTCTAATGTTTTTTTTTGTATTAAAATTTTAAAAAATTAATAAATGCCCCATAGGTATCACGAACGTTTTTGACTATTCGTGGAATCATCCTCAGAAAACGTTTGTGATACCTATGGAACATTTATTTTTTTGATTTTAATACAAAAAAAGACCATTAGAAAAATTGAAAAAATAAAGAACAGGTGTAATTAAACAGACGAATTCTGTCATTTTTAACAATGTTTGCATAAATGAGAAAATGCTGCCTAAACACACACACACACACACACACACACACACACACACACACACACACACACACACATATATATATATAAATAAATAAAAATATAATGATCTATAGACACATGTTTCTCCATCAATGGCTCATGTGTGGCTGAATCTCTCTGTCTCTCTCTCTCTCTCTCTCTCTCTCTCTCTTCCCGGGTAAAATCATCAACAAAAAATGTTGGACATTTGTATCTGAAACATGGTGGACAAGTTAGTTGTTTCTGCAATGTTATATAATTTTATGTCACGCACATCACACTTCTATCTATTTGAATCCTCACAACTGACAGGAGTTTCTTTTCGGAATGCATTGTGGAATTACTTTTACCCGTCCTGGGACGGGTATTATTCTAGTACATCTATATGATAAAGTAAAGTCAGTTGTATTTTTTATTTTTGTCATCAATATGTTATTTTATACAAAATCAGTATTTCATTCTAAATCGCCATTTTATTCTGTTGAACATTGATCGATGTTGTTAAGAACAATAAAATGTAATTCGAGTTAATTCCTTTCATAAAATAATTTATCCGGTCGGAATTATTTTTTGTAGAGCTGTAATTAAAAAAAAAAATTTAAAAAAGGAGGAAGGTGATACTGTATTTGTCCATAAAAATGAACATAACTCTGTATTCGTCCATTACAGACTTTGGGGAAATTTAGGCAAAAAGTGCATGGTTTCAAAAAAATAAAATGAAGGAGTGGAAAAAAAAAAGATCGGAAAGCTAGTCTTTGGAGATGGAAACTGTGTTCTTGCCACCAGAACTTTCTTATGTGGTGTACTCTTCTCCAACTACACCGTTTTCAATACTGATCTCTATCACTCAATGAACTTAGCCCTTCGAGTGCTAAAACGTAATTGACAACTTCTATTAGGCTCGTCTTTTATGGATGGAAAAGAACGCTGGTCAGATGTGATGGATGCGCATAAATACTCTTGTTCCAGCATGCATTTGTTCTTTCTCACATCCAGGTTCTGCATGCCAGACAGAGATGAACGCTTTTATGGTGGCGATAAGATACGCCAAGATTATTTTCACCGCTTGATTTAGGTTCTTGCTCATCACGTCCGACACAAAACAAATTGCAATTAAATACAATACCGAGCAACGCCAGGTAGGTCGAGCTAGTATATAATAATCTTATGTTTTTAACATTTAACTTAATTCCTGACCACTGACAATCCCTCTCCCAGAAAAAAGACGACCTACCTTGGCCCAGGATACAAAGTGTTGAAAAATTTCATAATTTTCATTGTAATTGAATTTTATTATTTTTTGAAGGTGTCCAATTCATCCCAAAAGGTTCAGTTTGATTATAATCCTTCGATCCTTGTTGGATTATCCTCATTAACCGTTAATTCTTCTACTGAACCGGAGTCTAATCCTTCTTACTTAATTATGACGGAAGATAAACAAATAACAACAAACACTTTAATACCCATAAACAAATCTAATTCAATGCTTTCTTGGTTGATATTGGGTCAGCATTTAGTAATCGTATCAAAATGCAGACATGTAATCTATATATCTATCTACCTCTTTCTCATATATAGATAAGTTCAAATATATTGATAAAATGAACTTAAAACCAATAGTTTTTCAAAAGTGCTCAATACAAGGTAGAGGTAAATAAATTAAATTATATAAACATAATGTTTATATAATTTATGGTGCTCTCACAGATTAGGACCCATGCTAACTTTTACCCCGTCGTCAGGGTGGGCGTTAGGGTTTAGGGTAAGAGTTAGCGTGGGTCCTAATCTGTGAAAGTACCTATTTTATATATATATATATATAATATTTGTTATTGTTTATTATCTATGTACATATACGTTTCGTCCTTTTTTTTTTTTTTTTAAATAATCGGGACTCATCAGCATAGAGATATGACTATTCACTACCGGTCATGCGATTCGAAACCCCGGATTACAAGTATTTTGTAACTCAAATCCGACGCCTTAACCACACAGCCAATTTTAAATAGCGAATAAACGGTGATAATTTTAACACTTTATCGGCGGCTTATATATAGTGTGTCCCAAAATAATGTATACACCCTTTGAGTCGTTATAAATCGTTCAATTTACTGAGTTTGACTTGCAAACAAGATTGATAGAAGAGTACAAGAGTTACAATACATATTTAAAAATACTGACAAGAAAATTAACAAAAACATAGAAAATTAACTTTCACTAAAATTAATTTCAAAATGCTTAAAGCAACATCTACAAAAACATAACTGCTCTCCCTCTGATTTAAGACAAATTCTAGTTAATAACACTAAAATTATATATATATAGGATTCAGCCGGTTTTTTTTTACCCCGCCTAATAAACCGGTATCGTCCGGGCCTTTGGGTCTGGATTTACGCCGGTCTATTGGGGGTTGCCGGTCCTGTGCAGTTCTAGGAGGTCCACCCTCCCAGGCTTTGCCTCCCCTTTTTGGGGAGGAGTAAGTTTATTGCTTACTGTCTAAGGCGCCCTTACCGGGTAATGCCGACGGGGCTGCCCAGGCTATTTTTAAAAAGCCAGAGTGCTCAATTCTCGAGCGCTGGTTCTTTCCCACTTTCCCGACCTTGTGTCACATCTTACCTTGTGGGAGGAAGATAAATAGAAACACTAAAATTATACATTCCGAAACCAATTTGAAAAAATTAAAAATACTCGAAGCTATCTACATAAAAAAAAATAACAACCTAAAATTAACAACATCACACATGAAACCAGTGGTAACATTTTAAAATGCTTAACGTAATGCGATTTTGTTCTGTGATGCCATCCAGCGTTGCTGAATTTAAAATCGTCAACGACTTCCTGGAACAATGTGGAAAACGTTCTATGCGCGTTTCTCCACCGTCTTTTTAAAATTCTCTTCTTTCTCCAGCTTTTTTGTTCATTTGCTTTTGACACCTGAGGATGATTCGACGAAGAATCGAAAACTCTGTGAAACCTATGGAATATTTATTATTTTTTTTTATTTTAATACAAAAAGACCATCAGAAAAATTGAAAAAATATGAAAAGGTATAATTAAACAGACGAATTTTGTTATTTATAACAATGTTTGCATAAATATATATATATATATATATATATATATATATATATATATATTTTTCCTATCTTCTATATTTATAAAAGTCAGTGTTTGTTTGTTATAGAAATTGATATGTTAAAAGTTAAGACATTCAAATAAGTTTCATTAAGTGTAGAATTTTCAAGGAATCTAAATGCACAATTAAAAGTTTCCTTTCATACGATCTGGGGTCACTTGGGCAATTCTCGGTTAGGTCCATAAAATAACGGAAATATATAAGAAAGTACAGATATGGAATTCATTCTTTAAAATAAATTTTCTTTGTTTCATAAAACAAAATACAATCAAACAAAGAATATCTCAGTGAAGAATATGTTTAAAAAAAAGGTTAAACATTTATATAATTATTTTTATTGGTATTTTTAAGATTTAAAATAATTTGATTAAAAAAAAAAGAATAATAATTTGAATTTGTTTCGTTAAATACATTTGCCGTTTTACAGCTCTCTATAAAAAACGTAGTTCTTTTTTAATAACACGACTACACTAACAGTTTTTTATTACTTCATCTCATATTACAAATGTTATTTTTTAACTTTATTTTTCAAGGAAAAAATTGTAAACCTGACTGTATTTGAAATTAGTTGTTCCTAAAATAACCTTTTGTTCAGAAATATATCTCCACATGGGCAACGCTCTGTGAATACCGCTAATATATATATATATATATATATATATATATATTAAAATAATTAATAAATGTTTATTTATAAATGTTATTATTTATCAGCCCCATCCAACAAAGGCCGGGCACTCTCGAGTAACTTTAATAACAAGCAGTGCAAATAGCTACATGCACGATCCGAACGCCGTTCGTAGATCACTCTATGCTGCTTGGTAGATCTAGCCGCCGACTCGCTATTTACATTTAAAATTCCCCTCTATTTACTAACTAATTGGCTATGGCCGATGGGATAAGACCCTCGACTACGAATCAGTGGCGATTTGTGTCGGGGTTTGCGCCCACCGACCGTTGAGAATTAGTTCCTATACTGAAGATTGCGTTAGCATGAAACATCGATGTCTGTAGGTATTAAAATAATTAATAAATGTTTATTTATAAATGTTTATATATATATATATATATATATATATATTGAAATTGAAAAAGGAAAACCACCTTTGTTTTAAACATTTTTCATTGGTCTCCCTGCCAACTGACCCTGCTACCTCAACTGTTCTACATCTACTAACCCAAGCACTTTCATCCATTCTTTCAATATAACCAAACCGACCCAGTCTCATGCTCTGCACACATCTCCCTATACTATCCAGATTTAATCTTCCTCTGAGGTCATCAGATTTAATCCATCCTCAAGACTCACATGACACATCTATCATATCATTTCTATCCATGCAACGCATGTCCTCAACCCTCACTGGCCAGCTTTTACTTCCATACATCATCACACTGCGTACATATGCCTGATAGACTCTTCCTGTTTTTTTTTTTTGAAAAACTGTTATGAAAAGCAATATAATTTCTCGAAAAGGAACGGTTACTAATCTTCAGTTGTGAAGAGAGCACTAAAATGAAATGCTTATCCAAATTCTTGTATTTTATATACTAATACCCCTCAAGGATAAAGCTTATGAGATTGTCAGTTGGATAATGATGAACAATACTATGAGAGGATTGAAAACGATGAATGGAATAGACAACATTTGATTACTAAAAGACGACCATGTTGTAGTCTGCAGGGAAGCAGTTACAAAGATGAGAAGTTCTTGGAAAAAAACTGTTCATGGCAATTATGTTTGGTTTTAGATACACAGAAAGGAAATCTGTGAATATTTTACAGGGATGAACCAAAGATTGGAGCTCGGTCGAGAACCTTTTATAGAAATAACAAGAGTATAAATAACGTGTTTTCTGCAAGAAAGGGGCTGTAGACTAGCGAACAGATAACCCCTATGCATACCCACCCACTAGATTGCAAAGTCAATTTTGTATGTTATCAATGCAAGAAAGAATGCTGTGAATGCCTTATAAGAAGGAATCAGAGATTGAAGCTCAGTCAAGAACATTCCATTGAATCTATGATAGAGTAGAGAAAGACTAGCAACGTCTTTTCTGTGAGAAAGGAAGAGATCTTTACCTGCTCGATTGCAAAGTCGATTTTGTATTCTTTCTTCAAGGCAAGAAAGAGTGGCCTGTGCAGCACCTCCCCAAATGTGGCAGCAATACTCCATCTTAGGACGCATCTGACTCTTAGAGGATTGCTTGTTTAAACACACAAATCTGACCAAAATCTTAGCTTTCATCAAAGAAGTTGAACTGTTCAAAAAAATTTAATTTAATTTTTTTTTTTTTTTTTTTTCAAACCGATATTAAATAAATTGACCTATCTTGGGATTTCATTTGACAGCTTTCACAGGGAGAAACCAGGTATTGGAACTCAGTTGAGCACCTATCATGAAAATACTGATCGAGTAGAGAAAGACTAGCAGCGTATCTTCTGCATAAAATGGCTGTAGTATAGAGAAGAGATCATCTTGCTTTAAATTGCGAAATTAATTTTGTATTCTGTCAAGGCAAGAAAGAGTGACCTGAGCAGCACCTCCCCAAATGTGGCAACAGTACTCCATCTCAGGACGCATCTGACTCTTAGAGGATTGCTTGTTTAAAGACACAAATCCGACCAAAATCTTAGACTTCATCAAAGAAGTTGGACTGTTCAAAAAAGTTCAATCTCAAATTTAATTTAATTTTTTTATTTTATGTCTATCTTAAGGCGTATCTGACTCTTATACAGCTTGAGGATGGAGTCAGGTAGTTTGTGGAACGGTTCGGGTTAGTGGAGCGGTAGAATTTGAAGTGGAGATATTCACAAATTAATGAATAGAAGAAGAAGAAGAAGAAGTTAATTTTACTTGTTTTAACATAAATTGATTTATTGATTGGATGTTAAATGCGCTTACCTGTTTCTCCCTCTTCTGGAATACATGACGGCGGCGGGTGCGCAGATTTCATTGACCCGGAATCAGAAGCCGGTCTGAAATAGTCTGAGATGCTGACTAATTCAGCTGAACTAAATTTAACTCTTTCTCTGCCGGTGAAAAAATAGAACTAAAAATTAAAAAGTGATTCCGTATATCATTTTTCCGTTGTTGCATCGCATCGCAATTTCGCTGACCACCAGCTACACATATGGCCGGCGGTGTCTCATAGTAATTGTAGACAGTAGTAGTCATAGTCCTAATATGTGTAGATTGGAGCAGAAGCAGAAATAGAGTTGATGTGTGTGTCTCTCTCTCTTTTTTTTAGCAGCTCTGTAATAGTTGTTATCGCATAGTAATAACAATAGCACGCATTCGTTTTGAAGTTTACTCTTTCTTTCTTTAAATTGTTTTTAACATCATAATATAAAAAAAAAAATTTTCATATAATTATATATATATATAAACAATAATATTTTTATAAATAAATATTAAATATTTAAATACCTAGAGACATCGATGTTTCATGCTAACGCAATCTTCAGTCTAGGAACTAATTCCCAATATATATATACAGTAATATTACATACTCCCCTCCAGCCCACCTCCTTGGGGGTTTGGTGAGGATCTTTGAAAAAAAAAACTCTTTAACTTTTTATTTTATTTCGTAGCTGCTCTGTGTTGTTAGCACGTAGCAGTCATAATCATGATGTGTATAGATTGTAACAGCGGCATAAATAGTTGTCTATAGAGTTGTATCTGTCTTTTTCTTTTTTTAGCAGCTCTGTAATGGTTGTCAGCTCATAGTAATAACAATAGCACACATTCGTTTTGAAGTTTACTCTTTCTTTCTTTAAATTGTTTTTAACATCATAATATAATTTTTTTTTTATATATATATACAGTAACATTACATACTCCCAGCCAGCCCATCTCCCTGGGGGTTTGGTGAGGATCTTTGACAAAAAAAACTCTGTTCTTTCTCACAGAGACCTCTACAGTGAAAGGGTGTGATTTTGTTGCTAGTCGGTTGAGTTAGAGGTATTTGCATTGAGGGTGGTACAAGTGCAGTAAGTTTAGTGGAACACATCCTATGGAAATATTTGTAAAATAAGCACAGGGGTACAACACAGTGGCGATGCAACAGGGGCTGAAGCTTGACAGACAGTACGGGAACTATTAAGTTAGAAATTCTTTTTTGCATCCCGTTCCAATAGGGAGAGGCTAGTGGTGGGTGCACCAGCCAAGACGTGGCAACCCCTGTCCCATTGCCGCAATGTTGTATCCTTGTGCTTGTTTTACAAGTACTTCAATGGATTGTGCTCGGATGAACTTGCTGCTCTGGTGCCCCCTCGATGTAAATACACTCGACAAACTCGACATTCAGCTAAATCCCATCCATTCACTGTGGAGGTCCCCAGATGCCGGAAAGCCTTCTACTCCAATAGCTTCTTTCCTCGAGCTGCCGGCTTTTGGAACTCCCTCCCTGCTCTCTGTTTCCCCGACTTTACCGACATGAAGAAATTTAAAACAAATGTAAACAAACATCTTGCTGTACAGCTCCAAATTTAGGATGACCCCCTAAAACTTTCACCCTAATTCTCAGTAGCTCCTTACGTCTACAGTGGCGAGCAACTTATCTTGTTTGGAGTGAACTATGTTAAAAAATTAGATAAATAAATAAATACTCCATGCACGGCTTTATAGAGATGTAGGGTACTGGCTGGTGTGAGAAGTTTTCTAGCCAGGTAAAGGGAGCCTACTTTCTTTGCGGCAGACTTGGCAGCATCTTCTACATACTTATTTCACCTGTTTTGTGTATTGCATTTTCACTTATCAATGCGTGTATAAACCACACATATCGGGAACCTTGGTTCAGCATTGTCTGTTAACAAAAGCACTCCGATGTCAATGGTAATTTATGGAAGGGTTTATTAAAAAGAGAACAGTCACCGACAAAATCAGAGGGATGGATTACTTGCGTGTATGCGCGAGAGAAAGAAAGACAGATACATAGACGAATAGCTCGTCTCTCTAGACCAGGGGTGGGCAACCTCCGGCCCGCGGGCCACATCCGGCCCACGAAGACTTAGCGTCCGGCCCGCCACCTTGCATTGCTTTATTATTGCAATCCGGCCTGTGTACCTCCCAGTGAAACTCATATCATTTTGTGGCATAGACGTAAAAGTAGGTTTCAATTAAGATTTACAGTGGGATAAAAATGTATAAATATCAGCGAGCGATGATGCATGTATATTTAATTTTTCTTTAACTATTAATTTCAAATCCTTGGCCTGAGATAAAACTAGAAAAAGAAAAAGAGAGAGGCAAAGAGGGAACGAGAGACGAGGAAAGGGCATAAAACAGAACTTATGTGAGGGGTGTCAAAACGAATGCTGGATCAACTTGCTACTTCCCCCGTCATTATTTTTCATGATTCCAAAATGGCTCTTCGTCGGCGCCTTTTATAACATCACATACAGAAGTCTCTTGAGAAAAAATATTAGATTTGTAGAGTGTTCAATACAATTTATTCATGTAAACAAAATATAGTAATTCTGAGATTTCGTTTTTCACTCCGGCCCGCGATCTCTTTCCAAAAGTCTCATCTGGCCCTCACTCTGATAAGGTTGCCCGCCCCTGCTCTAGACCTAGCTACATTGTGTGCATTTGCTCCCCATTGGGACAGTGCCCTGAACACGTCTTCTCTGCTTAAAGTGTTGCAGAAAAGAGACAGAAAATCACCGTCCAGAAGTCACATAGTTTCATCGACTTCCATTCTGGGGATCACCTCTGACCCTTAAGTGTCACTCAAACTTGTCCTTTCAAACAACAGCCCTCAGTATGTAACACACCAACCCTAACCATAACCCTAACCTCAGTATGTAACACACCAACCTTAACCCTAACCCTAACCTCAGTATGTAACACACCAACCCTAACCCTAACACCAGCCCAGATGTGGCAACAATACTCCATGACCGGGCGAATAATGGTGGCTTTATAGAGATATAGGATACTGGCTGGTGTGTGAAGTTTTCTAGCCAAGACGAGGGAGGTTATCTTCTTTGTGCCAGACTTGGCAGCATCTTCTATGTACTTATTCAACTGGTCTTGTGATTCACAGCACCAATTGATCCAATTCCAAACTGGGATTTTTATAGAATTGAGAACAAACAGTTTGATAACAATCGGTTCTTATTTTATTTTATTTACTTGTATGTGTGTGTGAGGGGGGGGGGGCATTTTTATTGTATCTGGAAGAAGGTTGGTTGGTGTAAGAGAGTTGTAAAAAAAAAAAAAGTAAAACAGTCCGCCGAATGTATCTCCATTGATTTTCTATTCTTCTCTTTGTCATGATCCACGCATTTTCTTAAGAACATTTTAATTACTACTTGCAATCTTCATTGTTACTTAGGATTTTCTCTTTTTTTTTAGTTCTTTCTTTCTTTTTCTCTCTTTCTTTAGTTCTTTCTTTTTCTCTCTTTCTTTTTCTCTCTCTTTCTTGAGTTCTTTCTTTTTCTTTTTTTAGTTCTTTCTTTCTCTGTCTTGCCTTCTTTCTTTCTCTGTCTAACCTTCTTTCTTTCTTTTTTGCATTCTCTCTTTCTTGCTTTTTTTTCTTTCTTTCTTTCTATTCCCCTGTCATTCTTTTAATGCATGAAGATTTTAAGACCAATGTAAATAATTTTCTATTCGACAGTGTAACTTGTCAAAAAAACACCCAAACTTTTGTAACTGGAATCTACACTCTCTCTCTCTCTCTCTCTCTCTCTCTCTCTCTCTCTCTCTCTCTCTCTCTCTCTCTCTCTCTCTCTCTCATATATATATAATGATAAAAAATGGAAATAATATTCCTACGTAATGGAAAATGAAAAAAAGGAAAACCAAAAATATTATTTATGTATTCATCAACGTTTCGTCTTTATTTCAAGACTTCCTCAGGATGATTCATTTGAAGAAATAACACACAAGTACAAATATTTGAAAACAAATTTGATGACAAACTGACCAAACTTTTTCAAATATTTGTACTTTTATGTCATTTCTTCACACCAATCATCCAGAGGAAGTCTTGAAATAAAGACGAAACGTTGATGAATACATAAATAATATTTTTGGTTTTTCCTTTTCTCGTTTTCCATCTTTGTTTTTATTTTTCTCTCAAGACTACGGGTCTAATTTGTAAAATAAAATTGACACTTACCAGCATAAGAGCTCCAGATATTTAACAGTAAAATTTTTGCTTGAATGAAACAGCATTTATATTTTCTATTATTTACTCATGGACTAACAGCCAATCAGAACCTAAGAATAGAATTGTCCATCTAAGGATAATGAAAGATGCACGCCTTCTTATAAACAAACTTTCTAGGCTTCTATTTCAATTTATTTAGTTTGAGCTCAATTGGTCAGACAGCTGAACACTGACCACTAGATTCAATAACGTATTTTATCAAAAGAATTATTATAATATATAATACACTCATGGACTAGCAGCCAATCAGAAGCCAGAGAATGGAGTTGCTCATCTAAGGATAATGAAAGACTCAAGCCTTCTTATAAACAAACTTTCTAGGTTTCTATCTCAGTTAATTTATTTTGAGCTAAACTGATCAGACAGCTAAACACTGACTAATATATTCAATAGTTTTTTTTAAGGATGTCGCTCCAGACAAGGCATGAAGCCACTTGATGTAAGGAGCTAAAAAAAAAAAATACTATTTCAAGGTAAAAAAAACTAGCCAATGATAAGTGGTAGATGGATAGATTCCGACCCAGAAAACAGCAATTCTTCCCCTTTTGTTAGAAACATTGCTGATGGAATGTAAAGACTAAAGGACAAAATAAGGAAAGCGATAGTTACGAGGCTGCCGAAAGTAAACCCAAGTTAGTCACTTTCTACTCTCTTAAAATATAAACGAAACCATGGAGACAGGTCTACATCGGTTAAGGCCTGGAAGCGCTTCAGCTGGTCTTTATAGCGCATTTTCGGGGACCCTCGTTGTCTCGTTCCGCTAGCAAGTTCGCCATAGAGCATTTTATTGGGGAGTCTGGATGGATCCATTCTGTGGACGTGGCCTGCCCAGTGAAGGCAGTGATGGATGATGGTGGCTTCAACACTGGTCACCGAGGCGCGATGCAAAGTTACTGTGTTTAGTGTGTAGCTCTCCCAAGGGATTTTTAGAATTTGCCTCAGTTTTTGTTGCTCGGAGCGCTCTAGTTTTTTTTTTATATCGCTTCTGTGTAAGGTGAACATTTTGCACGCCTAAAGAAGTGTGGATAAAACTACTGTCCGGAAGACCATGATTTTAGTGGCCATCGTCATTGTGTAAGTTGTTGAATATACAGCAGCTCTGATCCTGTTCTCCACATCCTTCTTACATGTGGGAGTAAATTAGGTCAAAAGCATCAGAACCCAAGTCTTTCTTTCTTGTGGCTATCATTAACTAGTATACACCCGCCGTCAAAAATAACAGAAAAATTATTCTTCGCCAGTGTTTTCATTAATATTTATTTATATAAAATAACGTCTCCAGTGAAGAGTTGTAGGTGAGCATTTTTTGCTTTGTTTTTGTGACGTTTTTTTTTTACTAATGAGTCACCGCTTATCAAGACCCAAAGGCCATTCGAGGATTATGGTTAATGAATGTCAGGTGGACGACAAGACACCACCGTTATGATTAGTAATGATGGTGGAAATTGGACAGGATTTGATTATTTAAGAGGACGGTTCAGCAAGAATTTGTTTACATTGGACTTCAAAACGACCATGCTGTAATCAGCTGGGAAGCAGCCCCACGGTATTGTGTTCCACATATGGTCGCTTGAGGAAAGAAACTTTGCTCATGGAAGTTTCGTTTTGTTTTAGGCACAGAGTGAGAAAAAAGGAGGGATTATTGACAGTGGTTGTAGCTAGACGAGTTTTTGTTGCGAATGTTTAACAGAGGGGACCATAGATCGAAGCTCAGTCGAGCACCTGTCATGGAAATAATGATAGAGTAGAGAAAGACTAGCAACATCTCTTCTGTGAGAAAGAAGTTGTAGGGATGAGAACAGGACATCATCCACTAGATTTCTAATCGGTTTTGTACTTTGTCAAGTATATTAATGTGTTAAATTATCTATCCGCTATGTTGTATATTGAATTTGAAGTAAACGAAAAATTTTTTTTTTTTTTTAATATTTTTTTTTATATATTTCACCCCAAACAAGGCAGGCCGCCACTGTAGACGTTAGGGGCTACTGAGAATTAGGGTGTAGGTTTTAGGTGTCATCCTAAGTTAAGAACTGTGTAGCGAGATGTCTGTTTACATTTGTTTTAAAACTCTGCATGTCGGTACAGTAGGGGAAACAGGGAGCAGAGAGGGAGTTCCAGAGGCCGGCAGTACTAGGAAAGAAGCTACTGGAGTAGAAGGCTCTCCGGCATCTAGAGACTTCCACAGTGAATTGATGGGATTTAGCTGATTGTCGAGTTGGTCTAGTGTATTTACGTCGAGGGGGGCACCAGAGCAGCCAGTTCATCGGAGCACAATCCATTGAAGTATTTGTAAAACAAGCACAAAGATACAACATTGCGGTGATGGGACAGGGGTTGGTGCTTGGTGGATAGTGAGGGACCTATTAGGTTGGTGACTCTTTTTTGGACCTTGTAAAGGAGGGAGAGACTAGTGGATGATGCACCAGCCCAGATGTGGCAACAATACTCCATACATGGGCGGATGGTGACTTTGTAGAGATACAGGATAATGTCAGGTGTGGGAAGTTTTCTAGCACGGTAGAGGGAGCCTACCTTCTTTGCTGCAGCCTTGACAATGTCGTCAATGTATTTGTTCCAATTCATGTTACCTGTGAAGGTTAGGCCGAGGAGTTTGAATGTTGAACTCTCAGGTAGTGTGTTATTTGCCATGACAATCAGTGGTTGAAGAGGTTTCTTGTAGTTATTGAAGGAAAGGAGCTTTGTCTTTGTGGCATTAAAAATTACCAACCATTTATGACCATAATTCACTACAGCCTGGAGGTTATTTTCTAAGGATTCAGCCATTGCCTCGGATATGATCGCGTCAGTTTTGCCTACATCTATTAATTTCATATAGACAACTCGTTAAGACAATGAAAGATAAAGAATTTGTGATAAATCTGATAAATAGATGTCATGACTTGTAAGGAGAAATTGAGTACACATGTTCATTTCTGCTGGTGCCGTGTGTGTTTACATGTATGCAAATGGGATATGCATGAAGATGTGTGTATGTATATTAGCGTGTCTCTTTTGTTAGTGAGAGAGTGTATGCACGAACTTGTGTGCGAGAGAGTTCGGTTAGCAGTGTGCATATGCTGCCGCTGTGTTTAGTAGTTCATGTAAGTCTAGCATTATGTGTGTGCTATCTGCCCCAAAGTTTCCAGACTGACGTGTGACGTCTGTATGTCTGTTGTCTGTGCAAGAAAAACCAGGAAAAAAGGCAGAAAAATGCTTTTTATATTACGCGCAAGATTTAGAAGTGATTAGTTAAAAGAAACTACTCATTTGAGATTTGTCCAATCGAGAGTCGATACGTAAAATCAACTTCTAACACGATCATGTCCTCATTTGACCGTCTTTTTCACCAATTGGTTCAGGGTTTGGAGTGATCAAGTCACATGTGCAAACCAGCAAAGTCACTTTCTGATGAGGTATTCTGTGATCGGAGCAAGGTTTGCCTTCTGGTGACAAGACAGAGAAGGAGATAGCATCCCTCGCAAGCTTCTTTGTTATCATGGCTGACTATGAAGCGGTCTAGTGCTACGGTTGTGATACCGACTTCTTCTTAATCAATTCTGGGCCTTTTGGCTAAGATCAAAGTGTAGTATCTGTTCCGATGGATACTGCACGCCTGTTCTGTGCAGTTCTAGGAGGTCCACCCTCCCAGGCTTCGCCTCCCCTCTTTGGGGAGGAGTAAGTTTATTGCTTACTGTCTGAGGCGCCCCTACCGGGGAATGCCGACGGGGCTGCCCAGGCAATTTTTAAATGGCCAGAGTGCTCACCTCTCGAGCGCTGGCTTTTAACCCCACTTGCTCGACCCGATCTTGGGTCACATCTTACTTGTGGGAGTAAGATAAAACTGGCCTTGTGCCTAACTCCGCGAGGAGTAAATAAACATCCGACAGTCTTGCAAACTATTTCCATCTTTTTCTTCAACTATGTTATTGAACGACGACCTGAACAACTTCACTGATGTGAAAGCCGGCTAAAACAACGAACTGACTAGTCTTAACTAAGCTGACAAGATCATGCAATGTGAACAAACATCTTGCTGCCCAGCTCCCCACCCAGGTTTCTCCCTGTAAATCTGGCTCCTATCACAGTAGCCTCTAACGCATCAATAACAATATGCTTTGTTTGGGGTGAACGAAAGTAAAATATTTTTTTGAATGATCAAAACATCAAGTTGACCGATCTTGAATGTTGGTGAAAATTAACTCACAGTTCAGTCAGATATTTTTCATACCTATCCATCCTCTAAGGCCTGACTAAGAGTAGAAAGTGACTAACTTGGGTTTACTTTCGGCAGCCTCGTAACTCTCGCTTCTCTTATTTTGTCCTGAAGTCCTCACATTCCATCAGCGATTTTTCTGACAAAGGGGGAAGAATTACTGTTTTCTGGGTCGGAATCTATCTATATAACACTTATCGTTGGCTAGTTTTTTTTTACCTTGAAGTAGTATTTTTTTTTTTTTTTTTAGCTCCTTGCATCAAGTGGCATCATGCATTGTCTGGAGCTATTACCATAGAAATAATATATGTGTATATGATATCTGAATACCATCAAATAGCTATGTATATATAACATGTAACGATATGTATTCATCTCTGACCAAACAGTATATAGATACCGTGGTTCAATGTGTGTTACTGGTTGAAGTTGACTTCAAAATAGAACAATAAAATAACAGTGTGAACCAGACAAAGCTAATGTAAGCATGTATGCTCATTAGGGCAGGTCGATTTCCCACTTTTTTTAGAAAATCAACGCTGCTGTGGTGGCGAAAGCTGGGGTTTGGTGTTGTGAGAACTGATACCAAAAATTAGATTCCTAACTTTAAAACTTAACTGAGCATTTAGTTTTAAAGATCGGGTACGAAAATGTTCAGAAATACCTAATTTCCGCAGGATTTTGCTGACAAATTGACTTCAAAATTTTACTATTTCACTAATAAATCCAGATAAAATTGATATTTTTTGTTAGATACAATGAATAGAAAATATATTCAAACCAGAATTCTAAGTATGAATCACCACTAGTAAAATATGTCATTTTTTAACTGTATTCAATAAATGAGAACTGTAGAAATTGTACAAAATTACAAAAAAGGCTAATCACTTTTACATTTTTGGTCATAATTACTTTTAAAAATATATAAATAAAAGTGTATTATACAATAATACTACTGGAAACAGATTATAGGAACAAATGTTTTAAATTTGAATTGTTCATTGAACAATGTGCTAAAACCTACTGCACCATATAAAATTATGGGTAAGCTTACAGTGTAGTCCTCAGGCCATAACTTCTAAATAAAAAAATAAAACAACGCTTACCTTATATAAAAACGCATCAGAATGAAATTCTCTACAAACCTGCATAGTTTAAGCATGTGAAAACCGAATTTAATTTCATACATTTTTGTCTTTCACCTGAAGTGTAAACGATTTTGAAAATACTACCATATTGGATTGAGACTGTCACGAAATGTTGCGCCATGTTCTTGTTTTAACTGCTGACTCTTTTCTAGCTACGATAAATAATAATTAGTTTTGATACCGTTAATTTCGCTTTTTAAAGTATGCGATTCGATATATTTATTTAAATTTGTTTTGCATTGAAGTTATTTTTGTTTTAGCTTATGTAATTTTTGTTGTGAGGACAATACTGTAAGTTTACCAAATTATGTTATAATAGAACTAAATTGTTCCCTGTAGTTTCCCTTCGAAGTAAATGAAGGTCTTATTTGGTGACACAATGTTTTGGTTATAATGTGCTTGTGCCTTGCTTCTTGCCGCTGGTCACCACTTAAATCATTCATTACCTCTGCAGTAAGATATAAATTATACAGAGGACCACTAATACTATGAAATGCTACCTGGGGCAAATCCTGGTAATTAGTTCCACAAAGTTTCCCTAAAGGACCAGTGAAAGTGGTAGGGCTTCTTGTAGTTCCATCAATTAATTTAAAGATGGCTCTAAATGGCAGTTCATTTTGATGAAGTGAACAGCCAATGGTATGTAACTTTCTTTTAAGTTTTTTCTCCAAAGCTGTAACCACCCCGGTTTCACAACCAGTGTTTGTACTGGTATTGTCCACCAGAATTGCCTTAATACTATTTACATTGTTGTACTCTTCTAGAACAGCAGCAACATCCTCTGCTAGAAGAACACCAGTTACACCAATGTTGGGTATCACTCTATGAGCGAGATATTTACTTGCAGTTCCTATCTCTCTGGTAAATGTTAAGTGGCGCTCTGGTCCCTTGCTTTTCTTAATCATTTTTTCACCATTTTCCCCTGTAACTTCCTTGTAATACAAAGTGTCCTTATCAACTCTGCAATCAACTCCAATGCATATAAGATGTTCATATTCCTGGACATGTTTTTGATGGCTGGTTACTTTCACTCTTGCCTTTTCTCTATCTGTTTTTGATTTATCTATAATAATGTCTTTTAAATCAATGGTTGGATGAAGAAGGCCCATGTGTTGTAAGTCTAATAGAAAGGCATTAACAAGGCAAGCCCCAAGGTTAGAAGATATATCACCTCTAATCAGTTCCCTAGAATATCTCGGGACTTTTAAAAGACTGTAAGGTCCCTTGGACTGTCTCCCTGACTCAAAACTGTCATCGGTTGTTTCTTCACTGGAAGATGTCTGTGAAAAGATTTCTGATGTAGAGGAAGCAACATGTGAAGAATCTTGTTGCTGTCTTTCAATTTGCCTGTCTAATCTATCTGCTTCAGCTGAATCTTTTTTGTATTTTTTGACAGCATTTTTGGAAACTGCCTTTTGGTCCTGTTTTCTCTCTCTGATCTTTTAAATATTCTCTCTCTTCAATGGGAACCTGAAATGTCAAAATGTTTATGTGTTTAATAACATATCTAGCATACATGACAAATATTAAGGAAAATATCACAATATTATTTACTAGAAAAAGAAAGATTATCAGAAGTTAATTCATATTTTCCAATTAATTTCAATATTGAAAATTGGGACATAAATTAGTTCAATTTAAAAAATTCAAACAACCATAGAATTAATATTACCTTCTTGTTAGGAGGACAAGTGCAGACGATATGCCTTGTTTGGCAATTTTCTGTATTGCACTTTACAGCAAAGTCATCACATCTTAAGACAGGCAGTTTGCAGCAACATGAAGAAATATCAATGTATCCAGCTGTTCCTTAATTATTTTCACTTTGGGTGCAGTAAGAGTTTTCCTGTTAATCAGTTTGGCCCTCTTGAAGCAAAATACATTCACCCTCTGCCCTATATAATATTCCCTTAACAAAGGCAATTGTGGGTTCACTGCTTGCCAAATATTGATTATTTCCTTTGCGATCAATTTGGAAATATCATTATTTGAAAAGTGGGGATAGGTATTTTCAAGGAATAACAAAACTGGATAACTTGTCGTAAAGTTCGGGGTTCCGTTTTATCCAACGGACAAGGTGGACCAGTAAATCTTTTGGAACTCTTACTGCAGGTTAAAACAAAACGTCCTTTTACAGACATTTTTATCTGAAAAAAAAAGAAAATAAATGAATAAGTCTAAAACAGTTTGATTTAAATCTTCTAGTTTCATATTTTAAAAAATGGCTGACAATTATGGTAAGGAGTTTTGGTTAGCTTTAGTGATAGTCTGTTGGAGTTCGGGTTAGGCTGCATCTAAAAGTGTGGCTTAAAATGACAGGACTATTTAAACAGACTCAATACTGTTTGAGTTATGATAAAATCCTTATTTTTTACCCAATAATTTAGATTTTAGAGTGGGGGATCACTTTCCCAAATACATTTAATGTAAAATGATCACACAATTCATGACAACTGCACTAAAAATAAAAATACTCTAAAATCTAAAATATTGCGTTAAAAAAAAACGGATTACTCTAGCGACATAATCAGTAATTTTACACAGAAAAAAATGGTCCGTAAAATAGAAAAATAAATGATGGGTAATAACTTTAAATGCACCAAAGATTAGTTTTTTCTAATACAAAACTGAAACATTATGGTATTTTAATACAAACTTCATTGATAAAATTTAATTTGAAACACGAAAAAAAAAATAGAACGAAAATAAATTACTTACCTAAAAATGGAAATCTTTCTTCGACGGAGAAAAACAAACGCGTTTGAAACGCTAGATACACTTAAAATATAAAATTATGTAGATTAAACAAGCTTTCTTTCTTTCTATGTCAAATAATTAAGTTTCTTACATAAAAATACAAAATTACTAATTATTTTTACAATTAAAATCCAACAGTGGTCAATATTTCATACATTCGATATACAATAACAAAGCAGACATTTAAAACGGTGAAAATTTAAATAATACTCCCAAAAGAAAGTTCCAGCGTCACTATTAATAAAAACATTATATTTATTTTATTTCATCATTAAAATGGAGGCATTTTTCGGTTTAATGGGGTTTTATTGATAATTAAAATTAGTCTAATTTGTTTTCTACTGAAAAATCACAAATCCTGAATTCCACGAGAGACAAAAAATGAAGCAATCTTTTATCGGTCACTTACGTAAATAGTAAAATACTGTGTTTACTAAACACTGTATATTTAATCTCAATTTTGCCTTTACAACTGAATATTTTTCATTATTTATGATCCTTATTTATTTTTATTTGATTTATTGAGAATAATGTAAATAATTTAGTTGACAAAATCTTTATTAAATGATATTTACACATGTTTATTTCTCCAACGGTACGGAATGTTTTTACGGCGGGAAATATTTCACTGATCACCGAAAACACATGCGAAAACGCTAATTTCCAACCTTTAAAGTGGTTTCCTCACTTAACGGTAACGATTTGGGAAAAAATATTTTGTATCGTTATTTACCATGCCAAACCCCAACTATCATTGGCATCGCATCATCACGATTCCAAAATCGACCTGCCCTAATGCTCATGGCCAGCCGTGTACACCACTAGAGAAAGTAAAAGATTTCATGTATCTAGAATCCATGGTCACCCTCAATGGGTCACTGCAAGAAGGAAATAACCAGCCGTATCAACTAGGCCCAAAGCGTTTTCTGCCATCTGCAAGTCTTTTTCAACTAACCTATCACTTTCTGTGGCTTTGATCATTTCAAAGTTTTCAGATCAAATATCATACAAAATAAGTCTGAAGAAAGAGGTTAATTTATCGGGATCTTCGAGTTGATATGTTGGGTAATATATCCCTGGTGAGGAAGATCCCTGCTGTGTAAGGTTTCAGTCCAGCTCAAAGAAATGTGTAACAGGAAACGTCAGAAGTCGTCGTCGTCATCATCATCATCACCATCATCATCATCACCATCATCATCATCATCATCATCACCATCATCATCATCATCACCACCACCACCATCATATTCAGTTCAACGTCCATTTTACATGTTGGCATGTGCTGGTCGGCTTTCAGAAATTGACTTCCAATCTAACTTATCTCTGGCCAGGTTTTTATTTGCCCCATTTTCTCTCAACTCCATTTTTATCACTTCCTCTCATGTTTTCCTTGACCTACCACTGCCAACTAGCCCTGCTACTTAAACTGTTCTACATCTAACCCAATAGAATAGAAAAGAGGTCAGATCTTTTTACTAAGACAGATTTAAGTATCTAGTTTGTAGGAATGAAGCTATCAATGATCACAATTGACAGAAAACTTCAGTGTATTATATAGAAGAGAAAGAACTATCTATCTATATATATATATATATAATATACTAGTAGAATACCCGTCCCAGGATGGGTATAGGCAATAAATATATCATTAGTTTCAAAAAGTTTTTTCTATTTTTGGGGTGAGGTATGGTTTTGGTGGAATTTCCTTAAATTGTATAGTTTAAAAAAAAATAATAATGGGTCCTCGTTACATACCCTATTGTCTCAAATGTGTATTCCATAATTTATAATAAGTTGAATATTTAAGGATTTTACCAAGCACATTCATGATATTGACACTCACGTGCACACTGATCCTTTTAAAAATGTATTACTTAGCATAACTCAAAATTTGATGTAGAGCAATTCTTTTCTCTATAAAATTTTTTGTATCAAACTTATTTTAAAAGATTGTGGAAGTTTGAGTGAGCGCACTCTCTAAATGTAAAAATTCACACAAAAATTCTGCCACTGTCGCTTCAAATGTTGCCTAGAATATATATTTCAATATTTATAATGATCTGTTCATTAGTTTAGATTATCCTGTACATAGAAATATATATATATATATATATATACATGGTGATTCTTAAGTCACTTAGCTATTTATTTTTGAAATTCTAAAGTTAAAAAATACGGTAATACAAAACAGAAAGTTTATTCAACAAATTCATTTATGGGAGTTTAAAATTACAGCAAATTTTTTAAATTTCCACCTTCGTTCTGCATGCATAGCTCCATTCTTTTTTGCAAGAAATTTACGACTCTTTGTAGCATATTTGATTGATTATGAAATAAATAGATATAGAAACAAATATATAAACGAACAAATTAAAAATAACAAATAGCAGTAATTAGAGAGTAAGATGACAATTATCAAAAGTTCGTAGTATGTTTGTGCTTCATATGGTAATCATTTTGAATAGCTAAGTGAAGTGACTTATGAATCACCCTGTATACATATATATAATTTATTTTTATACTTCAAATGTTGCCTAGAATATATATTTCAAAATTTATCATTCAAAATGTATTCATTAGTTTAGATTATCCTGTTCATAGAAATATATATATATATATATATATATATATATATATATATATATATAATTTATTTTTATAGATAAAATAGTGATCCACGGACACGTGTTCCACTATTACTACAGCTCATCAGCGTGGCTGACTATGACAGGATTCGAACCTGTAATCGAGGGTTCCAATCTTGTCATAGTTAGCCACGCTGATGAGCCGCAGTAATGGTGAAACATGTGCCTGTTGATAACAATTTTATCTATAAAAAATAAACAACAATTGTTGTTTATTTTCATGTTTCAGATATCCTGTTTGCGTGTTTCATATTTGCATGTTCCTTCATAAGTTGAACACTCTTTACGTCGGCTGCCTACATTAGTTTTAAAACACTCGTGTTGTTCATGGTGGCCGTAAGGGTTAAGACGTCGGAATTTGAGTTATAAACAGGACTTGTTTCAAGGCTTCAAATCCTGTGACCGGCTTGAATAATTATCTCTACACTGACGATTCCGGAAGGATGAAACGTATACGTATGTAGATAAACAAATAGTTATAATTATATATGTGTGTATAACGCCCCTAAAAAATGGGTCGAGATGGCGTGTGTAAGGAAGGAAACTCTCAAATGATCAGGAAGTAATAAGTACCAGAAGCTGTAGCACAGCTATTTATTGCTAACAATAACAACAAACATAACAACATCTATATATATATATATATATATATATATATATATATATATATATATATATATATATATATGGTGTCTCAAAAGTCACTAACACTGACTACCAAATCCTGAAGTCTCATAGCAAATTCCAGTCATTGCTCATAATCCTGAGGCTGAAGCTGCTGGACAAGCTGAATTTCGTATGGAAACATGTCCATGTCATACAACATCCTATGTAAGGAGGATCGTGAAACTCCCAACTCTCAGGATCTTCTTCTGATTGAAACTTCCAACTGTTGGATTTTCTTCCAGACTTCGCTCCAATTCTTCTCGATTGTCTTCAGTTTTTACTGAACGAGACTTTCCGGATCTCGGGAGGTCACATGCTACACCTTGTTTTTGAACACGGCTTATTATGGCTTAAATGGCATTTACACTTGACGCATCTTTAGTGTTAAAATGTTGTCGGTAACACCGCTGGGTTTCTGAATTTGACCCATGTGACGCAAAGTACCATTGTACAATGTGGGTTCGTTCCTCAATGCTGTATTTGCTCATGATAACGTCGGAAGGATAGCTTCAACTACTCTGAAAAAAGAAAAGAAAAATATTTAAAAACAAAGAAGTTATGATTTTTTTTCAAGTGTAAGTGACTTTTGGGACACCCTATATATATATATATATATATATATATATATATATATATATATATGGAAAATGAAACAAGGAAAAACAAAATATTAATTAAATATCCATCTACGTTTCACCTTTATTATTAGGCTTCATCAGGAGATTGAAGAAAAAGAAAAAATAGAGCAACAAGTACCAAAGTCTGAAAAATAAATTAAAAATAAAATTGTTATTTATTTAATTAATATTTTGATTTTCTTTATTTCATTTTCAATTACGTTGGAACATTTTTCCATTCTTTATCATATATATATATATATATATATATATATATATATATATATATATATATATATATATACACATACACACCTAACTTAAAATAGAGAGAGATACACACAAAGGGCTCACTATCCTTTCAGATAGAAATTTATAGCAATAAAATTAAAAAATGTAAATTATTATTGTGTGTGTGTGTTATTTAATTGTATTGTTCGTCTCTGCTATTCTTTCAATTAAGGTCATTTATTTGAAACTAAAACCTCACTCTGAGAATCTCGGTTACAGAATTGTTCGTCTTAGATCAATTTGTTTTCAATTTGAATCAAAGTTGTTATTCCAAGGCCGCACTAGTTTGTACCAATCTCGGTTTATATAAGGTCAGGTATGTGTATATGTTTAAATATTTGTATCTACATGATTTACATATAAACTAATTAACTGATCATTATGAATTTTGGTACACAGCTCCTAGGCGTAAGGGGTCGTAATATGTGAAAATATAGTTCAATTTTGCTTTATGGTAAGGGGGTAAAAAGGGGTGTGGAACCTCTTTGTGATGATTCAGATATCCATTGCTCGTTCTGCTTCTCGTAAAGTTGGTTCTTGCTATCGCTCCAAACACTTTCTCACACCTAAGGCTATTCTCTATCTCTATAAATCTACAATCAGACCCTGTATGGGAGTATTGTTGTCATATTTGGGCTGGTGAATTTCTGTCCCATTTGAGGGTTCTTGATAAGGTGCAGAAGCGTATCTGTAATTTGATTGGTCCTACCCTTTCTTCTTCTCTGCACCCTCTCTCTCTCACAAACGTGATGTTGTTAGTCTCAGTCTTTTCTATAAATACTATAATGTAATGTGTTCTTCAGAATGATGTGATCTATTCCCGGCTTCTTTTGTTCCAGCTCGTTTGACTCGTTGGTCTAGTGGTCTCCATTAATTCGCTGTTTTAATACCTCGTAATACAGCTTTCTATTCCAGTAGCTTCTTTCCAAGAACTGCAAGCTTGTGGAACTCTCTTCCTGCTGACTGTTTTCCTCCTACCTATAACCTTGGTCTTTTTAAGACTAAGGCCAATAGGCATCTTCCTGTCTTTGCGATAATCATATTTGTTCTTACATCAAGTGGCTTCATGCCTTGTCTGGAACGATTCCCATAAGAAAATAGGTATTGGTCATTAATTAATATTCTCGAAATTTCAGTTTCTTTGGAATATTTTTATGGGTTTTTAGATGGCATAGTATGGGTACAACCTTCCATTTGAAAATTCAAATATTTCAGATTTGCATTAAATTTGATCCATAGTCATTACACACTAAGTAAGTAAGATTCCATGAATTTTAATTACTTAAGACTTCTTAAGGATAACCTTTAAATATTAGACATTTTTTAGAATGTAATGGATTATGATCCAAATTGGAATCGTGATTCTAGATATAAGGTTTGGTATCGTTTTATCTCAATTTTAATCTTCGTTGGGGAGGGGGGGGGCATAAAAGTGGTGCAAATTTTTTCTGTTCAAGGAATCAATTTTACATGTCTTAATACGGATTTTCTTCCAATGATCTATATCATAAAAGTGAACGTACGTGTGTCTGGCTCGCTTTAATAATCATGTATGCGACTTTAATTTTATTAGCTAAGCAGGGCAGGCTTAATCTTAATGATAACTGATGATAATGAAAAAGAAAGGAAAGAATAATCACGGATGCAGATTTAATTTCATGAGCAAAAAAGGGGAGGCTTAAGAAACTTTACAATATTTACGTAGAAAGAGAATAAAATAACAATAGCATCTTGATTGTTTGACTAACTTTTTGTTGAAAAAAAAAACTTAATTTTTTATTTTTTATTTAATTAATTTGGTGATTTCTATTTAAAATTTTTTTATCGGTGAGTTTCGTTTCAATGATTTCAAGTTATGAATAGGAATTATATTGCGAAGCCGGCTAGTATATAAAAAAAAGTTTGTTGGCGGTATTAATGATGTCAGATAAGTCCAAGTGCTTGCTACCGACATGCCTCTTCATTCACGGCTTTCTTTTTTTCTAACGCAGCAAAAATGAAAGAATGAAACGAAAACCTCGTAGTAGATACGCCCTAACCCCCACTACTGTACCAGCCTTCAACCGCCTTCCTCCTTCTGAACAGCTGTCACGGCCAATTCTACAACTCCGGCTAAATTACAACTCATTTTTCTTCTTTGCTTTCTGGAGATATTCAAGATCAAGTGTTGGCGGGAGAGGTGGGTGGGGCGAAATATCATGTCTCCCAACAAGAAGGTAAACGTTTGTTGACGCAGGTAAGGTTGTTTGTTGCTTCATTTATGAATGAAGATGATACTCTCTGGCATCTCTTATTCCAGACAGAAATACAAACAAAACAAATAAATAAACAACCTCTTCCTGCTACTCCACTTTGTTTATTTTTTTGTTGTCAGTAGAAATAAATAAATGAATGACTTGTCTCCATAGTACAATACATGTGTGTGTGTGTGTGTGTATATATATATATAGTGAATGCTTTTTATTTAAATATGTACAAAGTCTGCTACACTGGCATGTCGATGTTATCGATCTACAGCTATCAAGAGCTGAGGTCTCATCAGGCAGAAGGTTTTTTTTGTGATCCAGGAAGAACGGATTCCACCGACCGGGTTGGATCACAAAAAAAAACCTTCTGCCTGATGAGACCTCAGCTCTTGATAGCTGTAGATCGATAACATCGACATGCCAGTGTAGCAGACTTTGTACATGTTTAAATAAAAAGCATTCACAATACAGCTCTATATTTTTATTGAGCACTCTTTTATAAGCCCGGTTTGATTCCCTTTGAATTTTTACCCTGTGGATTTTTACCCTACCTGGATTACTATCTATATATATATATGTGGGAAAGCAGTTTTAAGCCTTACAATGCATTTTTTAAAAATAAATATTAATTTATTTAAAAGTAGTCCCAAATTTTCGACGTAATACATCCTCGTCGAGGATGCAAACCATTTTTTTTATTATTCATAGCGACATGTTTATCGCTAGTAGAAGGTAGAATCCGTAACATGTTGATTCGTTAATAGTTAAAATGTCGAAGTCTTGTAGGGAAATATGCGTGGACACGCAGTAAAGATAAGAAGATATGGTGGTCTCCCATTAAAAAGCATTGAATATTTAAATGTAAAAAAGCGGTTTGAAGCCTAACAATGCATTTTTTTTTAAAATAAATATTTATTTATTTAAAAGTAGTCCCAAATTTTCGGCGTAATACGTCCACTTCAGCGCTATGTTTATCGCTAGTAGAAGGTAGAATCTGTAAGATGTTGATTCTAGTGGGAGACCACCATATCTTCTTATCTTTAATGCGTGTCCGCGCATATTTCCCTAAATACTGAAAATATATATATACACAATATATTATAATATTACCTTATAATATTATGTGTATGTATATGAAATAGTAAATTATATAGTTACCGGACTTGTGGCCGCCCCCCTCACCTGACTGCAACCCCTTGACTATTTCTTCTAAGGTGTGATCACGGCCAAGAGCGACAATTACACCCACAACATGGTCGACTCTCTGAAGGTTGTCATTGTGGAGGCATTCACCGCTGTAGACAAGGATATTGTCGTCAAAGCATGTTACTCATTTTGCACCTGCCTTGAAATGGTCGTCTCCGCCAGCGGCAGTTACATTGAAAAATAATGTAGCATGTAACACTAACTGTTGCTAAATAAACTGTAGGGGTCTCTGTATATACAACTTTTGTTTCATTACCTATTTCGTTTTCTTTTTGTCAAGTGTCGGATTTTGCTGTAACACCCTATATATATATATATATAAAGAGGTGTACTAAAAGCGAACTTTTAGGAAAGGTAAAACCCTCATTACTTCTCGTGCCTCTAACGACCTACCTATCTACATCTTATTCTCTCCGCTGGACTCTTCGACACCGGACTTTTTGGCAATCGGACATTTGCTTGCACCTTGGCACAGTTTTGCCCTGCGTTTCTTTCCCTACAACTTTTATTTTATTTTTTCAAATTTTAAATTTTGGCCATTGCCAACTTATCTATCCCAGCGACTTCCTCTGATGATAAGATTTTGATCTTTGAAAAGCCTGGCTTAAGGAAAATTTAACTTGAATAAATTGCCTTTTTGCGGAATATACCTTGCTTTGAACTTTTGAATTGAATTTTGATTTGGCTTTTGCTTTCTCTAATTCCTTTCCATTCTCCTTCATATATATATATATATATATATATATATATATATATATGAAATAGTAACTCTGTGTGTGTGTCCGCCTGTTTTTTGTGTCTTATGTTCACCCAAACCGCTGGACAGAATTGCTTGAAAATTAACATGTGGACTACTGACCTCTGTGAAGGTCATAGGCTATATAAGAAATATATCACTTTAACGCTGGGGGTCCTCGGGCTGCACCCAACGCACACACACAATGAAAACTGTTTTCCCTTAGATTCAAATAAAATTTAAACCATAGAAAAATGACCAAAAATGATCTCTATTCCCAAAATTTCAGCAAATTTTTATAATATTAAGATGGTCCCCGGTGGCATAACCTCTCCACTGAAAAGTGTTTTCCTTTTGATTCAAATGAAATTTATATATATATATATATATATATATATATATATATATATATATATATATATATATATATATATATATATATATATATATATAGAGAGAGAGAGGCAAAATGCCTTCAAAGAAACCATGTGTTAGATGCAGATATTTTATTAAATAAAAATAAGAATAAAAATATTTCAAAATACCTTCCTTTTTTCTTTTTTTTTCTTCATCTTGATTTTTTTAGCTAATATTTCGCTTGATAAAACAAGCTTCGACAGTGCTTAGACAAATAAAAGGTATAAAACCTTTTTTTTTTTTCCCCCTAATATCCTTCTTGGTCTTGTAGAAGTGTCTCGTCCGATGATGTGGACTAACGGTGAAAATGTCTGTTTTAAATAGAACTTGATCGCGCATGGTCGCTGGTAGTTATAAATTTGGGAAAGTTCATTTTTTTTTAAATATATGTTTATATGTGTGTGTAATATAAAAATACACTATGTAAATTAGCTGAAAAGAGAGAGTCACTCTTTCTCTAAATGCTCACAGATATTAAGCAATATTAGAGAGTAATTGAATTAACATACAGTGAGAGAGGGTGAGAGAAATACATAGATAGGGAAATGAGAAATAGGTGACGTTCTGTTAATTACAAATTATGGCTAATTAGAAGAATTAAAATGGATTTTTTTTTCAAACATAACTCAATCCCAGAATTAAGGAATATTTTAGCATGTATTTTGTGTTATTACAGTATATAGGGGAAAAAGCCTTAGGGAAACAGACGTTGATGAACTCAGCTTTAATATATCTATAGTGTTTATTATATAAAAAAAATTTTTTAAGTCACGATAAATGATTTTTAGTTGGTCACAAAAAATGTGTACAAGCGTAAATTATTCGGAAATTGCTGATGAAATGGGATCCTGGCGTATGTCGATATCGTGTGAACGTGGTTATAGATATGTCTAGAATAAATCGAAAAATGAAATACCACACTATCATGAAAATTGGTATCTATGTAAAACTGTTCAAATATGATAACTTTCTTGATATTATCAAAGTAGAAGTTTATATTTTATGAGAATATCTCAACACTCTTCTATTTCCACGTGAGTGTGAGCAATAGTTGCTTTGTTAGCGATTAAAAAAATTTTGGGGGATGGGGAGTTATTATTTTTTTTCATCAACATTCATACTTAATATTTTTGCTTGACAACGTATGGATGGGCCAAAATCTTATCTGGGTCTTACTTCTCCACATTGTATGAAGTATTCCCGAAGTCATGCCATGAAAACATTGATAACTCAAAAACAATTTATCTGATCAGGCTGTAATTTTGCATGGTGGTTAATGTTAGCAAAGAGCATCAGATTCATACATCAAATTTGGAGAAATCAGAAGTTGAAATCCTGTCTAAATTTCCGCCATAACCGAACTTGTCAAGGTCGTATACGATGCAGGACTTCATTGACTACAATATGGGCCAAGTTGTGAGTCTCTATGATGAACAGAACTGAACAGCAAATATGTGACTTTGACCATTTCCATGACCTTAGACCTAAATATCACAAAATTAAATCAGTTCTAAGTGTCTAACTTTGAACTGATTTAATTTTGTGATATTTAGGTCAAAGGTCATGGAAAAGGTCAAAGTCACATATTTGCTGATAACTTCTGTTCTGATCGATGTTTTGATCAAGTTTGGTGATGATTGGTTAATCGTTGTGGACGCTAGGTTATACACAAACAAACAAAATGACAAACTTGACGAAAACATAAATTCTGCCTTAGCAGAGGGAACAACTAAACCAACCAACCTAAAGCCCTCATCTCATCAAATCTACTCGCCCCCCCCCCCTAAACTGCAACTGTCTAGACTTCAAATCCCTTTCAGTCTGCATCATCATCTGCAAATGCCATCGTATTGTAAATCTCTTTCAATAACCTACATTAACAGCATAAAAATTAAACCCTAGTACAAGCATTTATTTATAAAACAAAGATTTTTTTTAGTTACAGGTGGCTCAAATAGTTAGTAATTTGTCTCCATCTCTCTTGAATACTAACCCAGTCTAATTTTATAGCTGGTTTGGTTTTATATTCTACACCTACTGGGCTAGTGTTCAGGTGAGCTGAAGAAACATACACGATTATAGATTAGAAGGGCATTTCACAACTGAAAAAGTTATGTGCACTGAGGAGCTTATATTGTGAAGCAAAGGTTGCACAATAACTAACCTCACTTCTATGTTTGTTGTTCGATTCTTCCTCTCGTGTTTCCGAGTTGATGATTCTTTCCTGATGGTTCTCTCTCTGGATCAATAGCTAGAACATCTTAACACAGCAAAGAGACAAACATCAGTTTAACTTGAAACATATCTTATTTACCTATGGATCTATTTCCTTAATTGTGAGGTCTTTTGGACTAAGTGCCCCTATCTATCCGGATCTTACATCTTTCTTTCACTGACATTAAACTACAACTGTCTATATCACTTCAAATTCTTCTGTGTCTAGTCACATGACTAAATCCAACCAATGAGACGTCTACATATCATGCCATCAGGACAAGGCAAAGTGAAGGTCAAACCTGCCAATAATACCCAATTAACTATATTTTTAAATTTTTTTTTATGGAAATCGCTCCAGACAAGGCATGAAGCCACTTAATCTAAGGAGCTAACAAGAACGAATATGATTATCACAAAGACAGGAGATGCCTATTGCCCTTAGTCTTGAAAAGACCAAGGTTATAGTCAGCAGGAAGAGAGTTCCACAAGCCTGCGCTTCTTGGAAAAAAGCTACTGGAATAGGAAGCTGTATTATAATGAGGTATTAAAACAGTGAATTGATGGAGACCACTAGACCAACGAGTCAAACGAGCTGGAACAAAAGAAGCAGAGAATAGATCACATAATTCTGAAGAACACATGTCATAATAGTATTTATAGAAAAGACTGAGACTAGCAACATCACATCTGTGATAGAGAGGGTGTAGAGAAGAAGAAAGGGTGTGGCCAATCAAATTACAGACACGTTTCTGCACTTTATCAAGAACCCTCAAATGGAACAAAGATTTACCAACCCAAATATGACAACAGTACTCCATCTGCATTTGAAAATCATTCTCTATTCTGTGGTTAATTAATAAATAACGAAAGTTGCAGCAAAGAATTCACTCAAATCTTCGGAATCTTTCTGCCTCAATACCTACATCCTGTTTTCTCACCTGTCTTTGAGAAATCTCATCCAAGAACTAATTAGTTTTGCCTCACTTCTTTCTTGTTAAGCTAATCAAATTGCATGAAAACCAATTAATTAATGTTCTTGAAAATTCTTTTGTTTCCATTAACAACATCTGTTCTCATATGAGATCTCAGTTTATAACAGCTGTTGATTGATAACATCGACATGCCAGTGTCTCAAATTTTGTACATGTCTGTGTAAATAAAAATAATCATATATAAAAGCTCTATTTGATATTGAGCACTTTTTATAAGCCCGGTTGAAATTTTTTGGATTACTATCCTGTGGATGTTTACCTTGCCTGGATGATTATTATTATTATATATATATATATATATATATATATATATATATATATATATATATATATAAATAAAGGAAAACCGAAAATTGTTTATATATTCATCAACGTTTCGTCTTTATTTCGAGACTTTCTCAAGATGACTGATTTGAAGAAAAACATAGAAGTCAATATTAGAAATGACATGGTGCATCTATGACGTGAAAAGTGTTGCATTTTATTTTTCGAACGTAAAATAGACGTTAGAATTCAAAATATGTGGTGCGTTTATGAAGTGGAATGAATGTGTGCGTTCTTTGTTATGTAAGTAGTTTTGTTTGGAATGTGGTGTAAAAAAATTTTAATGAATAAAACCAGTCTTTTCGCGTCATAGACACACTACATATTTTGAATTCTAATGTCTGTTTCGTTTGAAGAAAAAGCGAACAAAAAGATTCTGTTCACGTCATAGACGCACCACATATTTTCAAATATTGACTTCTAAGTTTTTCGTCAAATCAGTCATCTTGAGAAAGTCTTTTTGCATTTTCCATTACGTTAGGTTATTCTTTCCATAATTATATATATATATATATATATATGTATATATAGAATGGTAGTTTGCTTAAAGCATTGCTGGTAAATAAGTATGTGGTTATTTATGAAGGCTGATAGCAATGCAGAAAATCGGAATTGTGAAAGAACAAAAACAATCGAAGACAATATTTGGGAATGTTCACAATTATCTATTTATTTTTCAATAGATCCTTCACATATCATATCAGTATATATATATATATAATGCAGGACCGGCGGGACAGTTATAAAAGTGGGGGGGGGCTCTCCTAAAAAGTGGGGGGACCCGGTAAAACACAAGCATATATAACTTCATTATTGATGACCGTAAAGGGGGGGGGGCCCAAGTCAAAAAGTGGGGGCGGGCTTGAGCCCTCCCCCCCGGTCCCGCGGTGCCGCCGTCCATGATATATATATATATATATATGAAGTCTCTACCATTCCGGACCTTTAAATATTTAACAGTAAGCCCACCAATTTTACAATTTACTGTTTTTATATTTAAATTTTGAAATATAAATGAATTGATCTGAGATTTACCGTCTCTTGTCATTTATTTTTGTTCATTCTTATTCCACGTTCCGGTTTTCAACATTGCATTGCTCCTGCGTCGGAATTCTCACCTTCATATTTATATATATATGATTATTTTTATTTATACAGACATGTACAAAATCTGCTACACTGGCATATCGAGGTTATCGATCAACAGCTGTTATAAACCTGGTTGAAATGTTTTGGATTTTTAATCCTGTGGATGTTTACTTTACCTGGATTACTGTATATATATATATATATATATATATATATATATATATATACTAGAAGAATACCCGTCCGAAGATGGGTAAAATCAATTCTCAAACACAACAATTTTACACCACTTTCATGTCCCCTTACGAAGATAAAAATCAAGATATAATCATACTAAACCTTGGTTCTAGAATTCTTATTCTAATTTTCATCAAAATCCATTACATGATTTTGATTCTAGAAAATGCTTAAAATTTAAGGCTGACGCTTAAGGGGTGTTCAGAAGAAAATTAAATCCAGTGACTGATGTTTAGTTAGTCTAATGACTATGAATCAAATTAAATGCAAATCTGAAATATTTAAATTTTCAAATGGGAGGCTGTACCCATATTATAGCAGTACAATTATATCGTGAAAAAAGTCAGAGAATAAAACTAAACATGACAAATCCACTCCACCTATGTTGCCGAAATACCTTGTGTTTCTCACAGTTAGTATTGCAAGTAAAAGGCAATTTCTTTCTCTGTTGTGCTTCTTAAATTTTTTATTTAATAAAACATTTCTTCTTTTTCTTACGCCTTAGTCCCGAGCTATGGCAGGACCTGAAATAATAGATGTCTGCCTCCACAGGCCTGTTTTACAGAGATCTTTATGCAGGACGTCTTCCCATCTCATCATTGGCCTTCCTTTCGATCCCTTCCCGGCAACGTCTAATGCAAAAGCAAGTTTTGTGACGGTGCCCAAACCATCTGACCCGCCATGCACTCATCTTCACCTCGATCGGTGCGATACTGTAGCGCCTCTGGATGTCATCATGAAAGATGTGGTTGAACAGTAATTCCAGACATCCAGCGAAGCCGTTTGGTTTTCATAATAGCAAATCTTCGCTCTGCCTTCCTCGCTGTCGGTAAACACTTGGAGCTGTACAAAGCGACGGCTCTCATAACCGTTCGATAGATTTTCGACTTAAGATTGTCACTAATCTTGCGGTCACAGAGGATGCCGGTGGTAGTGCACCACTTGAGCCGCATTACGTTGATTCGCTCACTAATAAAATAACCGCATTAATGATAAAACATTTAATTATTCATAAATGTTATTTATTGAATGATATTGAGTAATTAATTTTTTACTAATGAGTCACCACTTATCAAGGCTAAAAGCCACTCGAGGATAAAGACTGATGAGATTGGTAGATTGACAGTTGAATGATGATGAATATTATGAGAGGATTGAAAATGATGAATTGAATCAATAAAATTGATAACTTATGAGGATGGTTTATGACAACTGTGTATTCACTAGATTTGAAAATAATCGTGTTGTAGCTGTCAGAGAAGCAATCTTGTGGCAACGTGGTTCACGCATGGGAAGTTCTTAAAAAGAAACTTTTTTTCATAGAAGAAAGGAAAATTCTTTACAGTGGTGGTAGAGAGAGACGAGTTCTTGCTGTGAATGTTTTTCATTTTATTTCAAATTGATTTTATTACAATAATGTTTATCAAAAAAGAGCATTCAGTTTTTATTCAAGTCAAATTAAAGTTCACCTTTGAATGAGGATGAATCAATTTTTTTGAATGAGGCCCAAAAACTGCATTGCCAAATGGGTTCTTATGCCAAATCACAATCAAATAATCGCTTTTCACCAGGTTATGGCTGCATTCCATATCATCATTCGATGATATTTATTTACAGTTTTGCTCTCTCTCTGCCTAAAACTAAACGGAACCTCCAAAGTTTCTTTCCTAGAACTACTCGTCTGTGGAACACAATACCGCAGGGCTACTTTTCAGCTGACTACAACATGGTCGTTTTCAGTCCAATGTAAACAAATTCTTGTTGAGAATCCCTTTCAGTCTGCATCATCATCTGCAAATGCCATCGTATTGTAAATCTCTTTCAATAACCTACAGTAACAGCATAAAAATTAACCCTAGTACAAGCATTTATTTATAAAACAAAGATTTTTTAGTTACAGGTGGCTCAAATAATTAGTAATTTGTCTCCATCTCTCTTGAATACTAGCCCAGTCTAATTTTATAGCTGGTTTGGTTTTATATTCTACACCTACTGGGCTAGTGTTCAGGTGAGCTGAAGAAACATACACGATTATAGATTAGAAGGGCATTTCACAACTGAAAAAGTTATGTGCACTGTTGTTCGTGAATGATCAAATTCTGGCCAATTTCCACCATAATTACCAATCACCACGGGTTATCTCACCGTCTACCTGACACGCATTAACCCTTATCGTCGAGTGGCCTTTGGGCCTTGATATGTCGTGACTCTTTAGTAAAAACACAAAACAAAGAAAAAAACATGTTTCTGAATTTTTGAGATGAGGATTGATAATTTGCATAATTTTGGTTATTCGGACTACATTTCTCATCTTGAGTGTTATCATCACAACGTCTTCTTTTGCGAATTACTGAAGACTTCTCCCAGTCATGGCTGACGGAACAAGAGCATACTACCTCCGTTGATTAAATAAAGGGTTCCGTTCGAAATTCCGTCCAGATTCCCAAGTTCGACAGAAATATTCATGAGTTCGAAGAGATACACCTGAAGAAGGCCGGAGGTTACAGCGGCCGAAACGTTGTGATGATAACACTCAAGATGAGAAATGTAGTACGAATAACCAAAATTACACTTTTATGTTAAAATTTCACAAAATTGAAGGTATCTGAATTTTCGCAAACGGTTTACACCCCATCTTTGCCCCTTGGATTAAAATTCAATTAAACTAAATACAGCCCATATACTTATGCCTAGCAGCTGTTTTCCAAAATTCAAAATGATCGGTTAATTAGTTTAGGAGTTAATTTTCTACATACAAATATATAAACATATACGCATGCATGACTTTATATAAATAAAGATATATAAAGTAGAGCCAGTCTCTTCGTGGATATGTAAACACAATCTTTCTCATACGAAAACAATATTTAATTCTGTTTTGCCAAAAGTAACTAGCGGACATCGGGTCATGTTTTAAAAAAATAATTGCATTTCCAATCTGTTATGGTGCCGTACCTACCTACGGAGAACTAATGGACTCGTCCACCTTATAAATACGGGAAGCACGTGACACTTGTTCTCTTTTTCCCTGGCAAACCGGCAATGGCGGTTGAGAGCACCATCTCCTTGTATCTCTTTCTTTCTATTATATAATATATACCTTTGTTCATTTAAACCATGTGTTCCTGTGTCATTCATTCGGCCTTACATTAGGTCCACAACACAATCAATTTTATCAAAAAAATATTTAATCCGGTTCGACATTTTATTTTTGTTAGTAATATTAAGAGGAATTAGAAGGAACTTTTCCTCCACAGAAATAAGTACTATGATCACTACTACTCATTCAGATGCAGAACAATTTTAGTAACAGCCATCTTTGGCCATACACCGTTATTTGACTTCTGCAGTGAATGGAAATAATAATATGAAGATGAATTTTTTTATTTCATAACTGTAAAAAATATTGCATTATTTAATTTTAATAAATAATATAAATTATAAACTGGGGAGGATACATAAGTTAGCTTTAGAAGTGATATTGTGTTTATTACCGATTTTGAAATATAAAAAAAAAAAAATGTTTCTATTCCTGAAGAAGACGTTATATCGTCGAAACCAAGTTGATTTTTAATAAATAAATATTTATTTTAAAAAAACATGCGTTGTTTTGGCTTTATCTAGATAAACTAAAGCAACGTTTCTGCAATGGTAATAAAATACATTTTTATGTTTACTGAATAAAATACAACAATTGAGGAAAAAGGTTTTTTTAAATAAATATTTCTTTCATTTTGTGTGGGGCTTGTGAGGCGAAAACATCTCATTGTCACATTCTTTATTAAACTGCATATTTATCAAATGATCCATTAAACTTAAAAAAATTGTTATTTGGTAACAATTTTTAACGTAACTTTGAGAAATGTGCACTGTATTTATTCATTTTTTTTCAAGAAATCGTATTTTAAGAGTTACATTTAAATATTATGTCATTAAATTGAATCAAATTGTTATAAAACTATAATTAATTGAATTTGTAAGTTTTATAAGCAAAAACAACGCATATTTTTAAAAAATAAATATTTATTTATTAAAAATCAACTTAGTTTCGACGATATAACGTTTTCTTCAGGAATAGAAACATTTCTTTTCTTTTTCGTTCCTCATGACATGGTGTCACTAGAAAAGTCTGTTAGTCTTTAAATAGTGATTAAGAAAAGATGTTTTTTATTAGGAGCTTTGCGTATTAAATAAATTGCTTGTTTAGTTTTGTTTACCCACGCAAACAATATGAATACCAATTTAATTTCATTATCATCTCTTGGCTCTGACGAAGCAGTAGGGTGCTAAAACACAATTGCATTTGTATAAGCCAATTTAACTGTTTATATAGTAAATATTTATAAAGTTCTACCTAATATTGAGCACTTTTGAAAAAAATATTGGTTTGAAGTTCATTCTATTAATACATTTGAACTTGTTTAATTAATATGTCTCTCTCTCTCTCTCTCTCTCTCTATATATATATATATATATATATATATATATATATATATTTGTGTATTTAGGCAGCATATTTTCATTTAGACAAACATTATTAAATAACACGGAGTGTTTTTGCTTGATAGGACGTTTTTTTGTTTTTGTTTTCAATTTTCCGAATGGTCCATTTAATGTTTCGGTCAAATTGCTGTATGTAAGTTCCATGGGTTTCTTGTTCCATTTTCTATACTTTTTTGCGAGTACTTTCGATTTGATTCCTTAAATCCTCTTCAGGCGGTGTTAGTTTTGGTTTTTTAAAAATATGTCTTTACTGTTGAGTTTTTTATCATTATTATTATTATTATTATTATTATAACGACCAGTAATTTACAACTTATATATATATATATATATATATATATATATATATGTACTCATGTTCCGTGGTTTGAGTCCTGCGACCGGTATGAATAATGATCTTTACACTAAAAATTCCTGTAAGGATGAAACGTATACGTATGTAGATAAACACAAATATATATATATATATATATATATATATATATATATATATATATTTGTGTTTATCTACATATTTGTAGCTCCTAGAAAACCCCGTCTAGAAGAGCACTGTAATAGTAGTATTAACATAGCATAATGTCGCTAGCTTTAAATGCATCGTTCCTTTCATTAAGTTGAACGCTCTATAACGTCAAGCCGCCACATAAAGTGTTAAAATTATCACCATTTATTCGCTGTTCAACATTTGCCCAGTGGTTCAGGCGTAGGGATTTGAGTTGTAAAATACTTGTAATCCGGGGTTTCGAATCGCATGACCGGTAGTGAATAGTCATATCTCTATGCTGATGAGCCCGACTATTAAGGACGAAACGTATACGTACATAGATAATAAACAATAACAAATACTATATATATATATATATATATATATATATAATCAAAATGATTCTAAAATTTATCATATTACAAAAGTATATCACATGTGTGTATTTGGGAATTACAATGCCTACCTCCCTACTCACAACCACAAGTATATAAGCATTACTCTTGTCTCCTCCCTTCAAAGAAAAATAAAAACATTTTTACATCACTTATCTGATCGACTGTTTAAAAAGTTAAGTCATTTTTTGTTGCCAAAAATAGTCATTTTTCTCTACCAAAGAAAAAACCTTTTTGAGGAGGAGGAGGAGGAGGAGGAGCTTATGAATATGGTTGTCTGTGACGAAAAGTAGATGTTACCTTAAGCCCCCACTGCGGAGAGGATTTATGTGTCTTTATCTTTTTCACCTGTCTCTCTGCTGCCTGTTAACAAGGAAACCAGGCCTTTTTACTAATTCCTTCTTTACAGCAAATCACAAAGCCAGAGACTTTCTCAAGTGAGTTATAAATGCATATAAATCAAGGCGATACCCATAAGAGGACCGGCAACCATGCAGTTCGGATAAGTAATAATTATTTTTAAAAAATTTTTAGCCAGGTGTTTATTGGTAACTCGCAGGCTTGGTCCATTCGCTATCGCTTCGCAATTTAATCCCTATTCATTGCTTAAAATTATTGAAATGAAACTAATCGATAAGAAAAAAAAAGACAGAAAAAATTACTAAGATGAATACTATTTTTTGTAAAAATAATTTAATCATGAAAAAAAAAACTAAAAAAAGGAAAAAAAGAAAAGGATACATTACTTGGTGATTTTTAGAAATTTGAAATGAATTTGGAAGCATTTAAACTGTCTGTGGCAGAGAGTTACCGCACTGACGCAAGAAAAGGTGAATTATTAGTATATGTGTTTATAGATATTGTAAACTTTCAGGGCAAACGTCAACGAAGCTATGATGAAATGACGCAGCGCATGCGTCATCAGCCAAAACAGGGCTAACTCAAACGCAAAATTCCGTTTCTCACCAGAGACTCGGAATAAAAATAGGTGGTTTCTTGTTGATGGGCAGTTTCGTCTCTGCGACTGGTGTAGACTATATTTTAGGAGAGTAGAAAGTGGACTTTGAGTTTACTTTCGTCAGCCTCGTAACTCTCGCTTTCCTTATTTTGTCCTTTAGTTCTCACATTCCATGAGCGATGTTTCTGACAAAGGGGGAAGAATTGCCGTTTCTTGGTCGGAATCTATCCATCTAACAGTTATTGTTGGCTAGATTTTGATCTTGAAGTAGTTTTTTTTTTTTTTAGTTCCTTACATCAAGTGGCTTCATGCCTTGTCTGGAGTGATTTCTATAAAAAGATAAAAAAATAAAATTATTCAAAACATTTTTAGCAAGACTTGTTTTAAAGCAAGCTTCGTCCGTTATCTATTGCTTCACAATTTAATTTCTTTTCATTACTTAAAATTATAGAAACGAAACTAATCGATAAGAAAAAGAAGACGGGTCTGTCTGTCTGTCTGTCTGTCTGTCTGTCTGTCTGTATCTATCTATCTTTCTCTCTCCGTTCTGTTTTAGTAGTAGTAGTAATAATAATAATAATAATAATAATAAGGAAATATTTTTGTGTTTATATGAAACACAAAACTAATTGAAAAAATTTGGGAGCCAACCGCTTCAATATAACCATTATCGCAAATCAAACGGCAGAACGATGCCGAGTCAAACATTGAACCGTTCCATAAGATCGAACGCACACATATCCAAGGCAATTGCTGAATCCTTAGAAAATGACCTCCAGTCTGTAATAGAATGGGGTCAAAAATGGATGGTTACATTTGATGCTACCAAGACAAAACTTCTTTCCTTTAACAACTATAAGAAACCTTTCCAACCACCAATTGCCATGGCTGATAGCATCCTTCCCGAAAGTCCAACGTTCAAACCCCTCGGCCTAACATTAAGACACAACATGAATTGGAATAAATACATAGAAGATACTGCCAAGTCTGCTGCAAAGAAGGTAGGCTCCTTCTATCGGACTAGAAAACTTGTCACACTTGCTAGTATCCTATATTTCTATAGAGCCAACATTCGCCCATGCATGGAAGATTGTTGCCACATCTGGGCTGGTGCACCAACCACTAGTCTCTCCCTCTTGGACAAGTTGCAAAAAAGAGTCTCTAATCTAATAGGTCTCGCACTGTCTGCCAATTTGCAGTCTCTGTCCCATCGCTGCAATGTTGCATACCTGTGCTTGTTTTACAAGTACTTCCACGGAATTGTGTTTTGACGAAATACAGCGCTTGTACCCCCTAAATGTAAATACCCTACGATCAACCCAACTAGCAGCAAAATCCCACCTCTTCACTGTAGAGGTCCCCGAATGCTGGAAAAATTTCTACTCTAATAGCTTCTTTTCTCGGACCGCTTGCCTTTTGAATTCCCTCGCTGATTCCTGTTTTCCCGACTGTACGAACATGCAGAAATTTAAATGTAATGTGAACAAACATCTTGCTGCACAACTCCCCACTTAGTACGCCCCCTATAAATCTGGTTCCAAACCACAGTAGCCCCTTACGTCTCGGTGGCAATATGCCTTGTTTGGGATGAATAAAAGTTTTTTAAAAAAAAACAAATTTTTTTTATCCGCAAGTTGTCACAAATTAAAATGGGGCTAACTGAGACATGAACCCCGAAATGGTTTGCATTAAAATCACCGGCTGTTTCGAATCAAACTGTGACCAACTGAGATACACTTATTACGGTTGCCTCAGGTAATCTACTGAGTGCGTGATCGATTGTGTTCATGGGTGAAAAAAAGGTGTAACCAAAGTCCTGGCTCGGGTTTCTTTGCTTAAAACTCTGGCGCTCGCAACAATGCTGCAGCAGTAGTTTAACATCCGTTTTACATGCTGGCATGTGTTGGACAGCTTTTACAAATTGCCTTCCAAACTAACCTATCTCTGTCCAGGTCTTTATTTATCCCTCTTTTTTCTCAAGCCCATTCTTATCACTTCCTCCTATGTTTTCCTTGGCCTTCTCCTGTGAACTGACCCTGCTACCTCAACTGTTCTCCATCTACTAATCCAAGCACTCTCAGCAATTTTTTTCAATGTAGCCATACCATCAAAGCCTCTTGTCTCCCTATACTGTCAAGATAATCTTCCTCTGAGGTCATCAGAACTAATCCTGTCTTTATGACTGACATTACATATCCATCGTATCATTCTCATATCATTTCTCTCCATGCAACGCATATCCTCAATCCTCAGGTTTCACTTTCATACATCATCACCTTGCGTACACATGCCTGATACACTCTTCGTTTGGTTGACACTCGACACTGGTAACGCTTTGCTGGTTAGTAATTGCAGAAGTTCCAATGCTAATCCCGGTCTTCATTTTTTGCCAAACTTCATTTCACTGTAATTTTCCTTTAACAGACACCAAATCTCCATTATATTTAGATCTATTATGTAGATCTTGTTAGCAGGCAAAGAAATGACATGTCAAAATTAACTTGCCATACACACCTCTTCATCACTCACTGTTGGAGATGATGAAAACACTTTATCACTTCTTCCAGAAATAAATTGGACCAACCGGAAATTTATCCCGGAAGGTGGAATTGAAACTGACAGAAGTTTTGAGGTTTGTCTAAAATTACTTCTTTGTTGACCTTTCTTATAAGGTAAAAGGTCACTGTGTCAAACTTGGCAGGGAGACATTATTGGTACAGTTATTGAAAGAACAAACTTTATTATGTGGATAAGATATAGATAGCATATCTTGAATGCTAATATCTGTATTAATAAAATTGCGTGACCACTTCTCATCTATGTGTATACATGTTTCTCGCCGCTATGTGACTTATATAGTTTTCTTATTTACTGCTAATCGATCATCATTCAAATAAAAAAAATGCAATAGCGGATAGTATTAATTAATTTTGTTTAAATCCTATTTTTAAAAAAAATTTATTTACGGAATTAAATCCCCCAGAATGCATTTCGCTTTCTCTGTAAAAAAGAAAATTCAGCCGTTTTAATCTTTTGTAATAGTTGAAAAACAAACAATGGATTAATAAGGAGAGATAGTTTGCTTGAAACATTGTGTTTAATACATATATAAAGGAGTATTAGAAGGCTATTACAATGCAAGAAATGGAAAGATGTTGAGAAGTAAGACAAAAACAAGTGTTTTTATATATATATATATAATATATTTATTTATTTATTTATTTTAAAGGGCTGAATATCTTTTCAGGTAGAGCTTTATAATAAAAACACTATTACGAGCCAAAATTGTCAGGAAGATGAACATGTTTAGGAAAACGTTACGGATGGAGGCTGCTCGGAAAGTAGTTTTTGATTTAGTTTTTAAACATTTTAATTTAATAATAATAATAAAAAAAAATAAAGTTAATAAAGAGAGGTAGTTTGCTTGAAGCATTGTGTGTAATACGTATATAGAGGAGTATTAGAAGACTATCACAATGCAAGAAATAGAAATATATTGGCGTTGAGAATTAAGACAAAAACAAGTGTTTATATAATATATATATATATATATATATATATATATATATATATATATATATTTGAAAAGTCACACATTAGAAGCGTTGGCGAAATGGCAAAGATAAAGAGAATATTTTTTTATAAAATATTTAGAAAACCTTCACAATGCAAATTATTGTTTTTAAAAATAAATTATTTATTTATCTTAAAAACATTTTTTTTTTTTTTTTTGAACTTGAGCACTTTTGGTAATAATATTACCATCTTCAGAAGAATAAGCATATTTTTTCCTCTTTTTTTTCTTCCTCCCGACTGAGACAAGCATTAAGGATGAATTCGTCTCGATGTTATGGACGAAAATGTTGATAAGTCGTGTGTATCACGTGGTACGTGGAAAGTTATTTGAAAAGTCACACATTAGAAGCGTTGGCGAAATGACAAAGATAAAGAGAATATTTTTTTATAAAATATTTAGAAAACCTTCATAACGCTATATATATATATATATATATATATATATTATATAGCAAATCTTAGTTGATTAGGCAAGACTTCAACACAGTGATGTAATGTGTGTGACCGTGTTCCATAATATATTTCTAGGAAAGACCTCTTTATCAAAAGTAGGTGTTCCAAATCTCTAACACCTACCATTTGATAAAGAGGTCTTTCCTAGTAATATATTATGGAACGCGGGCACACACATTACATCACTGTGTTAAAGTCTTGACTAATCAAGTAAGATTTACTATAAAATATATATATATATATATATATATATATATATATATATATAAAATAAAACACTTGTTTTTGTCTTACTTCTCAACGCCGACATATTTCCATTTTTTGCATTGTTATAGCCGTCTAATACTCCTCTGTAAAGAATGGATTAGTTTGTGACCCTTCGACATTTTAAAGAAGTTTGAAAGCATTTAAGCTGTCAAACAAATAGTTATTTCTGACTTTAAAATTCTAAGCAAATTCTTATTTAAATAAACGATTGAAAGTTTTGGAAGCGATTTACATTCAATAATTTTTTAGGGATAAAAATAATACCGTGACAAAATCTGGTATAGTTATATAACATTTTTTTAAAAATAGAAATCGCTCCAGACAAGGCATGAAACTACTTGATGTAAGGAGCTAAAAAAAAAGAAAAAAACGACTTCAAGGTAAAAAATATCCAACGATAAGTGCTAGATGAATAGATTCCGATCCAGAAAACAGCAATTTATCCCCCTTTGTCAGAAACATCGCTCATGGAATGTGAGGACTAAAGGACAAAATAAGGGAATCAAGAGTTACGAGGCTGCTGAAAGTAAACCCAAGCTCCCCTTTCTATTCTCCTGAAATGGTATGCTTTCTGCTACCATGGTGTTCACACGGAGTTGGTCAACTGGATCAGGTTGCTGTATGAAAACCCAAGAAATTGCATGTGCAGCGCTGTTCAGCTTTGTTGCCTCTATTGTTTATTTTGATCATGAATGCGATAAGTCTAGAATTGCACTGACACTTCTCTATGCAGACAACATAATTAAAAACGTAATGAATATATTAATCCACCATATTAATTTGTTGGCTGATTTTTACGCTTTTCTTTTCTTGTTTTTCTTTTTGTTTTCTTTTTTTTAAATATTATTTTTGGGTGTGGAGGCACCCGAACTTAGGGTTAGTGGTAGGGTAAATGGAAGCTAAGTTTTGTTTTGTCAAATAATGAAGTTTTATAGCAATTTTGTTTAATTAAAAACCTAATGACTTAAACTATAACTAAATTTAACGTCGAAAATCCATTTTTTTTTAGTTTCCAGTAAAATGTCATAGTTATAAATAAATAAGCGTAAAATGACTCCGGGGCAAGTAAGTATATGTATGGACTTACTTTATAATCGGTCTTTTTTATTAATCTTGAAAACGGTTCGGTCTAAATTGTATCTTAATGTCCTAGAAACATGTACTACAGACAACGGCTTCTGGTGGTCTCTGCCTCTGCACATGGCAAGCAAAGACGTGTCAGACGTGGAACCGCAAATCAATGGAGTGAGAGTGGCAACGTTGCTTCTACGCCATTCCTTTGAGCCAAACCTCTCGCAACTTTGAACCAAACCTCTCGTAACTTTGAGCCAAACCTCTCGCAACTTTGAGCCAAACCTCTCGCCACTTTGAGCCACACCTCTCGCCACTTTGAGCCAAACCTCTCGCAACTTTGAGCCAAACCTCTCGCAACTTTGAGCCAAACCTCCTGCAACTTTGAGCATTCTGGGCCAAACTGTCCACCACTTGATATGCAACCACTGAGCCGTGCTGCTCTCAGTTTCGGGGGTAAAAACTTGCGATCTTGGAGGTTTAACGAATAGCGGTGATCAACGAGGAGGACTTCATGCGCACCAAACTATCCTTAGGCACGATTTTTGTGAGTAGAAGTTTGACTTGCCTAACAAAGCAAAGGCCGACTTTGTCTAGACAGTTTTCTTCAGAAACTTATTTATTTTTGTTATTTAAGAAGTTTTAAGTATTCATTCCTGTAACTTCATTATGGGGCGGTTAAAGCTTTGCTAATCAGTTATTTAATGAACAGATTTTGCAAATGTTCGTATTCGACATAATTTCCAATTTTTTGTATTTGTAACAAGTGCAGCAATTTCATGGACTAATAAACATAGCTGATTAAACAATGAAAATTACAGTGTATGTTTGGAATTGTCTTCCATTAAAGGAATTATCAAGCCGGATATAGTATGTAATTGATGAAGTCGATTGGAATTTAAAATTTTAATCATAAAGAACAGAGACTGATAAATAACGTAATTGACTGTTTTGCCAGAATTTTTGTCAAATGAAATCACCGGTGGCCATTAGCGATAATTCATAGCTCTTCATAAAAGAATAGAACACCCTCCACTCCTAAAAATGTTAAACATAGGCATTTAGATTTCACTCGCTGTAGTAGACTTGTGTTAGTTGTGAATGTCTTATAAGGAGGAACCAGAGATTGAAGCTCAGTTCAGCATTTTCCATGGAAATAACTATAGAGTAGAGAAAGACTAACGACGTCTCTTCTGTGAGAAAGAGGCTTTATAGAAGAGAGAGGATCATCCCCCACTAGATTGTTTGTTTCTGTCTTATTTTATTTTTTTGGTAATTGTTCATTTTCTGGAGCGTCATTCTATCGAAAGATGTTTACTACATCTTGTAGTAAAATAATGTGTAATGTGCTCTGTCAAGGCAGGAAAGAATGCTCTGAGTAGCACCTTCCCAGATTTGGCAGCAAGACTCCCGCTTTGGACGTATCTGACTCTTATATAGGTAGAGGATTGCATCAGGAGTACGATGCTTTCTTGAGCGATAAGGTTTTCCTCGTAACCTTAGCAACAGATTCGATATAAGTCTTCCATTTTAGATCTGGAGGTAAAAGAGCATCACCAAAAGTGACAAAACCATCCCCCTCTGAACGACCAATTATCCTTTTCTTTTTACTAAAGAGTAACCACTTATCAAGGGTAGAAGCCACTTGAGGATAAGGGTTCATGAGATAGATTGTCAATTAACTGATGAAGAATATTATGAGAGGATTGAAAACTGATGAATGTAATGAAAAAGTTTGATTACTTATGAGGATGGTTTATGACAAGTATTTGTTGATATTGGATTTGAAAGGGTCATGTTGTAGCCTGCAAGGAAGCAGATCCAAGGTAATGTGTTCCACAGATCGAAATTTCTTGGAAAGAAACTCTGTTCAGGAAATTCTGTTTGATGTTTGACACATGTAGAAAGAAAAGCATTTTTCTTTTTGCAGTTGTGGTAACAAGACGAGTTCTAGAGTGGTGGAATGATCCAACTATTTTTCCAGCAATCTTAGCAATAGACTAAATATAAGTCTTTTATTTTAAATCTCTGTAGCTTCTTTCCAAGAACTGCAGACTTGTGGAACTCTCTTCCTGTTGACCGTTTCCTCCTACCTATAGCCTTGGTTTTTTCAAGACTAATGCCAGTAGACATCTCCTGTCTTTGTGATAATCATATTTTGTTCTTGTTAGCTCTTCACGGCAAGTGACTTCATGCCTTGTCTGGAGCGATTTCCATTAAATAAAAAAATCTGGAGTGAAAGTCAGTGCTAGGAGGTTAGCAAAACAAGGGGCTTCCTGGTGGAAATAGTTTAAGAAGTCTCCAACTTCATGGAGTTTTTTTTATTTTCGATATACCCAACTTTTGCTGTAGTTTTTTTTCTTTGCGACACGTTTACTAATACCGGTACATTAGTAGCTGAGTTGTAACAGTGATGACAGTAAGGATTTTGGTTATCGGTGTTGGTATTTGCAGAAGGGTATCAGTTTTACATATACAACGATAAAGGATTTGTTGGTGAGATGAGCTTTATAAGTTGAAGAACTGAGTGTCGGGTAGGCAAGATTGAGTGAGTGAGTGGTGTTATCTTGGGTAGCAGCAGGCAAATGTCAGCAGTTCCAGTAAACTAAAGGGTTTTTGGGTTGTTTTTTTTATACAAACAACACGCAAGAATAAAACTGGTTTTTGCACAAAGTGTAAAAAAAGGAGTTGTTTTTTTGTCAAGATCAGACAAAGAAAAGTATAAACAGTGTAGGAACGAGTTTAGAAAAACACAGACAATAATTGTGTCAAACAACACACACACACAGACTTACTCCACTAATTTAGTAAAATGAAAAATTCCATTTTTGCAAATAACTTTGCAAATAACTTTCATGTTTCTCACTCAAATTAGTTTAAAATGGGACAATTTACTCTTAACAATATATCAATTCATCATCACATTCGGTTTAACATCTGTTTTACATGTTGGCATGTGTTGGACGGCTTTTAGAAATTGACTTCCAAATTAACCTATCTCTGGCGAAGTCTTTATTTCTCACCCTTTCTCTCAAGTCCATCCATTCCTCCCATGTTTTCTTTGGCTTACTCCTGCTAACTAACCTCACTATTTGCTGGTTAGTAATGTCAGAAGTTCCCTGTACGTACTCTATCCACTTCTAGTGCTTATCGAAGTAAATACAAAATCTTGATTCATCACTGATGATGACCTGTTTCCATTGTTCAACAGACAAATTTTGATGATTTCTATCCCATATTAAACACTTTCGTTTCTGTTTAGATGTTAGTAGTGGCTTTGAAATCGGTATACTGCTGTCATACCTGAGCAGATGGAGTCTCAAGGAATACTGTTGATTGAGCAGTTGCACAACATAATCTCAAGCTTTTAAAATTTCACCACAATTTGCAAATTGATTAGAAATAAAGATCCTTTTCAGATGACATTCATCTTGAGCTGTTGTAATAGGTGTGGAATACCATTTTGAACAAATTCGTATTATTATCTGAAAATAAAAAAAACATTAAAAACATTGGAATCTCATTAAAAAATGTTTAAAAACATTGGAATCCCATTTTGAACAAATGTAAAGAAATTTATAAACGTGAAGAAAAATTTAATATTTATTTCTAGCTGTTGTGATGGGTTTGGAATCCCATTTTGAACAAATTCATATCTGAAAATTAAAAAAAACATTTAAAACATTTGAATCCAATTAAAAAAAATATTTAAAAACATTGGAATCCTATTAAAAAACGTTAAAAACATTGGAATCCCATTAAAAACATTGAAAAAAACATTGGATTCTCATTTTGAACAAACGTGAAGAAAAATTTAATATTCATCTCTAGCTGTTGTCATGCGTTTGGAATTCAATTTGAACAAATTCGTATTATTTGAAAATTAAAAAAAAATTTGAAACATTGGAATCCCATTAAAATTTTTAAAAAAACATTGGAATCTTATTAAAAAAAAAAAATTGGAATCCTATTAAAAAAGATTAAAAATAATTGAAATCCCATTTTGAACAAACCTAAAGAAATTTATAAACGTGAAGACAAATTTAATATTCATCTCTAGCTGTTTTCATGGGTTTGGAATCTCATTTTGAACAAATTTGTATTATATTAAATTGAGAGCATCCCACCTGAATAGCTATCTTCTTTTGAGACTTGCCAATTGAAATTTAGGGAATTTTGCTTACTTGCTGTGCTAGGATTCAAATTAAATGCAAATCTGAAATATTTGGATTTTCAAATTGAGGTAGTGCCCATTTTAAAAACTCTTCAAAATACTCCAAAGATATTGAAATTTAAGTAATATTTATTAAATGATGTCCAGTAACCACTGTTAAAATTTCACAAAAATCGAAGGAAACATCTGAATTTTCACAAAAAGCTTCCACACCCTTTTTACCCTCTCTGCATAAACTAAATTAAACTAAATATATCCCAAATTACACACCCTTACGTCTAAAAGCTGTGTTCCAAAATTTATAATGATTGGTTAATTATTAGGTCGTTACAAAAATAATAGCTGCCTGGAGCGCTGGGTTTTAAAAAGTTATTTTAACACAGAATTTGTAGATTATTTCTGGTAAATTTTAACATATATAATAATTAATATGTTCTCAAAAATAATTTGTAATTTTCTTTTAGATAGAAAGTATTTTTGAAGCATAGAAGACCCTGAATGATGAACATGCCAAAACATGACAATCGCCTTGTTATGTTGCATGAGTTCCACTTGGGCACAATGCGTCCGAAACTTCTGCCAATATAAATAGAGCATGAGGAGATGGATCCACAAGCGATCGGACAGTACGAAGGTGATTCCAAAAATTCTGTAGTGGAGATGAGAGCCTTGAAGATGAAGCCACAATTGATAATCTGGTCATCACCCTATCTCAGGTCAGGGACATCATAAAAAACCATGACACCTCCAAAGCATGTGGGCCTGATATTATACCAGTAATAGTAATAAAGAAATGCTCTGCTGAACTGGCTCCTGTTCTCTAAACTCTTCAACAAATGCCTCGCTGAATCTTGCTTCCCTGATAGCTGGAAAATTCTACCGTGCTAGTAAACTTCTCACACCTGACATTATCCTATATCTCTACAAACCCACCATCCGCCCGTGCACAAAGTATTGTCACATCTGAGCTGGTGCTCTCCCTCTTAGACAAGGTTTAAAAAAGAGTCACTTATTTAATAGGTCCCTCACTATCTACCAAGCTCCAGCCCCTGTCCCATCGCCACAATGTTGCATCCTTGTGCCTGTTTTACAAGTACTTCAATTGATTGCGCTCCGATGAACTTGTTCTAGTGCCCCTCGACGTAAATTCTCTAAACCAACCCGACAATCAGCCAAATCCCATCCATACACTGTGGAGGTCCCCAGATGCCGAAGAGCTTTCTACTTCAAAAGCTTCTTTCCTCATGCTGCTGGACTTTGGAACTCCCTCCCTGTTTTCCCGACGGTACCTGACATGCAGAAATTTAAAACTAATGTAAACAGACATCTCGCTACACAGCTCCCAACTTAAGATGACCCCCAAAAAACATTCACCCTAATTCTCAGTAGCTCCTTATGTCTACAGTGGCTGCCTGCCTTGTTTGGGGTTAACTATGATTAAAAAAAAAAAATAGTGGACGTCCATATCATTTTGACAATGAACAATTGCGAGCACTTGTTGAGCAAAATCCACGTCAAAGTGTCAAAGAAATGTCTCGGACAGTTGCTGTCAGCACTGCAACAGTTTCACATCATTTACAAAGAATTGGAAAGATGAAAAAGATCGATAAATGTGTTCCTCATGAACTCAATGGGCATCAAAAACTTAGGCGGTTTGAAGTGCGCTCGATGCTCTGTTTGCGTGACACCAATGACCCCTTTCTTGATCGAATAGTCACTTGTGACGAAAAGTGGATCGATGGTAAATAGGCATAGCTGATCAAGGCTCAGATTTGGACTAATTTGGACATTTCTACTGTTAATCTTTCATGAATTAAATGTATGTTTCTGAAATTGGCCATTATTTCTGTAACGACCTTATAGTTTAGGAGTGAATCCTCTACATACAAATCTATAAACATATACACATACCTAACCTTATATAGAGATATACATGCACAAATACACACTCACTGTTTGGAAGTGATCAAGTGATTTAATTATTTTTTTTAACGGTTATGTAAATATCATCAATCAGCAAAAAGTCTGATTAAAGAATCTGTTTATTTTTCTGAGTTTCTTTCTTGGTCTCCATTAGATGCGGACATTACATCACTACAGCTGGTCCTGTCCGTCAGTCTGTCCCACTTGAACTTTGACCTTGACATTTGTGCAGATCGCTGTTGCTTTAAAAAAGTTAGAACATATGCTAACAATCCGCTTCATCATTTTAGTTTTCTCAATGAAGGTAAACACTATTATTACTAAGTATAGGTTTTAATTTAATATTAAACTAGACTACTCGTGACCTGTTGGGTCAGTATTTGTTATATGTATTATTAAATATATAATCTTTTTGACACTGGTTGATAATAATGTTTCTACAGGAATTACAAATTAAAGGATTTAACATAGTCATAATACATTGTGATGTCATAATAGACCCTCTCTCTATTTCCCCCTCCTTTCCTCTCTCCTCCTCTCTCTTTCCCCCTCCTCTGTTTCCTCACTCCCTCTCTTCTCCTCTCTCTTCCCCTCTGTCTCACTCTTACTCTCTTTCCTCTATCTTCCCCCACCCTCTGTTTCCTCACTCTTCCTCTATCCTCTTTCTTCCTTCCCCCTCCTTCTTTCCTCTCTCTTCCCCTCTGTCTCACTCCTACTCTCTTTCCTCTATCTTCCCCCACCCTCTGTTTCCTCACTCTTCCTCTATCCCCTCTCTCTTCCTCTCCACCTCACTGCTTCTCTTCCTCTACCCCCTCTCTCTCTCTCTCTCTCTTCACCCTTTTCCTTTTGCTACATCTTTATTTTTTCCTATTTCCTCTCTCCCCCTTTCTCTCTCTCTCTCCTTCTATTTCCTCTCTCTCTCTCCTTCTATTTCCTCTCTCTCTCTCTCTATCCTATTTTTCTCTTTTAATTATTTACATCATTCCATTGTTCTCATCGCTTTTCTTATAAATCGGCCCTTTACGTTATTCGCCCTTCCTCCCACCATCTAAAACATTTATGTAAAGATGAAAAGTGTGCATGGTGACAAGCAACTAAGATAACAAACAACATCTTTATGAGTGTATAGACTCGCAGAGATGAAAAAACAATAAAATAAATAAATATTCTTCTCTTGTGGACAGATTTATTTTTATTGCAGTGGCAGTGTAGACTTCTGGGTTGTTGGCCCTCGTTCAATTGTGTTCCTTTGCATGGTTGGCAGGATTGAGGTTCGCTTAAAACATAGAATGTGCAAAAAAGAATTGCTCTTCTAGCGTGTCTCGCTGGCGATGCTGCGGGATAATGCTTTCACCATCATTTCAGCTAGTGGGAGAGGGGGGGGGTAACGTACCCCCTCCCCTACTTAAAAAAACCCCAACTATTCTGTTTTTAAGAAACTACTTTTCTCTTAATTTTTTTTTTTTTTTTTTACTATTTAGTCACTGCTTATCAAGGTCAAGGTCAAGAACAGCACGAGGATAAGGGTTAATGAGACTGAAATGTTTGTCAGCTGAAAGATGAGGAAAACTATGGGAGTACTCACATTGATTCATGCTATGAACTTATTACTTAAGGGACGGTTGAGATTTGATTTGAAGACGACCAAGTTGTACTCAGCAGGGAAGCAGTCCCACGATAATGTGTTCCACGGGTGGGGGTACCCTTGCAAAGAAGCTGTGTTCATAAGTGAAATACAATTGCTTGATTTGAAAATAAAAATTTTTAATTTGTATTATTTCGATCATTCGAACTACTGTTCTCATCTTGAATGTCATTCTCACAACGTTTCAGCCGATGTAACCTCCAACCTTCTTCAGGTGTATCTTGTCGAACTCTGGAATCTGTACGGAACTCTTTATTTAATCCACGGGGGGTGGCTTGCTCTCGTTCCGTCAGCCATAACAGCGTAATTAAGAAATTCGTAATTGTATTCTTAGTATTACCTGCACTGAGGATTGAACCTTCAACCTGCAGAAGACCGTCACTTAGAACTGACTATTACTTAGCACTTATATCCGTTGCGCCACAGGCCCTTGCAGACAATTCTGTTCTACATCTACTAACCCAAGAACTCTCATTCATTCTTTCAACGTGACCATACCATCAAAATCTCCTGTTTTGCACACATCTCCTTATACTGTCCAGATTTAATCTTCCTATGAGTTCATCTAAACTAAGCCGTTCTTTAAGACTCACATTACACATCCATCATACCATTCTCATATCATTTCTCTCCATGCAACGTATGTCCTCAACCCTAACTGGTCAGGTTTCACTTCCATACATTATCACACTGCATACACATGGTTTATAGATTCTTTCCTTGGTCGATAGTGGTAACACTCTGCTGGTTAGTAATGGCAGAAGTATCTTGAACTTACTTGATCCACTCTTAATGTTTGCAATCACAGTAGCACCTACTCCATTCTGTGCTCCAATGCTATCACCAAGGTAACAAAACTTGTCGACAACCTCAATAGCTTCACCATCCAGATATACTTTCTCCACATCTGAATTATCAGTCTTACACTTCTTGCACACAAACCGGTTATCCTCTCTCAACCTACAAGTAATTTCACTGTACTTTTTGTGTACCCAATGATTACGTGTAGCACAAAAAATTGAATTGCACCCGATGTTGTATTTTGTATTTGGCAATCATTCTACAATTAACTTCAAAAACACATGACTGCTAAGATACACTCGATTTAAGTTTAAAAACAAATCCACCAAATTATAGCCCTGTCATTCCTAACCCTTAGCTGTTCAGTCTCTCATCAACTTCGGTTGATTGAGGACGTCGGGATAGGGTAATACCAGTCGAGGATTCGTTTTCGGCAATCAGTTCGGGAGGAACTGGGCCATTTCGGTGGCCTTTTATCTGCCGGGCTGAGGTATACTGTCCTGGGTTTTCCTAGGAGGTGCACCCTTCTAGGCCTTGCCTCCTCTCTTTGGGGAGGAGTAAGTTTATTACTTGCTACCTGAGGTGCCCTGACCGGAGATTTCCGACGGGGTTGCCCAGGCTATTTTTGCTAGGCCAGAGTGCTTCTTCTTTAGGGGCGCTGGCTTGATTCTTCCCGACCTTGTGTCACATATTGCTGCGGTGGGAGGCAATTAAATTGCCGTTCCTTTCCGACTCTTTCTCACAGAAGAAACGTTGGTAGTTTTCCTCTACTCCGTCGTTATTTTCATGGAAGGTGCTCGACTGAGCTCCATTCTCTGGTTCCTTCCTGTAAAACATCTACAGCAAAAACTCGTTTAGCTAAAACAACTGTTAATAATTGTCCTTTCTTCCTATGTGTACTTGGAGCTAAAAGGAACTTCCATGCGCAGAGTTTCTTTCCAGCACAATATAAAACACAATATCACGGGGTTGCTTCCTAGCTTACTACAACATGGTCGTTTTCAACTCCAACATTAACAAATTCTTGTTGAGCCGTCTTCTCAGATAATCAAATTCTGTCCAGTTTCAACCATCATCTTCTATCCTCAACGTGTTTGTGTTAGGAATAACTAAAGAAAAACGGAATTATGTCCCTTGGAACATTTAAGAGTTATCGCCCCTTATCGAGTGGCTTACCGAGTGAAAAGAAAACATTAAACACGGTTCAGACTGGCTCCAATTACATCTCGCGTTACAGCGGCTAAATAACTCATTTCATTCTAATTACACTTTTAATAAATCTGTTAAACCTTTCTGTTGAAAAGTCATCCATTTTGTTTTACGAGTTATTAATTATTATAACCTAAATTACATAGTTTATAACAGTTTGTTTCACCGGCCACCTGCCAAACCCATATCCTCGAGTGGCCTCCAGACCTTGATAAGCGGTGACTCATTAGTATAAAAAAAAGAAGCTCAACAGAAGCAACTGATTGTCGATGGTGGTCGTGAGACTGGTGCTATTGCCCGATGCAAGTCTGTGATGAGGGGCTTTAGAGAACTACTGCCTATCTTCACAAATAAGCATCTGGCGATCACAACTAGAGGACAGGTGTACACCAGCTGTGTGAGGAGTGTTATGCTTTATGGCTCTGAAACATGGACTGCATCGGTGAGCACTCTCAAGAGACTGCAGCGCAACGGAAGAGCCATGATTAGATGGATCTGTCATGTCAGACCAGAAGACAACACTCTCTTCGAGACTCTTTTCTCTAAGTTTGGTATACGGGAAATAACTGATGTCCTTAAGCTGGGCAGGATGCGATGGATTGGCCATGTCGAGCGAAGCTCCAGCTGGATCTCTCGGTTCAGAAACATGTCCATTGCATCAAGTCGGCAGGCTGGAAAACCGAAGCTTTCTTGGGATGAGCTGTGTAAGTGTGATTGTGAAACCCTGGGGATTAAAAACTTAGATCCTCGCGACCGCTGAGCCTGGAGTGGAAGACTGATCAAGACTGATAGGCAGGCCTCACCCTCTTATAAAGGACTAAGAAGTATCCTAATTAATTCAGCAAGATTCACTTTTCTCTGTTCTGTTTCTATTTATAAGGACCGAATTTCACATTTAAAACTCAACCTAATCCCAATCCCAATCTCTAATAATAGAATCTCTCTTCAGAGTAATTTTCAAAGTGCTTATCAACCTCTACGAATCTATCGACCACTAGTTGAAGGTGGTTAGAGACAGTAGTGCTTTAAGAATAGGAAATGTCGCCCGTTTTCAGGTCTGAAAATTATGGTAAAACCTTTAGCACAAAAAGGAGTTGTGTAATGAAAGAATTAGTTTTTAATATAACCTCTGAATTTCCTTCAATAACTAACTTAAAATATGATTATTTTAAAGCTAATAATAAACAGGGTGATTGGAAAGTAACTATTATTAAGTGCTCGTAATTTATTACGGAAATATAATTCTTACAAGAAATGAATATGTCATAAAAATCGATCAAGGAATAAAGAAATGATTTTGATTCTAGAAAATGTTTAAAACTTAAGCTTAAGGGGTCTTAAGAAGAAATTGAAATTCAGGGAATCTTACCTAATTGGTTTCTGATGACTGGATCAAATTGAGTGCTAATCTGAAATATTAGAATGTTCAAATGGGCCCTAACTGCCTTTAGAAACCGAGATTTGGGGAAATTTAGTAATTGATGTCTAATACCCATTGTAAAAATTTCATAAAAATCGGAGGTATCTGAATTTTCACGAAGGGTGTCCGCTCCCTTTTTACCCCTTTGCATGTAACTAAATTAATATTTAGACCATTTACGCCAAGCAGCTGATTAGTTTAGGAGTTAATCCGGTGCTTCTGTATTACAGGGACGAAAAATAAATTTTCTATCTTTAATTTTGCAGAGTCAAATGACAGGGGAAGATAATTCAAAGTGTTTGCCCCCAGGTTTTATCTTCAAAGGGATGTTATTATTATGCATTTTAATTAAATTAAATTAAGTAAAACAAATATATACGTAAAAAATGATCATTTAGGAATCAAACAATCACAACGCTTTTGGGCATTCCGTACCGATAAAACGTAAAAAGATTTATTGAAATAAATAAATCACCTGAAATTAATCTGTGCGCTTGCGAGAAGTCTATTATTTTGGCATAACCTCTGGTTAAATATGAAATATCTTCCAAGTTCAGAGCGTCAAAAATCCATTTTTAGATAAATCGATTTGAATTATCTGCCCCTGTCATTTGACTCTTCAAATTTATACATACAGAAGCCCCTGTTAATCCTGTACATAGAAATATATAAACACATAAACATGCCCAACGTTCTATAAGATAGAACTTTTAGATAGAAATTCGAAAGTGAATTTTAAGCTTCAAATTGGTACACGTGTTCCTTGGCCTTTTAGCTACGAGCAAAGTGCAGTATCTGTTCTAAGTTATTTATCTACCTCCCACAAGGTAAGATGTGACACAAGGTCGGGAAAGTGGGATTAGATACGCCAGCGCTCGAGAATTTGAGCACTGGCCATTTAAAAATAGCCTGGGCAGCCCCGTCGGCATTCCCCGGTAGGGCGCCTCAGACAGTAAGCAATAAACTTACTCCTCCCCAAAGAGGGGAGGCGAAGCCTGGGAGGGTACACCTCCTAGAACTGTACAGGACCAGACAACCCCCAATAGACCGGCGTAAATCCAGACCCAAAGGCCCAGACGATACCAGTTTATTAGGCGGGGTAAAAAAAAACCTGGTTGAATCTTATTATCTGTTCTAATACTAAACTTAATCCTTTCTGTCCTCGGTCGGTGAGACTGAAGCAATTTTTATTTTTGTCCACATCCAGACTCGGCCTTTTGGCTAAGATCAAAGTGTAGTATCTGTTCCGATGGATACTGCACGCCTGTCCTGTGCAGTTCTAGGAGGAGGCCCACCCTCCCAGGCTTCGCCTCCCCTCTTTGGGGAGGAGTAAGTTTATTGCTTACTGTCTGAGGCGCCCCTACCGGGGAATGCCGACGGGGCTGCCCAAGCAATTTTTAAATGGCCAGAGTGCTCACCTCTCGAGCGCTGGCTTTTAACCCCACTTGCTCGACCCGATCTTGGGTCACATCTTACTTGTGGGAGTAAGATAAAAACTGGCCTTGTGCCTAACTCCGCGAGGAGTAAATAAACATCCAGAGTGCTTTTTTTTGGGGGGGGGGGGGGAGCTGGATTTTTCCCCACATTAAAAAGCGGGAGGCAAGTGTTTAGGAACTGTAAATTCTGGCTAGAATTAAGGTTTACATAAGGCCGAAAATCGCGTCTTTTTGACGGTGCCGTTCTACTGCGCCCCTATTCTACAAAAGAACGATAGTATGTATAGGCTGTGATAGTAGTAGTAGTAGTATTATAACAATAAGGGCCTGGGAGTTATTATTAGTGTTACTAGCAGCTGCAAAGACGGACTGGGAGATCTATAGTAGTAGTCGTTGTTACTTTGGCGTAAGTGTGCGTTACTTGAAGGGGGAGGGGGGTAACAAGTCCAGACTGATTAAATAATTTCTACGAAAAGTAGTTTATTATAACTTTGAATCGTTACAAAACTAAAACTATGAGCACTAACGACCTTAGAAAAATAAAATAAAAAGTAATTAAAACCATTCATATAAAACTAAACCTTCGAAGCCCTTTTTAAAAAAAAAAAACGGGGTTTTAGAATTTTGGGGAGATATACGACCGTACGCCGACTACTAACTAGCGATAATGGCAAATCACGCTATCTCTCGCCAACCCCTCAAGTGGGTAAATTTAGAAAATAATGAGGTTTTCAAAAATATATTTCTTTGCCATCTATCTGAAATATTGATATATTTTAAACAGCTTCACGCGTGTACGTGTACGTGTACGTGTGTGTGCTTTTCCCGCGACTACGTGACTTATTCATTAAAATTTCTATGTGACTCAAAATTGAATTTTTATTTTAAGGGTGTATTGTCCAAAAGACAGTTATAAGCGAATACGTATATAGCAAACGTTAAATAAACAAATACTTGACAATTCAGTTTTGGAACGACTCAAGTGAACCTTCTCTTCTACAAGATAGAACCTTGTTTTTTTTTTTTGTTTTTTTTTTCATTTTATTTTTGTTGTTTGATACGACAGGGGCGCGTAAATAAAATTAATATTTTCCCCTCTGTTATTTTATTTGGTATTATTGTAGATTAATACCCTCAGCCCCCCCCCCCCCCCAACCTTAAAAAATAGATTCTACTTTTTTAGGCGATTACGTGTGAAAACTAAGAGTAACACCCTGAAAAACTTGGATGAAAGAAGGCAAAATTTAAAAAAACAACAATTATTTTAGAGTTTTGCGTATAAATATAACGTAAACTTACACTACACCGGATATCTGAGGGTGTTCCTATTTACTTGCCTCCCCACGAGGACAGAGTTAGACACAATGTCGGTTTTTAATGTGGGGGGAAATTGAGCTCTCCAAAAAGGGGCACTCTGGATTTAAACAAAAATTTAAATTACCTCAGTCCAGAAGGATTTCTTCTTCATTGAACGAGGACAAAGATGAACACGCGATACTACACTTTGCTCATAGAGTGAGGGTGTTGATCTACAAATTTATTATTTTTTAAGGAAGAAACGTTAAACGAAGAAACACGCATGCTTGCTACTTTAAAATCTATTATAAATAGATTTAGATTAAAATAGCTGGGGGGTTTTAAAAATAAATATTGTGACGATTCAAAATTTGATTTTTTTTTTAAATTAGAAAGTAATTTGGCACTTGCGCATTTTAGCATTGTTTGTTTTCATTTTAGGAGAGTTACGTCCACGGCAAGAGAAGAGTTAACAACGCCGTAACCGTCGTAATACTAGTTTACTATTACGACGGCCACAACAAAGCTCGGTTATTCGGAAAAGTAACCCAGCCCTGGTTTATACGTTTAGCTTTTGTAAGTATGGATGTCCGAAAAGACAATAATCTCAGTTATAATGCCGCTCTGCGCGCGAATGAAATGTAGTTTTTTCGGCAATATTTTATATTATATCCGTTTATATTATGAAGTTTAAAGAAATAAATTATTTGTAAACACACAAAAAAAAAATACATCAATTTTGGACAGAAACAAATTATTTAAAAATCCCATAACATTTTATTAACTTTTTTTTTTTAGTATTAATAAATTTAAAAAATGGTATTTTTGGACACATACAAATTTTCTAAAAATATCTCTGTTAATTAAATAAAATTAACGTCATGGATCTTTTTATCCATGATGTTAATTTTATTTAATTTTTTAATATATATAAAAAAAATTATATGCAAAAAAAAAAAAAAAAAATTCTAAGACCGTTTTATATATTTTATTTACTTTTTTTATTCCATTATGTTTATGGAATTACTTATAAAAAAGTAACTGACCTAGATTTTAGATTTTTACAGAGATTATTGTCTTTCCGGATATCCATACTTACAAAAGCTGAACGTATGAATCGGGGCTGGGTTACTTTTCCGAATAACCCAAAGACCCCTCGCATTCCTCCCCATGTTAAGAATGGCTTTCTAGATTTGCACGGGTTGTTAAAATGCACAAGTGCCAGTAATTTCTGGCTTTTAATTAAACTTTAAACGCAAAGCGGTCTCGTGTTGTAGGTCGTCAAGCTAATTTCTCAGATCATCAAAATCTTCAGTTCTTGATCAGGAGGAGGCCATCCTCGCAGGCTTTGTCCCCCTCTCTCGGGAGTGGGTGGGTGGATGGAGGATAGCTTTATTGCCTCTTGAAGCGCCCTCACTGGTGAATGCCGACAGATCCATTCACGGATATTTTTTTTACCCGTTCAGAGCCGCTTTTCCTACGGGGGTGGGGGTGGGGGTTTCCTTTTTTTCACCTTTCTGGAGGCTGGTGGGGACTTAAACTCGACCTTATATCGGATCACGCATTGTTGAGGAAGCGAGTACATTTATGTGGTTCGTTTCCAATGGAAAACATTCATTTTCTCACGGCTCACGCGACCCAGTCGTTCAAAGAACCCTGATAAAGTACCAAGTGCATCATTCTCCCCCCCCCCCTCCATCCCTATTTTATCAGTCGTACGACTACGAGATAGTCATTTTCCCCTAGATTGCAAACTCAACAACAGTTTTAAGTACAACAAAGGAATGCTGTGTAGTAATATCCTGCTGATCGCATTTCCCTGTTGTGTGTGTGTTTTAGGGGGCTTGTTTTTAAAGAGGGGTGGGGGGGACACTATAGTGGAAGTGGGGCTCGCACAGTCTGCAGCGGACACACACACGTGGCTGTCACTGTTTTTTAGTGTTTACCTTCTTTGGAAAAAAAAAAGGCTTTTTTTTGTCGGTTATTTGGTGGCCATCACCTTTTACCCTCACGTCCGTTACTGGTCAGGCTGAGGTGTTCAGCTTCGCCTTCTTCTTTCTTTTTTTTTTTTTTTCACCTTCTTCTTTCTTTCTTTTTTTCGCCTTCTTCTTTCTTTCTTTTTTTCGCCATCTTTTTCACCCTCTTCTTATTCGCCGCCGCCTTCTTTTTCGCCAAGGGTCGGGTGAGGGAGGGAGGTGAAAAAAGCGGGGGCGGCGTGGCAGGACGGGCGCGCACTTATATTACGTGCCGAGTAACGAACACTTCCCTTCTCTCTCTTCCTTTCTCCAGACACGCTGACTCTTTCTCTCTCCAAGCGACTCTAAAAAAAAAAAAAAAAAAGGGGTTTGTGTTTTTTTCGTTTCACTTCAGCAGGTGAGAGGAGAGAAACTAACAAGAGAGTGGGGTTTCGTTGCCAGAAGGGGTGCCTTTTCGATAGGCACACAATTCAAAAACATAAAATAAAGAGCTCAAAATATGAACGGAATCATCCCGATTATCGCCGCTCGCAGGCCCTTCTTCTTTACTCCATGATGACATGAGATTATATCCATCTTCTTCGTCCATGGGATTATCTATTACCCTCTTCTTTAAAAGATTGAAATCTGTTGGAAAAACAGAACATTTATTTCATAACAAGTAAGTCTCTTATTCTCTTCCTTTCTTTTTTCAAAACAAAACACACACAAAAAACTATGTAAGTCAATTAGTGTTAGTGTGTTGTGTCCAGAAGAAGTGCTGTGGTAATTACGCAACACTTGCTTCGCTATAGACTCCCTGCGCAGGTATTCTTGTAAAAATTAAAATATATCAGAATAAAAATAACAATTTTAAATTCGTTTTTAGTCTAAAATCGTAAATAAAACAAAAAAAACAGTTTTGTAATTAATTTTGTGAAAAAAAAAAGAAAAAGAAAAGAAGAATATTCGGTAAATCATTACTATTACCGACATAAATTATTTTAAAAAGAAATACCGTTGGGAAATTATTCGAAAAAAAAGTTTATTTGGGTTTACCTACTCATTTGTGACCTATTTGCGTTACTTGAAAAACAATATTTACTAAAAGTTAATAGCATTTTAAGTTCCCTAAATATCGAATCTGAGCAAAATAGCCATCTTTGATCAGTCAGTAACGTAAACAAAGATGGCTACTTTGCTCATAACCGATAGCCTAATTAAGGAACTTAAAATGTTTCTATTAATTTTTAAACGCAAATAGGTCGCAAATGAGTAAGTAAAGCAAAATGAATTGTTTTTGACTAATTTCCCAACAGTATTTAAAATAATTTATCTCAGTAATAGTAATGATTAACATTCTTTAAAACTTGAAAAACATTTGTGGCGATTTAGTCGTTTCACAGCCAAAATGGCGGACGATGAATCGGCTGCTTTTTTTCCGAACTCAAAAATGAGTAAGTAAACCCAAATAAATTGTTTGGAGCTAATTTCAAATTTACCTTAAATTATTTTAAAGGAAATACAGTTGGGAAATTAGTCCCAAACAATTTATTTGGGTTTACTTATTTATTTATGAGGTCGGGGAAAAAATCAGAAAAAAGCAGCCGATTCATTGGGCGCCATTTTGGCTGTGAATCAACTAAATCGCCAACTTTGATAAAATACACATTGAATTATTCTTTTTTTAATTAGTTGAATTTTTATTGAAATAAAAAAAATAAGATAAGGGAAAACTAAAATGAAATTTTAACAATCTTATTAAAAAAACAAAACAAAAGAAGAAAACCACTATATTAGGAGTTACTTTTTTCTAAGCCTTCCATCCGGGCAACGCCGGGTAAATATAGTTGTTTATATATTAGTAATATTACTGTACTGTGAAAACCACCTTTTTGTAAGTTTAACTTAGTTTAACTTAGTATTATTATTTTGATGAAGACCAGTGGACCAGAACTAAAGTTTTTTTTTGTTTTGTTTTTTAAGTTAAATCATCCTATTTGTATCTTGTTTTATTTTTGTTTGGATTTTAAAGGTTATATTGAAACGGTTCGCTCCCAAAATAACTGCCAAGTTTTATCGACGAGTTTTGTCTGATTTTCCAATCGGTGATAGAGCAAATTAATCCACCGTATTAATTTGTTGTCTGATGTTTGCTGATTAAATACTGTTTGATTTGATTATTAGTTTTTTGCAAGACACAACATACCATCCCTTAAAAATTAACTGGCCCTTTGGCTAGGAGCAAAATGTTGTAGCTATCTGTTAGTGTTACTGTTCTGATACTACACTTAATCTTTTCTGTCCTCGGTCAGGGAGGATAGAAATCCTTCTAGACTGGAGCAATTTTTATTTTTGTTTCAATCTAAAGTGCCTCTTTTTTCAGGAGCTGGATTTTCCCCACATTAAAACCCGACCTGTCCTTGCGGAGAGGCAAGTACATAAGAATATATCCTCTTTTAACCCTACCACTAACTCTAAGTCCGAATGGCAATAATAATTTTTAATAAACACTGTTTGATTTCATTAAAATTTATATTAATGTCTGCAAAATAAAAACGGGAGAAAAAAAATCCGCAAAAATCAGACAACAAATTTATACAGTGGATTAATTTATCCTGTCACCTCTTGGAAAATAAGACGCAGCTAGTGATAAAATTTTGCAGTCAGTTTAGGAGCTAACCGCCTCAATATAACCGATTTTTTAAAATTATTTCCCCCCCCCCCCCCCATAATGATTCCTCCCACAATAGAAGTTACCAATTTGAAATCCTACTCTCGCATGCTGATTTATTTACATAGTAAATGAAGTCATTGCATTTCAATAACAAAAGAAGACGCTTATGTAGATCAGCCGGTAAACGTTACTATTGGTAATTGGTAAATTATTTTAAAGGAAGTACAGTTGGGTAATTAGTAAAAAAAATAATTTTTGGCTAAGATCAAAGTGTAGTATCTGTTCCGATGGATACTGCACCCCATACTGGTATTGTCTTGTCATTCGTGGCTTGATTTACGCCGGTCAATGGGTCTGTCCTGTGCAGTTCTAGGAGGTCCACCCTCCCAGGCTTCGCCTCCCCTCTTTGGGGGAGGAGTAAGTTTATTGCTTACTGCCTGAGGCGCCCCTACCGGGGAATGCCGACGGGGCTACCCAGGCAATTTTTAATGGCCAGAGTGCTCACCTCTCTGTCGCTGGCTTTTCAACGGGTCACATCTTACTTGTGAGAGTAAGATAAAAACTAGCCTTGTGCCTAACTCCCTGAAAAAACGCACATAATTTATCTTTCATAGAAAAAAAAGATGTTAATGCCCTAAAACGGTAGAATGGCCCGGAAATGGTGGATCATTTTTATGTTTTGTTTATATGCAAAACTGATCCACCATTATAAATTCTGTTTTTTTTTCTTAATGTTTTTCTTTCCGCCAAGTATTTCAGGGTGTTCACACGTAATCGCTTAAAAAAAGGTAGAATGTCATTGGTTTTTGTTTTTTGCAAAGAGGGTGGATTTAGCGGAGGGTTTAAATTTACAATAATACCTAATAATTTATTTTAAGTTAGTATAACTTCCCTAGATTGACAATAAAAAAAAAGAAGAACCATAATACAGTACTTGTAATGAATGGGTATCCAGATGATTTCAGTACTTACGGTATCAGTCATGAGTATTGACGGAGAATCCCGAGCCAGCCCCGAAATAGCTGAAGCAGTCTACGATTTGGAAGCCTTTTCTTCTTTCGGGAAGTTTTTTTTTTTTTTTTTTTTTTTTATAGTGCCGTCTGCCTTTTTACTTTTTCGAGACTTTCCAATCGTAAACGGCTTCGGCCATTTCCAGGACTGATTCTAGATCCACCGTCGATACTCGAAACTGATTCAGTAAGTACTTCGGATACCCATTCCTTACAAGTATCCCATAATACTGGACTGTTGCTTTAAAATTTTAATCCTACACATAAATTGATTTCTGTTCGACAGTTCATAAAATCACTTTATGGTAAATAAACACAAGTCAGCCATTTTTAATCTATTATTATTTTTTAATGGCTGACCTGTTTTTAAAGCATTCGAAATTTGAGTGATTTTTTTTTTTACTTATACTTTAACCATCGATTAGAAATTATTTTTTGTCTTGAATTAAAGTTTAGCAGCAAATGTCAAGTATAATGGTTCATTATGGTAACTAAATCTAAGTCTAGCTATCCTCAAAGGATTAATGACCCTATCTCATCTCAAAGGGCTGACTCTCGTGATTTTTGGAGAATCTACCATAGTGTTGTTAATAGTGACAAGTCTGCTAATTCTCCTCTTTTTAAATGGTCTTCAGGTTATTTCATCTTCTAAAGATAAGGCTGATCTGTTTGCTCGTTATTTCGCTGACAATTCTTCTCTTGATGATTCTGGTGCTCTTCTTCCTGATTTTCCTTTGGAAACTGATCAGTCTCTTGATTCTGTCATTATCACTCCAAAGATGGTTGCTAGGATTCTTTCTAATTTTGACCAGTCTAAGGCTTCCGGTCCTGATTCAATTCCTGTTGTCGTTCTCAAACGCTGTTCTCCTTTCTTTTATCCTCTCGAAATTGTCCAATCTGTTTGTATCAGTCCTGTTTCCCTTCTTTTTGGAAGGAGTCCTCTGTTGTGCTTATCTGTGAAAATTCTGGTGATAGGTCTGACCCAACAAAGTACCGTCCTGTTAGTCTTTTGAAAGTTTTTGAAAGGTTGGTAAACGGCAAGCTTGTTCATTTTTTGGTAAGTCTGGTCCTCTTTAGTGATGTTCAGTATGGCTTTCATGGTTTTTGTTTAACTGCTGATCTGTTAACTGTTGTAACTGAGCGGATCTGTTGGTTTATGGATAATTCAGGAGAAGGTAGGGCCATTGCGCTTGACATTTCAAAGGCGTTCGACAAAGTGTGGCATTCTGGTCTTCTACACAAACTTCAGGGTTATGGTATTGGTGGTAAGGTTCTTGACATTATTGTTTTTTTTTTCTTTCTGATCGAAGCTTGCGAATAATTTTGGATAATGTCTCTTCATTCTCTTTTCCTATCAATGCTGGTGTATCTCAGGGCTCTATTCTAGGCCCAACACTGTTTCTTCTCTATATCAATGATCTTCCTGAAAATATTATTCAGAGATATTATTATCACAAAGACAGGAGATGCCTATTTGCCTTAGTCTTGGAAACGTAGGAGGAAAACAGTCAGTAGGAAGAGAGTTCCACAAGCCTGCAGTTCTTGGAAAGAAGCTACAGAGATTTAAAATAAAAGACTTATATCCAATCTGTTGCTAAGATTGCTGGAAAAACAGTTGGATCATTCCACTACTCTAGAACTCGTCTTGTTACCACAACTGCAAAAAAGAAAAATGCTTTTCTTCCTACATGTGTCAAACATCAAACGGAATTTCCTGAACAGAGTTTCTTTCCAAGAAATTTCAATCTGTGGAACACATTACGTTGGATCTGCTTCCTTGCAGGCTACAACATGACCCTTTCAAATCCAATATCAACAAATACTTGTCATAAACCATCCTCATAAGTAATCAAACTTTTTCATTACATTCATCAGTTTTCAATCCTCTCATAATATTCTTCATCAGTTAACTGACAATCTATCTCATGAACCCTTATCCTCAAGTGGCTTCTACCCTTGATAAGTGGTTACTCTTTAGTAAAAAGAAAAGGATAATTGGTCGTTCAAAGGGGGATGGTTTTGTCACTTTTGGTGATGCTCTTTTCACTCCAGATCTAAAATGGCAGACTTATATCGAATCTGTTGCTAAGGTTACGGGGAAAACCTTATCGCTCAAGAAAGCATCGTACTCCTGATGCAATCCTCTACCTATATAAGAGTCAGATACGTCCAAAGCGGGAGTCCTGCTGCCATATCTGGGAAGGTGCTACTCGGAGCATTCTTTCCTGCCTTGACAGAGCACATTACAAATTACTTTACTACAAGCTGTAGTAAACTTTTTTCGATAGAATGACGCTCCAGAAAATGAACAATTACCAAAAATAAAAAAAGACAGAAACAAACAAGAAAGAAAAATAAAAGATTTAATTAGTGGTTGATATTGTGTCATAAAAGGAACTGTTCTTTATAATGATATTTACAGCACCCACATTAGACAAAAGACTAGCAAAAAAAAACACTCAGTGCAAGAAGTTAATTAAGATTGTACTGAGAAAGTAAAGAAACTAATGTGATTTCCGAAAAAGTTTAAAATGTGATGTCTGTCTGTAAACGGAACTACGTCACATCTTCAAAATATTACATCATATTCTCAAACTTTAAAAAGAAATGCTGAATATTGAGAATTATTTAATTTCATACTTGCTGTTACTATCTATCGTCTTATTATACGAACTAGCAGGAAGACCTGGCGTCACCAGGGAGTGGATAAGAAACCATGTATCATCCTGCTCATAACACCATATTGTCTTTTTATTATAAAAAAACACATTTTATTGGTGGGATGGGGGTCAAGGAGGTATGTAGCATTGATTCGGTTGGAAGGGAGTGACATTTATTGAAATCATTTTCGATTTTCCAGGAAGGAATAAGAACCCTTGTGTACTGCTGCTCCAATCCCTAAACCCCCTATTACCATTTCTTTTCTTATTTTTTAATTTCTATAATTTTCAAGTTATAAATAAAATAGAGTAAAACATATTTCCTTTTTACAGAGGTAATTACGCAAAGAATCTCTATAGTAGCTTGCCTATGGGTCCAGACTTTAGCATCACCATGCATGCATATATATATATATATATATATATATATATATATAATATCACTAGTGTATATAGGTATAAATAATTTAATATTATTTATTTAAAATTATTATTATAAGCCCCTTTAATAAGATTAAAGTTGAGCCCTGTTCGGAGAACTTAAAAATAGACTAACATGTAGCTATGATGTATATTCCGACAACGTTCATAGAATCTCTAGTCAGTCTTTCTTGATAGGCCGCCCTTTGCATAAATAGAACTTAAATTCCTTTCCTGAATGTGGTAATGTCCTGTGGCCTAATGGTTACTGCGCTTGCTTACGGAGTCTAGGTTGACTCTGTGGCAGGGGTTCGAACCCTGCGACCGTCCGAGATTATCATCCCTGCACTGATGAGAGTGAAAGCTCGAAATGCTAGCATATGTAGGCAAAAATAATTTAATATTATTTATTTCAAATTATATATATACATATATATATATATATATATATATATATATATGAGATTCGAGATCAACACATTGTGAACATTTTTCAAAGAATTCAAATCCAACAGTTATATGGCATACGATCGTTTCCAGAAAGAGAGAAAGAGAATAGAAAAGTAGATTCCAGCAACTATATCTTTATTTACTAGTAAAGAAATTCATTTATTTACAGCCGTTTCATCATCTATTCAGACAAACAAGGTATTCAAACATATCCTTTTTCTAGAACAATGATTCGTCAGGAAAAAACCCTAAAAAGCATAAAAACCCTGAAGAAGAAAAAAATAACTTGCATTTGTAAACATTTCTATAGGTCCAGTTTTTTTTTAAATTCTCTATTTATTGCCAAAACTAACTCCATCTTATATATATATATATATATATATATATATATATATATATACATACATACTAGCAGTACCCGTCACCTGTTGTTGCTTGGGATAAATATAAAAGAATGAATTAAAATGTGTAAACAGCCGACAAATAGGTCACAACAGATAGTGTTAATGTTAAGAAAAAAATGTCACTTTTGAAGTGTGGTAAATCGATGTACCCACGAAAATGATTACCTCGGAGTTGAACAAAAATAGAAATTGCCACAGTGTAGAAGGATATGTTCTTCACTGACCGATTATGGAAAAGGGTATTTTTGTCGGACCGGGATATTTGTCTGATCTGTTATCTATTCTTTCCTCGATCATTGAAGGCAAATCCTTGTAGACTGCAGCAATTTTTATTTATGTTGTAACTTTAGAAAATATAAATAACGTTGGACTTTCGCCACATTAAGATCTTACGTTGAAATTTCACAAAATATCGGAGGTATCTGAATGTCCATGAAGGGTTTTCTCTCCTCTTTGCTCCCTTCATATAAAAGTAAACTGAACTAAGTAGAGCCCACATTTAGACCCCTTACCTCTAGCAGTTGTGTTCAAAAATTCATAATGATCGGTTAATTAGTTTAAGAGTGAATCCTGTACATAAAATTATATAGACATATACACATACCTAATTACGAAACATAATTTTGTTCCCTTAGACTTACCTTGTAATCATTACGGGAGGAGGGGGGGCAGCGAGAGGTGTAGGAAGATGGTGGTAAGTTAAAGCGTTTTCCTTCTACCTCTTTTTTAATCCTTAAGGGTGCGAGAATGGGAGGCCTTTGGATGGCCGCCGGCTACATCCAGGAAGTTTGTTTTTTTTACCTTGCGTTTTTAATGAATTCTTTTTTTTTTTTACTTGTATAAATGAGGTTTGAAGTAAATATGTAAGTACTTATGGGTAATGTATATTTTATTAAATTAAGTCAAAGTTATGAAAATATCAAAGCGTTCTGTGGTATTATTAATGTTGTTTAGTGATCGATGATTGGCTGCTTTGCGAATTCTGAAACCAGTGTTTCCATAATTTGATCTTTTTGAAATAATAGGTCAGCTATGCGAGGCAGTGTTTTGAGTTTTGTGGGAGGACTTAATTGTTAGCGGGGAATATAATTTGCTACCCTCTCTTTGGTTTACTTAGTGGGGAGAGGCTTACAGGAGGGACTAGTAATAACGTTTTTGTCTAGGTTTTAAAAATAAGTTAATCTTTCTGGAAACACGGTCGAAGGTAGTAATCGAATGAAGTGAACTGTTTTAAGGCGTTTGATGCATTATTTTTATTGCCTACTCTAACTGGTTTTGGTGGAGAAAAACCAAGTCTATTATATATCTATATTGACTGCAAATCAGTGGCGATTTGTGATCAGGGTTCGCGCCTGCCGATCGTTGAGAATTAGCTTCCTGCACTGAAGATTGCGTTAGCATAAAACATCGATGTCTGTAGGTATTAAATAATTAATATTTATTTATAAATATTATATATATATATATATATATATATATATATATTATGTGTTTTTATTGATTTAGTTCTTGAAAAACTCCATTCATATTATTTAGTTTAAGAAAGAGATCAAAATTGATCCCTTGGTTACATCTATCTTATATCTTGAGGGGAGGGGGCCATTCATTTTTGTAATTTAGAATGACTCTGTATAAATAAGCTTTGTTTAATTCAATAAGTACATCTAAAAAATGTTTATTGATTTCATTAAATTGTAGATTTAATCATTTATTACCTTGGCTTTTTAGCTAGGAGCAAAGTGTAGTATCTGTTCTGATACTATATCTCATCTTTCCTGTCCTCGGTTAGTGATGGAGAAATCCTTCTAGACTGAGACAATTTTAATTTATGTCCCAATCCAGTGTGTTCATTCCCATTTTTTACCAAGTTGTGTTTCCCCTCCACCTCCCCACATTAAAAACCAACTTTGAATCTAACTCTCCTCTCATGGGGAGACGCGTAAATAGGGAGTAGTAGTAATATGGCTTTTTATTTCTAAGCTGGTAGTCATAGTAACATAAACCCATGTAACTACACAAGTTATTCTTCATGTTACCCCTTTTAAAAAGAAAAAGGAAAAACAAATAAGAAAGACATAACCGAAGACCCAATTTCTAGTGCCCCCTCCCTCATTTCATCCCCCACAAGGGTCAGCTATTTGTCAGTTCTCACACTTACATGCAAAAAAAAAAGCTTGTGACAAGATTCAATTTGTTTGCTTGTGTTTTGCTTAAAATTCTCCAGATTTTTAGGGAACGACAAAAATAGATCTCTGCTTGTATATGTATATCTCTATCTATCCAAAGTTTATATATTTGTATGTACAGGATTCACCCCTAAACTAATTAACTGATCATTATAACTTTTGGATCACAGCTGCTCGGCATAAGGTGTCATATTGTGGGCTATATTTAGTTTAATATAAAGGGGATGTGTGTGTGTGTGTGGGAGGAGTGAAAGCCCCTTGTGAAAATTGAGATACCTCCGATAGATATCAATTATTAAATATTCTTCAAATGTCAGTTTATTTAAAGTATTTTAAAAGATTTTAGGGGCATAATATGAGCACAAAATCCCATTTGAAAATTCAAATATTTCAGATTTACATTGAATTTGAGCCATGGTCATTATACATAAATTAAGCAATATTTCCTGACTTAATTTCTTAAGACACCTTAAAATACGTATAATTATGATTATTCGAACTACTGTTCTCATCTTGAGTGTTATCATCACAACGTTTTGTCCGTTGTAACTTCCGGCTTTCTTTAGGTGTATCTTTTCGAACTCGGGAACCTGGACTGAATTTCGAACGGAACCCGTTATTTAATCCACGGGGGTAGCATGCTCTCGTTCCGTCAGCCATGACTGAAAAAAGTCTTCAGTAATTCGCAATTCAACCATCAGATTATTATTACTTAGAACTAAATTTTACTAAGAACTATATCCACTGTGCCACGACCTTTCTCGTAATAACCCTCACTTCCCTTATTTTGTCCTTTAGTCCTCACATTCCATGAGCGATGTTTCTGACAAAGTAGCAAGAATTGCTGTTTTCTGGGTCCGAATCTATCCATATAACACTAATCGTTAGCTAGTTTTTGACCTTTAAGTGGTATTTTTTTCTAGCTCCTTACATCAACTGGCTCCATGCTTTGTCTGGAGCGATTTCCATAAAAAAACAAAATAAAACATACATGTAATTTGGTGTGATCTTTAGTTCTATATGAGAGTCTAAAGCAGGGGTCGGCAACTGCCAGCCCGCAGGCCACATCCGGCCCGCAAATCGTTTTTGTTGGTCCACCAACTTAAGAGCTGGACTCTTACTGTCCAATTAGTATCAAATAGAAAGAAGTGTCTCATTAAATAATTTTGTTTAAATAAAAAAAATTGTATTTTTTAAATTTATTTTTTATTGCTTTTTTCTATTATTCCAGTAGTGAAATAAGATGAATTATTTAAATAAAATCAGATTAAATTCCTGATTTTTATTTAAATTTAAAAAAAAAAAAATTGTATTTTTAAAATTTTTTTTATTGCTTTTTTCTATTATTCCATTAGTGAAATAAGATGAATTATTTAAATAAAATCAGATTAAATTCCTGATTTTTATTTAAATTAAAAAAAAAAAATTGTATTTTTTTTATTTTTTTTATTGCTTTTTTCTATTATTCCAGTAGTGAAATAAGATGAATTATTTAAATAAAATCATATTAAATTCCTGATTTTTATTTAAATTGAAAAAAAAAAAAACGGCTTTTTTGGACAGAGCGGTTTGAGTCCAAGAAAAAATTTTTACGTTATATTTAATACCATGGCCCTTCACCGAAACACTGTATAGCCAATTGGCCCCTCTTTCCAAAAGGTTGCTGACTCCTGGTTCAAAGCATTGAAAATGCCATGCAGGGTTCTAAAACAGTGGAACACAACTGCTCAAACTGTGGGCATGATTTAAAAAAAAACAAAAAAAAACCAGCAAAAATTGCTGATTCCAAACCTCAGGATTGGGTCGTCAGCTGAAAAAGAATCCAAATCCGACTCCCTCACCATCCCCCTTTGCTGACCGGTGACTCTGAGTTTTGTGTTGATGCACTCATCAGGCAATGTCAACGTTCGATGTCATTGTTACACACATCCTGTCTCCCAGTTGGTTGCAACTAGACACCTTCATTGGGTAGATCACGTTCTCCGATGCGAACTCATATGCAGAGCTGTGACTCCTAAACCCATACCCGGATGGTGAAAGTGTACGGGTGGTTCAGCTGAAAACTTGGCTCACAGCAGTGAAAGCGGACACAGAAACTATGTCTGGCTGTCACATCTACGATCTCTGACGTTGGACAAGGGACTAGCTCTAAATCATCACCGATGCTTCTGAGGATCGGAGAAAATGTAGAGCGATTATCAGAGATGCGCTGTAGCTCCTGGATTCCGGTTAAGTCAACTTTGGGCGAAAACGAGTTCAAATACAAGTAAGTGTGGATTAAAAATTATCTCTAGTTATCTCTCCTGGACCAGTTTAGAGATAGGAGTGATCTCCCTTGATTAGGGTTTAGACTATATGGGCTAAGCTGATAGAAAGTGGAACTCTTCGGTCTCTAAACCGAAAAGAGATTATATTGTAGATATAGACAAACGCGGCAAGCTTTGACAGTAACTACTCATCAAACTGTAGGTATACTAAAAAAAAAAACATCGGCAAAATTGCTGATTATAAACAGCGGGATTGTGTAGTCAGCTAAAAAAAGATTCTGAATTTGACTCCCTCACCGTCCACCTTATCTGACCGGTGAGTCCGAGTTTTGTGCTGATGCACTCATCAGGCAATGTTAAGGTTGGACGTCGTTGCCATCATTAGACAGTATCTACTTTACAAAAATTGCCATCATCTCTTGCCGCTTATTGATGTTTACGTCTACATTTCGACTCGCATCAAATTACCTTGAGTAGGTTTCTTTTTAAAACTTTTTTTTTTCATTCAAGTTTGTTAGTCTATGTAAATATGCACCTCATCCTCTTTATACACATTTCCCCATTTCTGCTTCATTGTTGTAAATGAGACACACCTCTTAACTGGAGGGTAATTTGAAAATCTTTTTCGTTTGTTGCCTGAACCAACACCGGCAGCTATAAAAAAACATTTGCTGTGAAATCAATTATTCAGAGTATCTTCTTTGACGGAATCAATAATATTCAATCTCTTTAATAACGTGTATTATTTCGATTATTCCGACTACTGTTCTCATCTTGGATGTTATCATCACAACGTTTCGGTCGATGTAACCTTCGAACTTCTTCAGATGCATTTTGTCGAACTCGGAAATCTGTAAGGAATTTCGAACAGAACCCTTTATTTAATCCACGGGGGTAGATTGTTCTGTCAGCCATGACCGGGTAGAAGTCTTAAGTAATTCATAATTGTATTCTTTGTATCGCCTGTATTGAGGATTGAATTTTTAACACCCAGAAGACTGTCGCTTAGAACTGATTATCAATTAGCAGGGAGGTGACGGTGGTTAAGTGGATAACGACATGGACTGGGTGTGCCAAGTTCGAATCCAGTCGATTCCATAATACCACTTTCACTTAGGGATGTTGGCAATCATTACGTGGTCCATCCTGCAAGAATGCTGACAACAGAATCAAGCTGGTCAACAAAGTTGTACCGTTCTGATTCATGCGAATTTACTTTACTTAGCACTTTCATTCGTTGCGCCATGGGTCACTGATAACACTCGTGTGTCGGGTGCATAATTGATCTTACGTCTATTTAGATGAATAGTTGGGCCGTAACTAAAATCCAACCTCAAATCTTTCCTATATCACATGATGATAAAACTAACCAACAGATCTTGTCTGTTCTCGACAACCCTTTTCTCACAATAGAGACGGTGCTAGTCTTCCTTTATTGTATCGTTATTTCCATGGAAGTTTCTCGACTGATCTCCACTCTCTGGTTCCTCCTTGTAAAACTTTTACAGCAAGAACTCGTCTCTCTAACACCACTACAAACTAACTGATCTCTTCTGTTTTTTACAGCCGCTTTCTTTTACATCAAATCTGTTGTTAAGATTGCTGGGAAAATGGTTGGATCATTCTACTGCTCCAGAAAGTACCTGATTCCTGATGCAATCCTCTACCTGTATAAGAGTCGGATGCAATTCTCTATCTTGTGAGATTCGTCCTAAGATGGAGTACTGCTGCCACATCTGGGGAGGTGCCGCTCAGAGCACGCTTTCTTGCCTTGACACAGTACAAAATCGACTTCGTAATCTTGTGAGGAATGATCTCTTTTCTTCCCTGCTGCGCTTTTCTCACAGAAGAGATGTCGCTAGTCTTCCTCTACTCTATCGTTATTTTTATGGAAGGTTCTCGACTGAGCTTCAATCTCTGGTTCTTCCTTGTAAATCTTTTATAGTAAGAACTCGTTTTCCTACCATCGGTGTCAAGAACATTCCTTTCTACCTATGTGTGTCAAACAGCAAATGGGATTTCCATGAACAGGGTTTCTTTCCATCTGTGCAACACGTTGCCACACAACTACTTTCCTGGGGGCTACAACATGTTCATCTTCAAATCTAATGTCAGCAAACACTTGTCAAGAACCGTCCTCATAAGTCATTAAACTTTGGGTGCTTTGTTACATTAGGACTGGAGCTAACTTTGACCCCGTTGTTAGGGTCAAGGTCAAAGTGGGGGTTAGGGTCAAGGTCAAAGTGGAGGTTAGGTTAGAATTTAGGGTAAGGGTCAAAGTTAGCATGGGTCCTAATGTAACTAAGTACCAAATTTTGTTCATTCCATTCATTATTTCAATCCTCTCATAGTGGTCATCATCATCATTCAAACTGACAATTTATCCATCCCATTGACCCTTATCTTCGGGTAGCTTTTAGCCTTCGTAAGTCATGACTTATGAGTAAATTAAAAAAAAACAAAAACAATTATCTATCTCTTATAAAGAAAAGACTTCTTCTGACTCAAAAAGGTATCTCCCTGTCAATCATACCTATTAATCCGTTTCAGTTGACAAAAAAAAAAAAACGATAATACTTTTTTGTGGTATTGACCCAGCATTGCGCGTTTCACCTTCCACTGAAAATGGAAGTTTATGGGGAATACAAATTCACATGCGGTCCCCAGTCAGCATGTATATCACGGTTAGGGGAGATGACATACAGCACCTAGTATTTCCAAATGGTCACCCATCTTGTATTGGCCAGGCTCAACGTCGCTTAACTTTGGTGATCTAACGAGAACCAATGTTTATATTTCAGTTGTCAAATGAGCTTTAAATATTTGTAAAAAAATGTTCATGATATTTCACCACAAACAAGGCAGGACGCCACTGTAGACGTAAGGGGCTACTGAGAATTAGGGAGTAGTTTTAGGGTGTCATTCTAAGTAGGGAGTTGTGCAGCAGGATGTCTGTTTACATTAGTTTTAAACCTCTGCATGTCGGTACTGTCGGGAAAACAGGGAGCAGGGAGGGAGTTCCAGAGTCCAGCAGCACGAGGAAAGAAGCTATTGGAGTAGAAGTCTCTCCATCATCTGGGGACTTCCACAGTGAATAGATGGGATTTAGCTGATTGTCGAGTTGGTCTAGTGAATTTACGTCGAGGGGGCACCAGAGTAGCCAGTTCATCGGAGCATACTTTATTGAAGGTATCACAAACCAGCCTAGATCACCTGATTAAACTATTTTTGTTTCCTTTATCTATTTTCTTGTGTTCTTTTGAGTTTGGATGTCAACAAAATTTAATCTTTTCTCTTTATAAATCTACAATTGTTTCTCTTGTGTGATTAATAGTTTTTTCGTCCTGTTTACTTCAAGTTGGTTACTATTTTGGTGACAAGCGATTTACTTTTTAAGTGAAAAAAATGTTGCTGTTTTTCAAATTTGGTGTGCGTGATATTGGGTGTAAAAAGTTGAATATTTTTACACATGTGGTCTTAGGACAGTGGTTAAGGCAGGAGGCTGTTATAGCGTCGAATCCAAGTTCAATTCTTGTTGTGCACCGTAATTTTTTTTATTTTTTACATTAAAATTAAAAACATGAATCCATTTTCCCTCTTCGTCATTAAACGTAATATTTTTCTCTGGTTAAATCTTATTTCTGTCATATAAATTATTTAAAACTGTTTTAGTTTTGATATTTTTATAGATTGGCCCCAATGCCTGTCGATCTAAAATGAGATATAACGACAGCCGGGTTTCTGAAACAAAAGAAAAAATAATTTGGGGAAAAAAAAAAAAAATATGTGAATTTGCATTTGTGTGCATTCATTGCACAGGCCGTGATTGTCCACTCATTGTTTTTGTCCGAATTTGGTGCTTAATTTCGACACTGGCCTTAATGTCAATCATGTGGTCTCGGTCACTGCTGTAACAAAAGGGATTTTCCCTCCAAACAAAATCACAAGTTGAAAACAACTAACAATGTTTTATTTTCACGAGTTTAAAAATAACACTTAGTTTCTCTACAGAATGACAGACTTGCAATCAGAACGACAGTCACTTTCGATCGGACACAAAACAACAGACTGGTCCGCTTAAAATCCTGATTGTACCTAGAGCCCGACTGAAACAAAACACTCTTCCAAACTAATCTATCTCTTGCCATGTCTTTATTTATCCCTCTTTCTCTCAAGTCTATTCTTATCACTTCCTTCCATGTTTTCCCTGTGGACTGAACTTGCTACCTCAACTGTTCTATATCTACTACTCCAAGAACTCTTATCTATACCCGTACTTGATATGAAGCTACATTTACTGCAGGGTAAACCGGAAGTCAGCACGGCAGTGTCATCGTCTGGAGTGCCGGGATATAAAATATTTTCTATAAATACATAATTCAACATTTGACAAAATATGAGTTAAATTTAAAAGTTCATGAAAATCTTTTTGGTGTTGATGTGTTTGATCAGTACCAAATTCCTCCTCTGCAAGACTTGAGATCACGTGATATTATTTTAGACGGTGTAAGCCGAAGAAATGCAAATTCAAACAAACTAGAAGTGAGTTTCATAACAAATAAATTTATTACAAAACAAACTAAACAAAATAGAATAATCTTGGCGTTCTAGAAGAAGTTTTTTTTTTTATCATTTATGATCATCCGTACTTGAAATTTACTGCAGGATAAACCGGAAGTCAGTGCGGTCGTGAACCCTTCTGGAACGCCGTAATCTTTTTTTCAACAAACAATTTAACAAATATCTTTACTTAAATATAACTTCACTGGGCATCTTTTACGAGACTCAGCAGAGTAAAAACGCTAAAAAAACAAATATACAACAAAAAAAAGTAACTGTAAGCTGTAAAAGTTAGTTTCAAACTTGCATGTGCTATTTGTTTGTATTTTAAACCCGTTTGAAGTGCTATTTATTAGACATTTAAGTTCAACACACGGTTTTCGAAGAATTCAAAATGGCCGCTCTACGTAATAATATAGAGGGACTGGCCGGCATTTTTCTTTGAGAAACTAGAGGTTTTAAAAAACAAGAAATTTTTTTTTAACATCTAATAAAAAGCCATTTATACTACGTAAAAATACAAACAAATTACATAGGTAAGTAGAAAAATGTCTATTCTAGACATAAGTCAACTTTACTTGTTGCAAATTTATGTTTTTAAACTCTTTCTCGTTCTTTTTTTGGACCCCGTTCGCGCCTCTGCTGAGCGTCGTAACATATACCCACTTCACTTAATTTAGTTTAATTTATTGTATACTATTGTGAAATGTGTACTAACATATTATTAAATGCATCTCTCTGTGCAACTGTACTGTTGTCACCGCATGAATTCATCCAAATGGGATGACGATGTTGAGGATAAAGCATCATACATGGTTTTACATCTGCCTTTGCAGATCATCCACAAGTTTATTTATGAAACTTATTTGTATTTTTTTTATTTTAAAAAAAAAATTTTTTTTGGAAAAGCGCTCGGTAATTTAAGATAGGGGTACATTTCTTCGACTTACATCGTCTAAAATAATATGCGATCTCAAGTTTTACAGGGCAAGATTTTGGTACTGATTGAATACACAAGCACCCATCTTTTTCAACCACCAAATTTTAAAAGCCGGGTATTTATAACGGCAGCTAACAGAACAAACAAGGGGTGAAAAAAAAACCCCAAAACAAATAGGCAACAAATAAATGTTACCAAAGGCAAAATAAGTTACTCTTCTACCTACCTGGATAAGGGTTTTTTATGTTTTAATTTATTTTAAAGCGTTTGCGTTTTTTTTTTAGTTCGATTTAAAATTTATGATCAAATCGCTATTTTAGAATTGAAACAAAAAAAAAATGCTGATTTGATCACGTGGCTTCTTGATACTGATAATAAATCGAACTAAAAAACGCTTTAAAATAAGTTAAAGCACTAATAAACTTCTCCATGTATGTAGAAGAGTAATTTATCTTGCCTTTGGTACCATTTATTTGTTGCCTTTTTGTTTTTTCACATCTTTTGCGTTCTGTTAGGTGTCGTTATAAATGTCCAAAAAGCCGATATTCGAAACATCAGGAAGTTTCATCTGAGGTCCTGCCCGCTTGCCCTTTGAATAGTGGCGATGGAGAGGCACTCATAGAGCCAATTTACGACCCCCCTTCCTCTGTTCGCCTTGATTAAAAAAAAAATATATATTTTTTTTTAGTAGGTTGTATCAAGAAACTTTCTTTTTCTTGTCTTTTTTTTTTTTTTACCATACCCCTCCCACTCTTTCCAAGTTTGTATATACTTACTTCCAAAATTGTAACCATTTTAACTGACCAAGCAGCTTTCTGGTTCAACAGTATTTCTTTTACAGATAAACAGGATAAACATCAGATAACAAAAATAAAAATATTTTCTATTCCACTCACCCTCCTCCCGCCAGAAGAGAGGGGGGGGTGAATGATGGGGTGAAAACTTTACAACTGAAATAAAAGCCTCTTCATTTCAAACTTGTGGAATGGTGTTTTTTTTTACCAGTTTTACTAATATGTCCCCCTCCCCTTAAATTGGGTTAAGATTGAATGAGGTGAACTTTTAAGAATCAGTCGTTACAATATTTTTTTTAATTCCGAGTCATCAGTTCAATCACTATATTTAAAATTTAGGTATAATATATATAGTCTTGAAAGTTTCTCAACCATTAAAACTATATTTAAAAAAAAACAAAAAAAAAACCTTAAGTCCCAAGTCGTTCAGTGGGAAATCACTCATGTAAGTCAATTTAACTTTTACAGTTATTATATTAGTTTGCTTCTAACATTATTTAAGGGATCATCAGTTGTTTACCATGAAAAACTGTTTCGGGAATTTAAAAACAAGACAGTATTTAATTTCATGGCTTCCCAAAACAGGTTCATTTTATATTCCAACAACCATAGTTTTTATTTTTTCACATTTTCAAAAAAAAAACAAAAAAACATAACATTCCTGCGAGATGCATTTTTACGACTCGTTTCACTGGAGGTGAGCCAACCAACATTATTATATCAATATCGGCTCTGCTACACATCAAGATCATCAGAAAATCCGCAAAGAAGAAAATATAATAAACGTTGGTGCATTTAGGTTCTTCTACAGAATTTAAACCGAACAAACTTTTGCCGAACTAAACTTAAAACTTAGATTAGTGCTTCACCCCCAAAAAAAACAAACAGTTCTGTTGAAAATTCTGTAGAAGTAGCAAAGTTTGTTTTTTTGTAAATAAATAAAACGCAGAATTATTTTTATATTTTTATTCTTAAGTCTCGGTTTTGTTTAGTTTTTAAATGAATTGTTATTGTTATTTTTTTAAAAATAAGTTTCTTGAAAAAAATAAAATTATTATTAAAATAATTAATCCGTAAAATAAACCTACCTTGTAATCATTTATGTGTTTAATTATTGGAAAGAAAAATAATACTTATCTCAAACCCCGAAACCCGAGTTATATTATAAACTCAAATTCCGTCTTTGCCCACATTGATAAGACATATTTCCACTGCAATAAAAGAATAATTTAACCAAATCAATGATTCACCAAATGCACCCATATTTTGTTTGTAAGCCCACTTTCCAACAAAACGCAGTCAGTATTTGACATGCGATTAAGTTTTAACATTGCTAGACATGAACATATATATATACATGCGAGTAGAAACATACAAAAAAATGAACCAACAGAAAAATGGCTTGATTTTGTAAAGGTTGTCTAACCCTCTAGACTTGGTGTAAATAAGAAATATACATTCCCTGGGTACAAGTGGGGTGGGGTAAACCTCTACAGCTATGGGATTCTATTCTGTACTTTTTGAAAGATTTTGTTACGGATGACAGAGTTTACCTGGGACAGATGGATTACCACCTGTGTCACATTGATATGTTGCAGTATCTTTCACTTAAATGGCACACGTTAAAGCATGTTTTGTTTGTAAATTATATTTACCTTTTTAATTACTTTAGCATATTCAATATTTTTAAGAGGCTGTTTTTTTTTTCTTTTTTTTCTTTCTTTTTTCTTTTTAGTTTATGACAAACTAGCAGGGCTACTCGTCGTTGTCCGGGAACATGGATAACAAAACAATGCCGAGTTGAAAAAAAAAATGTCACATCTTTCTCCCTTCGATAGCTGCTACCTCCCTTTTCTCCTCCAGACTACTCCCCTCTCTTTCTTTTTCTCTTTCCCTCCTACTACTCTCTTTCTTTCTCTCTCCCGACTGCCCATTCTTCCCTCTCTATTTTAACTGACGGACCTAGTTTCAGTGTTGTTTAAAAAACAACTACCAGTAAAAACGGGGTAAAAGTCATTTTTATCCTCCTATACACTAATTCGTTCCTGGTGGCCCTCAAGGAAATGAATATTACAGTATTTCAGGTCGGGATCACACTGAATCTGATGACTTAAAGTTTGAAATTATATCTTGTGTAGTTTCTGACTTTTAGCCAGACAGTCACGTAGATAAGACATTAAAATATTTAGGGGGTCTGAACTCCTGAACTTATTAAAGGGTCTAAGGGTGTTCCAGTATTATAAACCCACCCACCTAGGAATTGTATTTCATCTCATCATCATCATCATCATCATCATATTCAGTTTAATGTCCGTTTTTCATGCTGGCATGTGTTGGACGGCTTTAAGAAATTGACTTCCAAACTAACCTATCTCTGGTCAGGTTTTTATTCATCCATCTTTCCCTCAAGTCTATTTTTTTCACTTCCTCCCATATTTTCCTTGGATTTCCCATGTGAACTGAACCTGCTACCTAAACTTTTCTAAATCTACTAACCCAAGAACTTTCATGCATTCTTTCAACATGGCGATACCATCGAAGTCTTCTGTTCTGCACACATCTTTCTCTACTGTCCAGATTTAGTCTTCCTCTGAGGTCATCAGATCTAAGCCTGTCTTTAACACTCACACTACACATCCATCCTATAATTCTCATATCATTTCTCTACATGTCCTCAACCCTCACTGGCCAGGTTTCACTTCCATACATCATCAAACTGCATACACATGTCTGACAGACTCTTGGTCGACAGTGGTAACGCTCTGCTGGTTAGTAATGGCAGAAGTTCCCTACTCTGCTTCCTATACTGTCCAGATTTAATCTAATATATAAAGTAAAGTTTGTGCAAACGATTAGTGTAGACTTGTTTGTTCTTCTGTGAGTTTGTTAACAAGTTCGTGGTCGTTTCTTGTTGCATGTTTCATCCACCAGCTATCACTGGGGAGAGTTTTAGTGGTGTGACTCCTTGTGTCAAGACTGAAATAAACTGAAGACTGGACTGGAAGTTGGTATGAAACTGATCGGCTTTTAGTGCTAAATATCTTCTTTTTTTTTTTTTTTTTTTCAAGGCTTATATTTTCTGCGTTTCTGATTGGCTGAAAGGTGTTTCCCTTAAGATCATATGCAGTCAAGAGTTGATATTTTTAACACAATATTTGCTTGTATAATTTCGATTATTCAGACTACTGTTCTCATCTTGAATGTTATCGTCCAGATTCCCGAGTTCGAAAAGATACACTTGAAGAAGGCTGGAGGTTACAGCGTAGAAACGTTGTGATGATAACTCTCAATGTGAGACCAGTTGTCAGAATAATCGAAATTATACAAATTATCAATTCTCATGTCAAAAAAATTCAGAAACATAATATTTGCTTGCTTTGTTGTTGAGCGAATCGGACGTCTGAACAGAACCCATGAAGATAATGCATCAGGATTGTCTGGTGTGCACGAAGTTCTCCTCGTTGGCCCAAGCTATTTGTTATACCTGCAAGAGTGCAGGTTTTTACTCCCAACACCTGTAGCAGCAAATCCCAGCGATTGCATACAAAGTCGGGGAAGGTTTGGCCAAGCACACACAAAGGAATCTTGTTATTATCATTTCATGGATCCGGGTTTTATGCGTTTTTGCTTGCAACACGCAGATGCAGGGATGACCAGAGGACGACGGATCCTGATGTGTTAGCTTCTTCTATATTTTCACCATTTTTACACAATTGTTATGTACCTTCACAAAGATTAAAATCAAGATATAATGATACTAAACCTTATGTCTAGAATCCTCATTCTGATTTTGATGAAAATCCATTACATGATTTTGCTTCTAGAATATAATACCAAAGTTTAAGGGGTCTTAAGTATAAATTCAAATAAGGATAATGTTTAATGTCTATGGATCAAATTCAATGGAAATCTGATATTTTTTAAGTTTTAAGTGGGAGGTTGTGCTCTCCTAAAATACTGAGATTTGGGGAATATTTATTACATAACGTCTAATAACATTAATCCACATTTCACAAAAATCAGAAGGATCTGAATTTTCACGAACCGTTTCTACCCCCACCCGTTTTCCCTCTTTGTATGAAACTAAATTAATCTAAATATAGCCAACATTACTCACCTTCACTTACCAGCTATGTTCCAAAATACCATAAAGATCGGTGAATTAGTTTCGAAGTAAATCATGTACATACACATATATAAATATACACATATATAAACATACACATATATAACCATACACATATATAAACATACATGCACATATATAAACATACACATATATAAACATACACATATATAAACATACACGCACATATATAAACATACATGCACATATATAAACATGCATGCACATATATAACCATACACATATATAACCATATATACACATATATAACCATACATGCACATATATGACCATACATGCACATATATGACCATACATGCACATATATGACCATACATACACATATATAACCATACATGCACATATATAACCATACATGCACATATATGACCATACATACACATATATGACCATACATACACATATATAACCATACATGCACATATATAACCATACATACACATATATAACCATACATACACATATATAACCATACATACACATATATAACCATACATACACATATATAAACATGCACATATCTAACTTCATTAAAATATATTAAAACGATATTATATATCAAATGAAATCTATTATTTCGTAATTTAATTTGAAAAATCATTGCAAAATTGCCCTACTTATTTTATTTGTTTGTTTATCGGTAAAAGTGGATTAGTTCAACCGCGTCATTTGGTAGACATTTGAAGGTTATATTCAATCTCTGTAAAGTTCAAATAAATGATGACGTTCACATATCGCGTTTTTCCCTCCTAAGATAGTCGAGAGCAGCGGTCGTCAAACTTTTAAATTTCATGGATCACTAAATATATAATTTTAAAATAATAATATTCTAATATGAGTTTAGAAAGACACATACTTTCGAAATTGATGAAATTCATCATCATCATAATAAGCATGCATTGGACGACCTTACAAAATAGGCTTCCAAAGTAATCTATCTCTGGCCAGGTTTTTATTTATCCCTCTTTCCCACAGGTTCATTTTTATCATTTCCTCCCATGTTTTCCATGGCTTGTTTTCCCCTGTGAACTGAACCTGCTACCTCAACTGTTCTACATCTACTAACCTAAGAACTCTTATCCATTCTTTCAATATGACCATACCAGAGTCTTCGGTTCTGCGCACATCCCCCTCTACTTTCCAGATTTAATCTTCCTCTGAGGTCATCAGATCTAAGCCTGGCTACGACTCACATTATACATCCATCTTACCATTCTCATATCATTTCTCTCCATACAACGCATACCCTCAACGGCCAGATGTCACTTCCATACATCATCAAACTGCATACATATGCCTGATAGACACTTCCCTTGGTCGACAGTGGTAATTCTCTGCTGGTTAGTAATGGCAGAAGTTGCCTGAACTTACTCCATCCACTCCTAATTCTTGCAATCAAACTAGCACCTGCTCCACTCTGTGCTTAAATAACTTTCTATCTCTTTGTTCGTTAAAGAAATTAAAAAACTTTTTTATGGCAATCGCTCTTGACAAAACATGAAGCTACTTGATGTAAGGAGCTAAAATTAACGAAATATGATTATCACAAACAGAAGATGCCTATTGACCGTTTTCTTGAACAGACCAAGGCTATAGGTAGGAGGAAAACAGTCAGCAGATAGAGAGTTCCACAAGCCTGCAGTTCTTGGAAATAAGCTATTAGAATAGGAAGCTGTATTATAACGATGTATCAAAACAGCAAATTGATGAAGAGTATTAAACCAATGAGTCAAACGAGCTGGAACAAAAGAAGCAGGAAATAAATCAGACAATTCTGAAGAACATTTGCCATAATGGTACTTATAGAAAAGACTGAGACTAGCAACATCACGTGTGTGAGAGAGAGGGTGGAGAGAAGAATAAAGGGTGGGGTTAACCAAATTACAAATACGCTTCTGAACTTTATCATGAACCTTCAAATGGGACAGAGATTCACCAGCCCAAATATGACAATAATACTCATTACACGGTCTAATAGTAGATTTGCAGAGATAGAGAATAGCATCAGGTGTGAGAAAGTGTTTTAAAAGAATTTTTTTTTTAACATGGTTCACCCCAAACAAGGCAGGCCGCCACTGTAGACGTAAGGGGCTACTGAGAAAAAAGAAGAGGGGAGAAGGGGGGGGGGGATGGGGGTCAGCCTAAATTGGGATCTGCGCAGCGAGATGTCTGTTTACATTAGTTTTAAATTTCTGCATGTCAGTACTGTCGGGGAAACGGGGGGCAGGGAGGGAGTTCCAGAGGCCAGCAGCACGAGGAAAGAAGCTATTTGAGTAGAAGGCTCTCCAACATCTGGGGACCTCCACAGTGAATGAATGAGATTTAGTTGATTGTCGAGTTAGTCTAGAGAATTAACGTTTGGAGCGATAGAGAGAAAAGACTTTACGAGAAGCAGAAAGAGCAATGGATCTAATGTATGAACTCCAAAAAATTATACTAGTAAACCATCTAGTTATTATTCATCAATGGTAATTACCGAAGTGTCGAACATAGCACTGCAGTATTCAATACTTCGGTAATAGTAAGACAGTATTCACTGACAAGTATTGAACGTGACTTTAAAAGTCACGTTAGGTTATACTATAGTTGTATGATGTCGCATTTGTGAACGTGTGTACTTATGTTGATTTCGATATAACATAAGGTCTTTCACATATATGATTCAACACTACTTAACGTTTTTGGCTAAGATCAAAGTGTAGTATCTGTTCCGATGGATACTGCACCCCATAGACTGGTATTGTCTTGGCCTTCGGGTCTTGATTTACGCTGGTCTATGGGTCTGCCATGTGCAGTTCTAGGAGGTCCACCTTCCCAGGCTTTGCCTCCCCTCTTTGGGGAGGAGTAAGTTTATTGCTTACTGCCTGAGGCGCTCCTACCGGGGAATGCCGACGGGGCTGCCCAGGCAATTTTCAAACCTCACTTTCCCGACCCGACCTTGGGTCACATCTTACTTGTGGGAGTAAGATAAAAACTGGCCTTGTGCCTAACTCCTGGAGAGGAGTAAATCAATACTTAACGTTTGGAGAATCATATACTAAATTACAACTTCACAACATCTGGACTATTAAAACAATAAATAGGGCCCCTTTTTTTTTTCATGGGGGAGTGATTAGAAAGAAGCACTAACATTTTTTTTATTATTCACTTTGCTTTTATTTATTAAAAAAAATTTTTAAAAACTTAATTTCGATTTGTCATCAGTTGTCGGCCTTTTTTTCTTTTTTTTTTAATTTCTACTACCTTGAAAATCGCACCTGAATCGACATGCAGGAAGTCAATATTGTTTGTTTTCTTTCTTTTTTTGTCGCCTTAACCTGGTATAATCGGATATTGAATCAACAGCTTGGCATCTTAACGTTTTTCAGGGTATTAAACCAATCGAAAAGACACGCCTACAAATCAAGATATCAGTCGTCCTAACCTTTTCATTCTGCCTGCGTGAATCCGATAGATCTCATCGCGTCTTATCATCCATCCAAGTATTAATAACTAGCGAACATCCTCTGGTGTTGCACGGGAATGTTTTATTTATTTATTTGTTATGTCTCTAAGGACATCTCTTGTTTTCTAACATATAAAGTTATCTTGTCGGATTTTCAAAGTCAGACCCAAATAGCATTTAAATTGACAAATGAAACTTTGTTTCTGATTAGCCAATTGTCATTTGTTATTGTTGTACTGCGTTATTGCCAATCTTATAATGTACTTAAAAAATTACTTAGTCCAGCCCAGAAGACTGGTAATATGATATATTTTTAAATAATCACCTAAAAATTAAAATAAAAATCAGGATTCGGGGCAAAGTCTTTTTTGGACTGTGTTCGCTCTGCCATCTTGCATGGTACCAAACACTTCTGATCTGCAACGGCTTCGGCATAATGACCGTGACATGATCAGATGGATGTGCAGCAGCAAACTAGAAGAAAGAATCTCTTCAACTGTGCTTCATCAGAAACTTTTGGGTATTGGTGGGATTTTATATGCCTTACGTGATCAGCATCTCAGATGGTTTGACCATGTACAGCATGCCACCTCTTACATCAACTCCATAACACGGCTGGATACCCCAGGCACTAGGAAGCGTGGTACACCAAGGAAGACCTGGCTTGAGCTCATAAGAAGTGATTTGACTGCATGCAATATGACTGATATACACCGTTTAGATCGGACCACATGGAAATCAGGCATGAGACGTTGCCTGGTGGTGTCCAACCCGGAGCCCAGAACACTCACAGCACCTTAAATACCAAAACCGAATTAAAAAACCAAAATGATGAATTTAATAGGAGTTTTCTATCTTAAACAAATAAACATTAAAAACTAAAATCACGTCACTGTATCCCGGGCTACTCTGGGTAGATACAGCTTGTAATCAATAATCTCATATCAATTTAAAAGATTTTTTTTAAAATTTACATGAGAAGATACAGATAAAATTCTCCTAAATATTTCATCAGATAGACCCCAAAAATGTCCTTGTAAATTCATTTTTTTTACCATTATTTCTAAATTCATCCGGTTCATTCTTAAAACGAGTCACATTAGATTTGCTGTTTTTAACCTGATTAGTCAATTTGTCCAAACTCTGTTAGAAAATAAATCTGATGCGGCAAGCCCATTTGGCATAATCGTTACGGAGACTCAAGTTCAATCCTAAATCGAGTCATACCAAAGACTCCAAGAAATCGTAGTTGATGCCCCCTTGCTGAACACTCAGCGTTATAAGGTGAGAATCAAGGGTAAGTGTAGTAACCCAGGGAAAGGGATGGTGCCCTTCCCTACATATCGATGTAGTAACCAATGAAAAGGGAGCCTTTTGGTTGCGCTCGACTATGGTCAATCCATTGATTATATTTACTATGTGGTAAGTTTAATTTTAAAAATCTTTCTCATCAATAAATTACCAGTGCGAGGAGAGATATTAAAAAAAGTGTTTTCCATATTTAAAAATCCGATTAATTATTTGGAATGTCTCGATTAAGTTGTCCCTCATTTATATTTTTTTTCAAGTAAAATAGTTACATTTAAAGATTTCGATCTATCTTTGTGTAACCCTGCTCCCAGCCCTGGATCCCATATAACCATTTCTATTCTTAACATTTAATTTCTATTATTTTTCAATTATAAATACAATAAAGTAAGACGTTATGTTTATGGATATCCGGCACGAATGCAGAACACCATATAGGCCGTTTAATGACAAAATGCAGTACCTTTTATTTTTCATACCTTTCTATCGACATTGTTTTTTTTTTTTGTTTTTTTTAATGAGATTTATGGGTAAAGATCAACACCATAATGTCCATCTATTTTCCGGTGACTTTGTAAGTAATACACTGGGCACTTCCTTTTCTGGCAATTTTTTTTTTTTTTTGGAATGGAAATCACTCCAGACAAGGCATGAAGCCACTTGATGTAATGGACTAACAAGAACGAAATATGATTATCGCAAAGACAGGAAGATGCCTATTGGCCTTAGTCTTGAAAAGACCAAGACTATAGGTAGGAGGAAAACAGTCAGCAGAAAGAGAGTTCCATAAGCCTGCGCTTCTTGGAAAGAAGCTACTGGAATAGGAAGTTGTATTACAATGAGGTATACCAAAACAGCAAATTGATGGAGACCACTAGACCAACGAGTCAAACGAGCTGGAACAAAAGAAGCAGGGAATAGATCACATAATTCTGAAGAACACATGCCATAATAGTATTTATAGAAAAGACTGAGACTAGCAACATCACGTCTGTGAGAGAGAGGGTGCAGAGAAGAAGAAAGAGTAGGACCAATCAAATTACAGATACGTTTCTGTACCTTATCAAGAACCCTCAAATGGGACAGAGATTCACCAGCCCAAATATGACAACAGTACTCCTGTACATCTGTTTAATGAAGTTGATAATGGTTTCCTGTGTGTGTGTGTGTGCATGTCTGTGTCTCTTCCGTTGTTGTTTCTTGGAATAAAAGAACACATTGTTTGCAAGAGCAACATGATCTACATATACATAGAAAAAATATGACCACAACATTGCAAAGCAGAGGAACGGCCATTGCGTGGTAGTGAGTTGAACTTAAGGGTGTGTCGATTCCAATGAAAGAAATAAATTCCTCTCTTTTTCTTCCTCTCCCTCCTATCCTCTTTTGATCTTCTTTCTCTCTCTCTCTTCCTTTCTCTCTCTCTCGCACTCTCTCTCTCTCTCTCTCTTCCTCTCTCACTATCTTTCTCTGTCTCTGTTTTTCTCTCTCTCTCTCTCTTTTTATCTTTCTCTTATTATCTCTCACTGTATCTCTCTCTCTCTCTTTTCTCTCTCTCTCTTTTCTCTCTCTCTTTTCTCTCTCTCTCTCTTCTCTCTCTCTCTTCTCTCTCTCTCTTCTCTCTCTCTCTTCTCTCTCTCTCTTCTCTCTCTCTCTTCTCTTTCTCTCTTTTTATCTCTCTCACTCTTTGTTTATGAACAGCCAAAGGTAATAAAACATAATAGATAATTTACATGAAGATTTCTATGCATGTTTTATGCATATGCATCGCCTTCTGTCTGTAATTCATAAAACGCTGACTGCAGACAACCCCTTTCTTTTTTTACTGAATTCCTATACATTTCTATCTAAATGAATAAATGCAAGTTTTTTTCATTCATCATCTCTATATTACCATCAAAATGGGTTACTGTTATTTAAATCGATAATACAAAATATTTTTTTTTTATACGGTATATATAGTAGAAACCTACAGCATGCAGACAGCTATTTGTATATGTAATTTGCATAGCTATTTTTTTAACGTTCAATAATAAATTCATGTTTGCTGGTATTCACTTGTAATTTTATTGTCCTATGTTTACTATATATATGAAATAGTTTTGTCGATATCAACGGTAATTAAAGTGTATTAATAATAAAAAGACAGATAAATGACGAAAACCTTTCTTAAAATATTATGCTCATTAATTTTAAAGGAGGGTAATTTAAATGAGACTAAGATATCTTTGCTCACTAGAAAGAAAGATATACCGATAAGACATGAGTTCAAAGAGTAAGAGGGGAAAGTGACTTTCTCTTTCTCTCTCTTTCTCTTTCTCTCTATCTTTCTCTCTTTCGATATCTGTAAGTTTTGTTAAAAGCCCCCCCCCCCCCCCCCTCGTTAACTTAATATTCTTTAAATCAATAAATCAAATGTCATTTTTTAAATGTATTTATTATACCGTTTTAGTTGGCAGGATGACAATTTAATATGCGAACAATTCATCTTAAAATAGGTAAAGTCGGATTTTTTTTTACCTTAGCGACATCAGATTATTCACCAATCACCATATTTGCTGATCGGACGGTAAATATGTGTGAAAGGTGATAACATACGTACATATGCACATGAAATGCCTTAGCGTATTATTATATAGATGAGGCTTCCCGCCCCCCCCCCGGGTGGGTTCGGTAAGAAGCACCAAATATGTCTGCATTTTCTGATGATGAGTTGATATCTTGCTTTAAACCATCCAAGCGTTCCACAAGACTGACGTCATTGAACGATAAAAAAGATGATTAAATAAAAAGTCGTATTTGACCAGTTAAACAAAGGTTTGCACTGTCTGAGTGTACTCTTTGACCCCTGGTGCTAAATTTAGTACAATTATGCCAAATGCTTTTGGAGCCTGTTTATTGCAAGGTTCGTAATAATCAGAGAAATTTTTTTTTTTTTTTTTTTTTTTTTTTTTTAATATTTGGTACTAGCAGTATTCATCCGACGTTGGCCGTGTGGGCAATGCCGGGTGTCGTTGCTCGTAAGGTTTTTAAAAAAATATTGGATTGTTTAGATTACTGTTCTCATCTTGGTTGTTATTCTTACAATGTTTCGGCCGATGTTAACCTCCAACCTTCTTCAAGTGCATCTTGTCGAACACTGGAATATTTATGTCGGACTCGGGAATCTGTAGAGAATTTCAAACAGAACCCATCATTTAATCCAAGGGGGTAGCTTGCTCTTGTTGCATCGGCCATGACCGGGTCGAAATCTGAAATAATTTGGAATTGTATTTTTACTCTGTATTGACGATTGAACCTTCAACCTCCAGAAGACTGTCACTTAGAACTGATTATACTTAGCACTTTTATCCGTTGCACTACGGGCCCTGATAATCCAAATAATACAAATTCTCAAATCCATGGCTGGAGATTGCTCTCGTTCTGTCAGTCATTATTGGGTAGAAGTCTTAAGTAATTCATAATTCTTACTCTGTACTGACGATTGAAACTTTAACCTCCAGAAGACTGTCACTTAGAACTGATTATACTTAGCACTTTTATCCGTTGTACTACGGACCCTGATAATCCAAATAATACAAATTCTCAAATCCATGGCTGGAGATTGCTCTCGTTCTGTCAGTCATTATTGGGTAGAAGTCTTAAGTAATTCATAATTCTTACTCTGTACTGACGATTGAAACTTCAACTTCCAGAAGACGGTCACTTAGAACTGGTTATTACTTAACACTTATATCTGTTGTGTCATCAGTTCTTGCAGACTATATATATATATATATATATATATATATATATATATTGGTGGAGCTACCCGGTGTTGGCCAGGTTAGAGTGTTGAATAGCATCATATGCAACATCATGGTAAGGAGAGTTTACTTAAACAGCAACCTTGATGCTGTCAGCTAGATATCTTACACACCAAACTATTCAGATATATGTTAATACTCTTAAACTAACGCTAATACAGGGTGGGCCAAAATAAGGGTCCTATATTTAAATTTGAATAACTTGAATTTGAATAACTTCCACAAAATAAAAGTTAAACTCACCAAACTTTATGTGTGTGTAGACTGACCCTTCCGAGATTTTTTGAAATAAACAAAACAAATTTTAGCCGAAAAACACTTCTTAAAACTTACAAAAACTAAAGTATTGTTTTTTACACTGTTTTGAGTTTTTTAAGCAAAAATAATGTTTTCTAAATAAGGGTACGTTCCTTAGGGCTAATACGGCTCATGCTTGCTTCGGAAGGGGTCCTTTACTTATTCTAAAAAAAAAAAAAAAAAAAAATCAATAAATAAAAAAGTTATGAATTTTTAAAAATAGGACCCTTATTTTTGCCCACCCTGTAGATAGATTAATTTCATTGTGTAACATGTTTGAAAATTGTCATTAGCTTCTTTAAGGGGCAGCCAGAGATGCAAAAATACTTCCATTATGTTCACATGTAAATTGTTTGTGTGAAAACAATTATATTGTATGTCTTCGTTTTTAGGGACAAATATGCACAGACAGAGAGGTGTTCTCTTTGATTATATATATATATACATATATATATATATATAATCATTTGAATCAAAGGGAAAACAGTTTTCATTGGAGGGGTTGTACCCCCGGGGACCCTCTTAATATTATCAAAATTTGTTGAAATTTTGGGAATAGACCTCATTTTTGGTCATTTACCTATGGTTTAAATTTTATTTGAATCTAAGGGAAAATAGTTTTCACTGAAGGAGTTGTACCCAGCATTGAAGTGATATATTTCTTATATCGCCTATGACCTTCACTGAGAGGTCAGTAGTCCACATGCCAATTTTCAAGCAATTCTGTCAAGCGGTTTGGGTGAACATAAGACACAAAGATCAGGCGGACACATAGTTACTATTTTTTATATATATATATATATATATATATATATATATACATATATATATATATATATATATATATATATATATTAGTGTTGAAAAGAAATCAATAAAGTACTCGATCACAAATATGTGAGAGCTAAAATAAAAGATTTTATTTAAAAACTGTTACATATTTCAAAGACGTATCATGGTTTCATTGACATTGATTGGCCTTTTAACATTTAAAAAGGCCGTGAGAGTTCATTCAAATCATCACTAGCTCGGAGAATAAAAGCAAATAGAAGAATAGAGTTCCAAGATCACCGGTAGCATCTTCTGGTGAATTCACTCAAGCGTCCCTTTTGGAGAATATACCTAGTCAATAGAAGTGTTTCTATTTAGAAAATGTGTATTTTTATGTGAGTGCGGTTTATATAAAGTCAGTTCTTTTAATGTTATACCTCTAATCTCCCAAGAATATCTGTAATCTTTTAATAGTTTACTTCCAATCTCCCAAGAATATCTCTAATATTTTAATGTTATACCTCCAATCTCCCAAGAATATCTCTAATATTTTAATGTTATATCTCCAATCTCCCAAGAATATCTCTAATATTTTAATGTTATACCTCCAATCTCCCAAGAATATCTCTAATATTTTAATGTTATACCTCTAATCTACCAAGAATATCTCTAATCTTTTAATGTTATACCTCTAATCTACCAAGAATATCTCTAATATTTTAATGTTATACCTCTAATCTACCAAGAATATCTGTAATCTTTTAATGTTATACCTTTAATCTACCAAGAATATCTCTAATCTTTTAATGTTATACCTCTAATCTACCAAGAATATCTGTAATCTTTTAATGTTATACCTCTAATCTACCAAGAATATCTGTAATCTTTTAATGTTATACCTCTAATCTCCCAAGAATATCTGTAATCTTTTAATGTTATACCTCTAATCTACCAAGAATATCTGTAATCTTTTAATGTTATACCTCTAATCTCCCAAGAATATCTCTAATCTTTTAATGTTATACCTCTAATCTACCAAGAATATCTAATCTTTTAATGTTATACCTCTAATCTACCAAGAATATCTGTAATCTTTTAATGTTATACCTCTAATCTCCCAAGAATATCTCTAATCTTTTAATGTTATACCTCTAATCTACTAAGAATATCTGTAATCTTTTAATGTTATACCTCTAACTTACCAAGAATATCTGTAATCTTTTAATGTTATACCTCTAATCTACCAAGAATATCTGTAATCTTTTAATGTTATACCTTTAATCTACCAAGAATATCTGTAATCTTTTAATGTTATACCTCTAATCTACCAAGAATATCTGTAATCTTTTAATGTTATACCTCTAATCTACCAAGAATATCTGTAATCTTTTAATGTTATACCTTTAATCTACCAAGAATATCTCTAATCTTTTAATGTTATACCTCTAATCTACCAAGAATATCTCTAATATTTTAATGTTATACCTCCAATCTCCCAAGAATATCTCTAATATTTTAATGTTATACCTCTAATCTACCATGAATATCTGTAATCTTTTAATGTTATACCTCTAATCTACCAAGAATATCTGTAATCTTTTAATGTTATACCTTTAATCTACCAAGAATATCTCTAATCTTTTAATGTTATACCTCTAATCTACCAAGAATATCTCTAATATTTTAATGTTATACCTCTAATCTACCAAGAATATCTGTAATCTTTTAATGTTATACCTTTAATCTACCAAGAATATCTCTAATCTTTTAATGTTATACCTCTAATCTACCAAGAATATCTGTAATCTTTTAATGTTATACCTCTAATCTACCAAGAATATCTGTAATCTTTTAATGTTATACCTCTAATCTCCCAAGAATATCTCTAATCTCTAAATGTTATACCTCTAATCTACTAAGAATATCTAATCTTTTAATGTTATACCTCTAATCTACCAAGAATATCTGTAATCTTTTAATGTTATACCTCTAATCTACCAAGAATATCTGTAATATTTTAATGTTATACCTCTAACTTACCAAGAATATCTCTAATATTTTAATGTTATACCTCTAATCTCCCAAGAATATCTCTAATCTTTTAATGTTATACCTCTAATCTACCAAGAATATCTAATCTTTTAATGTTATACCTCTAATCTACCAAGAATATCTGTAATCTTTTAATGTTATACCTCTAATCTCCCAAGAATATCTCTAATCTTTTAATGTTATACCTCTAATCTACTAAGAATATCTGTAATCTTTTAATGTTATACCTCTAACTTACCAAGAATATCTGTAATCTTTTAATGTTATACCTCTAATCTACCAAGAATATCTGTAATCTTTTAATGTTATACCTTTAATCTACCAAGAATATCTGTAATCTTTTAATGTTATACCTCTAATCTACCAAGAATATCTGTAATCTTTTAATGTTATACCTCTAATCTACCAAGAATATCTGTAATCTTTTAATGTTATACCTTTAATCTACCAAGAATATCTCTAATCTTTTAATGTTATACCTCTAATCTACCAAGAATATCTCTAATATTTTAATGTTATACCTCCAATCTCCCAAGAATATCTCTAATATTTTAATGTTATACCTCTAATCTACCATGAATATCTGTAATCTTTTAATGTTATACCTCTAATCTACCAAGAATATCTGTAATCTTTTAATGTTATACCTTTAATCTACCAAGAATATCTCTAATCTTTTAATGTTATACCTCTAATCTACCAAGAATATCTGTAATCTTTTAATGTTATACCTCTAATCTACCAAGAATATCTGTAATCTTTTAATGTTATACCTCTAATCTACCAAGAATATCTCTAATCTCTAAATGTTATACCTCTAATCTACTAAGAATATCTGTAATCTTTTAATGTTATACCTCTAATCTACCAAGAATATCTGTAATCTTTTAATGTTATACCTCTAATCTCCCAAGAATATCTCTAATCTTTTAATGTTATACCTCTAATCTACCAAGAATATCTAATCTTTTAATGTTATACCTCTAATCTACCAAGAATATCTGTAATCTTTTAATGTTATACCTCTAATCTACCAAGAATATCTGTAATATTTTAATGTTATACCTCTAACTTACCAAGAATATCTCTAATATTTTAATGTTATACCTCTAATCTACCAAGAATATCTCTAATATTTTAATGTTATACCTCTAATCTACCAAGAATATCTGTAATCTTTTAATGTTTTACCTCTAATCTACCAAGAATATCTCTAATATTTTAATGTTATATCTCCAATCTCCCCAGAATATCTCTAATATTTTAATGTTATACCTCTAATCTACCAAGAATATCTCTAATCTCTAAATGTTATACCTCTAATCTACTAAGAATATCTGTAATATTTTAATGTTATACCTCTAACTTACCAAGAATATCTCTAATATTTTAATGTTATACCTCTAATCTACCAAGAATATCTCTAATCTTTTAATGTTATACCTCTAATCTACCAAGAATATCTGTAATCTTTTAATGTTTTACCTCTAATCTACCAAGAATATCTCTAATATTTTAATGTTATATCTCCAATCTCCCCAGAATATCTCTAATATTTTAATGTTATACCTCTAATCTACCAAGAATATCTGTAATCTTTTAATGTTATACCTCTCATCTCCCAAGAATATCTCTAATATTTTAATATTATACCTCTCATCTCCCAAGAATATCTCTAATATTTGAATGTTTTACCTCCAATCTCCCAATAATATCTCTAATCTTTTAATATTATGATTCTAATCTCCCAAGAATATCTCTAATATTTTAATATTATACCTCTCATCTCCCAAGAATATCTCTAATCTTTTAATGTTTTACCTCTAATCTCCCAAGAATATCTCTAATATTTTAATGTTTTACCTCTAATCTTCCAAGAATATCGGCTGAGTAGATTAACTAATAAACCATCTGCTATACTCACACATGTGTCCACTTGGCATGTTTATTAATAGAAATATTGCGTTGACATTTTGTATATTAACTACTGAAAAAAGTTAATTTGTATTTTTCTGCAACAACAGGGTTTACAGAAAGTTAATTGTTCAGTAAAAGTTCAATTTTATTCAAGCAAAAAAAGTTAATTTAAACATTTACTGTGTTGCCTTTCTGTTTCAAATAATCTGTTTTAAAAAAAAAAACGGCTGAAAGAGGAAATTTCGAAGTTTATCACTCGAACTCATAACACTTAAAAAAAAAATGTTGTTTTTTTTTTAATTATAAAACCAATAATCGCTGTTGGAGGTCCAATAAGACAAAATAATCCGGCTCACAAGATAATCCGACTCTGACTCTCACTTCTTCCTTTTCTGTCCTTTTCTCTTTTTCTTTCTTTCTTTCTTTTTTTTCAATCTCAGTTTATTCTGTTTAACCAATGAAAATAAAGAATTTGTTGGTTCACTATTTTTGTTATTAAGGTGAATTTGCTTATTGAAGTGCAATAACTAGTCGTTTTGTTACTCCTAGGTCGTGAGTTCAATCCTCACTAGTGATCGATGAATTCGAAATTTATTTACTTTTCCAACTACAAGCAAGGCAAAGGCGGATCTTTTTATGCCGGGGACGAAGCAAGTCGAGGCCACTTCCACCGCTCGATTCTGGCTCGGGACCATCATTTCCGTCACAAAAGGCAAGTTTTAAAAGACGTGGATATATCCGAAATATCAGGAAGTTTGATCAGATGTCCTGTTAGCTTGGCAGACCAACAGTAATCTCAAAGTGTTCCCACGAATACTAGTGATGTAGAGCCAAGTCAACTCATGATGGTCAATTGTGTGGTGCGATATTGATAGACCCAGGTGGTTGAGGAAGTCCAACATGGTGAAACCAATTGCTCCACTCGACTCTACGGTGATCGGGTGGAATATGAATTTGGTGTGAAGACCGACATATTTTGATCGCTTACAGCCCTCCACTGACACTGTCATTCATCCGCAATATAGATGAAATCCAAGACGTCATCCAAAACACGGTTCACACATGGAGTCCAGATAAAACCACTACAAATATGACTGGTGGAGAGAAATAAGGTGTCTTATTTTATTTTATTTATTTTATTATTTTAATTCACCCCAAACAAGGCATATTGAAATGTAAGGGGTTACTGTGATTAGGGGCCAGATTTATAGGGGACATCCTAAGTGGGGAGTTGTGCAGCAATATGTTTGTTCACATTACATTTATATTTTTTCATGTTGACACAGTTGAGGAAACAGGGAACAGGGAGGAAATTCCAAAGGCAAGTGAAAGAAAAGAAAAAAGAAATTAATTCGCCTGAGTGTTGGTGGAGGGGTTAGGGTTTAGTTTTAACTTACAATTCATTATTGTTGAAAATCAAGTCAGTTCCGCCAAGGAATATTCTGGAAAGGAACAAAATAGTCCTGCATAAAAAAGTGTCGTGCCATCATAAGCAAGAAGGAGAACCCACCAACAGCAACATTTCTGAATCCTGTTGACTTGCTAAACATTTATCCACGAATTAAAACAACATTCCTAAACAAAACTTTTTTTTTTTTTAATTTATTTATTTATTACTTTTATTCATCTCAAATGAAATACATTGCCACGTAGACATAAAGGGCTACTAAGATTAGGGGCCAGATTTATAAGAGGGGCATCCTAAGTGGGAAGTTGTGCAGCAAGATGTTTGTTCACATTACATTTAAATTTCTGCATGTTGGTACAGTCAAGGAAATAGGGAGCAGGAAGGGAATTTCAAAAATGAGTGGTCTGAGGAAAGAAGCTATTGGAGTAGAAAGTTTTCCGGCATCTGGTGACCACAACAGTGAAGGGGTGTTCGCCATTATGCTGATCTACTATCATAACATTTATTTGCCGACTGTTTTCTAATAATCAGATCCTCCCTCTGTTCATCCTCACACCCCTCCTCTTCTTCCTCTGCTTCCTCCTCCTCCATCATTCTCAAACTAGATAGTCCATCAGTACCAGTAGTATTAGATAATGCTATTTAAATTTAGTTTGTTTATTCAAACTGGTGAAGAGATTGTATCATTAAAATGAGTGGTGGAGAAAGAGTGTTTTATTTTATTTTTATTTCATTTTATTTTTTTATTTTATTTTATTTTATTTCATTTTATTTATTTATTTATTTTTTTATTTTATTTCATTTTATTTTTATTTCATTTTATTTTTTATTTCATTTTATTTTTATTTCATTTTTTTAATTTTATTTTTATTTTATTTTTTATTTTATTTCATTTTATTTTTTTAATTTTATTTTATTTTTATTTTTATTTCATTTATTTTTTATTTTATTTTATTTTTATTTCATTTTATTTATTTATTTATTTTATTTTTTATTTCATTTTATTTTTTTATTTATTTTATTTTTTATTTTATTTTATTTTTTTTATTTCATTTTATTTTTTTATTTCATTTTATTTTTTTATTTATTTTATTTTTTTATTTATTTTATTTTTTTATTTTTACTTTAACTTACCTCAAACAAGGCATATTGCCACTAAGAAGCAAGGTGCTATTGTGATTAGAGACCAGATTTATAGAGAGCATCCTAAGTGGGAAGTTGAGTAGCAAAATGTTTGGTCATATACATTAAAATTTCCGCATGTTGATACAGTCGGGGAAACAGGGAGCAATTCCAAAGGCAAGCGATCCAAGGAAAGAAGCTGAGAAAGTTTTCCGGCATCTGGGGACCTCAACAGTAGAAAGGGTGTTCTCCGCAATCCATGATCTATCATAACATTTATTTGCCGCCTGTTTTCTGATAATCAGATCATCTTCTTCCTCCTCCTCCCTCATCATCCCCCTCCTCATCATCCCCCCCACACACACGCTCCATCAGTCTCAAACTGGATAGTCCACCGGTACCAATAGTATTAGATAATACTATTTAAATTTAGTTTGTTTATTCAAACTGGTGAGGAGATTGCATCATTGAAATGAGTGACAGAATCCGGTCAACATGACTCTGGTGGAGTTAATGATGATGATGATGATTATGGTGATTATGGTGGTGGTGATAGTCAACAGGGTATCAGTGTTTTCCAAATCTAACCGTTACGACAGAGTGTGTGTGTGTGTGGGGGGGGAGACAACAAAGGATAAAAAATAGGGATTTTCTATTGATAAAAAAGATAAACTTATTTTGATGGTATTCATATATTTTCTTGTGTATAAATAATACGACTCTGTGTTTCTGGAGTAAAAAAAAATTAAATACATCTAATATATAAAGTAAAGCTAGTCTATTTGTTGTGATGAGATACCGGACTCCCCTCAGTCACTAAATAAGTGAACTAGTCTGGACAATAAATACGACTATGAAACGGAAAGGGAATGTACATGCAACAGAATGTGTAAAAAAAACCGTCGAAAAACAATCAATCACCAACAGTGATTTGAAACACCATTAGAAGAACCAGCAGTTCTCTGAACTCACCATGTTATCTTTGCCTAACTGAAAAACTTGAAATAATTAAATTTAGTGATAGAGGCAAACTTCTTAATAAAAAACAAGAAACCTCAATTAACTGTAGGCATAATAGATTACACCTTCTCAGTAATCCACTTATAACCCCTCAAGCTAATACTACCTCTTAAAAAAACAAAAAAAACTTTACCCATCCACTAACAGTAATTTGACAACATAACTATCAATTTATACAATATTCTGTACAACACTTGATATAATTATTGTGTTCAATCTTCTATTTAATGAGAATCATAATTAGAGTCCATTACCAAGTATTACCATCAAAACCATTATTAACAATGGCATAGGAATATGTATATATATATATATATATATATGTATATATATATATATATATATATATATACATGTATATATGTGATAGGATACCGGACTTACCTCAGGGGGGGGGGGGACAACAAAGGTAGAAAATAGATAGAGATTTTCTATTGATAAAAAAAAACTTATTTTGATGGTATTCATATATTTTCTTGTGTATAAATAATACAACTCTGTGTTTCTGGAGTTAAAAAAATGGAATACATCTAATATATAAAGTAAAGCCAGTCTATTTGTTGTGATGGGATACCGGACTCCCCCTCAGTCACTAAATAAGTGAACTAGTCTGGACAATAAATATGACTACAAACAGAAGTATGAGGAATTCGCTTGTATTCTGTTAAATCCTATTGGATTACCTGTAGTTACTATTGTTTGTACAAGATATGTACGTTTGAATAAACCGTACTATTTTAAGACCTTTACACTCTGGGTTATTTTGTTATTTATAACTACTTACCAAGTTATATCAGTTTTTTTATCGTTTCTTTGTCGTTGATAGCTTTCTTCCTGCAAAATCAGCATTTGATTCTGCTAGAGACAAGGGGAGACATATAACATCTTGTCACATTGATATCTGAAACGGGACTGTTTATAGTTTGCAGGAAAAAGGTTTGGGCAGAAGCGGAAGTTGCCTTCCACATAAACAGTGTTCTTATCGCCCAACATATATATCGTTCCGTGAGTGAGAACATTCAAGTGTGTCCTTACCGAACCGCATACTAATCACTCCGCGAGTGAGAACATGCAAGTGCAAAAGAAATAGATCGTAATTATGTAACTGCTACAAATATATTAGAAGTGCTACGATCTATTTCTTCTAATATATAAAGTAAAGTCAGTCCATTTATTGTTCTTTTTTGTTGATAGCTTCCTTCCTACAAAAACAGCATTTGATTGTGGGTGTCTGTTTTTCGTGTGGATCGTTACAAAGAAGAATCTATTATATAAGAGAAAGTTGTCTGTGTGTCCAGCTAAAAGTAAAAAAACCTACACAAGACACACCCACAAAGCTGATATATTCTTTTTCAGCATTGCCTCGGACAAAATATAGACACATTTTTTTTTAATATTCATTCTTTCGAGGGTCAACAGGAAAAGAATTAGTCAGGGAAAGGTCGACATTTAGAGCGATTTTTTAATGTTATTATGTAGTAATTCGTTAATGATTTTTTTTCTGTTGCCTGGGAGAGAAGGGGGGGTGGAGATAGGAGTTGATAGAGAGAGGGTAATGGGAGGGAGAGAGGAAGGGGTATATAAATAGTGAAGGCAGGGGGGGGTATAGAGATATAGATAGAGGAGGGATAAAAAGAACTCGAGAAAAGAAAGATGTTACACACACTTTTTAAACTTTTCTATTGTGTTGTTGGTGCTTCTTTAGTTTCGCTACGAAATGTATAAACTTTGTTATGTACTTACATGTAAGCTGAAAATGGATTGTACACAGAAAGTTATGCAAATTCATCCAGTATTTATTAAAAATGATAAGAAAACAAACGATCGTGTGTATCGCTAGACATTTTTTACCCAGTTTAGCTTACTGATTAGGCAAGGGAAATAACTAAAAAAAAATTCCGGAAAAACTCAAAATTTAACAAAAATGGCAACCGATAGATAAAATCGTTTTTTATTTTTGATTTAATAAATACTGGATGAATTTGCGTAATTTTTGGTGTGCAGTCTTTTCTTCAGCTACCACGTAAGTACATAACACAGTTTATACATTTCTTTAGCTATTTTTTGTTAAGTGAGGACTAACATGTCGTAGCAAAACTAAAGAAGCACTGTGTTGCCCATACTCCCGAGTAACGCCGGATAACCATACTAGTAATATATAATTCGATTCACCTGATGATGGTTGGGGGGGGGGGGTACACGTTTCCAAGTAGGTTCAGCGTCTCTCAATTGTTGCTGCCAAAGAAACCCTGGGTATGAAAACCCAATCGCTCGGTCTTGTATAATTCACAAATAGAACAAATATATAACAAATTTTTTCTCTGCCTTTTGGTCTGAGATCAACGTGTAGTATCTGTTCTGATGGATGCTACACCCCTTAAACCGGTGCCGTCTTGGCCTTCGGTCCTTGATTCTGCCGGTCTTAGGTATTGTCTTGTGCAGTTCTAGGAGGTCCAGTCTCTCAGTATTTGCGTTCTCAAGCTTTTGAGAAAGAGCTTAGTTTATTGCTAATCGCTAATCGCCTGAGGCGCCCCTACCAGGGAATGCCGACGGGGCTGCCCAGGCATTTTTCGTAGGCCAGAGTGCTCTTCCTCTAGGGCGCTGGCTTTTCAAATCCCACTTTCCGACCGTGTGTCACATCTTACCGCTGTGGGAGGGAGATGAAAAAAAAAAAAGAAAGGGTAAACCACAACATTGGAACAGAACTGAATTGAAATAACAGTTCTTGGACGAATAAAGTGCTCAATATTCTTTCGAATAGAGCTACAGCAATAATAAATAATGATAAAATGTATTTGAGCTTTTAACATTTTACTACAAATATAGACACATTTTTTTTTAATATTCATTCTTTCGAGGGTCAACATGAAAAAAATTAGTCAGGGAGGGGTCGACATTCAGAGCGATTTTTTAATGTTATTATGTAGTAATTCGTTAACGATTTCTTTTTCCATTTTCCAGACAGAAAAGTGGGGATTGATAAAGAGAGAAAGGGGGTGATAGAGAGAGAGGAGAAGGGGTATAGAAATAGTGGAAACATAGAGAGCTTGAGAGAGAAGTTTTGAAAAGAAAGATGTTACTCACACTTTTTAACTGTTCTATTTTGTTGTCCATACTCTCGAGCAATGCCGAATAGCCATGCTAGTAAAATATAGTCCGATTCACCTAGTGATGGGTGGGGGTGGGGTGCCTAAGTAACACTGGGTATGAAAACCCAATCACTCCCGTCTTGTATAATTCTCAAATTAAAACAAATATTTAACAAAATAAAATTCAACCACAAAATCTGAAAAGAACTGAATTAAAAGAAGTTCTTGGACGAATAAAGTGCTCAATATCCTTTCGGATAGAGCTACAGCAATAATAAATAATGATGAAATGTTACAAAATATTACAGATCATCAGAAATGTCTTGCGCATGTATATATGAATAAAAAAAAAGTGCGAAACGCGCATTTATGTGTATGAATACTATTCGTTCTTCCGGTTTTGCTTTTCGATTGATTAAAATTTGCAACACTTCCGATGATCAACGATAATTTAAAACTGCAGTCAAATGTTAAAGCTAAGTACACTTTATCGTTTATTATTTATATTTGTATGCTAGCGGCATTCGCCTGGTGTTGCCCGTGTGGAGACATATTGCTGGTCGGAAGGTTTCTTGGGCGAAAAATAATTTAATATATCGTTATGTTTACAATTTTTCCCTTGAAAAAAAAGTTAAAAATAACATTTCCAATATGAGGTCAAGTAATAATTAAAAAAAAAAAAAAAGAACTGTCAGTGCAGTGGTGTTCTTTATAAAAAAAACTACTTGTTGATGCTGCATTTCTTAACATTTCTCTAAAAATGGGAAATGGCTCCAACGAATTCTTTTTTTTCTGTAATTATTTTAAATCTTAAAAATATCAATAAATTATTTAGATGTTAAAACCGTTTTTTAAATACATTCTTCACTGAAATATTCTTTGTTTAATTTTAGTTTTGTTTCATGAAATACAGAAAATCTATTTGACAAAAATGAATTTCGCTTTTGTTTTTTTGTTTTTTGTTTTAATATATTTCAGTTATTTTATGGAGCTAACCGATAATTGCCCCTAGTGACCCCAGATAAAATCGAAGAGAAAATTTCAATGGTGTTTTTAGATTCTGTGAAAAAAATGTAACCCTTATTAAAACTTCTTTGAATGTTCTAATGCACTGGTTGGGTTGCAGAAGACAAACAAGGCAGCGCTGCATTGTATGGTCTTTCTCTTAATATTCGCAGATGGTTGGATCGGTTTTGTAGCCCCAACTGGCCATGCAACTTTTGATCGCCCCATTCCCGTTCTTAGGTGGTTAAGTGTTTTCTACTAGTGCTGAATACATAGTAGAGCTTAATAATAATAGGAGAAAAAACATCACACATACCAAAGGAACTGAAACTGACATAAATTCCCTAAACTCCCCCCCCCCGAGGAGGGTAAAGCACCAACCATACCTCTACTGAAAGGCTGCGAGAGTATTAGAACCTTATTGTCATTCAAATTACAAAGAAGGCCAACGGTCGTTGTTAGCATGAAATCAATGGTGAACAACTGTTGCGATAATGCAAAATTATTTGCAAAAGTTATCGAAAGAGATGGAGAGCGCTTGAGATCTGAGGAAACTTCTTGTCACTCGTAGTCTAGGGCAACACCACTGTTTATTATCTGTAAGCAATCATTGATAACGACTTCATGCGAGCAAAATAATTTTCTCTCTATATATCAAACTCAATGTCTTTGTGTTGTTCGTGTGCTCCCTATAGAAAGAGAGGTTAGAGAATCTAAAAGTGTATTCTTATGTAAAATTTACCGGGGAAGACAATGGGAAGTGTTCCCGGATCTCTAAGGGGACTATGAAGGTATAACAATTAATTCCCCGATTTTGCACCAATTTTTATATCTCCTTACAAAGATTAAAATCAAGATATAATGATGCTAAACCTTATGTCTAGAATCCTTAATCTAATTATGATCAACATATCTCTACAAAACCACCATCCACCCATGCATGGATTATTGTTGCCACATCTGGGCTGGTGCATCATCCACTAGTCTCTTTCTCTTAGACAAGGTCCAAAAAAGAATCTCTAATCTAATAGGTCTCTTACTATCCACCAAGTTCCAGCCTCTGTCCCATCGCCACAATGTTGCATCCTTGTGCTTGTTTTACAAGTACTTCAATGGAATGTGCTCCGATGAACTTGCTGCTCTCGTACCCCCCCCCCCCCCGCGCCGACGTAAATAGACTCGACCAACCCGACAATCAGTCAAATCTCGTCTATGCCGGAGAGCATTCTACTTCAATAGCTTCTTTCCTCGAGCTGCCGGCTTTTGGAACTCCCTCCATGCCCCCTGTTTCCACCGACTGTAGCGACATGCAGAAATTTCAAAATAATGTAAACACACATCTAGCTGCACAGCTCCCAATTTAGGATGAACCCAAAAACTCAGTAGCCCCTTACAGTGACAACTTGCCTTGTTTGGCGTGAACCCAGTTAAAAAAAACAACAAAAAAACATAGACTACATGTTTTTTATTCTAGTAATCTAGTAAATGTCTCAAATTCAAGGCTTAAGCTTAAGGAACCTTAAGTAGAAATTGAAATTCAGGGAATCTTAATTGGTGTCTATGGATGAAATTTAATGCAAACCTGAAATATTTGAATATTCAAATCGAAGGTTGTGCCAATGATGCCCCCTCCCTAAAAACCCTTTAAAATACCCCAAAGAAACTGACATTTAGGGAATATTTATTAATTGATATCTAAGAACTATTTTTTTTTAAATTCAAAAATCGGAGTTTCATGCCCCTTCCCCTCCCCCCCCCCGCTTTTGCATAAAACTAAATTAAACTAAATATAGCCAACATTACGACCCCTTATGCCTAATAGCTGTGTTTCAAAATTAATAATGATCGGTTAATTAGTTTGGGAGTGAATTGTGTACATAGAAATATATAAACGTACTTAACTTTATATAGAAAGGAGATTTCTGGTGTTATTTACGTAAATAATCGGTAAATAATACCCGAGATTTCTGTTAGAGTTCAATAACTGTCCTATATCAAGTTAAGAAGAGTCATAAAAATGCGGTTGTATGAGCTGTAGAGTGTTCGTCGTCTTGCCATCGTAGGAGCCAAGTTCCTGATCATTTGTAGTAACCCTGGCAGTAGGACCCCCCCCCCCCCCTCGCTCATATTCTTCCCACTTCTTGTTCTAGGAAGAGGAGGGGGGGGAGTAATGTCGGTTGGGCAGACTGAGTGGCAGAGATGGGAGGGCAGAGATTGAGGAACAAGTTGGGGGCGAGGCAGTGCTTGGGTGAGAAAAATAATGAGAAAGAGAGAGTATAAGGAGGAGGAGGAGGAGGAGGAAGGGGAGACTTGTTTTTATTTATTTATTTTATCTTTTTTTTTTTTGGTGCGTGTATTTGTGGCCGATTCACTGTTGAGGGAAGAGGAAGGATGATAAAGATGATGATGCTGAGAGGGAGGAGGAGGAGGAGATAGTGAAACACAAGAAATGAAGAGAGAGTGGGAGGGATAGAAAGAAGTGTGTTTGTTTAGGAGAGAGACTTGACTGCATTTTCAAAAAAAAAAAAAAAAAGAAAGAAAGAAAAAGAAGCGAGATTTCTTCAAACCATAAAACAAAGATGGCTTTTCTTCACTCTTGGACTGGCACCAACGCCACCACGATGCTGACACATGCCACTCTTTAGCCAGTCTGCCTGCAGTTTTTTTTTTCTTTCTTTCCTTGGAATTTTTACCATTACAGGAACCAACATCTTTAAGGAAACAAAACCTCACCAAAAACTAAAAATAAACGGAAGATATGGAATAATTTCTGTGGGAAAAGTTACCAAAAATGTTTCGCTAGGTAGGAATCGGTTCTTTAATTTACTTGAAGTGCATTCGTTTCTTTTGGTTCAATTTTAGTATAAGGACTGTTGGAATATCTCACCTGTTTACTTTGTTTTCAACCACATTTTCGATAAAATTTCATTTTGGGTCATAAATTCTATTTCGTGTCCTGAAAATAAAATTCTAATTTACTTTTTAAAGTTTTGACAATCTGCCTTTAATTTAATGTTTTAATCGCTGGCGGCCATGTTTATTTATTTATTTGTTTATTTATTTATTTATTTGTTTATTTATTTTGTTTATTTATTTATTTTATTTATTTTATTTATTTTATTTGTTTTATTTGTTTATTTATTTTGTTTATTTATTTATTTTATTTATTTTGTTTATTTATTTTGTTTATTTTTTATTTATTTATTTTATTTATTTATTTGTTTATTTATTTATTTTTATGACACTAAAAATATTTCTACTTTTAAAAAAATGTTATTGAACAAGAAAAATAAACTTTTTTGACACACAAGAAACTTTGAATATTCTTTTTCCACCAAATATAATGAATTTAAAAGTAAAAATGGTATTATTATAGATTGATAATCTTCTCTATTCACCTCCTCCGAAAATGAGATTCTACCTTTTTAGGCGATTACGTGTGAACACCCTGAAAAACTTGGCAGAAATAAAAAAATAAAAAACAAAACAATAATTATTTTAAAATTCAGAGTGGGATATCAGTTTCGGAGATAAATTTAATGTAAATGCTCCCCCCATTTCTGGGCCATTCTAACGTTTTACGGCAGTTAACCATTAAAAAATTTTTTTTTTTACCATTGCGTTTTTGTTTATGTGGAGGGATGTTCTATTCTTTTAGGCGATTGACAGCTCTAAAAAAGTTTGCATGGCTCCATCTTACGTTTAATTTATATACGAAACTGATCTCCCACTGTAAATTCTAAAAAAATTTGTTTTCATCTTTCCGACAAGTTTTTAAGGTTGTTCACACGTAATCGTTCACAAAAAGTAGAATTTTTTTGCGGGGGGGGGGGGGTAAATGAGGGTGTTAATCTACAAATGAAGAGGTTAAAACATTGTAGTAATAACAATATCGTCAATAAAAATGGATGCGATGGGTAAAACTTTTGACAAGTTCAAGTTTAAAGTTATAGACGTTAAAAAAGTACATATATATATATATATATATATATATATATATATATATATCGTGACAAGAAATACAATTTGAGATGAGGAATCAATTTTATCCAAATTTTGTTGAAAACTACACGAAATAGGTGAGATATTCAAATAGTTCCTATGCTACAATTGAACCAGCCCTTTTTTTGTTGTTCTCTCTGTCTATATCTTTCTTTCTCTCTCTCTCTTTACACCCCTTTTTCCCCTTTTCCTTTCTGTGACTCCCAGGAAATAGTGAAATTCATAAACTCTCCAAGGCGACCAACTTCTATAAATCAAGTAGATTCCTGCATTAATAAAGATAATTTTTGAAGATTACATTTTTCTATTTCCTATAAAAGTCTGTAAATAAATGTGAAAGTTTGTATAAGTATGTATGGATGGATGTAATGTCTGTTTATATGAATGTGAATATTTATGTGTTTATTATAATCTCTCTCTCTCTCTCTCTCTCTCTCTCTCTCTATATATATATATATATATATATATATATATATATAATTATTTCATGTATACACATAATATTATAAGGAGATATGTATATCTTTTCAGTATTTACTTCAACAGTGCTCAATGCGTGGGTAGTAAGTAATGAAATGCGGACGCCTCTGTGTAGTTTAATTGACATAAATATATTTTCATAACTTACTATATATAAGTGTGGGGGTATATACATACAGATACACACACACACAGACACACACATATATACCCACAGTATGAAAAAACGCTTATGGCAAGCAAGCTAGTCTGTGTAACTTACTTGCCATAAGTATATTTCCATACTACTACTAAGCTCTACTCACGTATTGAGCACTGTTGCAGTAAATACTGAAAAATATATAGGTAATCTATTATTTCATAATATGTGTGTTTGTATATTTGATTAAATAGTGCAGACAACTTATGTCTGCATATTTTCTTTTTGATCCTTTTTATCTTTCAAAAGATCAAAGAGAAAATATGCAGACATGAATTGTCATTATTGTTTAACAAAATGTGTCTAGAAGAAAAAATGCTGCCATAATATATATATAATTCTGTTCAGTCTTTGACTAGATGCCATAACATTGGTTCATTGACGTAAGACTATAATATTGTTTATATAATTTTATAAATGCTCTACTTGGTATTGAGCACTCTTGAAAAAATTGGTTTTATGTTCATTTTATTAACATAATTGAACTTGATCAATATATATATATATATATATATATATATATATATATATATATAATGTGTGTGTGTATTTTGGCAGCATATATTCATTTAGGCAAACATTATTAAATAAGACGGAGTGTTTTTGCTTGATAATGTTCCAAATCGTCCATTTAGTGTTTCGGTCAAATTGGTGTATGTAAGTTCCATGGGTTTCTTGTTCCATTTTCTTTCCTTTTTTTGCGAGTACTTTCGGTAAAGACCCAAGATTAACACCGCCTGAAGATGATTTGACGAATCAAATCGAAAGTTCTCACAAAAAAGGAAAGAAAATGGAACTAGAAACATAAGTAACTTACATACAGCAATTTGATCGAAATACTAAATGGACCATTCGGAAAATTGAAAAAAAAAAGAAGTCTTATCAAACAAAAACACTCCGTCTTATTTAATAATGTTTGCATATATATATATATATATATATATATATATATATATATATATAAATGTATGGATTTTTTAATTGTTATAATTCTCTGTCCGATAAGGTATCAAACACTATAAAATTGTGAATGCAAAATTTTTAACTGGTTTAAAAATTTTAAGCCGATATTTAACTATCAGTGTGTATATATATATATATATATATATATATATATATATATATATATATATATATATATATATATATATATACACACACTATTTGTACTTGTATGGATGTGAAATGTGAATATACTGTAATGTCCGTATGTGTCGAGCAGATAGTTTTCTATGGAGGAGAACACTATTATTATTTGTTTTTATTGGTTTCATGCCTTTGTGCTATTGAACATTGGATCGCTTTCTACATGGGTGTGTGTGTGTATATATATATATATATATATATATATATATATATATATTTGACATACTTTATATTTACAGATATCATGTGTCTATAAGTTACCCAGATTCTTAAATTTCTTTGATTTTTCTTGGAACAAAAACATTACAAACTTAGCATATGTTCTGACCTATATATACATGTGTGTGTGTGTGTGTGTGTGTTCTTTGAAATGTGTACGTTTGTATAATTTCATTTACACACTCGGTTTATACATATATATATATATATATATATATATATATATATATATATATATATATATATATATATATATATGAACGGCGGCCCCCATACTTTTTTACTTGCCCCCCCCCCCCCCACTTTACGATCATCAATAATGAAGTTATATATGCATGTGTTTAACCGCCCCCCTCCCACTTTTATAACTGTCCCGCCGGTCCTGATATATATATATATATATTAATGTATTACTATTTCATGTATATACACACAATATTAAAAAGGTGATATAATATATTGTGTAAATATTTTTTCAGTATTTACTTCAACAGTGCTCAATACATGAGTAAAGCTTAGTAGTATAAAAATATATCTATGGCAAGTAAGCTTCCCGCAGAAAATCATCAGGCTTAATATAGCGTGTTTCATTCCCGCAGAAAATCATCAGGCTTAATTATATATATATAATCATTTTATTTAATCCAGAATGTTTGGGTCATAACAAAAACTCGTCTTATTACCGCAGCTAGAAAGAACTTTCCCTTCTTCCTCGGTGTGTCTAGTGTCAGGCGGAATTTCCATGAACAGAGTTTCTTTCCAATAACTCCCCGTCTGTGAAACACGTTACCATTGAACTGCTTCCGTGCAGACTACGTGGTCATTTTCAAATCCAATGTCAATAAATACTTGCCATAAACCATCCTCATCACTTTGTTCATTCCATTCATCATTTTAAATCCTCTCATCATATTCTTCATCATTCAACTGACTATCCATTATCTTATTAACCCTTATTATCAAGTGGCTTTTGGCCATAAGTGGGTGACCCATTAGTGAAATAAAAAAAATAAAAAATCCAAAGAGTTCAAAACGGACCTAGATGAGGAGGATAGAAAATATGCTTCAGTTATTTTTATTTTTTCATTTATTTTTTTTTAGTGGAGGAGGGGGGGGGGGGTTACGTTGTATGCAAAAATTGAAAAGGATGAAATATTGATGGCATTCAAAAATTAACTTAAGTATATTTAGCTGAGAGTTGAAGGGTCATTCAGCTTATATAACACACGCATGCGCGCACACACACAGATTAGCTCAGCTGTAAGTGTGGAAAGTAGCAGCATTAAGTTAGGGGTCACAGTGTGATCGCTATCAACCCCCACAGACAGATAACACATTTTAGGGAGTCAGAAAGTACTTCGGTGGAGAGGGGGCGTCTATGTGGGTGATGTTGATTATATTACCCTAAATATTTGCTGAAGTTAGGAAATCTGGTGAACAAGTTTTTTTTTTGTTTGTTGTTTTTTTTCATGGCGGTTGGGGGGGGGGGGGAGTCTCAATCTCTATATGAATAAAATTGCGTGACCACTTCTCGTGTGTGTATTTCTCGTGTCAACGTAATTTTGATAATTACATATCGAATTAGTGATTTATCGAACTCAAAAATGCAATATTGTTTAAATAAAACACTTTTTAAAATCCTATTAAAAAAAAAATAATGAAATTAAATACATCACGATGCATTTCGGTTTCTTTGTAAACTAGTCAGCCATTTAAATCTTTTGTTAATAGTTAAAAAAAAAAAAAAAAAAAAGAATGAATTAGTTCATAATCCTTCGAAATTTGGAAGCATTTAAACTGTTGAATGGGGAAGTCATTTAAACAAGCTTTAAAATTCTTAGCAAATCCTCATTTATTAAAAGATGTGAAAATTTTGTAAACTATTTGCATCCAATAATTTTTTATAAACAGAAATTAAAACAACATTACGTTAACAATGATCAGTTCTAGTTTCATAACAATGTGGTTTGATTAATAATTTTATGATCAAACGATACCGTTATGATTAAATTTTTAACTTTGTTAATAATTTCTCAGCTTGCTGGTTTATCCCGTTTCAAGTGTTCCTATTTACTTGCCTCCCCACGAGGGCAAAATTAGACACAAGGTCAGTGTTTAATATTAGGCGAAATCCAGCTCCCTAAAAAATGGCACTGGATGGAACAAAAATAAAAATTGTCTCAATCTAGAAGGATTTTTTCTTCACTGACCAAAGACAGAATAGACTAAGTGTAACATCAGAACAGATACTACACGTTGCTCCTATACAAGGAGTTAATTTATGGTTCTTAGATAACTCTCCAATCTCCATACAGGATACCTCTATAAGCCTGGTAACTCATTTAATAAAAAATATTTCGCTTTATCAGCCGGTACAATCAAGTCTTTAAAGAATTTAATAATTTAATAAATCAGGGTTATTGTCTTTAATGCGTTTCATCATCATCATCTTCATCACCATCATCATCATCTTCACCATCATCTTCTTCTTCTTCTTCTTCATCATCATCTTCATCATAATCATCATCATCTTCTTCTTCTTCTTCTTCTTCTTCATCATCTTCATCATAATCATCATCTTCTTCTTCTTCTTCACATTCTTCTTCATCATCATCATCATCATCACCAGTCTAATGTCCGTTTTACATGCTGGCATCCATTGGACGGTTTTAAGAAATTGACTTGCAAGTTACCCTATCTCTGCCCAGGTATTTATTTATCCCTCTTTCTCTCAAATCCATTTTTATCACTTCCTTCCATGTTTTTTCTTTGGCTTTCCCCTGTGAACTGAACCTGCTACCTCAACTGTTCTACATCTACTAACTCAAGAACTCGCATCCATTCTTTCAACATGGTAATACCATCAAAGTCTCCTGTTCTGTACACATCTCCCCTCACTGTCCAGATTTAATCTTCCTCTGATATCATCAGAACTCGGCCGTTCTTTAAGACTCAAATTACACATCCATCGTATCATTCTCATATCATTTCTCTCCATGCAACGTATGTCCTCAACCCTTACTGGCCAGGTTTCACTTCCATACATCATGACACTGCGTACACATGCCTGATAGACTCTTCCCGTGGTCGACAGTGGTAACACTCTGCTGGTTAGTAATGACAGAATGTCCATTGTTTCTTGAATTTAATTCTTTTAATTAGTTCGATTGGATCATCTTCAGGTTTTGAGTCCTGCTAGTTAGCTTGCGCTTTCTTCCATTCTACTTTTCTCCAACGTTGAATTTAAAAAAAAAATTGAAAAAAGCCCCACAAAAAATGAAAATAAAGACTTTCAACCAATGGGAAGAAGCCTGCTCAATCTGACCGGGATAAATGTCGTTGGAAAAACAACTTGCATAAGGAAAATTCTTCAATGAAATTACAAGGTTGTTATTCCTTTTCTTGAAAAGCTGTCACTTCGATTCAACATTCTGTACTTATCCCTCGAATACAATTTTTATTTCTCCTGTAAGAACTGAATTTATTTTTCAACGAAAGAAATCCTTACACTTCTAAAGGCGGTGTAGATTCTGGAAATTTCGAATTGAACCCTTTACTTAATCCACCGCTCTCAATCTGCATTTATTGTCTTTTAGATATCCTATTTACTTGCCTCCCAACGAGGGCAGAGTTAGACACAAGGTCGGTATTTAATGTGTGTAGAAAGTCAAGCTCATCCCCCCCCCAAAAAAAAAAGACAATCTGAATTAGTACAAAAGTAAAAATTGCCTCGGTTTAGAAAGATTTCTTCTTCAGCGACTGAGGACAGAAAAGACGAAGTGCAGCATCAGAATAGATACTACTTTCCTCCTAGCTAATGTACTGAAAATAAAAATGCCTTTTACTAAAACCTTTATTTACCTAAAAATCAGGACCAAAAAACGTACAATATAAAAAGGGTAATCATGCAGTATAGTAAGCAGACAAGAAATGGAAAAAAGTAAGCAATTTTTGTCAGAGTAGAATTTTATTTTTATTTTTAAACTGACCCCGGAACCAGGAGTCCGATTTTTTTTTCTCTTGCTAATTCTCCTTTCAGTAAATTAAATCAACATTTCCCAAAAGTCATATTATTAAGCTTTAAATATATATTTTTTTATTATTTATCTATTATTATACTAAAGCTGTGTTAATAAACGTTTGTTTCCCTAAGGCCTTCGTCCTGTGTATTACCTTAAAAAACATCTTGCCCTCGTGGGGAGACAGGTTAATACTACTTATGTTCTTTTCTCCCACTCAAATGTCTATTTACCTTTTTTAAATCCTTTTTGTAACTTCGCGAAAAGCTTTTTTAATTCGGTGGGAAAGGTTTCTGTTGGTTAACAAAAAAAAAACTAATTACTTTAATTGTTAATAGGTCATGTGACTTGTTCTTGCGGACGTAGTTGTAAAGGGGAGCATGTGATCTGTTTATCCAATCCGTTTACTGAAATTTTCAGTTTTTTTTGTTTGTTTTTTTAATTTTTTTAAATTTTTATATCTTGGATTACCCCATGTTTCTATTTATTTTTAAATCCTAAACAAAAGAAAACTAGAAATATTTTCACATGTGGCCTTATCGTATAACATGTGGCCTTATCGTATAACATGTGGCCTTATCGTATAACATAAAAACTGTTACTCTACTTTTGCAAGTCTAATTGCGTGAAAGATTTGACACGCTTAAGTTTGATTTGCGCACTTTCATTGATAAATGGGTAAATTGGATGGATGCATCTTAAAAATGGACGTATTCTTATTTTGTGAAGAAACAGTTTTAAAATTTAATAAAACTAGAATTATAGTCCCTACGGACCAAAATTCTCGTATATATTAAATATTAAATTGTTTTTAACGCCAATACGTAGTTACAGCAAAATAAATTGTTTTGGACTATTAAAATAATTTCCAATGCTATTGATAATGTTTACCCATCCATTTATTTATTTTTTATTATCGCTTATGTTTGGATTCATGTTTTGAAATATGATGTAAATAATAATAATAATAATAATAATAATAATAATAATAAATCTATGACGTCACTATAATTATTTTTTATGGTAATGTTTTAAGCTCTATTTATAAGAAAGTCCAAAAAGGTGAGTTGATAGGACCTCAGTCTGAAGATCTTAAGGTTTCGGTTTCGATTTCGATTTCCGGTCATGGCATCCGCTTTATTTGTTGGGAATTTACTATTAATGCAATATTTTCCTTTTCTAAAAGTAGTTAAGATTTCTGATGTTTCGAAATGAGACAAATTCTGCAATGTATTTCTTACGTTTAAATAAATTGTGATTAATGTACAGACGGACAAAATCTCTATTTCTCTAACATAATAAGACCAAGAAATTAGATTCTCAATTTGGTTTCAGGAAGCGCTTGGAAGCAATTCTGAAATCATTAAAATCTAAAAAAAAAAAAAATTAAAAAAAAAAAAAATTATTTAATGTTGAATATATTTTTACTTCTTTCTAGATTTCATTTTTTTTTTCAAATTTTTTTTTTCTTAGTTGTTTTTGTTGTATTTCCCATTTTGGGTTGATTGTGGCGGCCATGTTACATCTGTCATGAGATCCCAGCTTTGAAATAAATCTACTTTCTCTTATTTTTAGAAACCAGACCCAACACAGATAAAGAGACTTTTTTTTTTTTCAGCTGTAAGATTTGGGGCAAGGGTAAAGAAGGGCATGGGGGAGGGAAGAAAAGTGCTGGATCGAGGATGTAAACAAAAGGACCAGCATCACCCACTCTTAAAAAAAAAATTATTTTTCTAAGATAAAAATAACCCTAATTTAGTTATCAAGTGGACCAGTTTGAAACTGAGAAGGTGCATGGTTGACCTAATGGATACTAAGTTTCGGAATTTTTTAGATGAGTATTGAGAATTTGTATGATTTGAATTATCAGGGCCCGTAGTGAAACAGATATAAGTGCTAAGTAATGCTCAGTTCTAAGTGACCGTCTTCTGGAGGTTGAAAGTTCAATCCTCAGTACGGGCGATACTAAGAATATAATTACGAATTACTTAAGACTTTTACCCGGTCATGGCTGACGGAACGAGAGCAAGCTATCCCCGTGGATTAAATAAAGGGTCTTGTTCGAAGTTCTGTATATATATTCTCGAGTTCGAAAAAATACACCTGAAGAAGTTCGGAGGTTACATCAGTCGAAATGTTGTGAGTATAACAACCAAGAGGAGAACAGTAGTCAAAATAATATTAATGGATACTCTCATGGATTATGAGATCGGTTGTTTTCTCAATTTAAGATCCTATCAGATCTGTTTACGTGATTTACGATAATCCTTCTCCCATTACTATGAGTAAAATAGCAGCTTTTGTTCATTGAATTGGATATAAGGAATAATCAGTACTTCCACAGAATGTGCTCCAACGAACTTGCTGCACTTGTACCCCCTCAACATAAATGACCCCGACCCCGACTAGCAGCAAAATCCCATTTCTTCATCGTAGAGGTCCCCAGATATGTGAAAACTTTTTACTCTAATAGCTTCATTCTGCGAACCACTTGCCTTTGGAATTCTCTCCCTGCTACGTTTCCCTGACTGTACCCACATGCAGAAATTTAAATGTAATGTGAACAAACATCTTGCTGCATAATCTCCACTTAGGATGCCTCCTATATATCTGGCTTCTAATAAGAGTAAAATAAAATTTTAAAAATCTCCATAATAAAGTAAAGTCGGTCTCTTTCTCGATTTTTGTCACCGATAGCTTTTTTTCCTACAAAATTAATATCTGATACTGATTCGTCAATTTTTTGGGCGGATTGTTGCAACATATCGTTATGAACAATCAAATATAATTAGATTGAATTTCTTCCAGAAAGTACTTTGATCGTATCGGAATTGTTTTTGTACGGATGCTATTTTGGAAAAAAGGGATGGAACTCTGTATTCTATCAATGCAGTTATTTCTCTTTGCTTGCAACAAAAAAAAAAAAATAGGGGCAGCATAGTTTTGAAAAACAAAACAAATTGCAAGAAAAAACACTAACGGGCAACACTGGGTCGGGACAGCTAGTTACGGATTTATTTATCATAAAAGAGAAAAACCAAATTGAAAACTAAGCTTTTTGGATTATTTGGATTACTATTCTCATCTTGGTTGCTATATTCACACCGTTTTTCGCTGCTGGCAACCTCCCATCTTTAGTTGCATCTTTTTGGGGTGGGTTCAAAATTCTTTATTGGTTCCCAAGTTCGAAAAGCTGCACCTGAAAAAAGTTGGAGGTTACATAGGCCGAAACGTTGTGAAAATAACAACAAAGATATGAATAATAATCTGAATTAAGATTTCTTCTCTTTTGGTTCTGTTTTTAATGTAAAATTTTGTTAACATTTATTTTATAATGGATACCAATGGAGACTATAAAATTAGTTCAACAGAGTTCAAACCTTGTTGGATCGATTTAATTCATTTATACTTTAATACCATTGGGGAAGATACAAACCAACCCCTCTGCAGCTCTGGTTAAAATATCAGTTTGTTTTTAATAAATCCTTTACAATAGGTATTGCTTCAGCATCAAATAACCTAAAAAGGTTTGATATGCCATAAAAAAATATCCGAAACAGACTTGATTGTGATTGGTTAAAACACAAGCATGGTTTCAGTCTTATTTTGCTCTTTAGTCCTCACATTCCATGAGCGATGTTTCTGACAAAGGGGGAAGAATTGCTGTTTTCTGGGTCAGAATCTATCTATTTGACCTTGAAGTAGTATGTTTTTAGCCCCTTACATCAAGTTTCTTCATGCCTTGTCTGGAGCGATTTCCGTTTAAAAAACAATAAAAAAAAAATTTTTTTTAAAAAAGGCAAAATGCTCGACTCTATCTCCTGACATTTTAAAATGTCTGACTTTGACCTAAGATATTTTAGGTCAAATTTCTACTAGTAATCTTTATATATATATATATATATATATATATATATATATATATAATCTACTACTACTACTACTAAATCTCTGTTGATCTTGTTTGCTTGTCCCCGTGCATGGGTGATTTATTTTTAATGTTGATGTTTTTCAACTTAATGCACACAATATTGTTTGTCGTCATGCATATAAAACCAGTCCCATCTAAAAGAAAAGAGCTACTCGTCAATATGGTGGTCTTAATATAGGGTTTTAAATTGTCTTTCACAAAAAAAATCCAAATTTAAAAATTTTTTTAATGAATTTTACCCATATTATCAAATTGTGTCTCCATCTGTTTTTACATCGTCCAAATCTGAGGGTTTTTTTTTTATTAATTAAGAAAAGAAATTAGCACGATCTCCACGATCATATTACGAAGATTCAGTGTGTTAGCTTTAAAATCAATCTTCTATGAACAGTAAGTTATTTTTGTCGCTTTTTCGAGAGGTAATGGGATTTTGCCTAATGTTTAGTGTAATACTATTATTATGATTTTATAATAATTTTCATTTACCACAAAATTACATTACGTTTGTAAGAATTTTTCACTTGTTTGAAACCTGCAATTTTAGTTATAAACAAATTGGCAACATTTCTAATTCCCAACAAATTTTGAACGATCATAATTCGGTGGCTAATTGAGCTACTAAAATAAATGTGGTTTCATTGTTTATGTTTTGTAAAGATCTATCCGCTCACAGTAGAGGTTTTTAGATATAATGAAAATAAAAATTTTGGGCATTTGTAACGAGAGCTAAAAGAACGAAAAATGGGTGCAACAAATAAATGTTACCAAAGGCAAAATAAGTTACTCTTCTACCTACCTGAATAAGTTTATTTGTGTTTTAACTTATTTTAAAGTGTTTTTTAGTTCGATTTAAATCTAGTGTCTTGACGCCATGCTAAAATTAAAAACACAAAATCGCCATATTTGATCATGTGACGTCTTGACACTAATTTTAAATTAAATTTTATTTGTTTCCTATTTGTTTTTTTTTGTTTTTTTTACCCCTTTTTCGTTCTGTTAGCTGTCGTCATTAATGCCCACATTTTGGTTTGGGATATCTTATTACAGTAAAAACAATATAAACTGTTTTTTTTTCTTTTTTTGTGTTTTTAGTCTTTTATTGAATATTTCTAATTATTTTTTTCTTTATTTTTAGGTAAGTGGTTATTTACTTATATGATTGGAAAAGATGAGAATATACTGGGGTAAGTATTTGCTGAGGGCTGAACTATTTTGCACATACATACGACTGTACAGCTGCTGCGATAAAAATTAATGGCGTGAATTAATGTTTTTTGGAGATTATTCAAACTATAATTTACATCATGTCTATGATATCCCAACGTTTTGGACGATGTAACCGCCAACTTTAAGATGCATCTGTTCAAACCTGGGAACCGAATTTACTTTTATAGAAACGTTTTACGATTGCTGTTTATCTAAGCTAACTCAATGCCATTTTCAACATAAAGGTATCTCGTTTACATGCTTGTCAAAGATTTCCAAATTATATCCTGAGTGATGCATTATGGTCATGAAGAATTAAAAAAAATAAAATTTAACATATTTTTCTGCCAAAAAGACATTGAACATAATGGTTATGCTGAGGGCTGAACTATTTTGCTCACACATACGACTGTACACCTGCGATAAAAAAAAGATAAGTTAGTTTGTAAGTCAATTTCTAAAAGCCGTCCAACACATGCCAGCATGTAAAACGGACGTTAAACTGATGATGATTTTGATGATTTTATTTGGAACATTTTTCATTGTGTATCATTTTTTTTCTTTTCTTTTTTATGTCGGACAATTTTCTCCGACTCTGACTCCTAACACAATTCTTGTTTTAACATAACCGTATGGAATCATTAATAAAATTCACAATCCTTTCCGCAGTCCAACCATATTTGGTACAAATAAACTTCAGTCTCTGCCTGATTTGTCCACCAAGTTTCAATCATGAATGTCCAACAGTCTTTTTTATATCGCTGTTCAGTGATATGCGAGGACACTTTGGTGATCATTTGATCAATACGAGGTGTGATCCTGAATGGGCTTCACACTCACCGGACCATAACTCCCCAGATTTTTTATCTGTGGGGTTATCTTAAAGATAATGTCTATCAAAACAATCGTCAGTCTATTCCTGAACTTACTGCACTTGTACCTCCTCAACGTAAACACCCCCGACCCATCAAACTAGCAGCAAAATCCCACCCCTTCACTGTAGAAGTCCCCAGATGCATGAAAACTTTCTACTTGAATAGCTTCTTTCCTCGGACCCCTTGCATCTGGAATTCCTCTCTCTAATCCCTGTTTCACCGACTGTATCGATATGGAACAATTTAAATGTAATGTGAACAAATATCTTTCTGCACAATTCTCCACTTACAATGCCCCGATTAATGTGGATCTAATTCTCAGAAACCCCTTACGTCTCAGTGGCAATATGCCTTGTTTGGGGTGAAGAAAAGTTTTTAAAAAGAAAATTCTTTTAAATTGAAGATACCATCACAGTCGTGTCTGTTATTGACAAGTTTGCGTGTTATATCCAGATGTTTTTATCATTGAACGGCAATGAAACAAAGACTGTTGGGCATTCATAACTAAAACTTGGTGGACAAGTCAGACATAGACTAAAGTTTATTTGTATCAAATACAGTTGGATTGCAGAAAGGATTGTGAAGTTATTACCGATTCCATGGGTGGCATTTCTAGCTGTAATAGTCAATGATGCCATCTTTAATAATATTTGTACAAATCCAGGTAAGATATTTTCGATTAGTCTGATTGCCAAAAGTTTTAAGACAGCCCTGCTAATTACGTTGCTGAAAATAGATGAACAAATTTTCAATATAAAGAATATTTAAATCCGATTAAAATGTTTTTAACTGTTTTATTTACATGACAGATTAAATGATTAAGTCAGATTAAGTGTTTGGATTAGGGTTAATCTCTGTAATGCAAAAGTTTTCATATTTGAAATTTTCAAATTCAAAATCTAAAGGACATTTTATTTTGTCAAATCAATGATGAATTTTTAATTGACAAATTTAAATACTGAATATTTGATGGAATTTCTCAGATGTGGCATCATCATCATCACATCCGTTTTTAATGCTGGCATGTGTTGGACGGCTTTTAGAAATTGACTTATCTCGGGTGAAGTTTTTTTTTGAACTCATTTTCTTAATTGAGTCAAGAATCTTATAAATCGGATGCATTTCTTGACGCCAACCCAGTAAGGTGTTGGTGACCAGTGTTTATATCGAGACACCATCGCTAGGTGATTGCCCACCAAGGCTAAAGATTTTGCAAATTGTAATGGTACACTATAAAAAAAGGAAATGAAGCATTAAATCTAAATTAAGAATGTTTTATTTTTTTATATTAATATATAGACTGCTACACGCAGTTGACATGTATTGGCAACTTCAGAGAATTAAAGAAAAAAAATTCTCAATATCTATAATTCTAATTCAGAACTTCTGCAGAAATTCTTTTCAGAATTCTTAAACTTAATGGAACACATTTTTTTTCTTATATATATATATATATATATATATATATATATACTAGTAGAATACACGTCCCAATTTGTTGTTTTTATATATATTGAAATTGATAAGCCACTCATAGATTCGTCAGTGTTGTTGTCTTCCCTTGTCTGTTTAAGAGTCATGTGGATTGTCCAAAAGGCATATCTAATAACTGTTCCCTTAGGGGTCACATAAGCCAAGCTATATAAACTGAAACGCTTAGGGCTCTCGCTTCTTTTCCCTTTTTACTGCTACAGTCAACGTTGGTTGACTGCATTAGGACACAGGCTCCAAAAGGCTGTCAAAAGCAAAGGAGTACTGTTGTCATATTTGGCTAGTGAATCTCTATCCCATTTGAGAGTTCTTGATAAGGTGCAGAAACGTATCTGTAATTTGATTGACCCCACCATTTCTTCTTTTCGGCACCCTCTCTCCCACAGACGTGATGTTGCTAGTCTCAGTCTTTTCTACAAATACTATTATAGCATGTGTTCTTCAGAATTGTGTGATCACTTCCCTGCTTCTTTTGTTCCAGCTCGTTTTACTCATTGGTCTAATGGTCTCCATCAGTTCACTGTTTTGATTCCTCATTGTAATAAGGTTTCCTATTCCAGTGGCTTCTTTCCAAGAATTGCAGGCTTGTGGAACTCTCTTCCTGCTGATTGTTTTCCTCTTCAAGACTAAGGCCAATAAGCATCTCCTGTTTTTGCGATAATCATACTTGTTCTTGTTAGCTCCTTACATCAAGTGACTTCATGCCTTGTCTGGAGCGATTTCCATAAAAAAAAATTTTTAAAGTCTTCCTCCTCTGACTGAAAGGTTTGGTTTGTTTGTTTTACGACATATCAACCCTTTTAAGATTATTTAATGCAGAATCCGTTCATTTTGGTAAAAGTTTTTATGCTTCAAGTTCCTTATATGTTCAAGTACTTATTTATGATGTTTGGTTGAGTGAAAGGAAGGAAGGAGGAGAGGAGGGGGGACATTGTTGTTGTTTTTTTTTGAATTTTGCAGAACATGATTGAGTTTTGCAAAAAGGAAAAGAAAAAAAAAGAAAACATCAATGTTTGGTGCATTTAGGGTCAGGAAGCTGATATCTTCAAACAGCCTGATCTGATAGACTGAAAGAGCCAGCAAAGCCAGAGTTACCATAACATAAGTTCCGTATGCATAATTTTGGTTATTCGGAGTACATTTCTCATCTTGAGTGTTATCATCACAACGTTTCGGCTGCTGTAACCTCCGGCCTTCTTCAGGTGTATCTCTTCGAACTCGGGAACTTGGATGGAATTTCGAACAGAACCCCAGCCATGACTGGGAGAAGTCTTCAGTAATTCGCAATTCTTCGTATCGCCTGCACTGAGGATTGGACCTTCAACCTTCAGATGACTATCACTTGGAACTGAATTTAACTTAGTACTATATCCACTGCGCCACGGGTCCTTGCGGACAGAAATATTCCTGAGTTTGAAGAGATACACCCGAAGAAGGTCGGAGGTTACAGTGGCCGAAACGTTGTGATGATAACACTCAAGATGAGAAATGTAGTTCGAATAACCAAAATTATGCAAATTATCAATCCTCATCTCAAAAATTCGGAAATGTAATCTCATTCCGTATGTTTTACTTTTATTGTTTGTATACTATTCTGTGGTCAATCCGTGAAGACACATATAAAAAAATCTGGTGGCAAATCGGTAAGCAATAGTTCAAGAACAATTCTTTGTACTTCAGTCTCCTCTTTCAGCCTCACTCTGCTCTCCCTACCGCTCTCTAGCCAGTTCAATGAAAAGAGTACAGTTTATATACTGCTTATTGCCCCACCTATGCAAATTGACTGTCAACCAGAGCCATCTAGCTTTCAAATTCTCCAAACAGCCAATTTGCAAAGGGGGACAACTCAAACCACACTTTCTGGATCCATTCCTGGCTGGGGCAACTTTGCTAACCACATATTCTTTGTTACTTGGTTAAGTATGACTTGCGGGCGGGTCGACTGTCGCTCAACTGCCGCTCTCCACCAACACGTCAATCTAAAGTCTCTGTCATCTGTCCCGTTGCAACAATGTCTTTGATGGTTTCACCATGCAACAATGCGCTCGGAGGGAGAGTTAATTTCTGATGTAATCCTCCCTACCTTACTGGTACAAGGACCTGGATATCAACCATCAAGGATGGCTTGGCCGAACTCTAAGGTCTACAGGTGGTCATCCTTTGACGGTGGAATTGCAGTTGGTTAGCCATCTTGTGTACGCTACCTTGCTCAACACCGCCATTCATGAGCCGCCATTATTTGGGATATGGTGCAGGTCAGGGAAGAAGCCGGTTCAACCTGACCAGGATGAACATCGTTGCAACAACAACTTCAGGAAAATTCTTCAATTAATTTATAAGATTGTTATTCCTTTTCTTCAAAAGCTGTCACTCTGATTCAACTTTTTGTACTTATCTTAGAGTACAATTAAAATTTTTTCTTGTGTAAGAACTGAATTTTCTTTCAGGGGAAAAAGTCCTCGTGCTTACTGGGTGCTTTTTTAATGTTATGAATTCTGGGAATTTCAGATTTAACTCTTCATTTAATCCACCGCGCTGGATCTGCATTCATTGTCTTTGAGATATCTCCTTGTTATAGTGAAAATAAAAATGGCTTTAACCAAAGACTTTATTTAACTGAAAATCAGGATCAAAATCTGTGGCATTCCAGTTTACCAACATACAATCAATAAAAAAAAAAAGGGTAATTATGCAGTATAGTTAACAGCCAAAAACTCAAAAAAAATATGCAAATAACTAGTACCAAATGCATTCAAATTTAATTTGATACCGACCTGTATAATTTTAAAGTGTGGAATCTGGTTATAAGAGTTATTATCTCTGAATTTGTTATCAATAATTTCACTTATCCGGACAAAAGTCAATCAAAGATGGCGTTGATTTTTTTAAATTTTTTTTTTTGAGGTGGTTGCTAATTTCAGGATTAAAAAATAGTATTAAAAAACAGCTTCTTTTTCTTTTTTTTCTACTATTGGGGTCACCACTTATCAAGGCCAGGAGCCACTCAAGGATAAATGTTAATGAGACGGAATGATTGCCAGCCGAAAGATAAGGAACACTATGGGAGTACTAACATTGATTAATGGTATGAACTGTGTTTGATTGCTTATAAGGCGATCTGTGGCAAACATTTGATGATGGCAATGTTGTAATCTGCAGGGAAGCAGTCCCCTGGTAATGTGTTTTGCAAAAAAAATCTGTCTACGGAAATTCTACCTGATGCTAGACACATGGAATGGGAAAATAATGACTTTTTCATTTGTGGTAGCAAAATAAGTTCTTGCTGTGAATGTCTTACAAGAAAGAACTGAAGACTTGAGCTCAGTCGAGCACCTTCCATGGAAATAACGATAGAGTAGAGAGAGTCTAGAAACGTCTCTTCTGTGAAAAAGAGGTTGTAAGGAAGAGAAGAGATCTCTCGCTCCCCAAGATTTCGAAAGTAGAAAGAGTCTAGCAACGTCTCTTTTGTGAAAAAGAGGTTGTTAGGAAGAGAAGAAACCGCCCCCCACCCTCAAGATTTCGAAAGTAGAAAAAGTCTAGCAACATCTTTTCTGTGAAAAAGAGGTAAGGAAGAGAAGAGATCCCTCCCCCCTCCCCAAGATTTCAAAAGTAAAAAAAGTCTAGCAACATCTTTTCTGTGAAAAAGAGGTAAGAAAGAGAAGAGATCCCTCCCCCCTCCCTAAGATTTCAAAAGTAAAAAGTCTAGCAACATCTCTTCTGTGAAAAAAACCCTAACCCTAACCCTCCCTAAGATTTAAAAGTGTGAGTGCAGAAAAGCCTGTTACCTTGATCAGCTCGAAAACCTGATATCTGCTGATTTTAAAAGGTTGTAAGATGATCTTTATTTTTTTACGAACCAGTTTGCAAAGATCATGAATAAGATTTTTTTCAGTTCTAAACTTTGTGGGATGGAGGAAAACTGATAAGAAAGATACTTTGACTTATAGCAGATAATTTAAAATTAAACTTGAACTTAAAACCCAAGGAAAATACAACTTAAAAGAAAGTACATGACGTATTTATTTTTGTTGTCTTATATGGATTACTCGGACTACTGTTCTCATCTTGGATGTTATTCGTGGTGCACTGGATAGACTGCAAAGTAAGAATCAGTTCTAAGTGACAGTCTTCTGGAAGTTGAAGGTTCAATCCCCAATACAGGCGATACTAAGTATATAATAAAAATTTACTTAACATTTCTACCCAATCAAGAGTAGTCTACCCTCGTGGATTAATCTAAGGGTTCCGTTTGAAATTTCAGAAAGATTATCAAGTTTGACAAGATTCACCTGAAGAAGGTCGGAGATTATATCAGCCGAAATGTTGAGAGATTAACATCATGATGTGAACAGTAGTCCAAATAATGCATATTATCAATCCTAATCTAAAAAATTCCGAATCATAATACCCCCCCCCCCCTTTGTTTTTTTGTATCTAAAATTAGAGGATGTTTATACAAAGGCTTTGATGGCATTTTTGTGTTAAGTTTTTGGCAGTATAGAAAAGCTGGTCAACTTGATGTCAGTCAAAATTCCTGGGATCAGTTCAAAAATATTTGCAAGATTTTTTGTTTGTTTTCTTTTGATCACTTTTGCCAGCATTCTTTTATATATATATATATATATATATATATATATATATATATATATAATCAAATATAGTTTGAAATAAATAAATAAATAAGTTTGAAATAAATCTGGACTTTCGTACATGTTTATCACTCTTATTTCTTCTACCTTTATATATATATATATATTTCACCCCAAACAAGGCAGACCGCCACTGTAGACGTAAGGGGCTACTGAGAATTAGGGTGTAGGTTTTGGGTGTCATCCTAAGTTGGGAGCTGTGCAGCGAGATGTCTGTTAACATTAGTTTAAACCTCTGCATGTCGGTACAGTTGGGGAAACAGGAAGCGGGAGGGAGTTCCAGAGGCCGTCACACGAGGAAAGAAGCTACTGGAGTAGAAGGCTCTCCGGCATCTGGGGGCCTCTCCACAGTGAATGGATGGGACCTAGTTGATTTTTGGGTTGTTCTAGTGTATTTGCATCGAGGGGGCACTAGAGCAGTCAGTTCGTCGTGGTGCCTGCTGATTTAATATCATCTGAGGATACATCTTCGAGATAATTCTAGCAAATAGCAACTACCTTGCTGGTGAGCAGACTTTTCCTGTGTCAGAATGAGGTATTTTATTTACCTCGTTTCCAGGAGGTTAGACACAAGGTCAGATATAGGTTTTGATGAAAGTGTTTCTGTGGAATGAACTGGATTCGAACCCAGCATACCCCAGTCCTCAGTTTGCGTCGTTAACCACTTAGTCACCATCACACACATGTCAGAATGAGGTATGATTCAGCTCAGTCCTAGTAGATGAACTCTCCCGGGGTATTACCTCCTCCGTCATGACGAGGAAGGAGTATTGCGAGTGTTCATACCTGGGAATGTCGAACGGTCCAGTCCGGTCCATTCTCAGTGATTTTTTTTTTTTTTTTTTTTTTTTTTTTATAACTCGGACCAGAGTTCCCCCTTCAGGGGAGCTTTTTCGCCCCCAACTTCCGGTCTTGTGCCACATTTTTCTGCAGTGAGAAGCAATTAAATCATACCAGAATGAGTAGAATGCTTTGGAGACTCTTCGAAAAATTACCCCCTCTGAAAAAGTATGCCCCGCCGTATCAATCTTGATCTTTTGTACCCCCCAAAAAAGTTTCTTATTTACGTATGTCTTCATCTTGTGAACTTGCGTTGTGTCCGTTCACTACACAGGCTGTGATCGTCCACTCAGTGTCTTTGTCACAATCTGGTGCTTGATTTCGGCATGGGCCGTAGTGTCAATCATGTGGTTTCGGTCAATGCTGCAACAAAGGGGTTGTCAGTCTAATTTTTGCGAAAACGATGACTATATTTTCATTTTTTTTGTATCGACACTGGCATTGTCATTTGCAAAAGAGATGCTGATATTTATCTAAATTTAATGAATAAAGAATGTATGTCCCATTTAACATGGGATGTACCGCATTTTAATCAACTTTTCATCAGGTACAAGTGTTTTTTTCTCTGTTTAATGATATATCAACCGTTCTGGGTTATTTAAGGCGAACACCATATTTGTAGGAGAGGATTAGTAGTGCCATTTAACATTGGAAGATAAATTGTGGACAAGTCAGGCATAGACTTAATTTTATTTTTACCAAATATGGTTGGATTGCAAGGAGAATTGTGAATTTCATTAAAGATTCCATTCATGGCATCTTTTGGGATCACCCTGTATTTTAAAAGCAGTGCTGTGGAGGTCAGAAGAAATTTATTCTTTAGGGGCCGGAGTTAGTGTAAATTGGCCAACTCCGATTTAAAAAAAAAAAAAAAAAAAAAAAAAAAAAAAAAAATTGAGAGAGAAAGAAACAAAAATGAAATCCAAATGTTCAAAACAAAAAAGAATATCAAAACTTTTATAGACCTTAATGATGCCAGGTTTTTACGCATTTTTCATCATGTGTTATTTTGGTGCTTGTACATAAAACTATATAAGTGAAAAAATGGCAGGAAAACTCTTTGATATATAGTTTTTGTTTATTATTGGTATGTTCTAATATTGTGGTGTTTCTACTAATCAGCATTCCTGCATCCGTTCCCAATTTCGAAAACTCTTCGTTTCGAAGCCTTATACATCAAAACCAAAAAAAACAGACATTAACAGAATTAACTTTAACACTAGCGAGATAATTCTTAAATGTTTATAGTTCTAACTTTAGTTCCGCATTAATGATATGATTCCCGCCAAAACTACCAATTAATATTGACATAAACACCATGGTCTTTACCTGATTCCCCTGAAGATGATGGACCCGGATGGTTCTGAAAGTACTTGGGACACCTACAGTTATGGCAGATTCATCGGCCAATTCCCCACCGAAACAAATATCCTAATTTGGCAAATGGAAAGGATCCACACAAGACTATCCAGACATAAGTTGTCTGTCATATTCAATAACATTTGTATGTATATATATATATATATATATATATATATAGATAGATAGATAGATATATAATCTATATATAGATAGATAGATAGATAGATATGGAAAATGAAAAAGGAATGCCAAAAACTATATTATTTATGTATTCATCAACGTTTCGTCTTTATTCTAGACTTCTTCAGGACGAAGAAAAAAAATCATACAGTTATTAATTTTGATTTGCCTAAAACCGTTTGAGTTTCGGTATGGAAAGAGGAAATGGGGTGATAGTTGAGTTATTAATTTTTATTTCTATTTTTAGTTTAGGGAAAGAGATAGTGTCTGAGTCATTTGTGTCAAAACCGACCGTGGTGGATGGGGGGGGGGGTCTGAACTTATTGTCATGTTTCGAATTATGTATAGCATAGATTTATGTAATCACACTTACATGATCAATTTGAATTCCAAGAAATCAATAAACAACAGAATTGTGTACGCTCGTTTCAATGACCATGTATTTTTATTATTACTATCAGATCTCATCGTCAACATCTGTTCAGGACCCTGTTTGTTATATGCAAAAAACTCTTGGGAACTAAGCCTCTGTTCAGCCACTCTAGATTTAACGGATTAAGCATAGGACGCATCATTTATAACCCTTTTGCAGCGGTTGTGAGCAGTCCTCAAGGTGGCTTTGGTTTGAGAGTATATATTTCTTTGAAAGCAATTGAAATTGTGATTTCTGTGAGCAATGGCAGTGGCACATTCAGGAGTGTACCAATGCTGGCCGTTTAGTTTCTGTTGGAATTTCTTGGAGGATATGAAGTTCTCAGTACCAACGATTAACTAATCGGTTACATCGGATGTTATACTGGATACATTCGTTTTAAAAATGGAGTGCAGAAGAATTTCTTATATGAAAATTCTGAGGCTGTCCCAGTAAGCCATCGAGTATCGATACACTCTACGATGGAAAGGGATATCAGAGGTCTTATTGCACTTTGTTTTGATCTTATTTGAGACAACTGGATGATCAGAAGATCCCAGATGCAACAGAACAGTGAATAAACACTGTTCAGGACAAGTTGTCATGACAAGATCAAGAAGACTTGCAAATGGATTGTGCTCCGATGAATTGGCTGCTCTGGTGCCCCCTCGACGTAAATTCACTAGACCAACTCGACAATCAACTAAATCCCATCCATTCAATGTGGAGGTCCCCAGATGCCGGAGAGCTTTCTACTCAAATAACTTCTTTCCTCGTGCTGCTGGCCTCTGGAACTCCCTCCCTGCCCCCTGTTTCCCCGACGGTACTGACATGCAGAAGTTTAAAACTAATGTAAACAGACATCTCGCTGCGCAGATCCCAATTTGAGTTGACCCCCTCAACCTTCTCCCTTTTCTTTCTTCTCAGTAAACCTTTACGTCTACAATGGTGGCCTGCCTTGTCTGGAGTGAACTATGTTAAAAAAAAAAAATATTTTTAAATAAATAAATTAAAATGTCTGCCAGCATCGGGTACATGAGTAGGATTGTCAATGGTGAGTTGGATCATAAGCAAAGGAGAAATCGTGACAGAACCTCCCTTCAACATCAGTCTTGTTTGAGTGGACTAGCCATTCAACATTGTGAACATAAAGTCACTACAATCATGAATGCTGGCAGAAGGGTAAACAGACAGGATATGGTCAATTTTCTCAGAGACACTTTCAAAAATAGTAACTCCGTCATTGTGAAGACGATAGAGAGCAAAGATGAATGCTGTGATGTAAGTGCTACACGCTAACACATATGGGGCAATTTAGGGTCTTCTCTGAAGATGTCCCTACCACATGGAAAACTATCCCTTGTCTAGGCACAAATTCCATATCCATGGCGATCGTGAGTGTTGGGTTTTGATGTCATGTTCGAGTAGCCTTTAATGATGAAATGATCGGTGAAGCTGACGGTCTAACGACAGTACAGGAGGATGTGTGCAGAAGAATAGGCTTCAATGGTATAGCCACGTTGAAAGAATGAATGAGAGTTTTTGGGTTAGTAGATGTAGAACAGTTGAGGTAGCAAGTCCAGTTCACTGGGGACGGGCAATGAAAACATGAGAGGAAATGATGAATATGGACTTTAGAGAAAGGAATAAATGAAGAAATAGGTTAGTTTGAAAGTCAATTTCTTAAAACCGTCCAACGTCCAGTATGTAAAATGGACATTAAACCGATGATGATGATGATGATGATGATGATGATGATGATGATGATGATGATGATGATGATGATGATGATGATGATGATGATGATGATGATGATGATGATGATGATGATGATGATGATGATGATGATGATGATGATGATGATGATGATGATGATGATGATGATGATGATGATGATGATGATGATGATGATGATGATGATGATGATGATGATGATGATGATGATGATGATGATGATGATGATGATGATGATGATGATGATGATGATGATGATGATGATGATGATGATGATGATGATGATGATGATGATGATGATGATGATCATCATCATCATGATCATGATCAGTATGAAAGAAAACAAAGAGGTAATAAACAGGTCTGGCAAAAACTTTTCCACGTATGTATTTTCATTTATTTATCATTTAATACATCTTACTATACTCAGGTATGGCTCAGAATGGATGTTAAATAGAAAAAGAACTACTGCTACTACTACTACTACTGATTTTCCCTGCCTTCCAATAATAATCAGTCTAAGATATTTTTCCTCCAAAGTTGAATAACAAACATTTTAGAAGAGTGGAAAATGTTGCTTACATCTTACTATACTCAGGTATGGGTCAGAATCATGGCCATAAGGGATGGCCATAGTCCGAATGCAATTCACAGTATTTTCAAATATAGTTGACTCAATCCCCTTTTAAAAATCTCTGGAAAAAAACAAACATTTGTCAATAGGCCTCTAGCCGTGCTTCTCAGATGTGCCATAAAGTGGTCTGTAGTATAGAACGCTATGATATGCAAACTAATTTAATAAAACATTTTTTGTTTCATTTTACTTCAGTCGAAGTTCTCAGAAATCAAGGGGCCCCTTTCAAGGGCTAACACTTGATCTCTATAACTAAATATTCAAATATTCTATTAAAGTTCTTTTATTTCTCAAACGTCGAGTTAGTAAAGAAGTGAAGAACATTAATCTTCCTCTCCCCAATTGACCAGTTAACTATGTTATAGTATATCTTTATTTTGGTCTTACGTGATTCCAGGACAAAAATTAATCTAGTCTGGTGGAGTATCCAATTAAGTGCTGTTATTTGAGGTAACATTACTTGGAGAAGGTGCACCATTTCTTGTATGAGCTAATGTATAGCCATGTCAAGAGGATCTTATTTGGGCTTCGAATACAATGTTGTTTTGAATATAATGTCAGGGTTAACTTGTAGGGTGAAGTATCCTCATGTCAGGTTGTTCTGATAAACCCTTGTACAGAGAGACTGAAGACATTCGCGGATGGTGTCTAGTAGATAATTCAAACTCTCCCATTCTTATATGCAATACTTTATGGGTAACAAAAGATGACTTTTTTATGTATTTTATTATCTAATCATTTATGATTTATTAACTGTATATAAACAAACTTAATATAAATAACCGCTTATTCCTCCATGACTAAGTCGGTTAATAGCACAACTGACTATAAAGTTGTCCCTCTTGGGAATAGATAATTTGAATTCTGTTTTTTTTGGGGGGGGGGGCGTAGCATGTTTGTTTTGTGCTGAATCTTTGTTTAACATAAGTTAATAAAGGTGTATAAAAAATGTACATAACAAAAAACTGGCCTCCATGCTCAATACAATTTATAAAATTTAACTTTTGTTAAATAAAATGTTGGATTTATTAATTCATAAAATTGTTTATTATGCACACACATATATATATATGTATATATATATATATATGTGTATATATATATATATTTTAAAGAAGGAAAGATGAAGATAAAAAATTGCATAAAATTACATAAAATTGATACAAATTTTATTACATCGAAAGTTCAGATGCAAGGAGTTACATTAATCCTTAAACCCTGGTTTTTCAAAGATAAAACTCTTCTCGTTTCCTTCTTTAAAATTGATTGCTCTACTCAATGTATTGAGCTGTACTTTATCATGATAGATCACTTTACGATACTTCACTTATTGTTAATTCTATTATCATTAGTGTATATATATATATATATATATATATATATATATATGGAGTTTGAATTACCTACTAGACACCATCCTCGAGTGTCTTCGGTCTCTCTGTACAATGGTTTATCAGTATCACCTGACATGAGGATACTTCTCCTAAAAGTAAACCAAATATTCAAAATAACATAGTATTCGAAACCCTCGACACGACTATACACTGGCTCATACGAGGAATGGTGCACCTTCTCCAAGTAATGTTACCTCAAGTAACAGCACTTAGCTGGATAGTCCACCAGACTAGATTAATTCTTGTCCTGGAATCCGGTAAGCCCAAGAAACCACAAGAAATATATACTAACATAGTTAACTGGTCAATTTAGGAGAGGAAAATGAATGTTCTTTACTAAATAAACGTTACACTCATAGAAAAACCAGGATATATAACTCTGTATTTTGGCTGTCTAAGTGTTAACAAAACGGTCTATGAAGAAATTATCTTTTTAGAAATGAATAAAGACGTGGTTACCGGAATCTAACTTTCTATTATTTATTTATTTATTTATTTACCTCCTGGTAAGTTTATGTTCGCAGGGTATAATCAAGTGAATTCTTATTGTGTTTATATATAACAGTTCTCAATAATAAATAGAGCCGTATATTTATTTGGTATAAAACTTTTTATTTATACAAAAAATTTTTTTAGCTACACATTTGTAGACATGTTTCAGTTCTAGCTGAACACCAGCTGAACTTCTTTAGGCTGCTATTCAATATGGATGCAAAATTGAAAATGAAAGTAGTTCAGCTGGTGTCCAACTAGAACTGAAACATGTCTGTAAATGTTTAGCCGAAACTGTTTGTTTAAATAAAGTTTTATACCAAATATATATTTTAAAACAATTAACTGCAGTATTTATATATATCGTGGACACTTAATAATATCGATTTTTATTTAAAAAAAAAAAAAAAAAAAAAAAAAAAAAATCATGACTTAATTTTACCCGGGAATTTCTTGATTTGTTTTAGTTCTTTAACTTGGAATTATTTTCAAATGGACGCCATCTTCCAAAAAACGTATGCAACTCTGTATTTGTCCATACAGAGTTACTTACCTTAGATTGAAACAAAAAGATTTTTTTTGAAAAAAAAATGAAAAAACAAAACTGGACTAGTACAAAAAAAAAAGAAGCGAAACAAAACAAATTCCAAGTAAATACAAGATCGGGCAACGCCGAATAGGTTAAGCTAGTTTAAAATATTCTAGTGTCTGGAGGGTCTCATATCTGGAAATCAGCAACCATGCGATTATGGAGTTACCCACCAGCCGTCGATGGTTTGTAGACTTAAGAGATTAATATTTTAAATATTTTGTTTGTAGTCATAAATTCATGCCAATTCCGATTCCAACTGTGTAGAAGACCACGATATGGTTGCCATGACAGAATCCGCGCATGGGAATCCAAATGACGTCATTAAGATGCATCAGAGAAAGTTCCATTGATTATAATGGATGTATCATGTAATTGAGCAAATCTACAGGTTTTGGATTTAGAAACAACATGCTCTGAAATGGATTCTGCCCTCTAAAGTGGATCGAGGTTGGGGGGGGGGGGTCAGCTTCTGTGTATGCTTTCGATTATAATTATGTTAGTTATAACAATAATTTGATTTATTTCATCCCAATGAATTAATTTCAATTTGAAAATATCAAAATTATCAGGAAATTGTTTTCTGGCAGACTAAATGAATTTTCCAAGTTAAAACCAGTGAATTAAATTTCGACTTTTATTATTAAATAAAAAAAAAATTTTAATTTTTTTTTTTTTAAAATTTTTTTTTTTCCTGTGATTTTTAATTTCATCATCATCATCATCATCATCATCATCATCATCATCATCATCATCATCATCATCATCATCATCGGTTCAACGTCTGTTTTACATGTTGGCATGCGTTAGACGGTTTTAAGAAAGTCACTTCCAAACTAACCTATTTCTGGCCAGGTTTTTATTTATCCCTCTTTCTTTCAAGTCCATTTTTATCACTTCTTCCCATGTTTTCCTTAGCCTTCCCCCTTGTGAACTGAACCCGCTACCTTGACTGTTCTACATTTCCTAACCGAAGAACTCTCATCCATTCTTTCAACATGGCCATACCATTAAAGTCACCTGTTCTGCATACATCTCTATATTGTCCAGATTTAATCTTCCTCTGAGGTCATCAGAACTAAGCCTGTCTTTAAGATTGTGTCATTCTCATTTTATTTCTCTCCATGCAACAAATGTCCTCAACCCTAACTGGCAAGGTTTCACCTCCATACATCATCACACTGCGTACGCATGCCTGATAGACTCTTCCCTTGGTCGACAGTGGTAACGCTCTGCTGGTTAGTAATGGCAGAATTTCCATGAACTTCATTTTTATTTATTTTTTTTATCTAACACTAATTTTATTTACTTTGTAGTTTGGTATTTATAATCATCGATCTCCATATGAGATTTATATATTGACTTGAAAAAAAAAAAAAAACTCTGACCCATTAGGTTATCCATTAAGGTCAGGTTAGATTGTTTGGAAAAAGTGAGCTTGCAAAGCCAGTTAAATATATTTTTTTAAATCCAGGTTCTTTCACAGATTATGACTCACACAAACTTTAATCCCGTCGTTCGGGTCAGGGTGGAGGTTAGGGTCAAAGTTAGTGTGGGTCCTAATCTGTGAACGTACCAAAATTCAAAATAATTCTCTTTCTGCTCATATCTCCCTCCGCCCTCACTGTCGCTCGCTTTCTCTTTCTATCTACATGTTAAATAATATTACTACCATTGGTGATAGTCTCTTTTTTTGTTTATAATGGACTATTGCAATCTTTCTTTATTACCTTCAACTGGTAATAAACAGAGAGAGAGAGAGAAGAGAGAGAGTGATAGAAGCGAAAGTGATAGATACTGTATAAAACGACATACAGTGAGAGAGGGTGAGAGTGATAGCCAGTTATAGTTATGTGATGACAGCATCTAAAACAAAAATAAAGTAATAACAGATAGAAATTAATTAATAAATAAAAATAAATAAATTTGAAAACTTTAATTAATGACGTAAGTAAATAAACATTATTTTGTAAATTTGTTCTTCCGTTAATTGTCATCCACATTTGAAAAAAATATTAAATAAATTATTTAGTCGCAAGATATCTTCTGTACCCTGATGATGACGTATGTAAGTTGAAAGCTTGGCTAATAATAAATCAACACACGATGAATTTTGAATCTTTCTTTGTCTTTCAATATATACATATAGATTTGTGTGTGTGTGTGTGTGTGTGTGTATATATATATATATATATATATATATATATTACTATTTCATGTATCCACATATAAGGAGATATGTTTTATGTATCAATTTTCAGTATTTACTTCAACAGTGCTTGATACGTAAGTAGAGATAGGTAGTAAGCTATGAAAATATATTTATGGCAATTAAGCTACACAGCCTGAAGATTTCCCCCGGGGATGAAACGCAAGAGCCTATGTGTAGCTTAATTGCCATAAATATATTTTCAGAGCTTACTATATATATATATATATGATATTTGGCTGAATCGCGGAAGAACGAAGTTTAATTATTTTTTCGCTCGGGTTGGAAGCTATGACCGGGTTTGCTGACTCAATTCAATCTTATTTTTGTTCAATTCGGATTTAACGGACTCTCTAATTAACAAATGAACTTTGATTTGATTTGGGTTGCCCAGATCAAGACTTTGGAATTTTAAGTGAGTTTATTGAACTTTCTATATTATTTGATTTGATTTATTTATCGTTGTAATAATTAACATAAACATTGGATACTTTTCGCTTCATCAGTTGTTGACGCATTTCGCGACTGGATAACTTTGTCAGCTCTTTCAATTTCTCGTATTTGGACTGGTACTCATCACCTGGATTGATCTTCAGTCAACCCTCTGGATGTCTTTCCTGATTATGTTTTACAAATTGTATGACTTGGATGGATTATATAGATTTAACAAAAAAGTATGTTTTTGGGTTGATATATTTGATGTTATATATTTTTATGTATTTTTGTATATATTTTTATATATTTTCAAAGTTTAATTTTATTACCTGTAGTGGTATAACTGCGGTAATGGTCCTCTGAAGAGAAGAATTATCTTTGAAAACTCATGAGCTAAGGACTTTAAGATACTTTGCTTGAACTTTGAATTCTAATCAAATTTGATTGACACCTTATTTTATTACTTCATTTTATATTATAATATATATATATATATATATATATATATATATATTGTCTTTCAATCGACAAAGAACAAAACAAACCACGGTTGAGACCAATTTTTAAACAAACGCAACGTCATTCTTGCATGTTTTTTTTAAATAACAGTATTTTTCTACTGATTTTCAGAATTACATATTTGGCTCAAAAGGATGACAGAAGTTGTCAAAAAAAAATCCAAGTCTGCTATAGAAAAAAAAGAACAGACGTATATTTAACAATATATATATATATATATATATATATATATATATATATATATATATATACTTCTGAAAAAAGTCTAATCAAGCCGGAGACATTTAATAAATAAAACAATCAGTTAGAACGATCTGTAATTGACTTGCTTTTGTTATTTTTCACAGTAACATCTTACAACTGAAGTATTTGTGGACAAACATATATATATATATATATCTATGATAAGTAAAGTCAAATGCTTTGACTTAGATAGTATCCTAACTGGACAAAGAAAACAACACCTCAAAGTTACATAGATGAAAGGTTAAGTAAATCATGCCTGTCAGATATCAATGAATAATGCAGGTATTCACTCAGCTATATGGATAGGACTTTGGGTTAACTAAAGCTAAACTTAGAAAGATCCAAAATTTTGACATATTCATCATTAAGTATACAAGTTTAAAAAATTCGACATCAACAAAGTTATAGTGCACATATGTTTCAGAAATAAAATTTATTAAGTCACTTCATCAGCACATAGAAGAAGGGAAGTCATAAACATTTTGCTGATAGTCCAGTCAGAGAGTGGAATCCTAATTGGACCACAGATGCATCAAAGACAGAGCCCACAACAATATTAAAATAACAAATTTTATTAATATTTTTCTATTATTTTTTGTATGACAAGCTGAAAAAACCCAGATATACATTTTTAGATTATTTTATACGATATATATATATATATATATATATATATATATATATATATATATATATATGTACTAAAAGGCCTTAGAATATGATCACCACCAATTAACCAGTTCAATTCGGCCATCAGACTTGATTAAGCATCGTGCACAATGCACAATTCATCGTATAAATATATTAGCAATCTGAACAAAATTGCAACTGAGCGTGAATCTCACCAGTGAAACCTTTCCACATCTTTCAGGATAGTAACAATTTTTCTGGCTAGTGCATGGGAAATAACGGCCACGTATGTAGAAAGATCACGAAACGAGGTCTTAACTCTCTCCTGTGAATCAGGAAAGGTAATGCCCAACAGTTAGTCAATAAATATCTACACATTTCTAGACTTTTGGGGAGACGATTCCAACAGTGATGGCCAGACCAAAAACAGAAGACACATTTTAGATGGAAAGGAAAGAGTTGAATCAAAGAGAAACCAGTGCAAAAGAATCAAGGTGGCATCTATTTCAAATTATAAAAATTAAATAATAAAAAAATAATTGACACCAGTATCAGTTGTAACCACAAAAATAGTCATGAAGAGTTAAGGAGGATGGAAAGACAAAAGAGTGAGAACATCATTTAGACCTCCACTGGGTGAGCATTGAGACAGTGGAGTGCAGAAGTCTTGTGATGCTGGGGGGGGGGGGGTGCAAATCCTTATCTGTATGCCCCAGAGACTCAAGTATTGATTTACTCCTCTCCAGGAGTTAGGCACAAGGCCAGTTTTTATCTTACTCCCACAAGTAAGATGTGACCCAAGGTCGGGTCGGGAAAGTGGGGTTTGAAAAGCCAGCGCCCGAGAGGTGAGCACTCTGGCCATTAAAAATTGCCTGGGCAGCCCCGTCGGCATTCCCCAGTAGGGGCGCCTCGGGCAGTAAGCAATAAACTTACTCCTTCCCAAAGAGGAGAGGCGAAGCCTGGGAGGGTGGACCTCCTAGAACTGCACAGGACAGACCCATAGACCGGCGTAAATCAAGCCCGAAGGTCAAGACAATACCAGTCTATGGGGTGCAGTATCCATCGGAACAGATACTACACTTTGATCTTAGCCAAAAGGCCAAGAAATCAGAGACTCAATAAGTCCTAATACTGAGAAATATGAGAAAAAGAGATGGTTTGAATATGATTGGATGCCCTCCCTTCTGCACGCCACTGTTGACATGCCGTAAAAAAATACAACATAACTCTGCTCCAATAGGAAGCAGGTAAGTATACGTAGCAGCATCTATGGAGAAATCTATTTTTAGCGCGAAGCTTTTAGTTGTGTGGTTCTCTCTTTGGGATAATTGGTCAAGAAATTCAGCTTCCTAAAAAAATAAAATACTTAAAACCACTTTTTAAAAAAAAGTTATCCTCATCATTTCGCATCATAAGTGACTCGGTCTCAACAATTAAGTCTATCATCAAAAAAAGACACTGACCCTCTTCCCCCCCCCCCTCCCACCACCACCACACACACACACTTACAAGAGAGGGCGACACTTGAAAGTCAGTCTTTCAACTTGACCGGATGTGCTTAATTAGACTTGATATAAACGATAGAGTTCCGTCCATCAAAGAAATAGTCTCTTTCTCAAAGAGGCTTTGAAATTATATCCAGTTCTTTTCACTTAAGAAATTGATGGTTATAGTGATGGTTTGAGGTTACAAAATGGTTACTGAAAAGGTATGAACTCAAACTGCCCCTCTGCTATGGATAAAATAGGAGTTTGACTTCAATGAATTACAGTGCTGACCTTAAAGGAAGATTAAATCTGGACAGTACGGGAGATGTATGCAGAACAGGAAACTTTTTTGGTGTGTTCACGTTGAAAGAATGGATGAAAGTTCTTGGGTCAGTAGATGTAGAACAGTTGAGTTAGCAGGGTCAGTTGGTAGTGGGAAGACCCACGAAAACATGGGAGACACTTATAAGGATGGATTTGAGAGAAAGAAGGATAAATAAAGATTTTGCTAGAGATAAGTTAGTTTGGAAGTCATTTTTTAAAAGCCATCCAAAATATACTAGCATTTAAAACATACGTTAAACCGAATATGATGATGATGATGATGATTGTTTCAGTATTTTTGAGATGAGGATTGATAATTTGTATTTTGATTATTTGGGCTATTATTCTCATCTTGTTATATTCACAACGTTTCGTTTGATGTGACCATCGACTTTCTTCAGGTGCACCTGAAGGCTTTGGCATCGGCTGATCATTTTTAGAAACATTTTACATTTTGAAATGAAATTAATTCCTGTCTCCCCCCCCCCTCACCCCCATCCCAAACATTTCACCCTCAGGCCCTTGACCACCCCACCTCAACTCCAAAATATAATATTAATAATTTTTTTTTTTATATTAAGAGTTTCTAATGAAAGGGGCTGGTGGTTTCAAGTTCACAGATTACCCTTCGGTGAAAGGCATGGGACCATTTTTCCCTTTTATTTTTTTAAAGGTATATTTTAGCATGTATTTTGTGTCATTAAAATATATATGACAAAAAGCTTTAGGGAAACGAACGTTGCTTAACTCACATTTAGTATAATAATGGATATTTCCAATAAATACATAATTCAACATTTGACAAAATACGAGTTAAATTTGTTGACGTTAGATTGAATATATAATGTCTGTAATCGAATAAATGAGAGTATGACATTCGTGGAGGGCAGATGTCGAGGGACCGAAAGTGTTAATGCAGCGATGACTAGAGCATTTCAGTGTCAGTCTGTATTAGTTCCATGGAAAGAATTTGGACCAATCAAATTTATTCCTTTAGCAGGAAGAATTTTAAAAGTCAGTTTCTTTATTGATAAAAGATACAAAATTTATTCAATAAATACATCATTCAACATGTGACAAAATGCGAGTTGAATTTTTTATGAAAATTATTTTCAATCACCAAATTTAAGAATCCTATGTTCGGAATATCAGCAAGTTTTATCCTGCTGGTTTGGCAGGCCGAGAGCAGACTCAAGGCGAATCCGTCAAATAGTGCCTATTATTAGTATTGATAAAGTATTAGATTTTCTTTGAATTGTTCAAGTATTAAATATTACTTCGAATACATTTTTGTGTATCTCGGTGATGAAAGTGTTCCGGGTTTTCCGATTTAACATATGGAAAATATAATCGAATACTTTAAATTGGAAGAGGAAAGAAGCTGAAGAAAGCAGATTTGAAGATGAAGAAACCTCCACAAATTGAACTTCTTTTTTTAAAAAAATAGAAATCGCTCCAGACAAGGCATGAAGCCACTTGATGTAAGGAGCTAAAAAACAAAATGCCACTTCAAGGTCAAAACCCAGCCAACGATAAGTGTTATATGGATAATAAATTCACAACAAATAAAGCAGATGCCATGATCAGAAATTGAAACCGGAACCTTGAGATCTTCAGTCTAAGGTTCTACCTACTTGGCTATTTAGACTTTCTTATAAATAGAGCTTAAAACATTACCATCACAAAATAATTATAGCTTTGGTGTGGAATCATAGATTTACGATATGTTTGAATACTTGAATTTAAACATAAGCGATAATAAAAAATAAAAAATGAATGGGTAAACATTATCAATAGCGTTGGGAATTCTTTTAATAGTCCAAAACAAGTTATTTTGCTTTAACTATGTTTTGGCGTCTAAAACAATTTTATATTTCATATATACTAAAATGTGGGCCTATAGGCCCATAATATTAGTTTTTTAAACATTTTTTAATGGTAATTGGTCCAGACAAGGCATGAAGCCACTTGATGTAAGGAGCTAAAAAAAAAAATACCACTTCAAGGTAAAAAACTAGCCAACGATAAGTGTTCGATGGATAGATTCTGACCCAGAAAACAGCAATTTTTGTCACTTTGTCAGAAACATCGCTCATGGAATGTGAGGACTAAAGGACAAAATAAGGGAAGCGAGAGTTACGAGGCTGCCGAAAGTAAACTCAAGTTAGTCGCTTTCTACTCTTCTTAAAACAACAATTCACCAACTAGTATAAAAGGATGAAGCAGCTAAAACTAAAACTATCAAAACAATGCTAGCTGAAGAAGTTTTTTAAAAAATAAGTCTAACATGTGTAATAAGACGTAAAGTTGCATCTTTTCCACAAACGTGATTTAATAAGAATTTTCGCTGCTTGCGAACTGTAGGTTCGAAAAAAGATTTTTTATTATTTTTAAGTTGAGGAGGGTCAAATAAGGGGGAGAGAACTCTAGTTTCAAGTTTCAACCACGATTTATCTGAAAATGGATTTTACTATTGTAATTATTAAAAAATGAAAAATAAAATGATTTTGAAAAATAGGGTTAGACTTAGTTTTACACTGGGTAAAATTTGGCAATTTGTTGGAAAACAATTCCCAGTGCAGTGTCCTTTCGGAATCTTTGTTTCCACATAAATTCGGTTAGGTACGATTCCACCATTTGCGTGTGGGTGCCGCATTCAACCTTGATTCTTTTCTTCGTCTCATTCCACATTTGTGGTTAGTTGTGGCACCTTGCAAGTTCAGATTGTTAAAATCCATTTTCAGATAAATCGTGGTTGAAACTTGAAACTAGAGTTCTCTCCCCCTTATTTGATTCTCCTCAACTTAAAGATAAAAATTTTTTTTTTCGGACCTACAGTTTACAAGCATCGAATTTTCTTTTTTACTATTTTATCTTGAATCTTTTTGTTTTTATAGTCTCAACATAGATCATCATATTACAAATGACCTTCCTTTTTAGTTTGTTACATATGTATCGATTTCACAAAAATATTATTGCGTTACTAAAAAAAGATTGTTTTTCCAATTGAAATTCATGTAAAATTTGGGTGCTGTCATAGATGACGCGCCTGATTTCCGTGACTTCGCGTCGGCAACGATCGGGCAGGTCGCGGAAGCGCCCGAGAGTTGCTAAGACAAAAACGCCAAGCGTTAATGGAAGACTTGCAGGCGATAATATAAGACGAATAAATTCAAAGAAAAAAATACATAGATAAAAACCGAACATACTGTATGGTGGTGGTGGTGATGGTGGTGGTGGGGGTCAAATGAACCATTTTCAATCAAATGTTGTAGAAAGAAATTATTGGGGGAGGGTTGTCAATGTTTTCTTTTTCATTTGTTTTGCTGTTTTTCTTTTGTTTTTTCTTGCTAACATAAAACAAAGAAAGTTGGTTAGAGGGTTAGGGTTCCCGTTAGGTTTAGGGCTCCCGTTTTAGCAATAGCCAAACCCAGCATTCAAACTGCCAAGCTCTAACTGGAAGACAGGCAGACGATAATATAAGACGAATAAATTCAAAGAAAAAATACATAGATTAAAATCATTTTTTTTTTTTTTTGGTGAAAATAATGTTTTTTTTTGGGGGGGGGGGTAAATTTTGTCAGTGTTTGTATAAGATAAAAGAAATAAAAAATTATATCGTTCCGTTAGCGCTCGGGCGCTTCCGCGACATGCCCGATCGTTGTCGACGCGAAGTCACGGAAATCAGGCGCGCCAGCTATAACAGTACCAAAATTTGAAGCTCCGATATCACGAGAACCCACCTCAACCTTCTATTTTCTGTCAAGTTTTTCTAAGGGAGAATGTAAAGTTTCACATAATCAACAATTTAATATAAATACAAAATATTTCATGGTGTTTAGAATTTTTGGGATCGAATATTTTGGAAGTTTCGGGACTCTGATATTTTGGAATTTTAAGTTGGACCGTATGCCTACCGAATCCTGGTAAGCTGCTATACAATGAGTATGCAAAAATTTTCTCTGAAAAGTTCCTCATATCTTTAGATCCAATGATACTATCTATTGTAAACAATTCATTGTATGGACCTGGGTTGCAGAGTTGGGGGTTTGGGAAGGAGCCGGAATCTCACGCCTAAGAATACTAGGAGTCAAAGTCGGATCTTTTAATCCCTGAAGAATCGACATTACTTGGATTTACATCAAGCAAATTTGTTATATGATCCATTGTTTTACAGCTGAAAAAAGTAATTACAGTAAAATAGAAAGTATCCACTTTATCATGGCTGCCGTATCTGAAATCGGAAATTGCGAAACGGTGTTAATAAAAAATAAAAAATAAAATCACCTATGATTTTAGGCCGCATAGCTTTTGTCGGAATTTTTATTTTTAACATTTGTAAAAACAGATTAAATTCATTATTTATTAATAATTGTTTGTTACTTTCTAATATAATTATATTTTGGTTAATAATTAATAAAGTATTTTAAAAATATTTTCAAAATAAAAAACATTCCAATTATAAAAAAAGGTTTGATTTGATTATTTATTCAGAATTAAAAAAATTGATAAGAAATTATTATTTGCCCCCTAAAAAAAAAGAAATAAATCCAGCCTAAAATATAATTATGATTTTTTTTTAATTTTGAGATTAACACCGGTTCGAAATTTCCGATTTCAGACACGGCGGCCATGATGAAGTAGATAATTTCTATTTTACCGTGATTACTCTCTTCAGCTGTAAAACAATGGATCGCATGTTTGAGGCAAATCCAAATTATTATTTCAAAACTAGAAATTGTGTAAATATGTGCTTTTGGGGCAGGCACGAAAGGGTTAAATGTCCAACTGAGTTCAGATCAAATCAGGCTAAAATAAGTTTTTCATCGATAAATTTTATTTTGATATTAAATTAGAAGTAGACCTTTTTTGTCAGCCAGCCTTGTAACCCCTTTCTTCTCTATTGGTCTCTTGAAGGGCTTACTTTTTGGCTAGTCTGTTTGGAGTCCAGTCGATGTGGTGGAGTTTCTTTCAGGCTGGGTTTGTTTTAAAGTGGTTCTACCGTCATCTCCATTTTTATTATTATTATTAGCTGTTTACATCAAGTGGCTTCATGCCTTGTCTGGGGCGACTTAAATAATAAAAAAAATTAAAATTAAAAAAACAAGCAAACTTAAAAGTGCTGATATGCCGCGACAACGGATAACGACAAGCTAACCTAAAATATTCTTCTTTGACTTGACTTATTTGTATACTCTAGAGAACTTCGCCACATACTTGAGAACAAAATTCTGCCATCACGGTCTTGGGCAAGTCTTTCAGCTGTCAGGAGCGGCATGCCAGTCTCACCCCTTATCTGGTTGGTCAATCTCGTTGGTGGTCGTCCTCTTGATCTTTCTTCAATGAAATCGTCTTGATATGATTTCTTTACATAGCTGGAGTCTGGTAGCCGGGAAACATGTCCCAATTACATTTAATCAGGCATTTAAAACGACAGCTAACAAAACGAAAAAAAAAGGGGCGAAAAAACAAATAGGCAACAAATAAATGTTACCAAAGACAAGATCAGTTACTCTTCTACTAACATTGATAAGTTTATTTGTGTTTTAACTTATTTTAAAGAGTCCTTTTTTTGTTCAAAACAAACCTGGTGTCTACCTGTTCAGTTAGAACGGAAAAAATGGCTGTTCATGAGCCCAGCACGGGGATCCTTGATGATCGTTGAAAAATCGAAAAATAAACAAAATAGTGTTAGAAACACATTCAATAAATGTCACCAATCGTGAGAAAATGTAATGTTCTACCAGTATTTTGCTTAATTTTCGATTTTTTAGCGATTATCGAAACTATGCAATTTCAGCCATTTTTCTTTCGTTCTAACTGAACAGGTAGACACCAGGTTTGTTTTGAACAAAAAAAAAACTCTTTAAAATAAGTTACAACACAAATAAACTTATCCAGGTCAGTAGAAGAGTAACTTATCTTGCCTTTGGTAACATTTATTTGTTGTGTATTTGTTGTTGGTTTGTTTGTTTTTTGGGTTTTTTTACCCCCTTTTCGTTCTGTTAGCTAAATGTTCCATTAATCTCTTTTTTTTTTTTTTTTTTTGAATAACGTTGTTGATGGATCTGGTAATAATTAAGCCTCTTTTTGATATCTGTAAAGTTCTTCTTTGCTATTTAATTTAATCTTTGAATCTATTTTATTTTTCGAAATGTTTTAACGCGTTCATATTGCAATATTGTTAAATTATTGAGTGTATAAAAAAATAGCAAATAATATAAATAAAAAGTTTGCTATTAAATAACGAGTTAAAACAAAAACGAAAAAAAAAAAAAAAAAGAAAAAAACGAAAAAACTGCAAGGTGAATAAATTTCAAAAGGAAATTGATTTTCTTAATGGTTTGAATTGAAAAGGAAATTAATTTTTTTTTCTCCAGTTTTTCTGGTATTTTTCTTTGCTTGACGCTGCTGCTTGATCCATTTCTGCTTTTCTTCCTTCAATCTAATCGGCGATTGGCGATGGAAACTTTTTCAATCATAAGTTCTCGTTTATTTTAATAAAAGAAGGGAGAAAAAAATCCATGCGATTACATTCTTGTGTTCTTTGCGCCAACCTGGAATTAGACGAGAATATCTTTACCTCCTCCCCTCTCTCAATCTCTAACCTTGGCTGCTGGATTGTACGCGGCGCATAATAATAATAATAATAATAATAATAAACGGTTTCTGCTTGATTCACCCCCCCCTTCCGACTCGCTCGTCCTTCGGAGCTGAAATTACTAAAACTTACTGGATTATTCTGTTCGTGTGAATAAATGGTTATATCATGTTGAAACACCAGTTCCCGCACGGATGTGGGTTCTCCGGATTTCCGCGTAAATCGCTAGAACCGCCCATGGATGTGAGTTTGTAGAGGTCATAAACAGACCTATTTTCTCCCTCTGAAAAATGTCCCCACGGAGTGAGCTGGTCACACACTGACCAATCAGCCTGCAGGGCGCATGGATTCTTTCTGTCGGCTGAAGAACTACTTCAGCCCCTTTGGGAATCACAGGCAGTCGGCAGAGAGACCCCCACGGCAAGCAACAGGAAACACTTCTTTCACTCTCTCTCCTGCCCCTGTCCACTGGACGCTCACAGCAAATACTTTCTTCGCCTGAAGATAGTTGCTGACAGACCTCAGGCAGCTCAAAGGACTCTTAATTTCCTTTTCCTCTCTCGGACACTGTCCAAATTTATTTCTACCTATACCAAACGTTATAGGTACCCGTTGTGAATAAACCCTTTTCGTTGTTGTTCTAAAGAGATTTTGTTAGTTTATTTCGTGTCTGAAACCTAAGAGAGGGACAACACCACCTTCTTTACAAGTTTTCCGCTTTTTGATCGAAATCCGCTTTCTTTTCTTTCTTTTTTTATGAGAAAAAGCTGATTTTCCTTCTAATGACAGTTCTCTCCGAAAACTGAATAAGTTAATTTCACCGTGAAGGCTCAGACTTCAATCAATTCATGATGGGATAGGTGAGTTAGATGACTTTTGTTTTATCAAAGATTGACTTCCTGTCTCCTTGTCCTTACATGCACACACTCGGTGTCTTTCACTTAATTTTGAATTTCTTAGTTGAAATTGATTGGAGGTGTTTCGGAAAAAAGTTGTTTCTTTTGCTGCCCACTTCTCCACACACACACACACACACACCTGGGGCCCGTGGCTCTCCAGGTTTGGAAATTCATCTCAATTTCAGCTGTTTTTGCCTTTGGCTACTCAGATCCCTGTTCCTGTCGGGTCACCAGTTAAACAACATTGAACCTGGTCAACACGGAGATGTGTGACCATTTGGCAATACCATTTGAAAGCAAGTGTTCGTTAAAATCACTTTATCTAAGACTATTGATTAAGGTATAATTCATTTCTCCCCTCCCCTAGCATTTTTTTATCTACTCACGAGTCACCACTTTTTAAGGCCAAAAACCACTGAAGGGTACGGGTTAATGAGATGGATAGATTAACAGTTGAATGATGATAAATACTATGAGAGAATTGAAAATCTCAACAAACCACTAACAGCCGACCCCCAAAAACAGCAATTCTTCCCCCTTTGTCAGAAACATTGCTCATGGAATGTGAGGACTAAAATACAAAATATGAAGGAAGCGATATTTACAAGGTTGTCGAAAGTTAAGTCCACTTCTACATTTCATAAACTAGTTCCTGAATAGTTTTGGAGTTAAGTTTTTATTCCAAAGCCTTGGTAGAGCGACTAGTCTAGGAGAAGGAAAACTCTGAAATAACATTAATCTTATATTTCTGAATTTTTGAGATGAGGATTGATGATTTGTATAATTATGGTTATTCGAACTACATTTCTCATCTTGAGTGTTATCATCACAACGTTTCGGCCGCTGTAACCTCCGGCCTTCTTCAGGTGTATCTCTTCGAACTCTGGAATTACTGAAGACTTCTCCCAGTCATGGCTGACGGAACAAGAGCATGCTACCCCCGTGGATTAAATAAAGGGTTCTGTTAGAAATTTTGTCCAGATTCCCGAGTTCGACAGAAATATTCCCGAGTTCAAAGAGATATACCTGTAGAAGGCCGGAGGTTAGTGTCCGAAATGTTGTGATGATAACACTCAAGATGAGAAATGTTGTCCGAATAACCAAAATTATGCAACATTAATTTTTCTCCGCTTATCCCAGCATTGCTTTTAGTTATTTTGGATTTCTCTTTGTTATTGTACTCCAAACAATGATTAGTCAGGAGAAGTGAAATTGGTTGGTGATTGTGCAATCTTTACTACAATATAAAGTCATCTTACAGAGATCACTTTCAGATGACATCCATTGCCTCATGAGACATGAAGAGACCAGTCATGGATTAATCTTTTTACTTTCTTACAAAGGATCAGAGTGTAGTAACTGTGCTTGATCCTCATCTCTAATTTGAAATCGGTTATGCTTTTTGATCCACAATATATACTATAATATTCTTTGTATATATATTTACTGGTACTTTTTTACATTAGGACCTGCGCTAACTTTGACCATGGTCTTAACCTTAACCCCCACGTTGACCTTGATCCTAACTCTAACATCCACTTTGACCCTGACCCTAACCCTAATGTCCACTTTGACCCTGACCCTAACGACGTGGTCAAATTTAGCGCGGGTCCTAATTTAAAAAAGCACCTATTTATAATGAAAGTGAATATTATCTGGCTCACTTCAATAATCACATATACAAATTGATTTCATAAGTAAAGAAGGGGAGGCTTAATCTTAATAATAAGTGATAATAATAAAAAAGAAAATTATGTAAATATTTACATGGCTTGAAAAAGAATAAAAAACAGTAACATCTCGATTAATTGACTGACATTCCGTTGAAGAAAAAATAACTTTCAATCTTTTTTTTTTATTTAATTAATTTTATGATTTCTAATTTTGATTTTATTAATTTAATTTTGTCTTTTTCTTATCGATTAGTTTCGTTTCAATGATTTCAAACAGTGAATAGGTATTAAATTGCGAAGCGATAGTAAGCGGGCAAAGCTAGCTAGTTGTTAATATTGATGATCAGAGTGTAGTATCTGTGTCTAATCCCTGGATATTCTAATCTTATATTACTATTGAGCTTGTTTTTGTGTGTAACTTTTAGCCTTTTTTTAAATCTAAGATCACATTGTTATCCCCAGTGTTGTGCAGTCGGGGTTCGAGAAATTTCTTTGATTTAGAATTTGGATGTTTCAGAATTTTTTAGATGATAATTTGGATTATTTGGGACTATTGTTCTCATCTTGGATGTTATTACAACATTTCGTCCGATGTAACTTCCGATCATCTTCAGGTGCGTCTTGTTGAAGTTGGTAATCTGTACAGAATTTCGAATGGAACCCTTTATTTAATCCACAGGGGTAGCTTGTTCTCATTCTATCAGCCATAACCGGGTAGAAGTCCTAAGTAATTCTTAACTGTATTCTTAATATCGCCCGTACATAGGATTGAACCTTGTACCTCCAGAAGACGGTCTCTTAGAACAGATTATTATTTAGAACGTTCATTTGTTGCACCACAGGTCCATATGGACAGATTCCTGTAAAGATTCCCGAGTTCGACAAGATGCACCTGAAGAAAGTCGGACGTTACATCGGCTGAAACGTTGTGAGAATAACATTGAAGATGAGAGCAGTAGTTCGAATAAGCCAAATAAAACAAATTAGAATTGAGGCTGTGAAAACTGGCTGATGGTGATTCCAAAAGCAAAAAGTTTATACGGAATGAAAAATGGTCAAAACAAATAATTCTAAAATCTTTCTATCATTATTATGTCGTGGGCGTACTTCTTTGCTTCCTGAAAGAAAGAAGAAAAAATCTTAGTTGTAGAGGACCATTGACGATGGGATCACCAAATATAAATTTAAAAGAATGGTCATACGTGGGGTCACTAAATATGTAGTTGGAACAACGAAGAGTAAAGAGTTCAAAGTGTCATATGTGTCTAGACTTGTGTGTGAGTGAGTCCATGACTGTCTTGTATCGTCTGCTGAGATGCTTGTGGCAAAGCGGCCAAAACCAGATTTAGTTTGTCTGCAAGGAGTCTGTGTAGTCGTGTTGTGACTGGCATAAGATCGTTTGGCCAGTTTAGTCTCTAAATACTTGCTGCGCTTGTGTTCTCACTTACGTAGCCAATACTAGCAGGTGCTCGGCTCCCATAACAAGTCTTTCTGATTGGTTGAAGTTGGGTTTTGGTAACCAATCAAGAATAAGTATTTTGATAGAATTGACCGATCAGTGTCTTTCAGCCAATAAACATCGTTACAGAAATCGTTTCTCTGCTGCTGCTGTTGCTGTTGTTGCTACTATTACTGCGAGAACAGGGTCCATATACTTATGTTTAAAATTTACATTCAGTAGTAATCATGTTTCAAATTTCCACTGCTGTGGAGGCGGTCAGTTAAATAGAAGACAGTCGGTCTGTCTGAGAGATATACAGCCTGAGAGAGGGACCGAAGTCGATGACCGATCAAAGACATAAATTAAAAAGACTAAGAAGAATTCTTTTCGTACGCATATTTCGGTGTATCCTCCTCAGCATGGCTACCCTACACTGGATTATACGTGAAATAGTGCATCTTCTCTAAGTAATGTTGCCTCTAGTAACAGCACTAGTCTGGATACTCCACCAGACTAGATGAATTCTTGTCCTGGAATCCGCTAAGACCAAGAGACCACAAAAAGGATATACAATAACATAGTTACCTGGTCAATTAACGAAAAGAAAATAAGGTTCTTAACTTTTTTATTAACTCAATGTTTGACAAGTAAAGGATAAGTTTAATGGAATATTCGAATATCTATGTATCTCATATAGAGATCAAGTGTTAGCCCCAGGAAAGGGCCCTTTGATTTCTGAAAACTTCGACTGAAGTAAAATGAAACAAAAAAGTGAAGGTTTCCCATCTATAAAATTCCCCTACCCCTCCAAGCAAAGCTTGTGTAAAAACAATCCTATAACGTAGAGGAAGATAAAAAAAACATTGAACAAATAGACAAAAATGATTTATGGTAATTAACGGACAGAATAAAACCGGAGATGAGGATAAAATTGCTTAGACAGAAATACGCGGGGAAATTAAGAAAAAAAAAAAATTTAATTTAAAAATTATCATAAAAACCAAGGGAAATAAGATTTGATCAAAATCAGAAAGATTTCCTTGTTACATCAAGGAAGTTATGTTTTCTGTCGAGTTTGTTTGTGTTTGTTAGCATCCACATCGTTTGATGAATTGTAACCAAACTTGGTCAAAATATCAGTCATGGTCTAAACTAATTTTGGAGTTTCTAGGTGAAAGGTCAAGGTCACCAAAAAGTTGAAAGTCACACTTTTGGCAATAATTTTGGTTTTGTTCATCATGGAGACTCGCTACTTGGCCAACGGTAACCGCCATGCAAAATTCCCACCTGATCAGATAAACAGTTTTTGAGTTATCAACGTTTCCATAGAATAACTTCAGAAATACTTCATACAATATAGAGAATGGAGAAATAGGTTGACCCATCCTTACATTGTCCAGCGAAGGTATGCAGTCTCATGACTGACTTGCATTTTTGTTTTTGATGCATTGCAGTCTGACAAGTTTGAAATGGCATTTTCGTTGTTACGATTTAATTGCTTCCTGCAGCAGCAAGATTTGGCACAAGGCCAAAAAGTAGAGAAGACCAGCTCCCCTGGTCAGGTACAAAAAAATAGCCAAGAATTGATCTGTCAGCATTTCCTTCATACAACGTGGTAAAGTAAGGCCCAGATAAGATGTTTGCTCATCTTTACGTTGTCGGGCGGAGGTATGCAGTCTAATAACCGACTTATGTTCGGTGTTTCAAATGTCATAAGCTTATCTTGGTTGCCGAAAGTCTATTCGCACTAATATTACTATTGTTGCAACCCAAACTCGTCTGTTAAACCATCATCAGTGTTTTCCTGATGAAGGACGCTTTCCCTATTAAATCACTGTACTTCACCACCAACAGTTTGAATATCCAAATTCTTGTCTTTAAAAAAATGTTTGGAACCTATCAACACAGTACCATTGCCAGTACCTGGTGTTATTTTGGGGTTTTCCTTCTCCAAGATTAGTTGCCCTACCAAGATTTGAGAATCTAGTCTAATCTACCTATTTCACCTATAGCATGGTTAGATTTACTTGCTTTCTGCAGCGGCAAGATGTGGCAAAGGGCCGGAACGTGGGAAAAACCAGCTTCCTGTTTCCCGGACCGTACCAGCATACAGAAATTGAACTGTAATGTGAACAAACATTTTGCTGCCTCCCCCCCCCCACACCACCTAAATCTGGCCACTATCAAAGTATCCTTTTAAGCTTCAGTGGCAATATGCCTTGTTTGGGTCGAACAAAAGTAAAAAGAAAAAGCACTCTGGTTGGGTACAAAAATAGTTAAGAATGACCCCGCCCACTTTTCTCTATAGGAGAAGGTAATGCCTGGAAGGGTGCACCTCCTAGAACCAGACTGAACAGCAACATACTTAATTCCGACAAGAGAATGGTTTGCTCACCAGTCCCTATTTGCCAAGGACATATTCTCGTCTGTCATGACTGCAGGTAAACAAACCCTAGTTGCCTTAATGAATACTGTCACAGACGATGAAATTGGCTATTCAAAATTCTGTTCAGATTCTTTCGGATCAATTGTTGTCATTTGTGCACTATACTGTTGAGAAAGGTATTAACCCACAGTGCCCTCCCCCCTCCCAGGTATAGGTTAATAGTAACTTGAGAAAGTCGGCGTTGACAGGTATATATAGTTTAAGCTACCAAAAATTACGAAATTACAAAAAACGCAATTAGGGTAGATTTATTCTTATCTATATATTACTAATTAATTCATAAAAATCTCTAATTGCAAATGAATATAATTGGTCCGAATCTGTATATTATTCGCTAATGTCAAAAGAGTAACAAATTAAAAAATTTGTTGTTTTTTTACAGAAGCGTACTTTGCTTCAATCTATTTAAAAATTTACTTATTCCTACCTGGAAGACTGGTAATATACAGACATTTTTCAATAATAAAACCTAAAAATAAAAATCAGCTTATGTCATTAATAAAAAATTTTTTTAAATTTCACCCTTGCTCGATATCTTTTAGCTATCAGTTTATGACCATTTCACCCATAGTCTGGTTGGCCTAATGGATATCATCACAAACGATGAAATTAGTTATGCCGAGTTCAAGTCCTATTGTGGTCATTCATTTGCACATTAATACTGTTAAGAAAGGTATGACCCCCCAAGACATCCATATACAATCCTTATATAAATCCATATTCTGTAATGTACATTTTTAATTTGCATTGTCATATTTTCTTATAGTATTCACAATAATTTCGTCGATGTTGCTGTATACCAAGAACAGATACTACACTTTGATCTTAGCCAAAAGGCCAAGGAATTATAAAAAATAATATCTTTAAGACAACATTTTTAAATTAATGAAAAAAAAACCCCTGATTTAATCTATTATTATATTATCTTTTAATGAGGATGGGTAGTGTAGTATCTGTTATTTTGTCATAAGATCATACTTCCAGGAAGTACCTCCACCGTCTTATGGGGTGGGAGTAATCCTCCCAGGTATTACATCCTATATAGTTTAAGCGACCAAACATTACAAAAACGCAATTCGGGTAGGTTTATTCTTATCTAGTTACTAATTCCTTCCAGATTATGGAACCGGTTATGACAAGTTCAAATTGCAGCCATTTGTATATTAATGTTATTTAGTAAGGTATGAACCCACAGTCCCCCTACTCCCAAATATGGGGAAATAGCAACTAGTGTTCAGTTATTAGTATACAATGAATCGTTTATAATAGGTAATGCCCTTGGATCCAGAGAGAAGAGGAACTTTTCTCAGAACAGATTTCTTTAAGTAAAGAGTATTCTCTGCATCCAAAAACGAAGAACTGTTTCAGACTTAAAAGGAGAGGTTAGAGAACAAACACTCTCCTATGTCTCCCATGCTTTACCTCGACCTTCCCCTGTGAACGGAACCTGCTACCTTAACTGTTCTACATCTACTAACCCAAGAACTTTCATCAATTCTGTAAACGTGGCCAAACCATCAAAGTCTCCTGTTCTGCACACATCTCCCTATATTGTCCATATTTAATCTTCCTTTGTGGTCATCAGATTTAAGTGGCAGCATTTTTTATCTCAAGCATGTGGCGAAGTAGTATACACATGAGTCAAGTTTCTGAAATTTTAGATAGTCTTATCTCATATGTCGATTGTTTTGTTCTTCTGATTTCAACGTATTTTCTCCAATCAGCAGCAGCAGAAAAATGTAAGGAACGCTGAAATGAAACAACCAACAATCAGTGTCTGTTAATTTCATTTGAATTTTATGTCAACAGCATTTATGGAATGTTATTAACTTGAGATTTCATTCTTCATCAATCATGTTTTAATGAGAATAATAACAAGTCGCAATTCTGAAGATGCATCTGTTGAATCTACAAAATGGTACAGGGTGATCGAAAAGTTCCGGTGTAAATCCGTATGACTCAAACTGCTGCTGCTGCTGTTGTTAAAAGCTAATTGTGCCTCGGGATCCGGATTGTCTGGTTTGCATGAAGTCCTCCTAGTTGGTCGCAGGTTTTGGTTAAACCTTCAAGATTGCAAGTTTTTACCCCCGACACTGAGAACCGTAAGCGGTTGCATGCGAAGTCGGGGAAGGTTTGGTCTAGAACACACAAAGAAATGGCGCAGGAGCAACGTTATCACTCTTAACCTGACACGTCTTTGTTTGCCACATGCAGAGACAGAGACGACCAGAGGAAGACGGATCCTGATGCTGACTCTTCCTGGATTTTTACCAGAGCCCTGTTAGCCAGATAGCTCTGACACTATTACATTGTCACCCCCCCCCCCTACCATGGTAAGAAAGGGTTGGACGTTAGAGAAGTGATTCTGCTCTTAGTATCGGGGGTAGACCACGTAAAGATTGCCAACATCCCTAAGCCAAAGTAGTACTATGGAACACACTGGATTCTAACTTGGCATATCGAGGTCGTCAGTTCATGTCGTTATCCACTTAATTACCGTCATTCCCAGGATGGTATAAAAATTGCCTCAGTCTATAAGGAGAAATCCTTGACTGACCAAGGACAGAAAAGTTGAAGTGTAGTATCAGAACAGATTTTCTCCTAACCAAAAGGACAAGGATGACATATAATAAAATAAATTTGTATGATTCAAACTTTTTTGACCGACTTGATTCTGCCGTTGGCATCGGGGAGGAGGAGGGGGGGGGGGCACATGAAGGTTGCCAACATCCCTAAATGAAAGTGCTACTATGGAATGCACTAGATTCTAACTTGACATACCCAGATTGTCAGTGTGTGTTGTTATCCACTTAACCACCATCACCTTCCTATTTTTTTAATATTTAAATAACTAGCTGTTCAGACCTGGCGTTGCCCGGGATTCATTAATGTCAGTTTAGCTTAAAAATTTTTTTTATGGGGTGGGACACATTTTTAAAGTTTTACAGGAAAAGAAATAAAATTTAAATCTAAGCGTGACAGACCAACGAAAATGCTATTTTAAGCATAAGTGTGACAGACTAACAAAAATGCTGTTTTCATATTAGCTAAGGATTAATCCTGAGCATCATTCTGACAAATAGGGACTGCCTTGCTAATGTACAGACCCTTCTTTTGCAGGAATGAGGTACGGTTTTGCTTGGTTCTAGGCAGTGCATCCTCCCAGGCATTACCTCCTCCATTGGGAGGGAGGGAGGGAGGGGAGTTTATTGCCGATCTACTGTGGTGCTCCTACCAGGGACTGCTGACAGGTCAGTTCTTGGCTATTTTTGTATCCAATCTGAGTGCACCTTCAGGGAAGCTGATTTACTCCACTTTTTGGCCTTGTGCCAAATCTTGCTGCTGTAGGAAGCAGTTAAATCATAACAACGAAAATGCTATTTCAAACTTCTCAGACCGCAATGCATCTAAAACAAAAACGCAAGTCAGTCATGAGACTACATACCTCTGCTGGACAATGTAAGGATGGGTCAACCTATTTCTCCATTCTCCATATTGTATGAAGTATTTCTGAAGTTATGCTATAAAAACGTTGATAACTTAATAACTATTTATCTAATGAGGCTGAAATTTTGCGTGGTGGCTACCGTTATCAAAGAGCATCAAATCCATACATCAAATTTAGAAAAATCAAAAGTTGAAATTCCGTATAAAATTTTTAATTTTTTTACGGGACTTTTCAAGATCAAATATGAAAGTCAATATAAGATGCAGGACTTCTTTGGCTACAATATGGGCCAAGTAGTGAGTCTCTATGTAAAACCGAACCGAAGTTATCGCCAAAAGTGTTACTTTTATCTTTTATTTGATGATGACGTTGACCTAGATATCCCGAAATTTAATCAGTTCTAAATTAAGCCATGACTGGTATTTTTATAAAGTTTGAAAACAATTGGTCAAGCGCTGTTGATGCTACGCTGCACACAAGCAAACGTAGTGACAAATTCGACCGAATATATAACCTCCTTGATGGAGGTAATAAGATACGTCCATTGAGTCTACACAATTAGCGATGAAAATACTATCTTAAACTTAGTTGTGACAGACTGACCTACCGACGAAGCCTCTCACAAAATTTGAGGATGCAATGAAAAGCGAAGTCAAATTATCCCTCTCCTGCCGTTAGTTAAATAGGATGACAGACTTTTTACTTTTCATGCTGATTTAAGTGTTGTCTTTTAAATTGTCTCTTCAGCACAATGGTGCCATTTAGCTTTGGCAGTCTCAGAGAAAATAAAAGAAAGAAAAATGAAAGAGACAGTTAAGGGCTGGCCTCTTGATATGCACAAACATCTGTTCCCTGTATTACCAATAAATTCTTCCCTATCTTTTCCCTCCAAGAACTGTGTCATATTTGATCGGGCTTTTCTTTCTTTCTTCTTCCCCTCTTTTCTTTTATGTCAAATCTATTTCAGTTAAAGATGACTCACAACTCTTGGACTATTGTCCGTTCTATTGTGGAAAGAACCAATTTCTTGATTTTTTTTTTTTTCAAAGGAATATGACTTAACTAATTCTCGGGGTGGATGTGGGGGTGGGGGGTGGAATGATTGTTTCCCTCGTTTGTTTTGCATGTTTTATTGTTTGTTATATTTTTAATTTTGTTTTCTTCTGGTGCCATTGTTAGACACTCATTTTATATTTAGAAATTCAGTTTTGAAATTGAAGCTTTAAGAAATCCATATTTTACGAACTGCTAGAAGAATACACGTCCCAGGACGGGTAAAATTAATTTTCCAAACAGAATAGTTTTGCACCACTTTTATGTCCCCTTACGTAGATTAAATTCACGATAAAATGCTACTAAATTTTATGTCTAGAATCCGTATAAAAATGTGGATCAAAATCCATTACATGATTTTGATTCTAGAAAATGTCTAAAATTTGAAGAGGGAAATTGATGTTCTTAATCCTTTACTAACTCAACGTTTGAGAGGTAAAATGGAACTTTAATGGAATATTCGAATATCTATATATCTCATATGGAGATCAAGTGTTAGCCCTATGAAGGGGCCCCTTGTTTTTGAGAACTTCCACTGAAGTAAAATGAAACAAAAAAAATCCTGTACATGATAAAACATAATTTCTTTTTGAGAGCTTAAAAGAAGAAAAAAAAATGTCTATAATTCATTGATAAAAGCCTGTGTTGGCTGAAATATTTTATTTATTTTCATTTATCAAAAAACAAAAATCTTAGCATCGAATTTGGTTTTAAAAATAATTTCTTGTATTTAACTAAGTTATTTATTTGGCAGGAAATCACATCTCACTTATTTTAATTATTTTGTGGGGATATCGTGCGGTTTGCTCCCCCCCCCTACTAAACGGTAAAGTTTACAAAAAAAATAATGTGCCCACATTACTCACCGTGTGGCCTAGAATATATATTTTATAATTCATAATGATCGGTTCATAAGTTTAGGAGTAAATCCTATACATCTTCTGGAAGTATACCCGTTTGTTTGACGTTTGACGTTTAACGACCTCAAATATAGCATTCTCAGCTGTTTTTTGAAATTCCCTTCTTTTTCTCCAACTTTTTGTTCATTGTGTTTTATCACCTGAAGATGATCCGATGAAGAATCGAAAGTGCTCGTGATACTTATAGAAAACTCATTATTTTTTTTTGATTTTTAAACAAAAAGATTATTAGTAAAATCGAAAAAATAAAAAAGGTATAATCAAGTGGGAGAAATGTTTTGGAATTTTTGAGATGAGGATTGATAATTTGTATTTGTATTATTCGGACTACTGTTCTCATCTTGGATGTTATTCCAACAACGTTTCGGCCGATGTAACCTCCGACCTTCTTCAGATGCATCTTGTTGAACTCAGGAATCTGTATGGAATGGAATTTTGAACAGAACCTTTTATTTAATCCACGGGGGTAGCTTGTTCTCGTTCTGTCAACCATGACTGGGTAAAAAGAAGTCTTAAGTGATTCGTAATTGTATTCTTAGTATCGCCCGTGCTGAGGACTTGTAGCGTAATGGATAAAAGTGCTAAGTAATAATCAGTTCTAAGTGATAGTCTTCTGGAGGTTGAAGGTTCAATTCTCAGTTCAGGCGATATTAAGAATACAAATACGAATTAAAATTTCTACCCGGTCATGGCTGACGGAATGAGAACAAGCTACCCCTGTGGATTAAATAAAGAGTTCCGTTCAAAATTCCGTACAGATTTTGAGTTTGGCAAAAAGGTTTCCAAACCCGGAATCGCCACACCGAGAAGTTAATGCACCGGAAAGACGTTTTTCTTCACAAAATCCACTCGTGCTACCAGATCAGGCTGTCTAAAAATACCAGCTTCCTAACCTAAAATTCACCAAATATTGATGTTATTGTTTTTTCCTTTCCTTTTGTACAACTGAATCATGCTCTTCGAAAACAACAATTTTCTTCTACAACCAAACCAAACCAAACATCATAAATAAATATTTGAAGATATAAAGAACATGAAGCATAAAAAACTGTTATCAAAATGACGTGATTCGGCATTAAATAACCCGAAAAGGGTTGATATGTCGTAAAACAAATCAACCAAACCAAAAAAATCCACGATATAAAAAATAAAAGCAATCATTGAATTAGAAGACAAGAACGAATTGTTAATTAATGAGATGTCCTTTAGCAAAGCAATATGCAAATTAATCTTACGACCTTGATTGCATACACATGATCAGTATATTGAAAAGCTATTGGTCTTCTATTGTGAATATGAATTTGGCCTTTTAATCTCACTGTTAGTGTGATAAATAACCCAACTTGATAAATATACTGATGGCGTCATGCTAATAGACTGGGATCGGTAAGATTATACCGACTCCTGACAAATATTCACAAGTTTATTTCTCTGTAAAAAAGGTATGAACTCCTAAATTTCTTTCAGCTATGCATAAAAAGCAGTGAGTGTCATCTAAATTAGGTACTATGCTTCTCTATTATAATTAACCCATAAAAAGGCTGATATGCCGTAAAAAATGCATCAGCTTTTTGTTTCACACGTGGAAAATATTAATACACAGATGAAACTGTTTCGAATCAACAGTTTTCGCTTCAAGGAACTGTATGTGATATTTGTATGCGAGGGGACATGCGTGATATTTGTATGCGAGGGGCCGTGTGTGATATTTGTATGCGAGGGGCCGTGTGTGATATTTGTATGCGAGGGGCCGTGTGTGATATTTGTATGCGAGGAGCCGTGTGTGATATTTGTATGCGAGGGGCCGTGTGTGATATTTGTATGCGAGGAGCCGTGTGTGATATTTGTATGCGAGGTGGTCGTGTGTGATATTTGTATGCGAGGGGGCCGTGTGTGATATTTGTATGCGAAGGGGCCGTGTGTGATATTTGTATGCGAGGGGGTCGTGTGTGATATTTGTATGCGAGGGGCCATGTGTGATATTTGTATGCGAAGGGACTGTGTGTGATATTTGTGTGTAAGGAACCCTCTGCAATATTTTGTTTGAGAAAAGACATCTGCAATATTTTGTCTGCGAGAAGCCGTCTGCGATGTTTTGTCTGCTAGGGAACGTCTACAATATTTTCTGTCAAAGAATTACTTGCAATAGCTATTGTGCTTATATTTAAATTTTGAAAAGAATGTCACCACTACATAAATCCGTAAAACCATAAAACCGACCCATGACTATATTTTCAATAGGAGTTTAAAAGGTTTTAAATCGCCCCTCTCCCCAATTATTTTCCCTATTTATTTTTCTTGCTATGCAAAAATTTCTATATTTTTTATCATTTCTCTTTCAGGCACAAAATTCTGATGGAACCGACACAGGAACCGTACGACGCAGAAATAAAACCGTGGTGACTCCCAAAATGGCAATGGAAAGTTTCAGATTGTCATTTCTAAATAATGAAGGTATTTAAATTTTTTTTTTTTTTAACAAATTTATTCCTGTTTTAGTGGTTCAGTTGATTCACATTTTAATTGGGAATTCTCGACTGATTTATCGCGACTGTCTGCTGAGTGTTATATCGTTTTTTTGTTTTTTAATTTTTTAAGTCTTGTCGTGAAAGCTAATGTGTACAATGCCAAAAGGGGCCTTGAGTTGCGTACGTGTTTTTATAAAAAAATCTTAAGGACTTGGTAAATAAAATGATGCGGGAGGAAGAACGTTTTATATGCAAGTTTTTTTGACAGTCATATCTAGGTATTATATTTCTGAATTTTTTGAGATGAGGATTGATAATTTATATAATTTTGGTTATTCGGACTACGTTTCTCATCTTGAGTGTTATCATCACAACATTTCGGCTGCTGTAACCTCTAGCCTTCTTCAGGTGTATCTCTTCAAGGACCCATGGCACAGTGGATATAGTACTAAGTTAAATTCAGTTCCAAATGATAGTCATCTGAAGGTTAATGGTTCAATCCTCGGTGCGGGTGATACAAAGAATTGCGAATTACTGAAAACTTCTCTGAGTCATGACTGACGGAACAAGAGCATGCTACACTGTGGATTAAATAAAAGGTTCCGTTTGAAATTCCGTACAGATTCTCGTGTTCGACAGAAATATTCCCGAGTTCGAAGAAATACACCTGAAAAAGGCCGGAGGTTATAGTGGCCGAAACGTTGTGATGATAACACTCAAGATGAGAAATGTAGTTCGAATAACCAAAATTATACAAGTAATATGTAGGGTTTTCTTGTCGGTGATAGAAAATCATTACACCCACTTTTTGAAAGCCTCTTTACATACAAACTCATTGGAAAGTCTGCCTGAAATTCTTCCTGACAACTTTGGTTTATAAAAGTGACATGGCATCAGCAGTCAGTGTCTATTTTTAGACCTGTTTGAATAGGTTTTGGGAGTCGGTATATTTTGTGTTTTAATTTTGTATTATTTTTTGTCCACATAGATTTGTTATGGGTACAGCAGTCATGTACTATCAATGTTTCCTTGTAGCAGTCACCAATAGGGACTACTTTTGAATGCGTAATCACTGTCCCTGTGAGCTGGCTTGTCCAATCAAATCACAGGGCGCAGTAATATCGTTAGTTCCCTAAGGGACTACTTATGTTCCCTTAGGGTTCGAGAAAAAAGACGAGACGACCTCCTGGCACCAGCTTGGACACATCACAGAGAGCACCAGCAAGGAACGAGGAAACGCTCTCTCTCCTGCCGCCGTCGCCCACTCGACGACTACTACCATCTTCACCTGAAGAAATCCACGGTGGGCTCTAAGAACTCTTATGTTCTTCCTCTTCTTCAGACGGACACTGTCCCACTCTCATCTATCTATACCAAACGGTATAGGTAACCTTGAGTTAATAAAACCCCTTTTTGTTATAGTTACAGAAATACTTTTCGTTGTTCCGTTTCTTTACGAGGAGATAAAAGGATAACCCCTTTCATCCCATCATCTTCTCCTTACATCCTTACTGTCCAATGATTTCCTGTGTCGAGTCATATCTGATTTTTTAAATTTCTTTTCAAGATTTATTTGAAAAAAATTTTTTTTTAATTTTTACATCACGTTCCATTACGCCGTTTTTGTTTTAAACCTGTATGTGAATGATCCCTAGCCATTTTATTGTTTGTATGCTTTACTGTTCAATTTATAACATTCTTTACAGTAAATATGTGCGTGAGTGTTTGTTGAAACAAAAGATGCTGGAAAAGAAACCTTTCACATACAAGTTCTTTGGCTATTTTGAGATTTTTTTTCTTCAACAATTGATTTTAACAAAGATTTTTTCAATAATTGTTTCTTAACATATTTTTTAACGTTGTTGTTCATTAATATGGGTCTATTGTTTCTTAACATAAAAAAAAATCTTTATTTTTGTAATTAAAAATCAATTGTTGAAAAAAAATTTGTTTAAATCAATTGTTGAAAATTAAAAAAAAAAAAAAAGTTGAGATAAAAAGATGAACGTAGAAGAAATACGGAAAATCTTGAGATTAATTTCCTATAATTTGAAGTAAGAAAAGTTATCTCCCTTGATATGACATATTGCCACCTTAAACTAAAAAAAAAGGAGGCCTTTAGTTTAAACCTTCAATTTGTAGAGATGTCTGGAGAGTCTGTTTCATTTGAAGTTATTCCCATTTTAAGGTCTTCACCAACTTTCGTGTTTTTCTTCAAGTAGCCTACCTAGAGAAATGGTACACTAATTTCTCTTAAATTAATTTCCTTCATACATCACATTTTTCTCAGTATCCCTTATAAATGTAATAAATTAAGTGTCAAGTCAATCAATTCGGCAATCTTTTTTTTTCTGACAGCCTACAATCTGTCTCCAAGCTTGGCAGTCTTTTTTTTATCTTTTTTTATGGAAATCGCTCCAGACAAGGTATGAAGCCACTTGATGTAAGGAGCTAAAAAAAAAAAATACTACTTCAAGGTCAAAAAAGTAGCCAATGATTAGTGATAATCGGATAGATTCCGACCCAGAAAACAGCAATTCTTCTCCCTTTGTCAGAAACATCGCTCATGGAATGTGAAGCCTTAAGAAAAAAATAAGGGAAGCAAGAGTTACGAGGCTGCTGAAAGTAAACCTATGGTCCACTTTCTACTACTTGGCCTTTTGGCTAAGATCAAAGTGTAGTATCCGTTCCGATGGATACTGCACCCCATAAACTGGTATTGTCTTGGCCTTCGGGACTTGATTTACGCCGGTCTATGGGTCTGTCCTGTGCAGTTCTAGGAGGTCCACCCTCCCAGGCTTTGCCTCCCCTCTTTGGGGAGGAGTAAGTTTATTGCTTACTGCCTGAGGCGCCCCTACCGGGGAATGCCGACGGGGCTGCCCAGGCAATTTTTAAACCCCACTTTCCCGACCCGACCTTGGGTCACATCTTGTTAGAGTAAGATAAAAACTGGCCTTGTGTCTAACTCCTGGAGAGGAGTAAATCAATACTCTCCTTTACAACAAAGTTATGCATGAAATGTTTATTATTAAACATTTTTGTTTCGAGTATTCTAAATAGTGAGCCAGCAAAGCTAGTTAGTTGAACATATAATTTTTTTTATGGAAATCGCTCCAGACAAGGCATGAAGCCACTTGATGTAAGGAGCTACAAAAAATACTACTCCAAGGTCAAAACCTAGCCAACTATAAGTGTTAGAGGGACAGATTCCGACCCAGAAAACGGCAATTCTTCTCCCTTTGTCAGAAACATCGCTCATGGAATGTGAGGACTAAAGAACAAAATAAGGATTGATTCCATTCTAATGTCTAGGATCCAAGTTGTCTTGGGTCGTCCAACTTTCCTCAGGCCTTTTATCTCAAGGTCTCTGACTTTTCTTACCCAGGAGTCACTCCTCTCCTCATAGCCAAATCAACGTAGCCTGAACCGATGTAGCCGACTGAGCATCAGGAGTTCATCAAGCTTTGGAATATTTAGCTTCTCCAGCAGGATATCAGAGCTGATATGCCGATATTAAAAATGAAAACTAGCCTACCTAGGGCAACGGCCACTTTAGTTCTTTCGAACTACTTCCAGATCTCACATGTTTATAGATCGCAGCGTTCCTTTTAGATTTTAAAAATGTTATGTCGAATTTTTTTTTCTGATGAGTCACCACTTATCAAGGCTAAAAGCCACTCGAGGATGAAGGTTAATAGATTGCTAGGCACAACCTAAATTCCATGAAAAGATCAGGAAAGTCTCCTTGTGCGGTCTGCCTGAGTGGTACAGGGAGAAACTCCATCTTTTGCTCCGTCTGTTCCTACTGAGTCCACAAACGATGCAGTGGAATCAGTGGCCTACTCCCACCGGATCAGCAATATAGGTATCCTCGCTGTATTGGCACAGCTAGACCAATCAACGGCAGACTAGTGAAAGAGGTTGCGGTTGGGGATAGCAAACTGGAAGTTATAGCTGAGTTCTGCTACCTGGGCGACTCCCTTTCAGCCGATGGTGGTTGTGAAACTGCTGCTATTGCCCGATGCAAGTCTGCCTGAAAGGGCTTTAGAGAACTCCTGCCCATCTTGACAAATAAGCATTTGACGATCACAACTAGAGGACAGGTGTATACCAGCTGTGTGAGGAGTGTTACTGTTATGCTTTATGGCTCTGAATTAGATGGATCTGTCATGTCAGAAGACGACACTTATATATATAAGAACAGCCAGACAACGTTGAACCTCTTGTCAAAGGGAACATAGACGATAAACCTGGATAGTGAGTGAGTGAGTGATATATATATATGGAGATGTCCATCTTGACAAATAAGCATCTGACGATCACAACTAGAGGACAGGTATACACCAGCTGTGTGCGGAGTGTTATGCTCTGAAACATGGGCTGCATTGGCGAGCACTCTCAAGAGACTGCAGCGTAACAAAGAGCCATGATTAGATGGATCTGCTATGTCAGGTCGGAAGACGACACTCTCTTCGAGACTTTTCTCTCTAGGCTTGGTATAGGGGAAATAGCTGATGTCGCGTTAGATTCAGCAGGTGTTTGGAGAGGATGTAACACAAATTAAGGAGTGGTTCAACCGATTAAAAAATGGGCGCACATCAGCAGAGAGTGACCAGCGTTCTGGTAGACCCCAAACTGCCTGGAGTACAGCTGTTGTTGAGAGGGTGCGAAAAAAGATATAATGCGGAGATGAACACCATTCCAGAAGAAGACTTCCAGAGGTGTTTCCGGCAATGGATTGATCGGTGGGCTAAGTGTGTGCAAGAACAAGGGGCCTACTTTAGAAGAGGATTAGGGTCCCAACCCCGTCACGTATTTGAAATATTTTTTCTGGCCTAAGGTCGGATACGTTTTAGACGGGCATCGTATTCTAGGAATATGAATAATCATTCTACCTATGGAATTATATTTGACAACTTCATTCAGCATTAAATAACCCACAGATGGTTGATATGCCGTAAAACAAACCAAACCAAACAGAACCTCTCGTAGAGATGCTGGGAGACATCTTTAAAAAAAAGATGAATGTTATGAATCCGTGAGCATCATCTTTAGAACAAAAAGTATTTTTTTCAAATTCTACACAAGGTTTTTTCTGTACAGCGATTCCACCGCTAGAAATATTTTAGTAGGAAGGTCTCAAAAGATAACCTGTGGCCATTTTACATAACCTATATCTATATTTAGTTGATCGACTGCTGATTACGATGGAGGCTGGAAAGTTACTTTATTGTCTTCGTCTTATCACCTTCGTTCAAGCCATGCTGATATCTACATGACTCACAAAAATCCTAATTTTTGTGCGTTAAATCATCATCATCATCATCATTATCATCATCATCACCATCAGCATATTCGGTTTAACGTCTGTTTTACACGCTGGCATGTGTTGCACGAAAACAAAACAAAAAACGTTCCTCCCTGCCTGTTTTTTTTCTCAAATATATATCGATATTATTGTGATTTGTAGTAGGTCACACAGCAAACCCACTTGAGAATGATGGGCTGGACATAAAACACTGACTAACCAGGTTGTCTGTTATCTGGAGTGATCATAATGTCTGTAGAATTTCAAGTGGGTCGCAATCTCAGCTTGGAATCTCTCCTTTAAGAGGCAACTACTTTTCTAAGTAGAAAAAAACAAATTCTGGGTGGTCAAACCCCAAGTCAGATATTTTTCCCATCACAGGTGTGTCATTTGCATGCATCATCAGCATTATCATCGTCATTTTATCTTCTTCTTCTTCTTGTGGTTAACGTCCATTTTACATGCTGGCATGCCTTGGACGACTTTTAGAAATTAACTTCCAAACTAACCTATCTCTGGCCAGGTATTTATTTATCCCTCTTTCTCTCAGTCCATTCTTATCACTTCTTCACATGTTTTCCTTGGACTCACCCTGTGAACTGGACCAGCTATCTTAAATGTTCTACATCTACTGACCCAAGAACTCTCATCCATTCTTTCAACATGGCCATACCATCGAAGTCTCCTGTTCTGCACACATCTCCCTATACTGTCCAGATTTAGTTTTCCTCTGAGCTCATCAGAATTAAGCTTGTCTTTAAGACTGACATTACATATACATTGTATCATTCTCTCCATGAAATTAATGTCCTCAACCATCACTGGCTAGCCATCACTTCCATACCTTATCACATTGCATACACATGCCTGATACACTTTACCTTTGGTCGACAGTGGTAACGCCCTGCTGGTTAGTAAAGGCAGAAGTTCTCCATTCCTAACTTTTGCAATCATACTAGCAATTGCTCAACCCTGTACTCCAATGGTATCACAAAACTTATTGACAACCTCAATAGCTTAGCCATCCAAATACACTCTGTCCACATCCGATTTCTCATCTATCTCCATTGTTTTACACTTCTTGTGCACAAACTGGTTATCCTCTCTCATCCTACTAGTAATTCCAAACATTTTTTTCTGGTCTGTATGCCTTCCACCACTAGATGGCTAAGTTGTATTTTAGTCCTTAATTTTCGAAATTGAATTTAGAGCATATCTCTCTGCCTCTGGTTTCTATACAGGTCAATAACATTTAGAATTTCATCTTCGCAGCTTTTAGGTTTAATTCAGTGGCTTATAGCTAAAACTTGAATTGATCTCTACGTGTCTACCATTCTTGTGTTAAATCTCTGCAGTCGCAAAGTTTGAATTTCTCGGATGATGTAGAATTTCATCAGAAATCTTTTGTCTAGCATGTCCAAGATGAATAAATAAATAAAACATAAGGAATAACCAGAACACACAGAGGTTATGTTTTTGGTCGAGTTGGTTTGTTTGTCTACAGTCTAGCATCTACATCGCTTGACTAATCGTCACCAAACTTGGTCAAAATATCAGTCATCGTCAAACTTAGAACTGGTTCAATTTTGGTCAAAAGTGAAAGTCACGGTTCTGTCTATCATAGAGATTCACTGGTTGGCCAATATTTTAACCAATGAAGTTCCGCATCTTATATGACCTTGACAAGTTTGGTCGAGGTTTAAGTTTGGATGGAATTTCAACTTCCGATTTTTCGAAATCTGATGTATGAATTTGACACTCTTTGATAACAGCAACCTCTATGAAAAATTTCAGCCTTATCAAACAAATAGATTTTTAGCTATCAATGTTTCCATGGCATAACATTGGGAATACTTCATACAATATGGAGAAGTAAGGCCCAGATAAGATTTTGGCGCATCCGTACATTGTCAGGCAGAGGTATGCAATCTCACAACCGACTTATATTCTGTGTGTGGTTACATTTCCAGGGAGAAGTTATTGTCAATGGTAGTAGGAGGTTGTCATTACCGGAAGTGGTCTGTGAGTGAGTAGGAGGTAGTCTTTCATAATATACAACAAATTTATCTTTAGGCCTAACCACCTGGTATGTATGAGTCGGCTATTTTGGAATTCTACGAGTCCGTGTCGGCTATTTTAGAATTCTACGAGTCCGTGTCGGCTATTTTGGAATTCTACGAGTCCGTGTCGGCTATTTTGGAATTCTACGAGCCCGTGTCGGCTATTTTGGAATTCTACGAGTCCGAGTCGGCTATTTTGGAATTCTACGAGTCTGTGTCGGCTATTTTGGAATTCTGCGAGTCCGTGTCGGCTATTTTGGAATTCTACGAGTCTGTGTCGGCTATTTTGGAATTCTACGAGTCCGTGTCGGCTATTTTGGAATTCTACGAGTCCGTGTCGGCTATTTTGGAATTCTACGAGTCCGTGTCGGCTATTTTGGAATTCTACGAGTCCGAGTCGGCTATTTTGGAATTCTACGAGTCCGAGTCGGCTATTTTGGAATTCTACGAGTCCGAGTCGGCTATTTTGGAATTCTACGAGTCCGAGTCGGCTATTTTGGAATTCTACGAGTCCGAGTCGGCTATTTTGGAATTCTACGAGTCCGAGTCGGCTATTTTGGAATTCTACGAGTCCGAGTCGGCTATTTTGGAATTCTACGAGTCCGAGTCGGCTATTTTGGAATTCTACGAGTCCGAGTCGGCTATTTTGGAATTCTACGAGTCCGAGTCGGCTATTTTGGAATTCTACGAGTCCGAGTCGGCTATTTTGGAATTCTACGAGTCCGAGTCGGCTATTTTGGAATTCTACGAGTCCGAGTCGGCTATTTTGGAATTCTACGAGTCCGAGTCGGCTATTTTGGAATTCTACGAGTCCGAGTCGGCTATTTTGGAATTCTACGAGTCCGAGTCGGCTATTTTGGAATTCTACGAGTCCAAATCGGCTTATACTTTCTGAACCCATAGTTTCAACTAGTGTTGTGACGATGAATCTGAAAAATTGGAACTTTTTAGGGTATCTGAATCTGTATCGGAATAAGAAAACTGTTAGCCTAATTTCCGATTCAAAAAACCATTTTTAATTTTTTGGTTTGTTTTAAACTGAATTTTCTATTTCTGCTACTTATGATAAAATGATAAATATTTATTTATTTTATCTACCAGTAAAACTAAAATATATAGATCATAATTTAGGTAAAATCGCACCGGAAGAAATCGCACGTGTGAAAATGGCAGGAGTGGATAAATAATAAAAATAGCAAAAGTGAAAAATACAGATTAAAATATCAAAATGAGTTCATCAAAATTTTTGTATGCAATACATAAAGGGAAGACATTAAGAAGTTTGTCGATTAAAAAGGAAATTATATCTACATTTAAAAGTAGATGCGGACTCTCCACTAAATCCCCTCCTCCAAAAATAATGAAATTCCACCTTTTTAGGCGTTTTTAGAATCAGAATCGGTTATTGTATCGGAATCTGGAATTTAGAGCAGAATCAGTAATTGTATCGGAATCAGGAAAACGATTGGAATCGTCCCATCACTAATTTTCTGCAGAAACAGAGTTGTTTGATTTAGTCTTCTCTGGTTGTGATGATAGCAGCAGCCGTATTCCTCTCTTCCCTTGATAACTGTAATAATGGATAACACTAAAAAAAAACGGCAACTACATTCTTGCTCAATGGCGACATGCTCTTAAATGTTTTATTCTTTTACATCACTGTAAAATTACATATTCCCATCGCCCGCTCCCCAGAGGAAGGGGTTAAGACGGAACCCTCAAGAAAAGGTTATCGAATCCTCCCAATTCACCGGCCAAAGAGAAAAAAATAACTTTTTTTCTCTTCTTCGCTATGTCTCATTTCAGACTCCCTGTGCAAACTAAGTCATTTATTAATAAAAAAAACTGACATGGTACCAAAGCGTGTCATACTACTGGCCAAGATCAAAGTGTAGTATCTGTTCCGATGGATACTGCACTCCATAGACTGGTATTGTCTTGGCCTTCGGGGCTTGATTTACGCCTGTCTATGGGTCTGTCCTGTGCTGTTCAAGGAGGTCCACCCTCCCAGGCTTTGCCTCCCCTCTTTGGGGAGGAGTAAGTTTATTGCTTACTGCCTGAGGCGCCCCTACAGGGGAATGCCGACGGGGCTGCCCAGGCATTTTTAATGTCCAGAGTGCTCACCTTCTCGGGCGCTGGCTTTTCAAATCCCACTTTCCGACCTTGTGTCACATACTCCTATTGTGGGTAGGTGTTGAATAACATACTACTGCACAGCTGAGAGAGGAAAGTTTGCCTTTGAGTGAGGGCAGGTTCAAAATCAGTTAGCTATGAAAAGTCAAAAACAAAAACAAACTGACATGCTATTTAAGTGTGTCCTCTGCCTCTGATCAGAGTGCAGTATCCTTGCTTACTTGCCTTTGATCAGACAGCTCACCTCCCAGAGAGAGCACAGTACCCTAGCCTCCCTGTTTCTTATCAGACAACACAGTACCCAGCTCTTTATCAGACAAAACGCAGCACCTTGGTCTTCCTGCATCTTACAAGAAAGAGTGCAGTACCCGTCTCCTTGCCTCTAATCAGACAGAGCGCAGTACTCGGTTTGCCTGCCTCTGATGAGAGCGCAGTACCCGGTCTGCTTGCCTCTAATCAAAGTGCAGTACTCTAAACCTCTCCCCCCCCCCCCGTCTCTGATCAAAGTGTAATACCCAGACTCATTACTGCTGGTCAAATTTGTGTTTTGTGCCTTTGTTATGAGTAGCTGCATGTTCTACCATGGGTCAAGGGGAAGTTGATTAAGGCCTTTTTCCCATGGCTGATAAATGACCACAGTTAAAATTTGAACTTGATTTTCTCATTGCATTTCCTTTGCCATTAACTGTGGCGCCATGAGTGTCCTTACTGCTCTCTCTTTTCTCTCTGTAATTAGTGCTTGTATACTTGGCAGGAAGGCAAAACTTCTTTTGAAAGCCATATGTAATTCTAACCCTATTGCCTATTATAACAACACATTAAATCTTCTGTGTGTGCATATATATATATATATATATATATATAAGTAAAGTGAGATTTTCCCCTATTTAATTGCTCAGTATAGCTTTATAAACAGAAGCTGCATAAAAAATTCTGTTCACATTAAATTCATCCTTGTCATCAAAAATCTTCTTTTTTTTAATATTCCATTAATCGATTTCTACAATTTGATCCGGATCAATATTTTAGGAATACTTTTTGTCTTATTAAGAGAAAAGTGACAGTTTTTACCCTCTCATTAACATGTACTATGCCCACTACCCATTACACCATGAGTATTTACTTAGTAGAATGCATGTTTCACTTTCTAAGGATACAGATGCCCATTATAGTAATAATCTATCAGATTTTCTAACATTAACATATACCACTTAGGATTTAAAACAAAAAGGTTCATAAATAATTTATTTAACTTTAAGAAAACAGTTACTATTTTGTAGTTGTATTTTCCGCATTAATTAACTTTATATACATGAAAGGAAAATTCAAACACTTTCTAAACAATCAGCATATAAAAATATTACACCTAACTTTTCACATAAGCATCTCCGTACATTTCATTTGGTCTCATCATATATTTCTTCTTTTATTGGATTTTTTACTTTATAAATTAGTCGTTATTATTATCTTTAAATCACTAAATTTAAATTAAATACTACTTAAATTGTGCAGACATGGCCGAAAACAAATAAAACCTACTTTATTTTCTGTGAATCTATACTTTTGTATTTCCGAAAGTACTTTTCAATTAACGGTCATTAGGGACCTCCAATTGGTTGTGAACTATTTACCCCCCCCTATATATAACACGATGTAACTTTAATTTAGATTAAGATTATCAACAAAACTTTTTTACCATTCAAAAGAGGATACATTAAATAAACTGCTGATGATTTTTTAGAATTTTTTCCAGCATACGAAACTCATGAAAATGTGAAGTTAAAATGTTGTGTACTTTTTTTTACGTGATAAACTAACGTTCTTATGTATAAGCATTTATGTGCGCTGTGATAGGCACATTTTTAATAAATCTCGCATAAATCAAGTTATGGCCAGATCTTCACGAAATTTTCAATACTTATTCATTATAGGACTAATTTATCTTTAAAATGCTGTTTTCCTAAAATATATTAGGGAAAATATTTTTTTTACGTGATCCCCCCCCCCCTGTTTCATTTTATGAAATATTGAACGAAATATATTGTCATCCGGCGATTTTTTTTTCTTATATAAAACTAAACTCTTTTAAAAAACACATTGGATTAATTTTATTAAATTTTACGTAAACTGTTTTAGTAAACTGGTCCGTGAATGCACAAATAAAAAGTGGAAATAAAAGCAATATTATTATGTTTTGAATTTTTTTTTACCTTTTCTCAATAAAATATACTGTGATTTATTGAAATGCAAAAAAAAAAAAAGTTTTACGAAATAATTTTTATTTTCAGAGACATTTATTCATTTGATCGTATTGATCGAGTTTATCGGTTTTAAACATCATTTTTGAACATATTCGTGTTCGAAATTTTTCAAAATATTTTAATATAATATAGCCCGAAGTATTATGAATCGTAAAAGACAAAAGTTGTGGCGGATGTCATATTATGTACTCGGAAAAAACTACTTCATTTGCTAGAAGTAAGAAAATTTTTTTGCACTAACTGATTTTGCCGCAACTATGGAACGCAATACTAGCCATAATTAACACGTCAATTTTTAAAGTGAAATTGTCCCACGCGCATGCGCATACATTTTTAGAGTAAAATTGGTGCACGCCGCACGCTAATTTGTAAACAGTAACACTAATAAGAAAAAACGTTGACAAAAGTAATTATTATTATTATTATTATTATTATTATTATTATTATTATATATTTATAATACTTTTTATCATTTTTCTTTTTTCAAATTAAAATGTTTATCCATTTCGAAATATAAACTTATTTTTACTTTGAATTTTTATTATTCAATTGACGAATATTTTTAATCATTAACAAACCACAATACTTTCTCCATTTTCATTTTTAGTTTAATTTTTATTATATAAAATTTAACCCAAATTTAAGTCAAATGCTAACAAAACAAAATAGATAAATCGTTACTTGCAGTAATATTTTGTCTCAAGGAAGAAAAAAAATGGTTAAAACAAACCGTTAATTTTGTTTACACCATAGTAGTAAAGTAATTTGTTTCACTTCTGTTCATCCGTACATAGATAATATCTTGCCATGTCTCACGCGATGTTTAGTAAACACTACCCCGTGTGTCGTAAAACAAGAAAATTTCGTAGTTTCATCGGACAATGAAGAAGGGTTTCTTTCAGAATTTGATAATGTAACCTTTAACTAAACTATTTTACTTTAAAACAAGTATAACTTTATTTGAGAGAGTTTTTTTTGCAATCGGTAAAGCAAAACGAATGTATGACTTCTTAACGTACACATGAAATAGTGACGTCACCGTTCTTCACATGCAATTGGAGGTCCCTAACGGTCATAGAAGCTTTATTCATTTTTCTTCTTTTTTCTTTTTCTTCTTTTTTCTTTTTCTTTTTTCTTTTTCTTTTTACTTTTTCTTATTCTTCTTCTTTTTCTTATTCTTCTTTTTCTTCTTTTTTCTTTTTCTTATTCTTCCTTTTCTTTTTTCTTTTTTCTTTTTCTTCTTCTTCTTTTTTCTTTTTCTCTTCTTTTTCTTTTTCTTTTTCTTCTTTTTCTTTTTCTTATTATCATTATTATGACTTTTATTATTATTGTTAATCTAAAAAATAAAATGTCTGTTATCTTTCTAATTAAACATGTAACAGCTTAAATAAAAGTAAAGCCATTGCGAGGAACAACCCTAATCCTAAGAAGCTCTTACTTTAACCTAATATTAGATATATTCATTTTTATTCTTATCACTATTCTTCTTTTTCGTCCTTTTTGTTTCTTCTTCTTCTTCTTCTTCTTCTTCTTCTTCTTATTATTATTATTATTATTATTATTATTATTATTATTATTATTATTATTATTATTTGTACTCACTAGGAGTTCTCACACAGGTCATCATCAGTGATAGCTCACTGATAATCACCGGTGGTGTTCTCTAGAGTCTGAGTGACAACAAGTCTCCCCAAATTTCCAGTACTCTTCACCTCTTTTGATAACCATTGCAAATGACTTTGCGTTATCACAAAAGCCGCTTACCATTGATTTCTCATTGGCAACAACCATTGGTCTTTTCTGGGATTTGGGTGGCAATAAGCCTCCCCAAGTTCCCAGTACTCTCTGCACTGTTCCAGGTGAGGTCTTTCCATCCTCCTTGACCCTTCACGACTATTTTGTGCGGTATCAGCTGAGGCTGATGTCATCTTTTTTCTTTTTAGGGGGGGGGGGGAGGGGACAGTTTATATGATTTCTTGCAGTTTCAGTTCCCTCGGGTTCACGTAGTGTTTCTTCCATGTTTTTGTTTTATTTCTGTTGCAATTTCCATGTGGATTGGTTTCCACATTCGAGGATTTTCCTTAAGATTTCAGCTGTTTTCATCATTGACCTCCGTTGTATAGTCCCAGTCTTCCCTTTGATTCCAATTTCTCCTAGTCTTTTTACCATGTGTTTTTGGACTGTTCCTAGTGCTCCTACAATTATTGGTATTATATAGACTTTCTTCATGTTCCATATTCCTTTCAGTTCTCTGGCAAGTTCTGTGTATTTGCTTCGTTTTTTAGTCTCATTAATCTTTACTCCTATGGTCTGTTGGGACGGCAAAATCTACAATTTTGCAGTTTTTTCCATTTTATTAACTGTTATTATGTCTGGTCTCCTTGCTTGGCTGAGTTTATCTGTTTGTCCCAGAGGATTTTGTGATTTTCGTTTTCCAGTACTGTCTCTGGTTTGTGTCTGTACCATATGTCTGATTGCACAAAGTGCAGTTATTTGAATAGTTCCCAGTGTACTGCTTTCCCCATGCAGTTGTGTTTATTATTGTATTCTTTTGGGGCTAGTTTATTGCAATCACTTATTATATGATTTACCGTTTCATCTCTTTGTCCACAGAGTCTACATTTAATTTTTTCCTGAATTTGATCTGTTTTAGCTTTAATTTAGTTAGTTCTTATCGCATTCTTCTGTGAAGCTGTCAGTAGTGATTTCCTTTCTCTGTTCGTGTCCTTTTCTTAGCCATGTCCAGTTTTTTTCGTGGGTCTCTTCTCTTGTCATTTTTATGAATCGCCCATGTTTCTCTTCCCACTTCATTATTATTATTAATAATATTTGAATTATTTATATTATTATCATTGATAACAACAATATAAATTAATAAGAACAACATCATCATTATCTTCATATTTAAACACAAAAAAAAATATAATTAACCATTTTCGTCGGTCAATGATAAAAGATACATTTCATTCAATCATCTCTCCTGTTGTAATCTTTTCAGACTATGATTTGAACTCTTTTTACAGAACACAATCTCTTTCAAATTGAAATTTTTTTTGGTACTTTTTTACATTAAGATACGCACTAACTTTGACCCTAACCCTAACTCTAAATCCTAATCCTAACCCTAACTCTACTGCTAACCCTAACCCCCACTTTGACCCTAACGTTAACCCTAACGACAGGGTCAAAGTTAGCGCGGGTCCAAATGTAAAAAAGCACCAATTTTTCTTTTCCGTTGAACATTAAAAATATAGTTGCACATTTTGTATTTGATCGGACCATACAGCATATGTTCATAATTCAGAAGATGGTCAAAGTAAATTGAATGATGAAGAAATAAAGGAAAAATAAATACATTTCGACACTTCGAAAAAATTTTTATTGACCTGATTTAAATAATTTTGTAAGAATTTTCTGAAGAATGATCAGCGAATCCAATAGACCAAATGTATTATCGCATATATATGTCTAGCCACACTGATCAGTCTTGAAATGACGAAACAGCTGTCTGTGGATGACTATATTTGGTATCTAATATAAAGTTATGAATATGTATATGTTTATATATTTCTATGTAAAGGATTCACTCCTAAACTAATTAGCCGATCATTATGAATTTTGGAACACAGCTGCTTGGCATAAGGTGTGGTAATGTGGGCTATATTTTGCTTAATTTAGTTTTAAGCAAAGAGAGTGAAAGTTCTTTGTGAAAATTCAGATACCTCCGACTTTTGTGAAATCTTAACAATATTTATTCGACATTAATTAATAAATATTCCTCGAATTTCAGTTTCTTTGGAGCATTTTAAAGGTTCTTTAGGGGTCATAATATGTGCACAACCCTCATTTGAAAATTAAAATATTTCAGATTTACATTGAATTTTATCCATAGTCATTAGACACCAATTAAGCAAGATTTCCTGAATTTCAATTTCTTCTTAAGACCCTTTAAGCTTAAGCCTTAAATTTTAGACATTTTCTAGAATCAAAATCATGTAATGTATTCCAGAATTAGAATAAGGATTCTAGACATAAGGTTCGGAGAATTAATTTTACTTGTCCTAGGACTGAGATTCTTCTAGTGTATAAAGATTTTTATTTCTACAAACATTGTTGGGCTACACATTTGCAAAACATGTTTCGGTTACAGCTATAGGGTAGCCAGACTTCTTCAAGGCCAATGTCTTTTCTGTACAGCTTCATTTGATGGAAATATATATATATATATATATATATATATATATATATATATATATAGTTGTCTTGTTAGATTTTCAGAGCCAGACCCAAATAGCCTTTTAAGCTTAAAAATTAAACTTTACTTGCGACTAGCCAATTTACATATTTTATTGTTATACAGTGTTATTGGCAATATAATAATGCACTTTGCTACAATTTATTTTTAAAATTACATAATCCACCCTAGATGACTGATAATATAAAACAATTTTAAATAATCACTGAAAAATCATCATCATCAGCAACAGAGATAGCTCATAATTTTATTTGAAGACTATAATAGGAGTTATCTACCTTACGACTAAAACTTGATTTCTTTTTCTGTAAAAGTTTTAAAAATGTGAAAACATAAAAATTCAAAACTAAAATGACTTCATTACATCTCGAGTAAGTACAGTTAGTATATTTTTTTAATTTTTTTTTTTTTTAATTTAATTATTTTCTAATTATTGTTATAATTATTATCATTTTTTTCTTCATGGTTCATTCTAATATTTAATTTGCTGTTTCTAATATATTTCCATTGCTATTATCATTTTTGAACCGATTGATGGAGAAATATATGGTTGCATAATGTGAGGTTATGTCTTTAATATTTTTTGAATATATGTTTTTTTTTAATAATACTGAAATCTGATGATTTTTTCTTAAATGACTTCTGTATATGTGATATTGTAAAGGGTGTTGATGAAGAGACAGACGGTTCGAAGTCAGCTAAAATATAATACATAATAAAAATTTCCAAATTGTCTTAGAAATGATCGTACACTGAATAATCGTCTACGTATCCTTGGAACTGATATAAATAATGTTATAATATATATATATATCATCACCATCAGGGTTTTGATCACTCCTGGAGGAGGAACCCTTCCCTGGTTTCCGACCAGTTTATTGGTGATTGTCATTCAGGGTTTTTTGCCATAGTCGCCACGCTAGACACTGCGGGTTGGCGACGCTAGTTGCCCATAGCTAGAAGATGTCCACATATAGCGCCTGCTATTTCCAAATGGTCACCTATCTGGTACTGGCCAGGCTCAACGTCGCGCTATATATATATATATATATATATATAATAATGGTAATAATCCAGGTGAAAAATATCCACAGGATGGTAATCCAGAGAATTTTAACCGGGTTTATAAAAAGTGCTCAATATCAAAATAGAGCTTTATATATGATAATTTTATTTACACAGACATGTACAAAATCTGCGACACTGGCATGTCGATGTTCTCTCCAAATATGATCTGAGGTTAAGATCGGATTCTAACTCTGCCTGATGAGATCTCAGTTTATAGTAACTGTTGATCGATAACATCGACATGCCAGTGTCGCAGATTTTGTACATGTCTGTGTAAATAAAATTATCATATATATATATCTAAGCACAGTATCCGTATTTGACTTTCCACGTTCGCCGTAACCTGTGATGTTCCGCATTATCTCTTTTTTCACACCCTCTCAACAACAGCTGCACTCAGCTGTTTGGGGCCTGCAAGAACGTTGGTCACTCTCCGCTGATGTGCGGCCATTTTTGAATCGGTTGAACCGACGCTTATTTGTGTTACAACCATCGCATCTTCTCCAGACACCTGCTGAATCTAACGCGACGGCAAAGATGAACACCATTCGAAAAGAAGACTTCCAGAGGTGTTTCCGGCAGTGGATGGATCGGTGGGCTAAGTGTGTGCAAGCACAAGGAGCCCTACTTTGAAGGGGATTAGAGTCCCAAACCCCGTCACGTATTTGAAATATTTTTTCTGGTCTCAGGTCGGATACTTTTTAGACAGGCCTCGTATATAGTATATATGAGGAGAATGCTGTAGTTGGCTTGAAGCGAATATATGTAATTGCATGTGCATGAATATATGATAAAGTGTATAGTTAGTTCCTTTTTCAGAGGAACTTATTATTAGATATCTCAGTCTCCCAAAAGGTGTCTTCCTTATAAAGTGATCCTGTTGGCATCTTTTACTCTTTCTTTCTTCAATCCTTAGTAACCCTCACCACTAACACCAGTTTTCAGTCAGCAGTTGTACCCACCACACACCACCCAACCTCAGGCTAGGACCTCCAAATCTAAAAATAACTCCTTTTTTTTTTTTCAGTAAGGGTGAAGCCCTTCTTTCTAGATGAACAGTTATTGGGAGGGGGGATTACCCAGAATTCCCTTCCTTTCATTTATCCACAACTGTGTCAAAGAAAGAAAAAAAAAAAAGGAAGTTTCTATGCCATTCTTTTCCTCCTCAACTTAACAAATACAGAATGCCGGGGCTCTTCTAGGGGTGTACTAGTCTGCAAACAGAAAAGGTCTTTGATTTTGGAGAAAGGGGGTTCGGTTGTTTGGAGGAGGGAATCACTGGTTGCTAGGGAGGTTTCAGACCAAGAATCCACCTGACTGTTAGATATATTGTGTATAGACATGTTTCATTGTATAAGACTGACAAGGAATTCTTAATAGCTTTTTATGTGCATAGCATGGCTAGTGATCGGAAAACTGAGGTGCTTCTTCTGTTTCACAACGACAGTAAAATATTTAAAGAAAGGTATAAACTTGGTTATGTACTTTACGTGTTAGCTGAAAATAAGATTTCACAGTAAAGACTGCACAAATTCATCCAGTATTTATTAAATTATAAGAAAAAAAAACAAAAAACGATATTACGTACCGGTAGACATTTCAGCTAACTAAGTAGTCAAGGGAGATAACTTTCATAAAAAAAAATCAAAATATAAGAAAAATGGCGACATAGATTAAATCGTTTTTGAATTTTAATTTAATAAATACTGGATGAATTTGCGTAATCTTTGGTGTAAAATCTTTTCAGCTACCACGTAAATACATAACAAAGTTTATACATTTCTTTAGCTAGTTTTTTTTTTTTTTTTTTTTTGAAGAGAGGCCTAACATGTTATTGTGAAACAGCAGAAGCACCAAAAACTGTGCTTAATTAGAAGACTGGTAACAGAGTGGAGGGGATCTACCCTACAAAGGCTGACGATCGATCATTTATGTAATAACTAGCTGGCTTTGCAAGCTCGCTATTGCTTCGTAAAGTTCGATACTTGAAATACTTGAAGCCAAAATTTTAAATAATAAAAGACAAAAACTTTCGCATTTATTCATATAAATCGATAAACATTAACATTTCTTAAGAAAATTAATTTCTACGGTATTACTGGACGAGTATTTAATATAATTCCTCAGAGGAAGATTAAATCTGGACAGTATAGAGAGATGCGTGCAGAAAAGGAGACTTTATTGGTTTGGTCACCTTGAAAGAAGGGATGAGAGATCTTGGGTTAGTAGATGTAGAGCATACATACAAGCAACCCCAGCCCGTTCAGTCTCTTAGCAACTTCGGTTGATTGAGTACTTCGGGATGGGGTAATACCAGTTGAGGATTCGTTCTTGACAATCAGTACAGCAGGAACTGGACCATTTCGGTGGCCTTTTATTTGCCGGGCTGAGGTATACTGTCTTGGGTTGTCCTAGGAGGTGCACATTCCCAGGCCTTGCCTCCCCTCTTTAAAGAGGAGTAAGTTCATTACTTAATGCCTGAGGCGCCCTGACCGGGAATGCCGACGGGGCTGTCCAGGCTATTTTTGCTAGACGAGAGTGCTCCTCCTTTAGGGGCGCTGGCTTGACTCTTCCTCCACCTTCCGACCTTGTGTCATATATTGCTGCGGTGGAAAGCAATTAAATACCTACACACAAGCAATGGTTTACATTCTTCTTATTAATCGACGATTGTTGACTTTACCGTTACCCCCTAACCGTAACATACCTTTCATCACGTGTTCACATTTATTGTCGGTTTTGGTCCTTTTTTTTTTTTTGTAATCAAAATATGTTTCTATGAAAGAATTTCACTTTACATTGCCATGGGTAATGTGCAAACCATATCTGATGTAAAAAAGACGTGCTAAGTCATTTTTCTGTTTTTAATTTCGTAGCATCATGATTTTATACAGCTTCAAATGAATATGTAACACACATCGTATAATTTTAAAGGACCCGCTATCGAAAAAAATCTTTTCGTAATCCTAGTATCTATAACAACCAAAATTCTGCCAAACTCGGTGTATACCACATTTGTGGGGGAGGCAGATTACATACCAACTATTTAACTCGGATTCCAATTCCAGATTGTCTGTCTAGCTTTCAATTTGTCTGTGAGAATATAGTCCTTTAATCTTTTCAAACCTTAACGAAATGGCGGCTTTGTGGGTGTATCTCGGTTGATGACCCAATGACATATTCAGATCCCTCCCACCTTCCGCGAAGTGGTATTTGCGTTTGCTTGATTTTCATTCAATCAAGGTCATGTGATATTGTTGCATTTTAATGTTAACAAACCTTGCCTCATCTTTTAGACTGCCGCTTTTTCTTTGGTTATTTTTGAGTCGTAGCCGGAGTCTGGCCATGATGTCAACTAAATAACAGCTATTGTTTTAAAAACCAAAGTTGTCTGTTTAGTTAAAGGCTACAAGGTTTTGATATTTTTATTGGAAACCTCCCACGACCAGTATAGACCGAACAGAACAAGTCAGAAGACATATTGTATTGTTTTATTTTTTTGCAGAATGTATACAACGTCGTCGTCCCCCCCCCTTCTTCCCAACTCTTCAATTTTTGGCATTCACATTGAAAAATAATTTCTGATTATTATCAAATTTTCAGATTAGGAAGAACTTTTGAAAAAATTACTTGTTTAATTTTTACCAAGGGGCTTCAATATTTGATTTTTCGACTGGTCTTTAGTTATAACTAGCTCTACCTACTCAGCATTGTCCGGGATGCCATGAAGTCATTTTAGATTTTAATTTTTTTTTGTTTACACTTTTTTAAAACTTATACAGAAAAAAAAATAACATTTTAGTTTTAAGGAAGACAACTCTTTTTATATTCTTAAATTTAAAATATGAATTATTCCCCTTGCTGATTTTGATTTTTTTTTAGGTTGTCATTGATCAATATTTTCATATTAACAGTTCTCCGGGTGCAACTATTATAATTTAAAAAATAAACTGTAGCAAAGTACGTTTATTATAGTACCAGTAACATAGTTCAACAATAACAAATGAAAATTGGCTAGTCAGAATCAAAGTTTAAATGCTATGTATGTCCAACTTTTTAAATCTCACCAGATAGCTTTATATGTTAGATAATCGAGTTTACAAACACATTTTCAGATTTTTTGCAGTGTCATCATTTTAGATTAAAATTATATAGCAAACTGGACCCTCCCTCTAAAAAACGAAACTCTCACAAGATTCAAACCCGTGTCTCCGAAAGAGGAACCCCCTAACATTTTTTTTTTTACATCACCACTTATCAAGGCCCAAAAGCCATTCGAGGATAAGGGTTCAAGAGTTTGACTGGTGGATGGTGAGACAACATCACGTTCACCGACAGAAATTGATTATTTACGAGGACATTCAACAAGAACTAGTTAATGCGGGTGTTGTCTTTAACTGTTTGAATAACGAGTCGAACGGTTAGAGAAAGCTGAATTTGTACAAATAACATCGTCTAAGCTTTGTGATAAATCTTTGTGCACGTTTTTACTAGCAATGTAGCCATAATCTCCTTGACGTTGCATCGAACAACTGAAGACAGCAAACTTGTTATACATTTAACATTATAGAATTTATTTGTGACAGAGTATTGTGTATCGTGCCACTTTTTTTGTTGTTGTTGTTGTTGTTTCCGCTCGTGTTTGCGTGGGTAATACCATTCAGAGGCACAGGTTCAAGCAAGCCCATGTACTAAGTTAATTGTTTATTAAATGGTTTGGACTAGTGTTGGGACGATTAATTGAAATCGGGAATCGTAAAATTAGAACTTTTTGGAATATCGATATTGGTATCGGCATCGGAAAAATTAGTGCCTATTTTCCGATGCCAAAAACGATTCTTTTAATATTTTTTTAAATTTGTTTTTGTTTAAATCTTATATTTTTTTTTATTGCTGCTGGTACTAATGGTAAAATGATGAATATTTATTGATGTTAAACTACCAGTAAAACTAACATCTATAGATCTCACCCCACAAGCGTAGTTTTACGTTTACGAAAATATATGCACATATTACATGAGTTTTTAATCCGAACATTTAAAAAAAAAACAAAAAAACTCTATATGTAAATATTAAGATTATAAGACATAAGAATCGGTAATTGTATTGGAATCTTCTGATCACTAGGTATTCCCCACGCAACATGTGTGAATAAAAATGGATACAGAATATTTTATGAAATTAAAATTTGATGCTTAGTTGATGATAAAGTGAAGAATTAAACAAAATTATGAGAGAATGTGTAATTTGTATACGTTCGCCATTTTCGGTAGAGATTGTGATTTTATGAGTAAAATTACATGGCTAAGATCAAAGTGTAGTATCTATGTATAACAGCTAAACAGGTATCATCCTCGATGCTGTTAAACATGAGCTGAGAAAAAAGTCTTGCGACAAATCACTATTCGCTGTGTTTATGTGATATCAAGCGACGATCGTTGATGACATTTACTATGACTGAATAGAAACGCGTTACTCTTGTTCTTGGCCTTTTGGCTAAGATCAAATTAATAGTATATAAACAGAAGGTAATCATTACTATTGACGACAAAAATTATTTTAAAGGAAATACCGTTGTTAAATTAGTTAAACACAATTTATTTTGCTTTACCTACTCATGTGCGAAGTGTAGTATCTGTTCCGACGGATAATGCACCCTGTAGACTGGTATTGTCTTGGCCTTCGGGGCTTGATTTACGCCGGTCTATGGGTCTGTCCTGTGCAGTTCTAGGAGGTCCATCCTCCTAGGCTTCACCTCACCTCTTTGGGGAGGAGTAAGTTTATTGCTTACTGCCTGAGGCGCCCCTACCGGGGAATGCCGACGGAGCTGCCCAGGCAATTTTTAATGGCCAGAGTGCTCACCTCTCGGGTGCTGGCTTTTCAAACCCCACTTTCCCGATCCGACCTTGGGTCACATCTTACTTGTGGGACTTAGATAAAAACTGGACTTGTGCCTAACTCCTGGAGAGGAGTAAATCAATACATGGAGTATTGTTGCCACATCTAGGCTGGTGCACCAACCACTATCCTTTCCCTCTTAGACAGGGTGCAAAAATTAATTTCTGACCGAATAGGTTTCGCACTCTCTGCCAAGCTCTAGCCCCTGTCGCATCGCCACAGTGTTACATTCAGCTGTTAAGTCCGACAGATTCATTAGGACAGACACCATAAATCTGTCTCATTCGTCACTTTAAAATGAAAATGAGGCGTTTTCACTTTCTTTATCGTTTATTTTTTCAAACTTTTGTTTGTGAGGCTATCTCTCGGTCTTTTCACGTTCCCATCAAACTGTAATATAAGTCGCTGATATATTAATATATGCCATTCTCGAATTTGTGTATTTTCATACGGTCACCTACATAACAGCTTCTCTTTTCTGCCAATCGCTTCTCTCTGCTGCTCTCCCACGAAACAAAAGCGTAAGACTTCTCTTCTGAAGCTTGGTGCTAAAATGCCCAATTGTAGAAGGTAGGCTACCACCTCCGGGCTGGTGCACCAATCACTAGCCTTTCCCTCTTGGATAGAGTGCAAAAATGAGTCTCTAACCTAATAGGTCCCGCACTGTTTACTAAGCTCCAACCCCTGTCGCATCGCAGCAGTGTTGCACCCCTGTGCTTGTTTTACAAGTACTTCCACAGAATGTGCTCCAATAAACTTACGTCACTTGTACCCCCTAAACGAAAATACCCCCAACCCACTCGACTAGTAGCAAAATCCCACCTCTTCATTCACTAGATAGCGGAAGATTTTACACTCTAATAACTTTTTTCTTCAAACCACTTGCCTTTGGAATCCTTTTCTTGTTCCTTTTTCTCTGACCGTATCAACATCCAGAAATGTAATTGTAATGTGAACAAACATCTTACTGCTCAACTCCCCACCCAGGTTGTTCCCTTTAAATCTGGCTTCAGATGCAATATGCCTAGGTCATATTTAGGGTCAACAAAAGTTGAAACAATAAAAAAAGAAAAGTTCTGACTATTTTATAAATAACTAGCTGTCCCGACCCAGCGCTGCCCGGGATGCAGCATAGTCATTTTAGTTTTTAATTTTTATTTGTTTTGACATTTTCTTACTTAACATAGAGAACTATTATATTCTTCAATTAAAAATGTTGATTTTTATTTTCAGGTGATTATTTAAAATGTTTCATATTAGCAGTCATCTGGGTCGGACTAAGTAATTTAAAAATTAAATTGTAGCTAAGTACGTTTTTATATTGCCAATAACATGGTGCTACAATAACAAATGAAAATTGGCTTGTCAGAAACAAAGTTTAATTTGTCAGCTTAAATGCTATTTGGGTCTAACTTTGAAATAAATTTTAGCTAAGTGCTTGAAAAAAACATGGTACAACGATAACAAATGAAAATTGGCTCGTCAGAAGCAAAATTTGATTTGTTAGTTGAAATGTTATTTGGGTCTAACTTTTAATAAAATTATAGCTAAGTTTGTTATGAAAATTGACTTCGGTTTGATTTTGAAAATCCGACAAGATAAGTTTATATATTAGATTTGTCTACATGGACACACAGCAACCCCATTAAGGTGGTTGTTTATCTAATTTGTTAAGTGGAAAATATTTATTCCTGCCGTCTATCAGGATGCACCAGGTTGATCTTTCAAAAGATTGACGACATATGTGCATAACTTTGCACTGATATCAGAAAATGTGTTTCTTCCATATTTATTGCGATAAGACAAACTTCTTTTTCAACTTTCATTATGCTCAGCTTAGTTAGCCACACTTTTTTAGTCAAAAAGGAATTATATTGGCTCTACCCTTGCGGCAATGAGCACTTTTGTATTGAGTCTGCCCTCATGTTACACTATGAGTACATATTTGAAGATACTATGAACTTGAAACATAAAATCTTTTACCAAAATGACAAGATTCGTCACAAAATTGCCCGAAACAAACATGGTTCCAAAATTGCCCGAAACAAACATGGTTCCAAAATTGCCCGAAACAAACATGGTTCCAAAATTGCCCGAAACAAACATGGTTCCAAAATTGCCCGAAACAAACATGGTTCCAAAATTGCCCGAAACAAACATGGTTCCAAAATTGCCCGAAACAAACATGGTTCCAAAATTGCCCGAAACAAACATGGTTCCAAAATTGCCCGAAACAAACATGGTTCCTAAATTGCCCGAAACAAACATGGTTCCAAAATTGCCCGAAACAAACATGATTCCAAGCTTTTTTTTTTTACTGTTCTTCAAATCAGAGAAATAATTGCAGAACCATGGTATTAATAGACCATTTTACTGTCCACAAAACGCGTAGTGCCTTGCTAGTGCCTACAAGACATGTCTGGTTTATCAGAAGTCTAGCTAGGAATAGGTTGAATTAGTCCTCAGCTTTCGCCACATGATGTCACAGCAACACATGAACCATCAAATCTCGCTTTAATATAAACAGTATCATCTACATTTCCTTGGTATGACACAATACTTGATCCGGTGGTGAGGCCCTAATTTTGTATGGTTGTTGATGTGAGCCACCCATAAATTGCCATCACACTTAAGTCCAGACATGTGTACATATTGAAGGGAAAACCTGGCCAGTGAGAGTTGAAGACATGCATTGCATGGAGAGAAATGATATGAGAATGATACGATGGATGTGTAATGTGAGTCATAAAGACAGACTTAGATCTGATGACCTCATAGGAAGATGAAATCTGGACATTATAGAGAGATGTGTGCAGAACAGGAGACTTTGTTGGTTTGGTCACGTTCAAAGAATGGATGACAGTTCTTGAGTTAGTAAATGTAGAACAGTTCAGGTAGCTGGGTGAGTTGGTAGTAGGAAGACCAAGGAAAACATAGGAGGAAATTATAAAGATGGATTTGAGAGAAAAAGTAATAAATAAAGACTTGGTCAGAGATAGGTTAGTTTGGAAGTGATAGGACACCTAACGAAAAACAGAATTACCTCTCTTGAACCATTTCGGGAGTTAAGAGTTATCGCCCTTGGAAAAAATGTTGTCTGCCCGGAGAGAAAGTAAACACAGACCACGGATCAGACTGTTAATATGTCAATCGCGTCCAGTGGCAAATTAATTCATTAATTCATTCTGTGTTCAGTTTTAATAAATCTGTTAAACGTTTCTCTTGATAGTTCATCCATTTCTTTACTAGTTATTATTTATTATAACCTAAATTACGAGGTTATAAAAGTAAGTCAATTTCTAAAAGATGTCCTCACATGCCAGCATGTAAAATGGACGTTAAACCGAATTGGCAGTACCTGTGAGGGTCCCATCTATGGGTTCATAGAATCTGTTGTGGCAATGACATGAAACTGCATCTGTTGATGAGGCCCCAATTTGGGCGCTTTGGGGAGTATGCAGTCCCATGTAACTGCATATTTTTCTCTTTCTCTCTTTAGAAATGGCAACAACCATTTCAGTCTACTTCTATATTCATCTATGATGGCCGAACTTTATATCCATGCAACTGTTTCTCTTTTTCCTCGCCGTTTGCACATCGATAACTTTGAAGGATTCTTTTAGAACGACATATTTGAGCTTAACAAACGTTTCCAGTCGACTTTTCCCCCATTTGTAAATGCAGCAAACGCCATTTTTGAAACGATGAAATCCGAGCGGCTATTACATTGATTGATTTTGGTTGGAATTGGTTCAAGAATTACCACCACAAACCGTTTTCCTTTTCTGCTTGAGTGGACTATTTCCTGTTGGTCTGCATTTTTGACTTGTGTTCTTCAAATTCTGATTTGATGGTATCTACTAATCGAACGCAAGTCTATTTTACATGAACATTTGTGTTTTTATTTTTTATTATTTTAATCATTATCGTTTTTTGCCTTCCCTCATATCCAGGGGAAGAGAAAAAAAACAATAGTTATCAACTCTACTTTTTCTCATGCGTGAACCCTGAGCTACGGCGTGGTCCACAATAGTTATCAACTTGATCATACCATTTATGTTAGCTCGGATATTTCTCTTCTTTCAGTCTCGAGAGACAATGGATACTCCCTGTAAGGCTACCTCCGCATGGAGTGAAGCAAGTGTTGTGCAATCCCAACCACACATCTCCTCAACCAGTATTGTTTGAGTGCAATGGCAAGGAGGATGACTGGAAACAATGCTGGTGTAAGCAGAGAAAGACTAGTATTATTTCAGAGTTTTCCTTCTCCTAGACTAGTTGCACAACCAAAGCTTGAGAGTTTAGTCTTCCCTACTATTTAATCCGTAGCTAGAGGGAGGATATATGGATTCATACCTTTTCTAAGGTTATTAGTGAAAGTGATGCTATAGCCCCAACAAAACTCGAACCTAACCCCACCAAAACTACAGTTCACGCTTGTAAACACTACATCATTTTTTTAATTTTTAATTTTTTAACATAGTTCACCCCAAGCAAGGCAGGCCACCACTGTAGATGTAAGAGGCTACTGTGAAATAGGGTGTATGTTTTGGGGGTCATCCTAAGTTGGGAGCTGTGCAGCGAGATGTCTGTTTACGTTAGTTTTAAATTTCTGCATGTCAGTACAGTCGGGGGAGCAGGGAAAGAGTTCCAGAGTCCAGCAGCGCGAGGAAAGAAGCTATTCGAATAGAAGGCTTTCCGGCATCTGGGGACCTCCACAGCGAATGGATTGGATTTAGCTGATTGTCAGGTTGGTTTATGCCACTGTCCTATTCCTAACCTGAATACACAAATATAAAATATAGTATCTTTTTAGATTTTCATGCTTAATTAAACTCTGGAGAGTTCCATGTTTACTTTTTCAATGTCCAAGATAAGCAGGGTGTGTTTACTTGCTAACTTCGGAGATGTGGCATGTCCTGCATCTCGGAAATCTATGGCATTGCACGTAGTTGGCTAAGTACATGTATGGAGGGCAAGCTGTTATCCATACAGTGATACATCGCTGGAATGGTCCATAGTAAATGATATATATGGTTTCAATGCGGTTGCAGGAGTTGTCAGGACATTGATGAATCCAATCTCGGAAAGCCTTGGGGACTCTGGCTCTGGATTTTTCGTTAGGGTTGACTTCTGAAGTCTTTCCTATGAATGTATATAGTCGCAAGGCAGCGGAGCTGTATTTCCAAACTTATGAGCTCCTGGTTACCTCGTTTTCAGACACCAGGTAACCTGCCGTCACATGTTCTATCAATTGTAGACCTTTTCATTAAGCCATATGAGCAAGCTAGGAGTTGAAGTCTGTTTCATAGGCAACTAGATATATCTATCCGGTATTGCCCGATAGTTTATTTACTTGTAAATTGTTTTGCTTTGCTTTTTTAAACTATGTTGGTGGTTTTTCGGTACTTATAACAAATATAAACCAGTTTCCGTGAACTTCGTTTCGGCAGCGTTCGAACATATTACGTAAACACCCTAGAGATGCCGAGTGATTAGCCAATCAGCTGTTAGCTACCAAACAACAATTTTTAACCAGTATTGAAATTGTATTAAAGCCAACAGAAATTGATTAAAGCCAGTTCATTTCCATTTCGTGTTCAATTTCGAAAAAAAAAAAAAATGACTCATTTCTTTCTGCCAGGAAGGAAAAAAAAAAACATGTCAGAAATGTTATTACATGGTTCCGCTTGATAAAAAGAAAAGGAATAACGGACAAGTATTCATGGAGGTGTACAAACACTAAATGTAGAGCTTGGAATTCTGTAAAATATAACATGACGCAGCAGCGTATTGAAGTTATCGTCTGCCACCATTTGGGTGTTTACGTAACATGCCGACGTGAAGTTCACGGAAACTGGTTCATATTCGATATAAATACCGTTTTTTTCTCCCAAATATTATCTTTTTGTTCCAATCAAAGGGATGGACAAATACAGAGTTATGTTCCCTCTTTTTAAGATGGTGGCCATTTGAAAATAATTCCAACTGGGACAAAATATTTTCTGAAAGGAATTAAATCAAATTTCATTTTATTCTTAACATGCTGCAACGATTATCCTAAAAAAAAAACTGACAAAACAGAATCAAATATTGATTTTGTAGAAAGAAAGCTATCGATGATAATCAATCCTTTTGGGGTTATTTAATGCTGAAAAACAATATCTATAGAAAACTATTCATTGAATACTTACGTTTGTTTTGATGAAAATATCTGGTCTCCTTTCAAATGTTTTTAAAAAAACAATTTTATTTCAAATCGATTTTACAGATTTCTATATTTAGTCCAATCGATATTTCATTTTGAAGGAGACAATATTTCTGTGCACCAGTGTCAGGTTACAGAAAATGATATCAACGTTGAAAAGGGTTTAAAAAATGTTTATACTTTCATTATTTATTTTTAATAAATATAATATGATAATTTAGGTAGGTACAATATAGCCGTTTTTGGTTTGTCTGTTTGTGTAGCATACAAATCCTTTTTGAGTTTTTTAATGCTGAAACACCATGTCTATAGGAAACTATTAATTAAACACAAGTTGCTATTTAATCTTAGTTGAGTATGAGTGTTCGTTCCTTTCCCAATTGTATTACAAAGTGAATGTGGTAGTTTGGAATGGATTTTAACTCATTCCGTAGTCTGTGTCAGTATCCATCAGACCACAGTTTCAATAGAAAAAGAAAATGATCTAGTTCTGTCTGGCAAACTAGAAAAATGGAAACATTTTTCAATGACAACCGAAAAAAAAAAATCGTCAAAGGGAAGAACTCATATTTTTATTGAATATTTAAGAAAACAAAAAAAAGTTGTCTTCTTCAAAAATATATTATAAATAATTATTTATTTATTTATATATAAATATATATTTATTATGAATAATTATTTATGTATATATATATATATTTATTATGAATAATTATTTATGTATATATATATATATTTATTATGAATAATTATTTATGTGTAATATATATATATATATATATATATATTATGAATAATCATTTATATATATATATATATATTATGAATAATCATTTATATATATATATATATTATGAATAATCATTTATATATATATATTATGAATAATCATTTATATATATATATATGTATATATATATTATGAATAATCATTTATATATATATATATATGTATATATATATTATGAATAATCATTTATATATATATATATGTATATATATATTATGAATAATCATTTATATATATATATATATATATATGTATATATATATTATGAATAATTATTTATGTATATATATATATATATATATATATATATATATATATTATGAATAATTTATTTATATATATATATATATTATGAATAATTATTTATTTATATATATATATATATATTATGAATAATTATTTATTTATATATATATATATATATTATGAATAATTATTTATTTATATATATATATATATTATGAATAATTATTTATTTATATATATATATATATATTATGAATAATTATTTATTTATATATATATATATATTATGAATAATTATTTATTTATATATATATATATATTATGAATAATTATTTATATATATATATATATATTATGAATAATTATTTATTTATATATATATATATATATTATGAATAATTATTTATTTATATATATATATATATTATGAATAATTATTTATTTATATATATATATATATATATTATGAATAATTATTTATTTATATATATATATATATATATTATGAATAATTATTTATGTGTATATATATATATATATATATATATATTTATTTATTATGAATAATTATTTATATATATGTGTGTGTGTGTATTTAAACAGCATGTTGTGACAGACAATTTATGTCTGGATATCTTTTATATCTCTTTCTCTCTCTCTCTCTCTCTCTCTCTCTCTCTCTCTCTCTCTCTATATATATATATATATATATATATATATATATATATATATATATATATATATAAATAAATAATTACATAAAAAGACATTAAATGGATTACTTTTATGTTTGTATAAAATTAATAGAAATATGTATATTAATGGAAAAATACATCCTATAAAGTTAAGGGCAACTAACAATGCAATTTTCTGCATCTTAATCACTTAGGAAGTGAGGCAATCGAAATAATATTCGATTTTAATTCTGCCTGATGTGATCTCAGTTTATAACAGCTGTTGATCGATCACATCGACCTGCCAGTATCACAGATTTTGTACATGTTTGTATAAATAAAAATAATCATATATATATATATATATATATATATATATATATATATATAGTTGTCCACAGACACGTGTCTCACCGTGATATAGCTCATCAGTGGGATTGACTTGAGCGAGATTCTAAACTTCAACCACAGAGGCTGCAGTCGGGAGCTTTACCACAGAAGTCTTGCCTGAAATACGAAATAACTGTTTTTTTAATATCTTTTTTTTTTATTGTTTTTGTGGAAGGGGGGCTATCGTGACAGCTGAATATCGGCTATCTAATGGTGATGCATTAACCTAAATGCTAGCGGGAGAGTTATTTCCCTTTCACTGTGTGTCGCCTCCTGTATATGAGGGGCGTATATATATTTATAAGTAATATATATATATATATATATATATATATATATATATAATATTAAATTATATTTTTAATATTTTACCTACATACGGCATCGTTTCAAGCGTACGTCTCTTCAGCACGGGGAAATAACAATCTCAGATAGTCACAGGGTGCGATCCCGGTTCACAGAGACACCTTAAATCTGTAAGCGTTCACTGCAGGGGAGATTGTCACGTGATAACGGAGAAATTAAGTTATATTTAACACTGAAAGCGGCGAGTATAAATATAACGACATTCGATGGCAGAGCCAGAGTCTTGCTCTGGGGCTTTAGGTGAATGTCTATTTTTAATGTTTCCAACAGTGCTCAATTACTTTAATTTTACTTAAAGGAGCTTCTGATTATATTAAATTATATTTTTTATATTTTACCTATGTACGACGCCGTTTCAAGCTTACGGCTCTCATATATGCTAAGTGGGTTAGGGTTATCTGATGCTCAGGTATCACAGTTGTTGAACCACTTAAAGACTTCTAAGCTTGAAATAGTTTCAGTCTTGAGAACAAACACAAAAGTCACTTTTAGTTTTTGAGGTGGATTGAATAAACATGCTTCTTGGTTTTGCTTTTTTGACTTAGAAAGTTTTAAATGTTGTTTTTTCCTTTAGGGTTTTTTCTTTCATACATTCTCACCGTCTCTTTCAATGTTTGTCTCTCTATCTATCTATATATCTATCAAGTCAGGTATGTGTGTGTGTATATATATATATATATATATATATATATACAGGATGATTAATAAGTCACTTCACTTAGCTATTTAAAATGATTACCATATGAAGCACAAACATACTATGAACTTTTGATAATTGTCATCTTACTCTCTAATTACTGCTATTTGTTATTTTAAATTTGTTCGTTTATATATTTGTTTCTATATATATTTATTTCATAATCAATCAACTATGCTACAAAGAGTCGTAAATTCCTTGCAAAAAAGAATGGAGCTATGCATGCAGAACGAAGGTGGAAATTTTGAAACTTTGCTGTAAATGAATTTGTTGAATAAACTTTCTGTTTTGTATTACCGTATTTTTTAACTTTATAATTTCAAAAATAAATAGCTAAGTGACTTATGAATCACCCTGTGTATATTTTTTTTGCTTTATTTTACTTCAGTCGAAGTTCTCAAACATCAAGGGGCCATTATCTGGGGCTAACACTTGATCTCTATATGAGATACATAGATATTAGAATATTCTATTAAAGTTCTTTTTTATCTCTCAAACGTTGAGTTAGTAAAGAAGTTAAGAACATCAATTTTCCTCTCCCCAATTGACCAGTTGATTATGTTATAGTATATCTTTCTCTTGGTTTTACCGGATTCCAGGACAAGAATTCATTTGGTCTGGTGGAGTATCCAGTTAAGTGTTATTACTTGAGGTAACATTACTTGGAAAAAGTGCACCATTCCTCGTATGAGCTTATGTATAGCTGTGTCGGGGAGATCTTATTTGGGCTTCGAATACTATGTAATTTTGAATATTTGGTCAGGGTTAACTTGTAAGGTGAAGTATCCTCATGTCAGGTTGTACTGACAAACCCTTGTACAGAGAGACCAAAGACGCTCACGGATGGTGTCTAGTAGGTAATTCAAACTCCCTCTCTCTCTCTCTCTCTATATATATATATATATATCTGTGTGTGTGTGTGTGTGTGTGTGTACAGGGTAATCTAAACTAATGAAAGGATCATTATAAATTTTTTAATATATAGGGGGTACATAACAAACAAATTTAATGTTTTTATGAACCTGTCATTATAAATTTTTGGATATATATTCTCGGCAACCCACTGAGTAACATGGGCACATTATTTTTTTTTTGTAAACTCAAACTCGCACTCTCTCCCAAAAGATTTGTTAATTAAGTTCGATGCAAAATATTTAATAGAGAAAAGAATTGCTCTACATCAGATTTTTAGTTATAATTAATACATTTTTAAAAGGATCGGTGCACACGCGTGAGCGTCAATAATATGCATGTGCTTGTAAAAACCTTACACTATTGAACTTATTATTATTTATGGGATATCTATTCAGGGTGAGTATCGTGGCGCATTATTTATTTTATTTTTTTGTAAACTTTACCGAAACCGTACCATTCCTCCCAAACTAATGCTATATTTATTATTTATACCCATCTTGGGACGGATAATCTACGATTTTATATATATATATATATAGTGTCGTCTTCTGACATGACAGATCCATCTAATCATGGCTCTTTCGTTACGCTGCAGTCTCTTAATAGTGCTCGCCGATGCAGTCCATGTTTCACAGCCATAAAGCATAACACTCCTCACACAGCTGGTGTACACCTGTCCTCTAGTTGTGATCGCCAGATGCTTATTTGTCAAGATGGGCAGGAGTTCTCTAAAGCCCCTCCAGGCAGACTTTCATCGGGCAATAGCAGCAGTTAAAAGTTAAATATAACTATTACAGCATCATTTAGTCATTAAATTATTAATTGAACCGAATTGTTATCTATTATTAATGGTGAGTTTGTATATGTCTTAAAAAGTTTTAGCAAGAGAACGATTCAGTCGTCGCTTGCCGAAGTCGAAAAAAGGCTGAAAGAAAGAGTGAAGACATAGAAGACAGAGATAACGGAAAATTCGTATTAATACTGTTAAATTAAACAATAATACTGAAAAGTCTTACAAAACTAATTGTGTTTGCGGCTTTAAGAAGTCCAACTAATAAAAGAGTTATTTAACGTCTAAACTAGACGAACCCCTGAATAGTTCAGATTCTCAAGTCGTTAGCATTCAAATTAGGGAGAAATCTTCCTTATTTGTTGACTGGATTATGAGCGGATTCAAAAGAGAAAGAATAAGGGCTTTTTTGACTAAGTCTGTTGATTGGTCAAAGAGAATTGTCTTGGCCAATTAAACAGGGCCTTTTCAGAATAGCCTTGTCGTGATGGACAAGAAGAGAATTATTTTGTGAAAGAAAGGGATCTAACCCCTTTTTTATAGTCTGTCTAAATCCGAAACTATACGATTACTTTTATTACTGTAGTGTTGTACTATCTTTCAGTGCTCAATTCAGGAGGAAGGAGAGTAGTGTAGTATCTGTTCTATTATGAGACCATCCTCTCAGACATTATCTCCTTTTTTTGTAAGGAGGAGGTAGTATAGTATCTGTTCTGTGGTCATGAGACCATCCTCCCAGGCATTACCCCTTCCTTGAGAGAGGGGTAGTGTAATATATGTTCGTTCGTCATGATACCGTCCTCCCAAGCATTACCTCCTCCTTGGGTGGAGAATGAGGTTTTGTGGTCATAATACCATTCTCCCAGATATTACCTTCAGTGATATGTTAGTAATACTAATTGTTGTTTTAATCTCTATTTGTAAAATTATTGGGTGTAAATAATTTCAGAAACTTTCAATATTTTAATACATGAGTATTTGCTAAACATTTTAAAGCTAGTTCAAATGTTTCCAAGTTCTTTTCAAATTTTCAAGGGTCATTAAATAATTCAGTCTTTCTTCTTTTCTTTTTTTTCGACTATTAATAAAAGTTTAACATGGCTGACTTGTTTACGAATAAACCAAAATGCATTATAGTGGATTTAATTTCGTAATTAAATTTTTATTTTAAAATAGAATCTTTTAAAATTATTTTCAGTACATTATGCTATTGCATTTTTTATTTTAATAACTTGCTTAACAGACACGTGTTTCATCTTTTGAAGACTCTTCAGTGTGGACCTGTTTATTTATTCTTTGTTTGTTTGTTTGTTTGTTTGTTTATAAAATCGTCCTCAGCTTTTGAAAATAGACCCCCATAACCATATATATTCTGAAACTACATTATGCAGATTACTTGGATAAGTATATTTCATTTTGATCAAATGGTGTACAATATTATTATGGGGTCTACATTTACGTTTGACATCCATACAAAGGAAATATGTTGTTTTATTTTTTAAAATTTTATTTATTACTTAAAATTTATAAAAATTTAAAAAGAAAGAAAGATAGAAATGATAATAAGAGACTCCTTATTGATTAACTATACTGTTTCTTAAATTGTACAGAATAGTTAATCAACTACCACCACCACCACCACCACCACCATATGTTAAGAATGGCTTTCTAAATTATAACGTTAATATTTCAGCCTGCTCCATAAACTGCATAAGTACCCTTTTTAAAATTTATTTTCTTATTAATTCTCTGGATTTTCCTTATGGGTTATGGTTACAAAAAACACACACAAAAAAAACGGTTTGAATTGTCTCCCCTTTCAACTGACTCTTCTAAAATAAAAATGAAAATTTCATCTGTCCCCAATAATGCAGAAGCACCGATTTAAAAAAAAAAAAATTTCTGCAAAACTGACATTAAATCACAATATAACTCTGGTCTGTCACTATATATATATATATATATATATATATATATATATATATATATATATAGTAGTATGAAGTGATATCGAGTGTTGAAGGATAGAATAAAAGTCCCTGATCATGCAGACAGACCTATTAAAAGATTAAAACTTGCGAGTGCAGCTGACACCCGTTGCAGTGCGCATACAATGGCAGCAGTGAATAATAAGTTGACTGGAATTGTCATAGACATTTTTTAAGTCGTTGTATTTGATTGGTCTGTTGGTTGGTTACCATTGATCATAGTCCTGGTCACATGACCTCTGTATGTTATGCAGCCCCTTTTCCTTCTCTTATCTCTCCTCCCTTTTCATAAGTAAACAGACCTCATTCTTAGTTAGCAAAGTATAAAATTACTTATTACCCTAACCCGACTCTAACTTCGCTCTCGTCCATGAGCGTGTATATGTCAGCTGTCTTCATTTCAACAACATATGAAGCCTGCCCCACGTCACTGGCAGCCATCTTGAATGATTATTATTCTTATGAAATTTGTCATGGGGATTCCAAAACCAGACCCCCCCCCCCCCCCATAACACTTTTCAAATGAAAAACAAAACAAAAAACAGCCGTTTTACAGAATTTAAGGAATTTAATGCAAAGATAAATAAATATTGTAGTCAGTTAATTAAGCAGAGAACCGCAAGCAATCAGCATATGCCGGTCTTCTCGACAGATTTGTGTTCCAACCGATCGCCGTGGAGCGATAGGTCCTGCCACAGACGACTTCCTCAATAGCCTTTGGACTGTTAATATTGCACCACACCAGGGACCATCGTGAATTGACTTGGTTTTACGAGCGCTACTCCATAGCCACTATTCATGAAAACGCCTTGAGCCTGCTCTCGGCCTGCCAAGCCATCCGATAAAACCTCCTGTTACTTGCATATTGGTTTTGCAAAAGAACATTTTATTAAGTAACTGTAATTTGTTGTTATTTATTGAATAAATATTTTTTTCTCAGTTTACAAGAATAAAAAAAATAATTTAACAATAATGTATCCACTATACTACTAAAACGCTGCTGATTTTGTTTGTTTGTCTCTGTGCACACTGGATGACATCACAAAGGGAAGAGGTCTTCCACTAAAATAGATGGAAAGCACCAGGAAGATCTTTTATGATGTCATAAATTATGACGTATCAAAAATGATGAAGTGACGGTGACTCTCTCTCTCTCTCTCTCTCTCTCTCTCTCTCTCTCTCTCTCTCTCTCTCTCTCTCTCTCTCTCATATATATATGTGAGCCAGAAACACGTGTTCATCGATTACTTTTATGTACGTATAAAATAAATGAATGAATATATATATATATATCATTTAGCCTGATGATTTCATATATATATATTTAAATTTCTTTACGTTAACACAAAGGTTTATGGCTATAGCTCAATAGTATACAATTTGGCTACATATTCAAAACATGTTTCAATCACAGCTTCAATAAGCACGACACCCCAACTGTATATTATCTTTCTGATAAAATTACATAGGTCAGGAATCGAAACGTTTACAAAAAAAAAAAAAAATTGTAAAGCAAGATAAAACAAAAATGAAAGTTAAAAAAAAAAACAACTTCCGGGCAACGCCGAGTTGATACAGCTCGTCCATATGTGTGTGTGAAGAGAGAATGATTAAAACGACAACCCAACCGCATGCAGACGTATTACAAGACTAAAATCTGCAAGTGCAACTCACACCCGCAGCAATGCGCTTGCAGTGAAAGCAGTATCTTGTAGGAGAGAATTGTGATTTTAAGTCAAGGCATTTGATTGGTTCGTTGGCTAATTATGATTGGTTATGGTATGGGTCACATGATCATCTTGTTTTATTGAGTCCCTTTCCTTGTCCTCTTTGTCTCCCTTTGCTAAGTAAACAACCCCCTTTTCTTTATTTTGTTTGTAATGCCCTCTCCATAATTTAGTTGGTGACCATATCTCTCCAAGCAATTGTTTGTCATTATGCACTTTTTTTAACGCTAAGTGGTACCCCCCCCCCCCAAAATGACGACAATTTTGGATTTTTCCTTCTCTTAGACTAGTTGTCTTTTCAATGGTTATTTTTAAAAATATTATTATTGAACACCGAACTACGTTTTGCCGTTCTGTGTACGTGTGTTCGTGCTAGCAGTTCTTTGCAACGACCCATACAAACTATGATGCTTCCAGTTTTGGGGTCTGGCTGCTGCTGCTGCTGCTGCTGTTAACTCACTCTCTCATCCCCTTCCACCCTTCCCCGGTGGGTGGGGAGTATTGACTTGGTTTTTCTGGTTCACTTTTTTACTAGTTGTCCTAATTGCGATGAGGAGGGGCAGAGGGGAGAGACAATAAAAATTAAAGTCTTTCAGCACTTTAGAACTTGTTGCAACGCTTCCAGTTTTTTTTTTTTTTGTCTGACAAAATCTTTCCTCGATCTTATATAAATATGTGTGTGCGCACCACAAAACAATAGCCTGACTATGTGGATGACTTATATATATATATATATATATATATATATATATATATATATATATATATATATGATAAAGAATGGAAAAATGTTCCGACGTAATGGAAAATGAAATAAGGAGAAACCCAAAATATTAATTAAATATCCATATATATATATATATATATATGATAAAGAATGGAAAAATGTTCCGACGTAATGGAAAATGAAATAAGGAGAAACCCAAAATATTAATTAAATATCCATATATATATATATATATATATATGATAAAGAATGGAAAAATGTTCCGACGTAATGGAAAATGAAATAAGGAGAAACCCAAAATATTAATTAAATATCCATATATATATATATATATATGATAAAGAATGGAAAAATGTTCCGACGTAATGGAAAATGAAATAAGGAGAAACCCAAAATATTAATTAAATATCCATCTACGTTTCACCTTTATTAGAAGGTTTCATCAGGACAGGAGATTGAAGAAAAAGAAAAAATACAGCAACAAGTACGAAAGTCTGAAAAATAAATTTATTTTTCAGACTTTGGTACTTGTTGCTGTATTTTTGTGTTTTCCATATATATATATATATATATATATATATAGTAATCCAAGTGAAGTAAACATCCGAAGAATTTCAACCAGGCTTATAGAGAGTGCTCAATATCAAATAGAGCTTTTATATATATGATTATTTTTATTTCTTTATACAGACATGTACATAATCTGCGACACTCGCATGTCGATGTTATCGATCTACAGCTGTTAGAAGCTGAGATCTCATCAGGCAGAATAAATGTGAGGGAAGGATCAGATTTTTATTCTGCCTGATGAGATCTCAGTTTCTAACAGGTGTTGATCGATAATATCGACATGCCAGTGTCACGGATTATGTATATGTCTGTATGAATAAAAATAATCATTCATATATATATATATATTGGTCATTAAATATATATACGCTAGCTTGAGGATGTCCAGTTTATTGAAGCTGCGATTAAAACATGTTTTTAATATGTAGCCAAATTATGTTTGTATGAATAATACTTTTTATTACAAGTGTGTATGTTTATATATATATATATATATATATATATATATATAGTGAAAATTGGATTCATCATATTGATACATGTTTCAAAAGATGTGAAAAGTCTAGATTGTTGAACTCGGGAAATCACTACAGCTTTATCCTCAGTCATCAAAATAAGTCACAAGTAGTCTAATATAGCCTAGCAGGGCTACCCAGCGTCACCCAGGATCCTGATTTCCGTAAATTTTGTAGATTACAGAAAAAGTAAAACTAAGCTTGTAATTTGAAATGTTTAAGTTCATTTTTGGATAAAATCAGAGCAAAAATAATTATGCCCAGGATGAGTACAGCACGCTAACAATTATTAAATGGCAATGCTATTAATTACATAAAGGTGACCTCTCTTTTTCTTTCCCCCCTCTCTCTCTCTCTCTCTCTCCAGGCGAATGTGGGTCAGCCATTTGTTTCTTTCTGGTGCTACCAGATCAGACTGTCTTAAAATACTGGCTTCCTGACTAAAAATGCACCAAACATTGATGTTACTATTTTTGTTCCTTTCCCTTTGCAAAATTCAATTATTTTGCAAAGTCAAAAACGAAAACAGCAATTTTCCACTACAAAACAACCAAACCAAACACCATGAATAAATATTTGATGATATAAAAGAAAATTGAAGCATAAAAACTTTGACCAAAATGACCTGATTCGGCATTAAATAACCCGAAAAGGGTTGATATGTCATAAAAAAAACAACCAAACCGTTTATTTCTTTAGAAATTAGTCTATTTATATATTATTATTTTCGACTATAATTATTGTAATCATATAGTTTTTCTTTTTAACTATATCTCAATTATTTCTTCAGTTATGATATTCCGTAAATAGCTAATTATTGAAAAATGTTTAAGAGATTCCATTTAAAATTAGCCAATCAAAACGCTCAAAATATGATTTGCGAACGTTCTGTTATTAAATTTGTACTCTATGCTATTGGTTGTAGTGATAGTAGATGTGAGTGAACGCAAAATCTCCCTCCCCTTTGTCTATTTATGACTAATAAAAAGAAAATATCTATCAGGATTAAATATCAAAATCGATTGGAAATAGAATTTTTATTTTTTAACAACATGGACCAATGTTTGCCTCATATGACTGACGAAACAGATTTAATTATCTACCATTTGTTAAAGAGGCTATTAATTTGAAATTACCAAGTTTGCTGGTTTGATTTTATATATACGATATATATAACATGAGAATCAACTTATTGAACTCTGAACAGAGTCGAATCAAGGTCACACATCTTGCACACACAAAGGGCTTGATATCCATTTAGATCAGGGGCGGACAACCTTTTCAGAGTGAGAGCCAGATGAGACTTTTGGAAGGAGATCGCGAGCCGGAGTGAAAAAAGAAATCTCAGAATTACTATATTTTGTTTACATGAATAAATAGTACAAAAATTGCATTGAACACTCGACAAATCTGATATTTTTCTCAGGAGACTTCTGTATTTGATGTTATAAAAGGCGCCGACGAAGAGACATTTTGGAATCATAAAAAATAATGACGGAGGAAGTAGCAAGTTGATCCAGCATTCGTTTTAAGTTCTGTTTCATGCTCTTTCCTCGTCTCTTGTTTCCTCTTTGCCTCTCTCTTTCTCTTTTTATCTTAGGCCAAGGATTTGAAATTAATAGTTGAAGAAAAATGAAATATACATGCATCATCGCTCGCTGATATTCATACATTTTTATGCCACTGTAAATCTTAATTGAAACCTACTTTTACGTCTATGTCACAAAATGATATGAGTTTTACTGGGAGGTCCGCAGGCCGGATTGCAATAATAAAGCATAGCAGGGTGGCGGGCCGGACGCTAAGCCTTTGCGGGCCGAATGTGGCCCGCGGGCCGGAGGTTGCCCGCTCCTGATTTAGATAGAGCTTTATAACAATAATAAATACTAGCAAACCCCGTGGAAATTCTGTAGTTGTACCCTTCATCTGTTGTATATTACTGGCATGCAAACATGAACTGAAACATTCTTAGATAAGTACTCTGGCCAATGTAGTTTCATAATATATCTGGTTATAGAAGTTGGTCACATATTTCCATTCTATGGATGTCAGGCGCGAACACAAACCCCACGATATTATTGTACCATCTCTGAACAGAACAGATACTACATTTTGATCCTAGCCCAAAGGCCAAGAAAGTGTATTTCAATTTGAGTTTCATGTTCCACATAACAACATCAGAGGAAATTTTAAAAAATTTTTAAAGAGTACTTTCTTGCATTGCATCTTCGGCAATCGGGTGATCCCATCTTTTTCCCATCTTTGAAAAAACGGGTAGAGGGTGATAACGTATGTACGAACATAAAATTGCTGTAACATTATTATATGGATTATTTATCTTGGTACTTTGTTACATTAGGACCCGCACTAACTTTGACATTGATCCTAACGACGGGGGGTCAAAGTTAGCGCGGGTCCCAATGTAACAAAGCACCTTTATCTTTACACTTTACTGCAGTTTCATGGAACATCCAATCGTCAGAGGTGTATTAATAACATTCTTATGTCTTTATACATTTTAATCAACGTTCAGACTTATAATCAGAAAAAAAAATTCTAATTTTTTTTTTTTTTTCAACTTAATTAAAGTCTTTTATTTAAAAATTTGGGCAAAATAAGTCAATCACTTAATTTTTTGAGTTGGTCGGGCAAAAGTCTTTCAGCTGCAAGTCTGTTGTTCAGTAAATGAGTACCATTTGTAAGCTCTAAAAAAATGAATCTCGGTTAATTGTTTTTACACAATATCGAGAAATCCTGATTCCTTATATATAATTGTATCACAGTCCATAGTTTTCTTCTAATGTCCGGCTGGTTTGGCAGGCCGAGAGCAGACTCAAGGCGTTTCCATGAAGAATAATGGCGATAGAGAGGCACCCGTAAAGCCAAGACAATTCACGATTATCTCCGGTGTTGTGCGTCATTAATAGACCAAGGTTGCTGAGGAAATCGCGTGTAGCAGAGCCAATCACTCGTCTCCACAGCGATCGGTTGAAATACAAATCTGTCAAGAAGATTGGCATATTTTGACCGCTTGCAGCTCTCTACTGACGTTGCTGCATGTCCAGGGTTTGTTGCCGATTCTATCACTGATGTGGGCGCAAAAGTGTCGACACAAGTCGCATCCCATATCAGTGACTTACTGTTTGTAAAGGGAAACACCGTCAGATCATCAGGTCGTTTTCCATCCCCTCTGTCAAGGCTAACCGGTTCGAAGATCGAGGAATTCTAAAATGTCTGACTTTTTTTCTTTTTTTTTTGTTTACAAATCTATATGGCGTAACGTCACCGTGCTCCATCACATTTTGTACGCATCGCCAGACAATATTCAATTTTCTCCACATAACATGTGATGGCACGTGCTATATCCCATGCTCATCAGCCACCAACCAAGGGTTCTAACACAGTTTTGGTGGCTACTGCGGTACTGGCGCCACTGGCAGCTTTGCCCACCAGACGAGATACTATTTGTTTTCGATTGCTTCGTCTTGTCTTTTCTGTTGCTAAAACGTTTGTTTTGTTTGTGATAGCATTTTATGGTGATCGCCTCATTTGTAAGCCGTCGCCTTCACCGGAGACCATTCACAATGTTTCATAATATTTTATTCATTTGATCGAAGTATCTTTGACCAGATCCAGCTGGAAACCTGTCGAGTTACAGTCTAAATCTGTTTGATGGCTGCATTTAGCGACTGGACAGTCATGCCTATTCTGGATAGGAAGGAAGTGGTTGACTGTCCAATGAAACCATGGCAATTGGATATGTCACGTGTTACCAATCTAAATCAGGTGCGATGGTTTCAACCACTCTTCCTTCCTGTCCAAAATAATATTCATAAACACTGAACCCCTCTTCAAACTTCTAACCAAAAAGACAAATTCATAAATAATGGAAAGTTTTTTTTGTTTTTTTTTTTTCAGTGTAGTTTTTTGTTTATTTTATGGAAATCGCTCCAGACAAGGCATGAAGCCACTTGATGTAAGGAGCTAAAAAAAAAAAAATACTACTTCAAGATCAAAACTAGCTAATGAAAAGTGTTAGGGGGATAGATTCTGACCCAGATAACAGCAATTTTTCCCCCTTTGTCAGAAACATCGCTTTTTTTACAAGTGTAGTTTTTTTTTTTATGGAAATCACTCCAGACAAGGTATGAAGCCACTTGATGTAAGGAGCTAAAAAAATACTACCTCAAGATCAAAAACTAGCCCACGATAAGTGTTAGGAGGATATATTCTGACCCAGAAAACATCAATTATTCCCCCTTTGTCAGAAACATTGCTTTTTTTACAAGTGTAGTTTTTTTGTTTATTTTATGGAAATCATCCAGACAAGGCATGACTCCACTTGATGTAAGGAGCTAAAAAAAAATACTACTTCAAGGTAAAAAATTAGCCAACGATAAGTGTCAGGGGGATAGATTCTGACCCAGAAAACATCAATTATTCCCCCTTTGTCAGAAACATCGCTCATGTGAGGACTAAAGGACAAAATAAGGGTATATACCGTGCACCATGACATTTTGCATGCATGACCAAACGATATTGATAAATATATAATTTATTCTCAATCTGATTTATTAATTAAAAATGTGAACTATTAAGGACACATGTATCCTCATTTATTTGATGTTAAATGCGAAAGCTTAAGGATTAAACTTTTATTTTTAAAATTATTAGTAACATATTTTTGCTGACCTTGGAGAATGGTATCATGACGGACGTACATATACTACGTCGTCCCTTAAGGTAGGTGTAATGCCTCGGAGGATGGTCACAGAACAACAGAACAAATACTACACTGCACACCCCCCCCCCTCTTCCCAAAAAATGAGTAGGTAATGCCCAGGAGGATGGTATCGTGACAACAGAACAGATACTACATTACCCCCCCCCCCCCAAATTGAACATTAAAAGATAGTACAATAGTCTGAAATGAATAGAAGTAATAGTATAGTTTCGGTTTCAGACCGGCAAATACCAAATTTCCATTAGCAATAGATGTGACAAGTTAGAATGAATACGTAAATATTTTTTCTGTTCATGGATGAAACCATTGACATTTGGCTAAGATCAAAGTGTAGTATCTGTTCCGATGGATATTGCACCCCATAGACTGGTATTGTCTTGGCCTTCGGGTCTTGATTTACGCCGGTCTGTGGGACGGTCCTGTGCAGTTCTAGGAGGTCCACCCTCCCAGGCTTTGCCTCCCCCTCTTTGGGGAGGAGTAAGTTTATTGCTTACTGTCTGAGGCGCCCCTACCGGGGAATGCCGACGGGGCTGCCCAGGCAATTTTTAAATGGCCAGAGTGCTCACCTCTCGAGCGCTGGCTTTTCAAACCCCACTTTCTCGACCCGATCTTGGGTCACATCTTACTTGTGGGAGTAAGATAAAACTGGCCTTGTGCCTAACTCCTGGGGAGGAGTAAATAAAACCATTGACATCTTGGAATAGACAAGATGACTGCTTGGAAAGACAGGAACCCAAGAAACTCCTGCTCCTCACCCATAAGTATTCTTATTCGAATTGTTAACTTTCTGTGAGTATAAATTTTCAAGTTATAACTAAAAGAAAGTAAAACGTTTTCTTTGTTATTCCATTTATTTCATCATGCTAAAATGTCAAACCGAATAACTGGTTTGTGTACGTTTATCAGTGTCAAGAAGCTGGAAAGGGAATCCGTGACGCTGAAACCGTACACACGGCAACAGACATCAACAACAAAGTTATTAGCGTTTTATATATTTTACAAACGAAAATGTGGTTTCGTAGAAAAAAGAATGAATATCACTTTCTGTTTATTTGTTTTAAAGAAAGATTAAAGATTGAAACAATCACAATGACGTCATTTCCGGTTTAATGACTTGACATTTTACATTACTTGACATTCCAAGTATGGTTTAAAAACAGGCTCGTTTCTGAATAAAATGTCTTTAATTAATTGTATCACTATTTTTTTTTTAATATTACTTTGGAGAAAAATTGTAAATACATATGTTAATTTGAGAATAGCAGTTATAAGTGTATATTGGTAAATATGAATATATTAGAAGTTTAAAACAAATGAATTATGTAAATTGCAAAACATGCCAGTTGTTTGAGCGAGTTTTGGTAGCATTCTATATATTACTTGAAAGAGTTACATATTGAGTAAGATACTGAACATATCGTAGGTTCGAATCGCAGTCTCGTCATGAAATTTGTTTATACTTTATTTATATGTTATTTAATCTAAATTAAGTAATTAATAGTTTTCCAATGTAATTCTAAGTTTTACAAAGATTCTCGCTCATTTGAAAATTAAGTAAATAGTACTTACCCCCCCTCCCCCCCCCATTCTTACGTTCACAAAAATTCTCGAAATCGGATAGACAGACAGACAGACAGACAGAGACCCTCTTTGTTATCTGGTTTATTTGTCGAATCAAGCCACAATTAATTCTCTGATGAGGGTGAGGCCTGATTTTCTAGTCTCAATCTAATTCTTCCCCTCCATTCTTGTCTTTGATGAGGCCTGAAGGAATCCATACCCATAGCTTTCCTATCATGTTTGACTACGTCCTCCTAAAACAACTTGGATTTGCCAGAGGTGGTATTCTCTGTTGGCACATTCAACTGTCGGACTTTAACAATCCAGCCATTGCCGCACTCAACGTGCCCTAACCAACGCAGTCTGTTCTTTTGAATGATGTCCACAACTCTTTTCGAGTTGACTTGTGCGAGTAAAGACCCAAAAGGTATGCTTTGTTCAGACCTCACCAAACAGATCCATCTGACCATTGCCTTGTCATTACGATGCAGTTTCTTTAGTGTGCCGGCAGAGACAGCTTAAGTTTCGGAGCCATACATTAGCACACTTCTGACACACGAGAAGTATACACGACCTCTCGTAGCTGTTGGCAAGTGTTTGTTTGTTAGTTTAGAGAGCTGCTACCAATTCTGTCTCCAGGTAGATTTGCAACGTTTAGCTGCCACGAGTTCAAGAATACTAAGAAAAAGAAAATTGGTGAGAATGAAGTCTTTGTTGTTAAATAAAATAGAGATGATGTAACAAACGGGTGGTAATGGAAAGGGAGATCATTCTCCATAACCTAGGGATGCAGTATAGTCTTGGAATAGACAAGATGACTGCTTGGAAAGACAGCAGCCCATGCGGTCTCTCTGTAACGTCAGTTGCTTTGAATGCGGTGAAGGATTTGTTCTCGACTATTAGTCCAGCAGGAACTGGCCACTTCAATGGCCTTTTATCTATCAGGCTGAGGTATGCAAACTAAAACTGGTGAACTCGATATGAGGGGGGAGAATGTATACTGAAATTCCTTTAATATATTAAAAAAAAGAAATTTTAATCGAGTTTCTCAATAAATTCACCAGTTTTAGTTTGTGTAACTCCTCATCTGCCTGATGAAGACTCATGGGAGTTGAAAACGTTAGCAGTTTTGGCGAGTTTTTGTTCACACTCGACAGAACATTAGATCATTGGTCTGTCAACATGAAAAGGTGGATCAAAAAAGAAACAAACAGGAATTGTCCCTGTTGTTTAATCAATCATGCATCAATGAAGAAATGCTGCCTAAGTATACAAATATATATATATATATATATATATATATATATATATATATATATTAGAGGTAAAAGATGAGAATAAAGAATTGTAAAGATACAATATTTATTAAAACATTAAAAGTTCAGAGCAAGGAGCCTCATATCCTTAATCCATGGATTTTCAAAGAAACCATAACAGACAGAAATCAATCCGAACCCTACGACACGAACAATTCCAGCACCAAACTGATACTAATGCACAAACAGGATAAAATGGAAGTTACCAATTACCGTGGACCACCAGCATCTTAAAAAAAACATTTGGATTCCTGAACAATTTGAGTATTGCTTTCTTTTTCAAGCATTCATTTCCAAATAACAGATGCTTTTATTTATATTTTTATTTTTATTTTATTTTGTCCTGACGTGTTTTTAGATAACATCCACCCTGATTTTACGCTCCCACCTCAACATAAGACTATTCACCTTTGGCCCTTATTTTGTTCTTTATTTCTACTTTGTTTTACTTTATATAACATTTTCAAAGTTAAATGTTACCGATAATATTTACAACCACATTATCGGCTTCCCCATCCTCTGATAGGAAGAATCTTTTCTTTGAAAATCCATGGATTAAGGACATGAGGCTCCTTGCTTTGAACTTTTGGTGTTTTAATAAATATTGTATCTTTACAATTCTTTATTCTCATGGTTTACCTCTAAAATAAATTGCTCTATTAAATATATTGAGCTTTACACAAACACGATAGATTATTATTATTATTAAACGATAATTCAATTATCGTTATATAATTCAACATTTAAATATTATTATTATATATATATAATAAAATTCAGAAACAAATTAAATAATTAAACAAAACACAGGAATTTATAGCCAATTGTAGACATGTAATTAAGTATTTACTTTGTTATTTAAACCTCGGTTAAACAAAAAATTTAAAAATTTAAAAAAACATTAAAATGTTATCATTGAAAAGTATTCAAGTAGAATTTAGAAATAACCTTTGGTAATTTCTAATTTTTACCCAGGTTTTCCTTTGTTTTAATTTTTTTTTTTTTTTTTTTTTACTGAAAAATAAAAATAAGATTCTAACTTTTTTGATGATTACATGTAAACAACCTTGAAATTAGCAAAGCATTAATTAAAAAACAAAACAATTTAGACCTTGGAGTGTTGGATAACTTTCCTATATAAATTTAGCAGAGGGTGCTAACCAACTATTTGTAATTTAAATTCCAGCGTTTTCAAGCTGGTGTCATAGTTATTAATTACAAAAAACCTGTTGTATGTTTTGATATCAAATATTGTGCTCTCCACTTAGTTGAAGTGTCACTCATATTATTTAGCTTGCCACATATGAAAGAATCGGTACAAACTTGTTGTCACATCTGGGCTAGTGCACCATCCACTAGTCTCTCCCTCTTAGACAAGGTCCAAAATAGAGTCTATAATCTGATAGGTCCCTCACTATCCACCAAGCTCCAGCCCCTGTCCCATCGCCGCAATGTTGCATTCTCGTGCTTGTTTTACAAGTACTTCAGTGGAATGTGCTCCAATGAACTTGCTGCTCTGGTACCCCCTCGGCGTAAATACACTTGACCAACTCGACAATCAGTTAAATCCCATCCATTCACTGTAGAGGTCCCCAGATGCTGGAGAGCCTTTTACTCTAATAGCTTCTTTCCTCGAGTTGCCTACCTTTGGAACTCCCTCCCTGCTCATTGTTTTCCCGACTGTACCGACATGCAGAAATTTAAAACTAATGTGAACAAGCATCTTGCTGCACAGCTCCCAATTTAGGATGACCCCCTAAACTTTCAACCTAATTCTCAGTATCCCCTTACGTCTACAGTGGCAAATTCCCTTATTTCGGGTGAACCCAGTTAACTCCATATGTTTTTTTTTTCTTTTACTAATATGTTATCACTAGTCAAGGTTCAAAGGCCACTCGAGGATAATGGTTAATGAGATTGTCAGTTGAGGATGAACAATACTGCGAGAGGATTTGAAACGATAAACGATGGATGAATTGGTCAGAATTTGATTATTTTAGCGGACAGCTCGGCAATAATTTAACATTTAAAAAAAAATATGATTTAATACTAAAACAACAACATATGTCAGTCGTGGACTGCATACCTTCGTCTGACAATGTAAGGATGGACCAAATTCTTATATTGGCCTTCTCTATATTGTATGAAATATTCCAAAAGTTATACCATGGAAACGTTGATAACGATTCATCTAATCAAGTTGACATGTTGCATGGGGGTTACTGTTATCAAAGAACATCAGACACATGCATCAAATTTGGAAAAATCAGATGTTGAGATGTCGTCAAAATTTCGACCTTGACCGTGCTCTTAATGGTCAAGATCATATAAGATGTGGAACTCAATTGGTTACAATATGGGGGAAGTAACAAAAAAAAAACAAAGTTATTGGCGAAAGTGTGACTTTCACCTTTTCTGTGCCCTTGACCTTTGATCTAGATATCCCAAAATTAAATAAGTTCTAAATTAGACCATGACCAATATTTTGACCAATTTTCGTGATGATTAGTCAAGCGATGTGGGCTCTCAGCTGTATACAAGAAAACTCGACCGAAAACATAACCTCCATCTTGACAGAGGTAATAATTAGCCGTAGCTAACCGATGTTACCCAAGATGCAGTGAAATCCTTTCAGTTTTTTAATTTTTATTTTTTTTACATATTTTTAATCTGAAGGTACAAAACTTCTATTAAATTCTTCAGTTTCACATGAGTTATCCACCTTGCTGATTTTTACTTTTAGGTGATCATTTAAAAATGTATCATGTTAGTAGTTCTTTGTATAAAAATAAATTGTAGCTTAGTATGGTATTATATTTCCAATAACACTGTATAATAATAACAAATGTAAATTGGCTAGTCAGAAACGAAGGTTAATTTGTCAGCTTAAATGCTATTTGGGTCTGAATTTGAAAACAAAACAAAATAACTTAAAACTACTGCCTCCATGAGTTTAAACATCGAATGATAACAGCGATCAACTTGGTGGATCTTGATATTCATCTGGGAGGAATTCTTGTATTACATTGATGCTACCCGTACTGCAAGAGGTGGCCACATTGAACACTTGTAAGAGAGGAGATGTTTATTGTGAGTATGCTAAGATGATGTCTACATTTCAAACTTTACGGGCTATGCCTAGTTCAGACACTTACCAATAACGACAAGAGGAAGCGGATGGAATTTTGAAATGTTTTCTATTTGTGCTTGGCCTGCGAAATCCCCAGACCTTACTATGTGTTATTTCTGTTTTTTTTACTTATGGGGATATATAAAAGATTATGTTCATGTTCCACTGACCTTGATGACCTTTAACATCGAATAACAGCAGCAGAAAATTCGGTAGATCTTGATATGTTGATGCGCATCTGGGAAGAATTCTCGTATGACATTGACGTTACCCATATTGTGGCCACATTGAACACTTGTAAGACAAGAAATAAAAGTTGATTGGGAGTGAAATACTTGTGACTTGACTGGAGTTCTCTATTGCTTTTATATATTGAAATATTGTGTGATGAAATCTCATTCTTTTTTAATAACGAAACGGTATTCACCCGACGTGGGTTGAACCGGCTTTCTCCGAAGGAGGAAGTTTTATGGGAATGTGAAATCCACAAGCGGTCCCCAGTCACTCATCTGCTACTGACCAGGCTCAACGTTGCTTAACTTTGGTGATCTAACGAGAACCGGTGTGTCAACGTGATTATGTCGTATAACCCCAGAGAAAGAGAGAGAGAGAGTGTAATCAGGGATAACTTCTCTTCTTTTTTTTAATCCCCAAAAAGCGGATTTCCGCTTAAATCGTTAGAGCCTCTCATGGATGTAAGTTTTTTTGTTTTTTTTATCGAAATCAGCTTTTTTCTTTTTTAGTTAAGTAAAAAGCTGATTTTCCCTCTGATGAGAGTTCTCTCTGAGAAAGTTAATTTTGCCGTGAAGGCTAAGACTTCAAGGAATTCATGATAGGAGTAGGGGAGTTAGATGACTTTTGTTTCATCAAAGACTGATTTCCTGATTCTACTCCGCCCCTTCACATATGCACTCAGTGTCTTTCTTTGAATTTTGACTTAGTTGAAACTGATTGGAATTGTTTAGGAAACCCGGTTGAGAAATTTATCCTGATTTCAGCTATTTTTTGCTATCGGCCACTCGCATCCCTGAATAATAAGCCAACAGAATGTAATTCAGCAATGGTTAATTTAATGGGATACAGCATTTTATTATTTATTTATACATTTAGTTTTGGCTTTAGGCTTGGTATGATATTATAAAGAATATAAAAATGTTTATAGTTAATGCAAAATCTTTTTTTTATAGATTTGTTGTATCCGTGATAAAGAGGTACAATAGACAAAATGTTGGAAAGAACAACCAACACGTTAGTATAAGGGAGAAAGAAAGCTTTATTGCAAAGAAGAGTACAATAATGGAAAGACAAGCATTAGTAAGATATTATTACTGTCGGCCCCGCTGTACAGGCCTCCATACCGAAATGCTCCAAAGTGTGTCCCACATTGATGTCGATGTCCCAAAGCCACGCTTTAGGCCGCTTAAAACATGGAGGGGATCAGTTAACGATTTTTTTTTTTCGGAATCCGTCATAGTCACTTCTAGATATTTTTATGTAAGTCCTTCACATCTCGCCATTATTGTATTCTTGTTAATATTACTAATATCAATCCTTGCTCACTAATAGTAAGTCCATATAAATGGCATATCATATTCCATTACAAGATGTTCCTATTTACTTGCCTCCTCACGAGGGCACAGTTAGGCACATGGTAAATCTTTAGTGTGAGGAAAATCAAACTCCCCCAAAAAGGAGCGCTCCAGATTTAAACAAAAATAAGATTGCCTCAGTCTGGAAGAATTTCTCCTTCACTGACTGAGGACAGAAAACATTTAGTGCAGAAGCAGAACAGATACTACACTTTGCTCCTAAGTCAAAGTTATGAAAATATCAGAACATTGCGCAGTATTATGAATGTTGTTTACTAATCGCTTATTGGCTGATTTGCAAATTCTGAAACCGCTGAAGGCCTAGACGAAGATGTTAACCACAAAGAACATCTTTGATTTCTTTTTGTCCTTCCTCCCTCTCTCCTTTTTTCCGCTGCAATTTCATTTTCGTCAAAAGTAAAATAATTACGAGAAATAATTACTAAACAATTAGTTTCTGTTAATGCTGCTGTTGCTGATAATGGAACTGATTCATTCGGTCTCTGATTATCACAATTAACAATTTTTGCTAATGGCGGGGTTTATAATTTGCATATGTCAAATGGGTGTGTGTGAGTGACCTAATGGATAACATTGTGACCTATAGGCTTGGTTACGCCCAATTCAAATTTCATCGAATTTTTTGTGGTCATTTCCACACTAATACTGTTGAGAAAGAGGTATGAACCCACAATACCCCCCTCCTACTTTTCCCTGCCATGGGTAAAATAGCAACTTGGGTTTTTAGTTAATTGCATGCAATGAATCATTTACAAGAATAGAAGGGAAGTCGGGTGAAAAAAAAAGAGCTTCTAATCTAATAGGTCCCACACTGTGTACCAATCCCCGAGCCCCTGTCCCATCACCGTAATGTTGCATCTCTGTGCTTGGGTTATAAGTACTTTCTTTTATATTTTAACATAGTTCACCCCAAACAAGGCAGTCCACCACTGTAGATGTAAGGGGCTACTGAGAAAAAAACGGTGAAGGTTTTTTTGGGGGGATGGGGGGGGGTCAACCTAATTTAGGAGCTGAGAAGCGAGATGTCTATTTACATTAGTTTTAAATTTCTGCATGTCAGTACCGTCAAGAAAACAGGGAGCAGGGAGGGAGTTCCAGAGTCCAGCAGCATGAAGAAAGAAGCTTTTGGAGTAGAAAGCTCTTCGGCATCTGGAAACCTCTACAGTGTATGGATGGGATTTGGCAGATTGTCGAGTTGGTCTAGTGAATTTACGTTGTGGGGGTACTAGAGCAGCAAGCTCATCAGAGCACAATCCATTGAAGTACTTGTAAAACAGGCACAAGGGAACAAATTGCGACAATGGGACAAGGGGCTGGAGTTTGGTGGATAGTGAGGGACCTATCAAGTTGGCGACTCTTTTTTGGACCTTGTCTAAAAGGGAGAGACTAGCAGATGATACACCAGTTTAGATGTGGCAACAATACTCCATGCATGGGTGGATGGTGGCTTTGTAGAGATATAGCATAATGTCAGGTGTGAGAAGTTTACTGACACGATAGAGGGAGCCCATCTTCTTTGCAGCAGCCCTTGCAATGTTTTCAATGAATTTATTTCAATTCATGTTATCTGTGAAAGTTAGGCCGAGGAGTTTGAATGATGAACTCTCAGGCAGTGTGCTATTTGCCATGACAATCGGTGGTTGAAGCGGTTTCTTGTAGTTATTGAAGGAAAGTAGCTCAATGGAATGTGCTCCAACGAACTTGCTGAACTTGTGCCCCCTCAACATAAAAACTCCTGACCAACCCGACAATAAGCAAAATCCCACCCTTTCACTGTAGAGGTCCCTAGATGCCGGAAAGCTTTCTACTCTAATAGCTTCTTTCCTTGTACTGCTAGCCTTTAGAATTCTTAGTAGCCCTTTACGACTTGAGGGGGCTGCTGTGAATTAGGGGTCCGAGATTTATAGAGCCATCCGAAGTGGGGAGTTGTGCAGCGAGATGTTTGTTCACATTGCATTTAAATTTCTGCATGTTGGTACAGTAAGGGAAACAGGAATCAGGGAGGGAATTCCAAAGGAAAGCAGTTCTAGGAAAGAAGCTACTGTATTAGAGTAGAAAGCTGGGGACGTCTACAGTGAAGGGGTGTGATTTTGCTGCTTGCCAGGTTGGTCAGGGGTGTTTACGTTGGAGCTCATTCAATCGAAGTACTTGTAAAACAAGCACAGAGGTGCAAGATTGCGGTAGTGAGACGGGAGCTGGAGCTTGGTAGGCAATGTGGGACCCATTAGATTAGAGGCTCTTTTTTTGGGACCCTGTCTAAGAGGGAGAAACTAATGGTTAATGCATCAGCCCAAATGTGGCAACAATACTCTATGCGTGGGTGAATGGTGGCTTTGTAGAGATAATGTCCACCTCTCTCAACCATGCCATGAAGTAATAAATCTAGGAGCACATAATTGTTGTAATGGATACTTTTGCAGAATATGAAATGATAAAAACAACTCTCGAATCCAGAGTCGTTTCTGCAAATAAATTAGTCATCCTTTTGGCTAGGACTAAGACAAAGTGTAGTATCTGTTCTAATAATACACTTCATCTTTTCTGTCTACGGTCAGTGAATGAGAAATCCTTCTAGACTTCCACATTTTTTTTTTTTTGTCCAAATCGAGAGTGTTCTTTTTTGGGGGGAGTTGGATGTTCCCCACATGAAATATAAACTTTGTCTAACTTTGCCCTCGTGGGGAGGCACATAAATAGGGACTCATGCTCCTACAAAAAATGCTTATTCTCAATTCGCTATTCCTAGAGGTCTGAGAGAAAAAAAAAATCCGAATCTGGTGCCGTTGTTTTGAAAAACCTGATCCCAACACTTGCAAAAGTTGCCGACTACTGACGTCTCGACTCCAACACCCTAAAACCACTGATCATGAGTTGATTTTTAAAGTTCTATGTTAAATGAAATTCAATATCTACTTAACCAAATGTACTAATTGTTTTTCATCCTGGTCCACTCGACTTTTGAAAACTGAAGCTTTTTATTTATCTTTAGTTTTCCATGAAAAACATCAACAAGGAACTCCTTTACTGGGTCAGTGTCGTAGGTAATGGCGTGGTGATGCCTGGGGTCAACTCCTTGATTATTGTATGACCCAAAGACTCAAGTATAAGGTCCTAGTACTGAGAAATATTATGAGAAACGGAGATTGTTTAAATATGATTAGATGTCTCTCTAATTTGGATGTCCAGCCCCACCGCTCTATCACCCCCTCCCCCATCACCCCCTATCACCCCCCCCCCCCCCCCTCTCTCTGCACGCCACTGGTCATTCTTCATTCTGGTGTTATTTTACACAGCATTTTCAAGCATTAAATATATCTTCAGAAAAATTGTAAACACCTTTTAATTAGACTTTAACTATTTTGCAAGAAATAATTCATCTCCAGAACTTTTTTGTGAACTTACCAAATTGTAAGGCAGTCGAGAAAATAGATGAAATCTCTATATTTCAGTGATGAACATATGTATTAGAGTGGAAAATCACCTGACTTCAACTTTTCAATAGTTGCTGACACCAACCCTCTGGCCATTTAGCCAAAATTTTGATGTTTTTTTTTTTTAATTTCTAGAAATTTTAATGTTTTTTAATTTCTGGAAATTTTGATGTTTTTTATTTTCGATTCCTGAAAAATTTGGTGTTTTTTCGATTTCTGGAAATTTTGGTGTTTTTTTTCGATCTCTGGAAATTTTTAAAACTATTAGGTTTTAATTTCTTGAAATTTTTATTCACTTGTAGAAAGCCAGGATGTGAATTTGGATGCCATTCTTGGAGAACTTTGCGAATTGGAATCTCAGCTAAATACGACTCAATCAGAAATCTCAAGGTCTTTGGGTCCGTCAAGCACTCCAATTGCAAGCACCAATTCCTTACCCGAAACTACCTTTCAGGATGTACCAGTTGATCCAATACAAGCGGAATTGGATGCTCTTGCGGCAGAAATTACCAAAGGTCTCGGCTTCAGCACGACAGATGACTTCTTTGGAATGCATTCGGAGCTTACGTCTCTGCTCCCCGACGTTGATGTCGCAGAGACGGACTCTGCTTATTCCGATAATGCGTCACTACCTTCATCAGAATCTTTCACTTCCATGGCAACAGTTTCTTCTTCTGCAGACACTTCCAGTACAGGTGATGCTTGCAGTACTGGGAGCACCAGTACCCTGACCCCAGCTTCCACTGCCCAGACAGATGTAAGTCATTTTTGTTTGTTTTTGGCATTGTTCTTTTAATTTTAATACAACACGATTTATTTTTTAATTTAAAAACTGTTTGTTTGTTTTTTTAATTTGAGTTTTATTTTTTTTAATTGTATTTCATTTTACTGAGAGGCATAAAAATTACATATTAATGTGTTATTAAATTTAAACTTCCGTGGAGATGTACAGCTTGTATAATGGATATTGATGCAGACTTCAGAAGCAGCAAGTTTAGTTCAAGTCCAGTTAGATATGTTCCATGGGAAAGGTATGAATCCATATTTCTGCACAGATTTAAATAAAATAACACGAAAAAATTGTCGACAAGAAATATTGGTAAATATTTACTTTAGGGTCCTAAATTTTATATTGCTAAGAGCCAAATATTCAACATGGCATTGTTAGCAATTACTTGGTTAAAGTCTCTTAGGCCACCACAAATCCAGATGTGGAATCGGTACAATTAGTACCCTTCATGAACCCGACCACTAACCCTAAGTAAGGGTTAGTGGTTGAGTTATTGAAGGGCACTAAGCGTACTGATTCTACATCGTAAACCCTAAGTCAGGGTTGACTTATTGCCACTCAGGACTTAGGGTTAGTGGTTGGGTTAACGAAGGGCACCAACTGTACCGATTCCACATGCGGTTTCGTTGCGGCATAATAGACTTTTACCAACTTACTGTTAATGTCACCATTTTCAATTTTTCATTTTCGGCAGTATGAAGTTTAGGGTCCTAAAGTAAATATTTACCAAAAAGAGTAGGTGTTGTCCGCACCAGTCGGAGATAAATCCTTGACAATCAGTCCGACTGTGGCTTTGTTGCTGTCTGAGGTATGGTTTTGTTCAATCCTAGAAGGTTCATCCTCCCAGGTTTTACCTTCTTTCTTAGAAATTGGTAGTTTATTGCTAATCGCCTGAGGCGCTCCTACCGGAGAATGTCGACGGGGCTGCTAAGACATTTCTTGTAGACCAGAGTGCGCTATTCCTAGTACACTGGCTTTTCAAAAGCATCCTTGATATTGTGTCTAAATAAACATACTTAGAACAAAAATACCTAGATTTATATTCAAATTAACTGTGGATGTAAAATGACCCATGTAGGTGTCAATGTACCAAGAATCAAATCAAACTGTATTCAGTTGTCCAGAAAGTTTTATGCGTTTTTAAAAGATGGAAATAAAACAAATTCATTCACTTTTTGTCTGAATTTTTGGGATGAGAAAGTATCATTAGTTACGAGGACACTTTGGTTATCGTCTAATTAGTAGGATGTGTGATCCTGAATGGGCTTCACACTCACCGGACTTTAACCCACCAGATTTTTATCTATAAGGTTATATTAATATTAATATTGTCTATCAAAAGAATCCCCAAACTATTCCTGCATTGAAGAGTGCTGTCACGGCCACAATCAGGGCGGTGCCAATAGAGGAGTGTGTCAGAGACATTGATAATATCGCACATTGTATCCAATAAAGACTGTTGGACATTCATGACTGAAACTTGGTGGACAAGTCAGGTAAATACTGAATTTTATTTGTATCATATGGTTGGATTGCAGAAAGGATTGTGAATTTTATTAACGATTTCATGAGTGGCATTTTTTTTTTCGGTGGGGGGGGGGTCACCCTTCTTTAGAAAAAAAACAAAAAAACTAGTCTTTCTTCCTTCCCAATAATGCCAATATGTTTTCCACACTTAGCTAATTCCTATAGAAAAGTAATCGCCTCCTGCAGTTAAAACCTTACATGCTTAATTATTTCGTTAAGAATAATTTTTTTTCTGAAAATATTACTTGCAGCTTTACATGTTAATCAGTGCCAGAATTCTATTTTAAACAGCCTCCACTTAGGCTCTCTGGTCTTGACTCGATAACATTGACTCTCATTCACTCACAAGAATATCATGGTAAAATTCCAGAATAGTTAACAATCGAGAACTCTTAAACAAAAACTTCTTCTTTGCGTGTCTTTGAAGCATGTGCCACACTTTTTCACGCAGTCCTTTGCATTATTGTTGTACTCTGAAAGATGGTTCAGGCTGCACCGGTTGGGCAGTCAGGGGGTTAGGGTTGCATCATATGATCCTCGTCTCCACATTTGCAGATGAAGTTAGGGGCAGTTTTGTAGCCCGAACAAAAACTAAAAACAACAGCAAACACAGTAGAATTAATAGCAAACACAGTAGAATTAAATTCTCTACCGACCTGTATACTTTTAACACATTGAAACTGTTTGCAAGATTTTTTTATTTCAGAATTTTATATCGATGAAATGCTGTTTTATCAACACACAAAAAACAAAATGGCTGCCAGGGTGATCGCTTACCTGTGGGTGGAGGTTATGCTGAAAAGATAGTAAAACAAAATTTCTTAGACTACCACTAAGTCCGAGTGGCAAGCATCCCTTCCCAACAAAATCCCTCATAAAATCACATGTAATTGCCTAAGTTTAGCAAAGTTAAGCAATTGTCTAAGCGGACATTTCGGTTTCCATGTGTCGATAAGACAGTATTTCATCAAAATAATATTCTGCAATAAAAAAAATCTTACAAACATTAAAATTATACAGGTCGGTTGAGAATTTAATTCTACTGTGTTTGCTGTAAATTATTTATTGTTTTTAATTTTAGTTTACGAGTTCTAAATTGTTAACTATTCTGTACTTTACTTGGATATCACTTATAGTGTGGGGGGTTCTATCTTTGATAGAAAGTTCAATTCCTGCGTGAGAAAAAAATAGGAATTGTACTAAATAAATGCAGAAAGTTGAATCTGAGCGACAGTTTTAAAGAAAAGGAACAACAACCGTGTATATTGATTGAACAATTTTATTTAGGTAAGTAATAAAGAATGATATACGAAACAGTAAAGAGGCAATATACAGAATGAGGGTTTATGAATACATTAATCTGCGGATCTTATCTTGTGTGAAGAAATGTTCTGTTAAAAATTGGGCCTCATGCAGTTGTTGGCTTTTTAGTCGAAGGCGTATAGTTTTGCTTACGACAGCCTTCTGGGGTTTATTGTATTGCAGTCAAATGTTAACCAACGTTGACTGTAGTAGTAAAAATAGAAAAAAAAGGTGGGAACCCTAAGCGCTCGAGTTTGTGTAAGCCGGCTCACGTGGTCCCTTAAGGGAACAGTGATTGATTATACCTTTTAGCTAATCCATGTGATCCTTAAATGAAACGAGGGAAGACAACCACACTGACCAATCTATGAGTGGCTTATAAATTCAGATAATAAGACATCGATTCACAGGGGAAATAACTCAACATTCCATCTTTTTTAACCCATTACACCCATGGTACTTTTTCTTTTCTTTTTTTAGGACAAGAAAGATAATTAACTCTATTTCAGCAGCAGCAGCAGCAGCAGCTATATTTTTCAGAGATATCTATAATTAGTCATAAAGATTGGGGTGTTTTTTCAAATATTACGTCAGTATATTGGCAACACTGATGTCTCAGTTTTCAGTATACTGTGAAAAACGTTAAAATCAGTTTGATTTATTAACCAATCAAAATTATTTTAGTAAGTAGTCCTTATTACCAACACACACACACACACATATATATATACATATAAGTATAAATGAATTCTCTAACTATCCTATAAAGTCTTTGAATGATATTGTATTTACAAGAGACTTTATAGTAATAAAGAAAAAATAAACACTGATGCTGCGGTATTCTGTGAAAATATAGAGTGGAAGAATACAACTAGTTTCATCTATTATTCAATCAAAATATTTTAGGTAAGTAGTTCTTATAACCAAACCACATTTTTATATATAGTATAAATGAATGTTCTAGCTATCCTATAAAGTCAAGTAAATCTTTGGAAGTAAATTAAGGAGAGTAGAAAGTGACTAACTTGGGTTTACTTTCGGCAGCCTGGTAACTCTCGTTCCCCTTATTTTGTCCTTTAGTCCTCGCATTCCATGAGCGATGTTTCTGACAAAGGGGGAAGAATTGCTGTTTTCTGGGTAAGAATCTATCCATCTAACACTTATTGTTGGCTAGTTTTCGACCTTGAAGTATTTTTTTTCTTTTTTTAGCTTCTTACATTAAGTGGCTTCATGCGTTGTCTGGAGCTAATTTAGTATCAGAGAATATTGTATTTACAAAAGATTTTTGGTAATAAATTAAAGAAACAAAAATTGGGTCACTTAAGAAGACACTGTTCGAAAATGTCGAAAGAGAGCGACTACATGGACACCTTCGTTGGATCTCAGCCGAGATCAGAGAGAGAAGAACCAGATTTGCTGGTCACTTCTGGAGGGCTAAGGATGCGGATGCCAAAACAGGGGTGTAGTTCACTGAAGAGCCCGCACAGTATTGTTGCCACATCTGGGATGATGCATCATCCACTAGTCTCTCCCTCTTAGACAAGGTCCAAAAAAAGAGGCGCTAACCTAATAGGTCCCTCACTATCCACCAAGCTCCAACCCCTGTCCCATCACCTCAATGTTGCATCCTTGTGCCTGTTTTACAAGTACTTCAATGCAATGTGCTCCGATGAACTTTCTGCTCTGGTGCCCCCTCAACGTAAATACACTAGACCAACTCGACAATCAGCAAAATCCCATCCATTCACCGTGGAGGTCCCCAGATGCCGGAGAGCCTTCTACTCTAATAGCTTCTTTCCTCGTGTTGCCGGCCTTTGGAACTCCCTCCCTACTCCCAGTTTTTCTAACTGTACCGACATGCAGAAATTTAAAACTAATGACATCTCGTTGTACACCTCCCAACTTAGGAGGACCACCAAAACTTACACCCTAATTCTCAGTAGCCCCTTACATCTACAGTGGTGGCCTGCTTTGTTTGGGATGAACGATGATTTAAAAAAAAAAAATTAAAACAAGAACCTAAATTAAGCAACTAGTAGAAGACTAACAATGCACTTATGAAGACCTACACAGTGTAATGGAGGATCGAGCGAGATGGCGTGAAAGAGTCGGGGGAGATCCGTGACACTACCACAACTAGATGATGATGATGATGATGATGATGATCCTATAATTTCTTCAGAAATTTTGACATTGAACCAGATAAACAATCGCAGAACGTTGTATATTATTCAAGGTCCTGTGTTGCACAATGTTTCGCAACCTGTAATTATTATTCCTGTTGTGATGCCTTGAAATGTTTTCATTTAAAATTTGGCATCATTCCAACTTCTTTGAGGAATCCGATTATGATAAAATGAGTCTATTGAAGAGAACAATGAATAAAAAAGGGAAGTAACTCTTAACACTAAAATGGCAGCCATTTTTTTTTAGTTGGATGGACATCTTTCAAGATGGCCTCTTTCTTCCAAACAAAAATCTTCCCTCACCCCAGTAATTGCGTGAAACTATTGATTATACTAAATCTTGTGTTTCGGAATTATTTTTGAGACGAGGACTGTTCTCACCTTGGATGTTATTCTCACAACGTTTTGGCTGATGTAACCTCCGACCTTCTTCAGGTGCGTCTTGTTGAACTCGGGAATCTGTGCAGAATTTCGAACAGAACCCTTTATTTAATCCACGGGTAGCTTGCTCTTGGTCTGTCAGCCAGGACTGGGTAGAAGACTGAAGTAATGCGAACTCGTGGTGCAACGGATAAAAGTGCTAAGTAATAACCAGTTCTAAGTGACCGTCTTCTGGAAGTTGAAGGTTCAATCCTCAGTACAGAGTAAGAATTATGAATTACTTAAGACTTCTACCCAATAATGACTGACAGAACGAGAGCAATCTCCGGCCATGGATTTGAGAATTTGTATTATTTGGATTATCAGGGTCCATAGTGCAACGGATAAAAGTGCTAAGTAATAACCAGTTCTAAGTGACTGTCTTCTGGAAGTTAAAGGTTCAATCCTCAGTACAGAGTAAGAATTATGAATTACTTAAGACTTCTACCCAATAATGACTGACAGAACGAGAGCAATCTCCGGCCATGGATTTGAGAATTTGTATTATTTGGATTATCAGGACCCGTAGTGCAACGGATAAAAGTGCTAAGTAATAATCAGTTCTAAGTGACCGTCTTCTGGAAGTTGAAGGTTCAATCCTCACTGCAGGCAATACTAAGAATTCCGAATTATTTAAGATTTCTACCCCGTCATGGCTGACAGAACGAAAGCAGGCTACGGCCATAGATTAAATAAAGGGTTTTGTTCAAAGTTTCATACAGATTCTCGAATTCGACAAGACCCACCTGAAGAAGGTCGCAGTTTACATCAGCTGAAATGCTGTAAGAATAATATCCAAGATGAGAACAGTAGTCCGAATAATCTAAATATTAGATACTAAATCTTATATAACTTTGCAGAACTGAAGAAGACCATATAAGTAAATTGTTTGAAACACTGAAAATGTCAAAACAAAGTGATTAAAAAAAAACTAAACTAATTATCAATGAGATAAAGCCAGATAGACATTTCATGAATGTCATCTAAAGACCAATGGCCATTTTGTGGGTCGTACTCTATGGATTCTGATTTTTTTTTCTTCCCTGTTAACTCCTACAAGACTCAACGTTCACCAAGGCTGTAGAATCGGTAGCCTAAAATGATCGGCTCCAACTCCTGAAATTTTACATGGTCTGATTATGAATAATCCAAATGGTGCAAATCAGTCAGCAATCTTCATTTTTAACTGTAACTAAAATATTGCAGAGAATTACACGAAGAGTTACCGTTCCTTAACTTTTGAACGTTTAAGAAGTGCTTCAAAAAACAAAAATAAACACGATAAGAAATAGTTGGAAAAGAAAGCCAAAAAGAATTGTAAGTTTATTTGTAGAGAAATCAACAACGATTAAATAAATTAACAATGTAATTCATACAAATAAATTATAGTCATTTTATTTACCAAACAGCAGAAGGGATAAAGGATTCAAAAGTTTGTTCTATGTTGAAGCGAGTCCAGAAATATTTTGGTTGAAATATATTAAGCATGTGTTAAGCTCCTGCTGATGTGTGAGTATGGCCAGTTAAGTGTGTGTATATTTTCTCCCACAAGTTGTTCTAGGTAGTGCTTATTTGACATGGAGAGTATTTACGTTATTCAAACTGCTATGCATTGTATTTTATTACGTAGACAATTTGTTAATACAGGACTGAAATTTGACATGCTCTGATTATGACATCGGATCCTCAAATTTTGAAGGTCAAACTCCAGAAATCATCTTCTTCTATGAGTAATAATTTATATATCTAATATATAAAGTAATACACATTTTTTTGTGGATCTGAAAACGCATTATAGCCTCACTCCTACAAGCTCAATATTTAATTCTGTTTTGCCGGAAGCAGCTGCCACAGATTGGGCTAAGTCTTCTTTTTAAATTATACTTTTAATTCAATTCCATTTAAAACATCTTTTATCCGGAACGATATTAAAATTTTTGTTACTGATATTAATACGAAGTAGGATGGTTTTTCACCTACGAAAATGAGTACTCTTTCTTTCTACTCTGACAAACTTGGAACATTTTCAAATTAACGTCCATTTTGGAATTCTGCAGTCAGTCTCATTTACAAATAATTTTCATTTAATAATTTTAAATTGCTGAAAAAAAATTATACCTAGTTTTATTTATTTAAAAAAAATTAAATACTGATTTTTTTTTTCCAAGCAGAAAGAAATTTTTTTCATTTCAATTATACAAAATATTATTTATATCTTTTTTCTAAAGCTCCGTTAATTTAGTGTCATTTTTTTTTTAATGATGAAACCTAAAAAATTCAATTTTAAAAAAGTGATAGATAATGAAAAATGGCCAAAATAAAACAAAAATTTGGGTCATTATTAAAGGGTCATTTTTTTTTTCAAAGATGACCATCATTTAATAACGGCTGAAAGATTTTTATATTTGTTTTGTTTTGGTCATTTTTTTCATGATGTATCACTTTTTAAACATTTGTGGGTTCTGTGTATACTATGTCATTTGAGCCAAGTTGTGAAATTTATGTCATCAGTCTTGTCTGTGATACCATTTAAACCCAGGTATGAAATTTATGTGAGGGTTGCGTGTATGCTATGTCATTTGAGCCAAGTTGTGAAATTTATGTCATCGGTCCTGTCTGTGATACCAATTAGACCCAGGTATGAAATTTATGTCATTTGAGCCAAGTTGTGAAATTTATGTCATCAGTCCTGTCTGTGATACCAATTAGACCCAGGTATGAAATTTATGTCATTTGAGCCAAGTTGTGAAATTTATGTCACCAGTCTTGTCTGTGATTCCATTTGAACCCAGGTATGAAATGTATGTGAGGGTTGCGTGTATGCTATGTCATTTGAGTCAAGTTGTGAAATTTATGTCACCAGTCTTGTCTGTGATGCCATTTGAACCTAGGTATGAAATTTATCTCACTTGTCATCTCTTTGATGTCATTTGCACCCAGTTGTGAAATTCATGTAAGAGTTGCTTGTCTTCAATGTTATTTTAGTCCAAATGTGAAATTCATGTCACCGGTCATGACTGTGATGTCATTTGAACCGCGATGTGAAATTTATGTGAGGGTTTTAAGTCTGCAATATCGTTTGCACCCAGGTTTGAAATTTATGTAAGGGTTGTGTGTCTGCAAGTGTTACTTGAGCCGAGGTCATCATCATATTCAGTTTAACGTTTGTTTAACATGCTACATGTGTGTTTAACGTCAGGTGTGAGATTTATGTAACGGGTATAAATTTTATGCCGCAGTCATGTGTCTGTGTTGCTATTTTAACCCGGGTGTGAAATTTATGTTGTGGTCAAATATCTGTGGTGTTATTTGCACAAAAATAATCTTTTTTATGGAAGTCGCTCCAGACAAGGTATGAAGCCACTTGATGTAAGGAGTTAAAAAATAAAAATACTAGTTCACGGTGAAAAACTAACCAACAATAAGTGTTAGATGGATAGATGCTGACCCAGAAAAGAGCAATTCTTCCCCCTTTGTCAGAAACATTGCTCATGGAATCTGAGAACTAAAGGACAAAATAAGCGAAGCGAGAGTTACAAGGCTGCCGAAAGTAAACCCAAGTTAGTCACTTTCTACTCTCCTAGAAATTTTGCATTTAAGAGTTAATTCGCTTTAGGAAAATGCTCGACTGAGCTCCAATCTTTGGTTCCTCCTTGTAAGACATTTACTGCAAGAACTCGTCTTATTGCCACAACTGAAAAGAACTTTCTCCTCCATGTGTCTAGCATCAGGCAAAATTTCCAAGAACTTCCCATATGTGGAACACATTACTATGGGACTGCTTTCCTGCAGACTACAAGATGACCGTGTTTAAATTCAACGTCAACAAATACTTGTCATCAACCGTCCCCATAAGTAATCGAACTTTGTTCAGTTCATTCGTCAGTTTCAATTCTCTTATAATATTTGTTATCATTCAACTGACAATCCACCCATATATCATTAACCCTTATCCTCGAGTGGCTTTTGGTCTTCTTCATCCGATTTATTTTTGAACAGTCCTCTATAAGAGGGTGGGGCCTTCCTGTCAATCTTGATCAAAGTCTTCCACTCCAGGCTTGGCTGTCGCGAGGATCTAAGTTTGTATTCCCCAGGGCTGCATGATCACATTTAGACAGCCTGCCGACCTGATGCGATGGGCATGTTTCTAACCTGGGAGCTTCAGCTGGAGCTTCGCTTGACATGGCCAAGCCATCTTATCCTACCCAGCTTAAGGACATCAGTTATTTTCCGTGTATCAAGCCTAGAAAGAAGAGTCTCATTAGTAAAAAGAAACAATTAAGAAAACAAAAAAAAACGACTGCACTAAATGTTTAACAAGAGAATCTTCTTCTTTCGTGTGAATCAGTTGATTCTGGTGTTGGCATTAGTTTCCCCGATGTTTTTCTAGTTAGAAATTTTTCTGGAAAGACACCGGGTACTTACGGGCAGGGCCACGAGAAGGTTGCCAACATCCCTAAGTGAAAGTGGTACTGTGGAACCGACTGGATTCGAACTTGGAACATCCAGGTCTTTAGTCCGTGTCGATAACCACTTAACCCCCACCTGAAACAGAATCTTTAATTAAAATCTATTATGCAGGAATCATCAGGAAATATATTAATTTTGAGAAAAGAGAAAGCCGAAAGAGCTGAATATGGTCCGTGCGTTACAGGTTGGCCACCCCATTGATCCCAATAAAACTTAACGATCTGTTAGTGATAATCAGATTACATTCTCTAAATCTGTTTCTTTTTTTAAGGCGATAAGTATGGTCTAGTGGTAGTGCATTGATCATTAAACGCGTGGTTCCGTGTCAGGCGACATCGTTGTTTAATCCCATCATGGAGAAGAAGGAGGTTTAGACTTTAAATAAGCTTTCACTAAGTTTTCTTCTCGTGGTCAGTCGATGAATATACGGATAGCTTCGATCTTTTTATCATCTGCTTGCTTATGGAACCAGGGTTGCGGAGTCAGAAGGTATAAGCTCCGACTCCGACTACTTTGAAAGTCTCTGACTCTCTCTCCGATTCCGCAACCCTGATGTAGATATCAGATTCAGTGTTTTTATCGTCTGATTGATTGTGAATCCCCTCCTATCTGTCAAAAAAAAATTTTTTTAAATGGAAGACGAAATTAAATGTTATCCAACTCTGGTGTTTTTCAAAGGATATCCTCTCTGGCATTTTTGTAAGTACCTTTATTTTCCAATATTTTGTGACAGTAACATTGTTTGCTAAAATATTAAAAAGAAAAATTTTGTTTTGCAAATGTGAGACTACATTTCTATCGGGTCAATGTTTGTTTGTGTTATAGAAATCGACCTGTTAACAGTAAAAACATTCAAATAAGTTTCAATAAGGGTTAAATTTTTTCAAAAAATCTAAAGAAACTATTAAAATTTTTCTTCGATTCCATCTGGGGGCATAAGCGGCAATTATCGGTTAGGTCCATAAAATGATTTAAATATTTAGAACATAAAGAAACAAAATAAAAAAAAAATTTTAATAGATTTTCTTCGTTTCATAAAACAAAAATTAAATTAAACAAAGAATATCTCAGTGAATAATTATTTTTAAAAGGTTTAAACATTTAAATAATTATTTTTATTGGTATTTTTAAAATTAAGAAAAAAAGAATTTATTTCGATTCAGTGAACCTGTTTCTATTTTACAGAAACATAAAAAAAATGCAGTAGCTTTTTTTTAAGAACAACACTGCACTGACAGTCTTTTTTTATTACTTGACCTCATATTAGGAATCTTATTTTTAACTTTCAAGGCAAAAAATTGTAAACATGCCGATATTTAAAATTAGTTAAATTGTTTGTTATAAAGGGCTAACAAGGGGGTGGAAGCCCCTCCTGAAAATTTAGATACCTCTGATTTTTGTGAAATTTTAACAATAGGTATTAGACATACATTAATAAATATTCCCCGAATTTCAGTTTCTTTCGAGTATTTAAAAAAGTTTTTAGGAGGCATAATATGGGCACAACGTCCCATTTGAAAATTCAAATATTTCAGATTTGCATTAATTTTGATCCATAATCATTAGATACGAATTAGGCAAGATTCCCTTTAGCTTTAAATTTTGGACATTTTCTATAATCAAAATCATGTCGTGGCTTGATCAAAATTGGAATAAGGATTCTTGACACAAGGTTTAGGTATTAAAGTGGTGCAAAACTGTTCCGTCCTGGGACTTCTATTCTTCTAGTAATATATTATATATACATATACATATATATATATATATATATATATATATATATATTACTAGAAGAATGGAAGTCTATATATATATATATATATATTACTAGAAGAATGGAAGTCTATATATATATATATATTACTAGAAGAATGGAAGTCTATATATATATATATATATTACTAGAAGAATGGAAGTCAATATATATATATATATATTACTAGAAGAATAGAAGTCAATATATATATATATATATATATATATATATGAAAAGGGGAAACAAAAAAATATTATTTATGCCTTCATCAACGTTTCGTCTTATTTGTAAGACTTCCTCAGGATGATTTGTCTGAATGTTTGTGCATGCGTGTGTATTTCTATATCTATATGCACACACGTGTGCGTTTACATGTATGTGTGTGTATATATATATATGTTACAGAAGATAAGAACAACATCTGTACCATCAGTTTTAAATCCTAACAAAAGGGACCTGTAATAGGCCTCTTTACCGAATAATCAGAGGCTGAAAGGAGTCCGATAAAGAGACCTATTACAGGTCCCCTTTGTCAGGATTTGAAACCGACGGTACCGATATTCTGTATTACATATATTAATATTATGCTCTTATTTTTGAATTTTCTTAATAATCGAGCCCTCTACTGGGGGTTCTCTCCCACTAACCCTACATATTTAATGTTAGTGGAAGAGAACCCAGCAGAGTGCTCGATTAGTATATATATATATATATACATACATGCATATATATATATATATATATATATATATATATATATATATATATATATATATATATATATATATATATATATGATACGATGAATCCATGTATACTTTTGTTGTCATTTAAAGTGCGTTTCTCAGAGGAAAATGACCGTTTTCACATTTGACAAACAAAAAATAGCCTTACAGAAAACATAAATATGTAAAATTATAGGTGTTATTGTAATTTAAATTTTAATATTTCAAGTAGCCCACATTTCTTTATCAAAAATGTATTATTTGATAAAATTGAATAAATATTTACTGAATTTTTATCAAAAAATATATTTCAAGTATTCAAAAGTTGAATGAATATACATTCCTCCTTTTTTTTTTTTTTTTTTTCAAATGATATATTTTTTGATGAAGAGTGAAAGACTGCTCGAAATATTAAAATTTAAATTATAATAACCCTTATAATTTTATATTTTTTACGTGTTTTACATAATGGCATTTTTTCTTTGTGAAATGTGAAGAAATTCATTATTTGTAGCCGGGAAACGCTTTGACAGCTATTTCGCCATATGACAGCTCATCAGTGTGGCTAGATATGCTGGTAGTCTCTAGCTAATATATATATATATATATATATATATATATATATATATAAAATTTCATGCCTATATTGAAAGATTTTTTCTTTTATTTCTTCTCTTTTTGCTCTTCTGCTGATGGGAGCGCCAGTTGCTTAGCAACTATTTAAGCTGATTTCTTTCTGCACAGATCAGAGAGAGAAAGAGAGAGAATAATAAAAATAAATAAAAAAAACCTTTGTCTAACTCCAATCAATATGTGAATATTAAACCCCAGAATACAACGGTGGGTTTTGCGTCCACATTACACTTTTAGACGGTGTTGCAAATCCCTTATAAATATTAATGGCCGCCCTTGTACCTCTTTTTCTGCCTCCTCTTGAGACCCTAAATTTATTGATCTTTTTCCAGAAGGCAGTCGTCGTCGTCATCGTCGTCGTTGATGCAGTCGTCTGGCTACTACATGCTTCATAGCAGCCATCGCATCATTCCGAGCTTGGGCCCCATTTTGTTGTATTTCTCTGCACTGTAGCATCATGGGAAGGCCTTTGACTCCTGCTGATTAATAAGCATATTTTTATTCATTATTCTCAAGGCTACTCAGGCTATCTGCAAATGTCTTTCTTTTTTTTGTTGTTGGGGGTGGGGGGGGGGTGCATATAAAATATTCACTGCATGTTGAAAAATATTTAATTTTTATTTATCTATTATGCCTCGTTAGGCATATTTTAATCAGTTATTTCGTGTATATACACATACAATATTATAACGTAATAAAATGTATTGTGTTATATATATATATATATTAGTATTTACTTCAACAGTGCTCAATATGTGAGCACAACTTAGTAATATGAAAATATATCTATGGCAAGTAAGCTACACAGAAGCGTTCATGTTTCATTCCCAAAGAAAATCATTTAGCCTGTTGATTTCCGTTGGGAATGAAGCATAAAAGTTTCTGTGTAGCTTACTTGCCATAAATATATTTTCATACTACTATATATATATATATATTACACAAACACACGCAAGGTGTTTGGAAAATTGATGGCATAATTTCAGGATGATGTTTTATACGAGTGCACACCCAACATCAAAAAATGCCGAAAACAAAATTGTCCCTCGCCAGTGTTCGCGCTGATATTCATATAAAATAGTGTCCAAATTGGTTGTTAAAAAAAAAAAAAGAAATAAGATAGAAAATCATTAAATTAATTATAAAGTTTTAAAAAATGCAAAATAAAAAAGAAGAAATCATCTCATTAATGAAATAGATCGAAGGCAGGGGGTTGTCTGACTTGCTATTTGCTTTCTCAATTCCCCTAAATACTTAAAATGGATTCAATCGGCAGTTTTTTTATTCGTTAACTGTGTGACACCAAAAACAGAACCAAATCACAAGAAAAGTCCTTCATATATGTATATATATATGTGTATATATATATATATATATATATATATATATATATATATATAGTGGCATGTCGATGTTCTGCCTGATGAGACCTCAGCTCTTGATAGCTGTAGATCGATAACATCGACATGCCAGTGTAGCAGACTTTTGAATAAAAAAAACATTCACAATACAGCTCTATATGTTTATTGAGCACTCTTTTATAAGCCCGGTTTGATTCCCTTTGGATTTCTACCCTGTGGATTTTTACCCTACCTGGATTATATATATATATGTCATCCACATCCAGACTGTTTTGCTGTATCACAGCTCTTCAGTGCGGCTAGACCAGTTAGTGCCTCAAGCCGGGATTGAAACTCAACCGTCGAGCTGGCAGTCAGCACCTCTTCCCCTGCACTATCATGCGACACTGACTGATTGTAAGTGATATCTCAATGTAAACATAGTCAAGTGCCGGTAGCTCGAATTAGTTTTAGCCAATGAGCTATGCCTTAAAGCTAATGGCAGTTGCCGATATCCTTACAAATAAAGGGAAGCTTTATATACACACATTTCTCTTTATTATAGAGTGAAGGATGAGTAAAAGAGCCACTTTGCCTTGGGGTTGCTTTTGCAATATCACTCGATTACTAATCAAATTTCCTTTGTGTTTTTTTTTCTTCCTCTAACTGGTCTTTGGTTTATACTTGTTGTATTTAGTTATCTGTATTTGGTCGATTGTATTCTGTTACCTGAAATAAGAAGAGTCAGCATTCGCAGGAAGCTGACTGGGTCCCCCATGTTGGCTATTCAAGCACGGTAGAGACAGCCCACTTTCTTTGCAGCAGCCTTGGCAATATCTTCTATATATTTGTTCCAATTCATGTTACCAAAGAATGTTAGGCTGAGGAGTTTTAACGTTGGAATCTCAGGCGCTTTGCTTCTGGCTGGCTGAGGTATGGTTCTTTTCAGTTCTTGGATGCTTGCCCTCCCAGGATTTACCTTCTCTCTTTGAGAATGGGTTAGTTTATTGTTAATAGCCTGAGGCGCTGCTATCAGTCAATCCCAGCGGAGCTGATCAGTCATTTTTGTAAGTCAGGCTGCACTTCTCCTACCTCACCTGACCTTGTGTCTAACCTGCTGGATAGTAGAGATGTATAAAGTACACATGATGTTCCGAAAAATCGATGGCATAACTTTGCGATTACGTTCTATATGTTTAAAGATGTCTCTTTGTGTGTGCGGGTTGTTTTTGTAATAGTCCCATATTAAATTATATAATTTTCTTTGTGGTCCATTTCTTTCCTGAGGTCCTGTGTATGACCTTAAAAGACATCCACTTGGGAGCTGTGGGGAATGCGGAGTTGCCCCTTAGTTGACATTGCTCCGAGGTTCCACTCTGGCCCGAAGTGGTAGTACCTGTAAGGGCCCTATCTATGGGTCAAATAGAACCTACTGGCGCTACCAGATCAGGCTGTCTGAAGATATTGACTTCTTGACTAAAAATGCACCAAACATTGATGTTTCGTTTTTTTTTTCTTTGCAAAACTCAATCATGTTCTGCAAAATCCAAAACAAAAAACAATTTCCCTCTCTTCCTCTTCTCCCCTGGCCATTCCTTCCCACCCTTTCACTCAACCAAACACCATGAACAAATATTTGAACATATAAAGAACTTGAATTATAAAGACTTTTACCATGAAGACCAAATTCAGCATTAAATAACCTGAAAAGGGTTGATATGCCGTAAAACAAAACACCCAAACCAAACACTATGAACGAATACTTGAACATATAAAGAGCTTGAAGTACAAAAACTTTCACCAAAATGACCGGATTTGGCATTAAATAACCCGAAAAGAGTTGATATGCCATAAAACAAAACAACCAATCAACAAACTATTTCTTTCCTGCCTTGTCTTTCGTTTATACTGATCATATTTATTTACCGGCATTTTGTCTATCGTATTCTGTTACCTGAAATAAGAAGGGCCAACATTCGCAGGGGTCCGACTGGGTCTCCAATGTTGGCTATAAAAGATCCCCTGTGGCTCATGATGCTCAGATCTTTCTTCTGAGCCCTACGCCTTTTGTATTGGTTTGATGTTATTTTGTTACAGTTGTGTTAGTGTATGTGGCAACACCACGCCCAGGCTTATTTTACCTATGATTCTATGTCACAAAGATAGTGTTTATCTATCCAATATGTAGAAATAATAATGCACTATCACACACACTGTATGTGTTTGATCTTTAAAATAAAGAATGTTGATCAGGTTTTGTTTGAATGGCTTCTAACTTGGAAACTATGCATTTCTGAACCTATATTTATGAAAACTTTTTTCATTATTTACACATATAGAACATAATCCTTAAGTCATGCCATCGATTTTCCAAACACCCTATATATATATATATCTATACTATAAATATTTTTTAATAAATATTAAAGTGTTAATTACCTACAGACAATATTGTTTTGGGATTTTTGCCCTCATCAGTGCAGGAATGGTGGTTGTAGGCAGTCGCATGGGATCAAACGCAGTTCATAAAGGCTAGAATTCCAAGACGAACGCTCGCGACCACACGGCTATCGACAATCAGTGCAGACAATGATTGAAATTGAGATACACTTATTCAGGGAGGCAGGGGAAAGCATTATTATTGTCAAACAGTGTTCAATGCTCGTGCAGAACTCGCGTTGTCGCAAATGACAACCAACTTATCTCAATTTCACGGTGCTCTACTTTCAAGACTATTACGTCTTTAAAACATCTTTTGACTATTTATTGTTGCTCTCTATCGTCACCTCACCGATGGGGTTACTGTCAGTGAAGAATTTGACAAGTTCCTGTCTGCTAACCCTTTTGCTAGCACTCATGCCTGTGGTGACTTTAATGTACTATTTGTTCGATTGTTATGATATCATCCTCCCAGGTGTTAACTCCTTTTCTTTTCTTTTTTGTGGGGGGCTGGGCGTTCGTCATATTACTATGCTTTCAGTCAATACCTCCTCCTTTGGAGGTCAGTGTAGAATATGTTCGTTGAGAATGATATCATGCTCCCAGGCTACGTATATATATATATATACACATATACATACATACATACATACATACGCGACCGGAGAGAGCATATATTTTGCTAGTATAAATATATTGATGGAAAAAAATAATTTCCAACAAATTTTGGGTTATCTTAAGTCGGATGGCCCCTAGTGTAAATGCGGTATTGTGGTGACTGAGATGATTCAAATTAAGGGTAGGATAGCCATTTTTTTATCACTTTAGACCAATGATGACCAACGACACCCATTTTCCCCACACTTTTGATGACCTTGTGCCTAATGTTTTAAATGTAAATTTTTAATATTTTCTGCAAATAAATAAATACAAAGCGTAGAATCTCTTTGTGCAAAAATGGTGCAATAATATGGTGCAAAAATGGTGCAATAATATGGTGCAAAAATGGTACAATAATATGGTGCAAAAATGGTACAAAAATATTGTGCAATAATATGGTGCAATAATATGGTGCAAAAATGGTGCAATAGCATGATGCAAAAATGGTGCAATAATACGGTGCAAAAATGGTACAATAACACGATGCAAACATGGTGCAATAATATGGTACAATAATATGGTGCAAAAATGGTGTAATAATATGGTGCAAAAATGGTACAATATGGTGCAAAAATGGTGCAATAATATGGTGCAAAAATGGTGCAATAATATGGTGCAATAATATGGTGCAATAATATGGTGCAAAAATGGTGCAATAATATGGTGGGGTCTGCGTTTGTGTTGAACATCCATAGTATGAAAATATTTTTAAGCATCGCAACAATATAAATGTTGAATGGCTAGTCGACTCAAACAAGAACGACGAAGAAGGGAGGTTTGTCACGATTCTTCCCTTGCTTATGATCTAACACAGATTGTTCACAAACCTACCCGCGTTCCCGATGCTGACGGACATTTTGCAAGTCTTCTTGATCTTGTCATGACAACGTGTCTTGAACTGTGCTCATTTACTGTTCTGTCTCCGCTGGGATCTTCAGATCACTCAGTTGTCTCAATTAAGATCAGAACAAGATGCAACAAGACCTCCAAAGTCCTTCACCATCGCACAGGGTATCGATACTCGATGGCGTTTGACTGGAACGCCTCAGATCTTTCATAGAAATTCTTCTGCATTGCATGTTTGAAAAGACTGTGTCCTGTATCGCATCCGATTTAACTGATTGGCTAATCGTTGGTATTGAGAGCTTTATACCCTCGAAAAAATTTCAACAAAAACCAAACTGCCAGCCATGGTACACTCCAGAATGTGCCGCTGCCATTGCTCACAGAAACCATTATTTCAATTGTTTTCAATGAAGTAGATGTTCTGGAATCAAAGCCGCCTTTAAGTCTTCCGCAACCACTGCAAAAGAGTTATACTAACAAATGCGCGAGAATCATATGCTCAATCCGTTAAATCTAGAATGGCTTAGCAGATGCTCGGTTCCCGCGAGATTTGGTGTATAACAAACAGGGTCCTGAACAGATATGTGACCTCTATTTCAACCATCATCAATTGACCAGAGGTGATTTCCCTAGCATCTGATAAAGCCAAACTTTTACAAAAAACTTTACATGAAATTCCACCTTTTGTGATCAGGGCTTCCTACCACTTGAATTTCCCCCTATGACTGAAAACACTCCGAGTGATATCCATATATCTGTGTGGGATGTTACCAAACTTATCAAGAATCTTGTGGCTTACGAAGCAACTGGTCCTGACAACATTGCCAATCATAGTGCTTTAAAAAACTGCAACCGGAACTAGCTGCTATTCTTACAAAGCTTTTCAATTGTTGCTTAGAGGAGAAATGCTTCTCATCAGCCTGGAAAACTTAGTCAGTCTGCCCAGTATTCAAAAATACTGGAGATCGGTCTTCTGCATCTCAGTACAGACCAATCAGTCTCCTGTGCGTTATGAGTAAGTTATTTGAATCTGTGATAAACCAAAAGTCTGTTAATAATCTCAGCAGAAAAAGCCTACTCAGCAGCAAGCAATATGTATTTTGCCCTGCCAGATTAACAGCTGATGTGCTGACTGTAATATAACATAGGATTAGTGAATCTATTGACAGGGACTTTGTTTCTAGAGCAAAAGCTCTTGACATATCAAAGGCCTTTGATAGGGTTTGGCATAAAGGTCTATTTCACAAGCTTGCTAGCTATGGAATATCTGGAAATGTCATCTCAACCATCAAATCCTTTCTCTTTGATAGGTTTATAAAAGTAGTCGTTAATTGACGGAAGTCTGAAGCACATAGTATAACGCCGGCGTGCCTCAAGGATCCATTCTGGGCCAAAATCTCTTCCTGATCTTCATGCGTCGACATTTATGCAGATAACACAACCATCTATGGCAACACTTCGAAGAGCAGTAATGATCAAGAATTTCTGATTCTCTCTCCTCCGACCTGGAACACATGTTTGCAATGGGAAAAAAGGTGGCTGGTTAATTTTAATACGTCTAAAACCAAGCTTCTCTCCTTTCACTGCCAACGCTCGAATCCTCACTGTCCCAATTGAAATGAATGGCTCTCTCCTTAAGGAAGCCCCTACTTTGATAAGCTTCTGGGACTACTCTTCACTTCAGACGCAAAATGGAAGACTTACATCAAATCCATTGCTAAGGTCGCTGGAAAAATGGTTGACGGTATCGTAGGCCTGATGCAATCATTTATAAGAGTCAAATACGTCCTAAGATGGAGTACTGTTGCCACATCTGGGGAGGTTCCGCTCAGAGCAACCTTTTCTGTCTTGACAGAATACAAAACCGACTTCGAAATCTAGTGGGGGATGTCCTCTTCTCTTCCCTACAGTCACTCTCTCGCAGAAGAGATGTTGTTAGTCTTTCTCTGCTCTTCCGTTATTATCATGCTAGGTTCTCAACTGAGCTCCAATCTATGGTTCCCCCCCCCCCATTGTAAAACATTCACAACAAAAACTCGTTTAGCTACAATCACTGTTAGAAATTTCCCTTTCTCCATCTGTGTACCTAAAACTAAACAGAACTTCCATGAGCAAAGTTTCTTTCCTAGAATTGCCCGTCTGGAACACAGTGCCATGATGCTGCCTTCCAGGTGACTACAACGTAGTCGTTTTCAAGTCGAATGTAAACAAATTCTTGTTGAGCCGTCCTCTTAAATAATCAAATTCTGTCCGGTTTTAACCATGTACCAATCATTACGGTGTTGGCTCACTGTCTGCACGACAAACTTTTTATCCCTTATCCTCGAGTGGTCTTTGGGCCTTGATAAACGGGGACTCGTTAATAAAAAAATAAATTTTTTTTCAATTAATTACCGCCTAAAATATGCTATTTACCAAAAATGCAGCCCTGCTTCTTGTTTCGCTTAGTTGCTCTCATCATATTTCTTCCTTTTTTTGTGTGAAATCATTTTTATTTTATTTATTTATTGACAAAAAACGAACAGCCGGTAAGCCATTCACTTTGCGCGCCCTCTGTCGGTTTCTGCTGAAGTTTCGTTCTTAAATTGGTCAAATTCATTTGTTGTTGTCTTTCGGGTGAGGTGAGGTGAGGTGGGGTGCTGATTGTGGGTGAGGCTACGATCACCGGAGGGGGTGGGGATAGGCAAGCAGAGGAATCAGTGCAAAACCCACGTCTTCTTGAATGTTCGTTTTAGTCTAAAAGTCGGAACGCGATTCTTTGATACGACAGGAGCGCATGTGAAAATTAATGTTTTCTTTCGGTAGCTTTCCTTAAAATAAAAATGATGACATATCAAACCCTTTTCCGATTATTTAATGCTGGTTTAGTGGAGGCGCACAAATGTACCATACTACTTGACTTTTTTGTCTTGAAACTTTTACTTCAAGCCAGAAATTACTTTCGATTGGTTAGTCGGCTTCAAAACTATTTCCGAATTTCGAAAGGTCACGAAGTAAATGCATGTCGGCATTTTTAATAATGGTAAATTTGCTGATTTGTTTACTCTTTCATTGTCATCTTCTCAAATCTGAAAACGATGTTGATGCCTTTAACTCTGGAAAATAATGTAATTTTAGGCTTGAATTAAAGTTTAACGGTAAAAGCCAAGTATTATGGTTCAGTTGTGCTTCTAAAAAAACCGTCAGTTTTCACACGTACCCCTGTCGTATAAAAGAACTCATAAGAGGAAGTTTGCAAATTGTATATGGCAGGCATATGAAATGCACCCCCCCTCTCTCTCTCTCTCTCTCCATCTCTTCCACTTTCTCCCTCTCTCCCCCTTTCTCCCTCTTTTCCCCTTTCTCCCTCTCTTTCCCTTTCTCCCTCTCTTCCCCTTTCTTCCTCTTTTCCCCTTTCTCCTTCTCTTCCCCTTTCTCCTTCTCTTCCCCTTTCTCCTTCTCTTCCCCTTTCTCCTTCTCTCCCCCTTTCTCCTTCTCTCCCCCTTTCTCCTTCTCTCCCCCTTTCTCTTTCTCTCCCCCTTTCTCTCTCCCCCTTTCTCTCTTTTCCCCCTTTCTCTCTCCCCCTTCTATCTCCCCCCTTTCTCTCTTTTTTCTCCCTTTCTCTATGTTCTCCTCCCTTTCTCTATGTTCTCCTCCCTTTCTCTATGTTCTCCTCTATCTCTTTTTACCCCCTCTTTCTTTTTACTCCCCCTCTCTCTCTTTATATATCTTTCTCTTTCTTTATATGTATATTTCTTTCTCTTTATTTATATTTCTCTATCTCTTTCTCTTTATTTATATGTCTCTATCGCATATATATATATATATATATATATATATATATATATATATATATATATATATATATATATAAAATAATATATCGTACAGAAATTTTAAATTTTTGGAAATGTGAAAAAATAAAAATAAAAGTAATAAAATAAACCATGGTTATTGGAATATAATATCAACTGTCTTAGATATATATATAATCTCAGTTATTCGATATTTCCCAATTATTCTCTATTTCTCAAAATATGTTACTGTATTCAACTTGTGTTAAATTAACCGTATACACTGAATACTTTGGCGCTTACAAAAAAAAAAAATTATTTTGTTTCGACATAAAATCACCGTTTATATTCGGTTGATATTCTCTT